>OY283143.1:35422365-36622365 GCA_958299785.1 Medicago lupulina
GGTCCCGTCCGGCCAAGTAGTTGAGTCAAGTAGTGTCGTCTAACAGTTAGAATATCGTCATTGTATTGTCCTAATTGTTGTTTGTTTTGTAGTGAACACTGAATTAAGATTGTCTAACTAAAGGTACATTTTCGAGGACGAAAATATTCTAAGTGGGGGAGAGTTGTAACGCCCTACTTTTAATATTTAATATTTTATTAATTTTTTGTATTTTTAGTGTGTTATTATTTGATTTATAATATATATTTTGATGAAATATGCTAATGTGTTATTTTGTGTAAAAATATATTTTTTATTTTGTGTAGAAATATATATGTTATTTTGTGTAGAAATATATATGTTATTTTGTCTGGAAATATATATGTTATCTAGTATAGAAATATATATGTTATTTTGTGTGGAAATATATATGTTATCTAGTATAGAAATATATATGTTATTTTGTGTGGAAATATATATGTTATCTAGTATTGAAATACATTTGTTATTTTGTGTGGAGATATATTTCTTATTTGGTGTATTATTATGATTATTGTTAAGTGGGGGAGAAGTATAATCTTATTAGAAATAATAAGATAATAGGGAAGAGAGTAGTTTTTGGTGAGAAGAGTAATTATAAATTAGGTTAAGAGTCAGTAAGAGTTTAGAAAACATAACACGTTCAATTTTTAGGGAAAAGAGGAGAAAGAGGAGAACTCATAGAGAACCCTAGGAAAGAAGAACGCTGCTGTTGATTTCAGAAACCAATCTAAGGTAAGGGTGAGACTATCTCTCAATAATAATGGTTGTATAATTCTGATTTTGCTTTAACATGGTGTTAGTTGAAATTGGGGATTGGGGGTTAGGTTTTGGAGTATGATTTTTGGATGAAAAAGGTGTAAAGAGTATTGTAATAGCATTAGAATGCATTCAGGTTGTAGACAGTAAATTATTACACTTCTGTAAATCGTTTTGGGGATTGAAATTGAGAAAATTGGGATTTTTGGAAAAAACCTGCATTCTACCCGTACAGACATTCATCTCTCGCCGCGGCGAGTAGCATGACTCGCCACGGCGAGTGAGCAATATTCATAGCTCGCCTCGCGAGCAAAACCACTCGCCATAGCGAGTAGTGCATTAGAAATCATGATTTTTGAAGTGTTGTTATAAGACGTAAGTTGGATTGTTTTATTGCATGTTTCCTTGTTACGTATTTCCTTTTTAATGATGTTGAACTATTTTCATGAGAACTATTTAAGATATTGATGTTGTGACCTTTAGGAGCCAAAAGTTGTTATAACATCTTAAAAACTATTCCGCTGCATGATTATTGGATTTTTATAAAGACAGATTGTTTTAATAAATAGTACTTTTATTCTATTTGTATTGTGGAATTTTGTAAGTTGAATGTGATGCTCCGTTTATGATGAAAAACTTTTATATTCTTTATATTTATTTTATGTTGGGAAAACGGGGTGTTACAATTGGTATCAGAGCAGGTCGGTCCGTCCGGCCAAGTAGTTTAGTCAAGTAGTGTCGTCTAACAGTTAGAATACCGTCATTATATTGTCCTAATTGTTGTTTGTTTTGTAGTGAACACTGAATTAAGATTGTCTGACTAAAGGTACATTTTCGGGGACGAAAATATTCTAAGTTGGGGAGAGTTGTAACGCCCTACTTTTAATATTTAATATTTTATTAATTTATTGTATTTGTAGTGTATTATTATTTGATTTATAATATATATTTTGATGAAATATGCTAATATGTGTTATTTTTTGTAGAAATATATATGTTATTTTGTGTAGAAATATATATGTTAATTTGTGTGGAAATATATATGTTATCTAGTATAGAAATATATATGTTATTTTGTGTGGAAATATATATGTTGTCTAGTATTGAAATATATTTGTTATTTTGTGTGGAGATATATTTGTTATTTGGTGTATTATTATGATTTTTGTTAAGTGGGGGAGAAGTATAATATTATTAGAAATAATAAGATAATAGGGAAGAGAGTAGTTTTTGGTGAGAAGAGTAATTATAAATTAGGTTAAGAGTCAGTAAGACTTTAGAAAACATAACACGTTCAATTTTTGGAGAAAAGAGGAGAAAGAGGAGAACTCAGAGAGAACCCTAGGAAAGAAGAACATTGCTGTTGATTTCAGAAACCAATCTAAGGTAAGGGTGAGACTATCTCTCAATAATAATGGTTGTATAATTCTGATTTTGGTTTAACATGGTGTTAGTTGAACTTGGGGATTGGGGGTTAGGTTTTGGAGTATGATTTTTGGATGGAAAAGGTGTAAAGAGCATTGTAATAGCATTAGAATGCATTCAGATTGTAGACAGTAAATTATTACACTTCTGTAAATCGTTTTGGGGATTAAAATTGAGAAAATTGAGATTTTTGGAAAAAACCAGCATTCTGCCCGTACAGACATTCATCGCTCGCTGCGGCGAGTAGCATGACTCACCACAGCGAGTGAGCAATTTTCATAGATCGCCTCGCGAGCAAAACCACTCGCCATAGCGAGTAGTGCATTAGAAATCATGATTTTTGAAGTGTTGTTATAAGACGTAAGTTGGATTGTTTTATTGCATGTTTCCTTGTTACGTATTTCCTTTTTAATGATGTTGAACTATTTTCATGAAAACTATTTAAGATATTGATGTTGTGACCTTTAGGAGCCAAAAGTTGTTATAAGATGTTAGAAACTATTCCGCTGCATGATTATTGGATTTTTATAAAGACAGATTGTTTTAATAAATAGTACTTTTATTCTATTTGTATTGTGGAATTTTATAAGTTGAATGTGATGCTCCGTTTATGATGAAAAACTCTGATATTCTTTATATTTATTTTATGTTGGGAAAACGGGGTGTTACAATTGGTATCAGAGCAGGTCGGTCCGTCCGGCCAAGTAGTTGAGTCAAGTAGCGTCGTCTAACAGTTAGAATATCGTCATTGTATTGTCCTAATTGTTGTTTGTTTTGTAGTAAACACTGAATTAAGATTGTCTAACTAAAGGTACATTTTCGAGGACGAAAATGATCTAAGTGGGGGAGAGTTGTAACGCCCTACTTTTAATATTTAATGTTTTATTAATTTATTGTATTTTTAGTGTATTATTATTTGATTTATAATATATATTTTGATGAAATATGCTAATATGTGTTATTTTGTGTAAAAATATATTTTTTATTTTGTGTAGAAATATATATGTTATTTTGTGTAGAAATATATATGTTATTTTGTGTGGAAATATATATGTTATCTAGTATAGAAATTGTAACGCCCCATTTTTATTTAATTATTTTGTGTTGATGTTTGAGTATTTTTATATGATTTTATATGATTATATTTGACATATATGATTTAGATATGATTTTATGTGAAATATATGACTTGGTATGAATTGTGTGATATTTGGTGTGATGATAATTTATTATATGATTTATGGTGTTGTGTTTTATTTAAATAAATGTTGTTTGATTATTTTATTTATTTAATAAAAAGGTAGAAAATAGTATTATTTGGTTTAAAGGGAATTAAGTATAATTATGAGGAATAAGTGGGAGTTAAGGAAATAAGAGGGGGTTATAGTTTACAATAAAAAGAAAAGGAGAGTCAGAAAGAGTTTTACGTACAATTGAAAAAGAGAGAAAGTGAGTTTTTGAGAGAAGAAGAGGAGAAAACCTAGAACCAAGAGAAGAGGCTAGAAGAAGAGAGAAGAACGCAGCTTAATTCAGGAATCATAATGTAACGCCCATTTTGATTATTTAATTATTTGATTTATTTGAGAAGTTGTTATATATATTTATTAATATATTATGCGATGTTAAGTAAAGATTTAATATGATTTTATGTGACGTGGTGACTTATTTTATTGTTAAATAAAATAAGATTTGAAAATAAAATAAAATATTTAGTTGTGGGTTAGTTTTGGATTTTAGAGAGTTATGTGGGAGAAAGAGTAAATAAGATAAGATTTGTTGGCAGTATATAAAGGGAAACCTAGGTTAGAAAACACGTACGCGTATCAGAATTTGGAAAAAGAGAGAAAACGGCTGTGTGAAGGAGAAGAGCATTAGAGCTGCGATTTTCTGCTTATAACCAGGTAAGGGTGAGCCTAGCATTGATTATATTATTCTGTAATTCATCTAATCAAGATTAAGCAATCATAGGGCTGTTTTGAGAGAATTGAAATTAGGTTAAAAAGTGAGAATAATGATGAAGTAGGCCATAAAGCTGTAGAATTGATGTTTAGATTGAGCACAGAACGTAGATTAACCCTAATGATGATGATTCTGAGAGTTTAGATGTTTAAGATGATGATTTTGGGACTTTTTGGGTGAATTTTCGTAGAACCCGTAGCAGTCTGTTCATCGCTTGCCTGAGGCGAGCTATGCAACTCGCCGTGGCGAGTAGACCTAGTTTACTCGCGAGGCGAGCATCCCAGCTCGCCATAGCGAGCAGTACCCTAGAGCTCGCGAGGCGAGCATTCCAACTCGCCACAGCGAGCAGGACCTTAGTACTCGCGAGGCGAGCTATCCCACTCGCCATAGCGAGTTAAGTCAGAACCCAGAACTGTGTACTGTTTGCGAACTGTTTCGCATAGAACCTCGAGAGATGATCTTTAGGTAGCTTCTGGGACTTTTAATAATGTTTATTATAATCTGTGATGATGAAACATGATGATTGAGATTGTTTATGATGATTTTATGAAGCTTATGTGTGTTAATATGAATTGAATAAGTGATGAATGCTTGAATTACATGCGATGTTTGCCATATTAATGTTATACTTTATGAAGTACTTGCTGCCATGTTGCTGTCTATGTATGTATAGTTGCTGCATGTGTCAGTCCTTGATGTTTAAGATGTTTTGCGACGTTTAAGATGTTAACTTGTTTAAGTTAAAAGTGTTGAGTCTCATGCATACTCATTCTATGATGGGGGCTTATGCCCTGGAGTTTTTACTCACCAGCGACGAGGGCTTATGCCCTGGAGCTTTGCTCACCAGCGACGAAGGCTTATGCCTTGGAGTATATTTATGCTCATAGCGACGAGGGCTCATGCCCTGGATTGGTACCACATGCATATAAGACGTAGGATTGCATAGTCAATTGATGATGTCGAGTCGAGTCGTCTAAGATGTTTACGATGATGATTATGATGATGCTAAATGATGTGTTGTTTATGATGATGTTCTAAATGCTAGATGTTTATCTGTGATGAGTTGAATTATGTTGGTTGTTTGAATT
Organism: Medicago lupulina; assembly: GCA_958299785.1. NCBI lineage: Eukaryota > Viridiplantae > Streptophyta > Magnoliopsida > Fabales > Fabaceae > Medicago > Medicago lupulina. The sequence goes on from OY283143.1 coordinate 35,427,615, forward strand.
GTGATTATTTGATTACATGTTTAATATAATTATTTGTGAATCTCACCCCTTCTGCTGGAATTGCCGCCTCGTGGGCAAGTGCAGGTAACCAAGATTAGGTGCAGACGTGTGAGGATTTCTGCAGTCGAGTCTAGGTGCTCTGATACGTAACGGGATGGGGAAACTTTACTTATATTTTCTCTGTTCCTTGTGTATTATGCTTTTGATTTGATTATGTTATTTTACATGCTTATGTTTAACTTGAAGACTTTGATAATAAGATGTTGATGAGGCCTGCGTGCCAAAGACCTTTGAGATGTTTATTTTATATGATTATTCCGCTGCGAGATTTTACGAAGATTTAATGTTTATTTAATCATTAACATGAGATGCTTTAAGATATGTGATGCCCTGTTTATGCGCTTACTCTGATGCATGCTATTCTTTTTAAAGAAATTTTTATGTTGGGAAAACGGGGTGTTACACATAATCTAAGGTAAGGGTGAGATTATCTTTCAATAGTAATAGATTGTATATCTTTGATTTTGAATTTAACATGAAATTGTGGAAATTTTTGAGAATTGGGAATTAGGTTTAGAGTATGATTATGGGGGAATAAAGGTGTAGATTGTACTGTATTGATGTTAGAATGCAATCAGGTTATAGGCAGAACTTTATTACATTTCTGTGGATTGTTTTGGGGTTGGAAATTGAGAAAAATGGGATTTTTGGGAGAGAATTGCGTACTGCCCGTGTTGACATTCATCGCTCGCCGCGGCGAGCAGCATGACTCGCCAAGGCGAGTGAGCAATGTTCATAGCTCGCCTCGTGAGCAAAACCACTCGCCACGGCGAGTAGGGCCTTAGAAAAATGTGATTTTTGAAATGTTGTTATAAGGTGTTGGATGGATAGCTTTGTGTACCTTTATATTTTTAGAGATGATTGGGACAGTTTTCAGATTAAAAAGATGATTAGGTAGCTTTAAAATGAAGTTTTGGTGAGAAAAATGTCAAAAAGGCCGAGAGCTCCCAGTTCTGATCGCTCCCAGCTCGCCCCTAGCTCGCCTAAGGCGAGTAGCTCTTTCTTTGAGCTCGCCATGGCGAGCAGATGTACTCGCCGAGGCGAGTAGCCCTGTATCTGAAGTGAGTTTCTATGTTTGATCACTTGGTAGATTAAATTTGGTTGGAGATAATAATATGGTAGTTGGTGTATTTGTATATGTCTATTTTATGTTGTTGAACTTAGTTTCAAAGGTTGGAGTATCATTGATTGAGTTGTTGAAAATGTAAGTCATACCTCGTATATGCATTTGTTGAGTTGTTGTTGTTGTCGTCCAAGTTGGGGAGTGTGTCTTAAATGATTTAGGCACAGTTGTTGTTGTCTTAGTAGTTGTTGTTGTTGTTGTTGGTTGTATGCTGATATACACCCTTGAGTTCATTTTATACTCATATGCATTTGTTGGGGGCTTATTGCCTTGGAATGTTTATCATTCAACTGTTGAGGGCTCATGCCCTGGAATGCTAGTCATTCACCCGTTGAGGGCTTATGCCCTGGGATGCTTTAACCATCCAATTCTTGAGGGCTCATGCCCTGGAATGCTTGTCATTCAACGCGCGTAAAATGGTACCACATGCATATTGCATTTGTTGTTGTCGTCGGTGCATTGTCGGAGTCGTTGTTGGTGAGTCGTTGTCGTTGTTGTTAGTCGAGTTGAAGGTGATGTTGATGTTGTTGGTTTATTGTAAATATTGTATATTGAATTACTTTGTTGATATTTAGGGTGTTAGATTCATTGATAAGTTATACTTCTATTATTTATTGTTTGAGAATCTCACCCCTTCTGTTGGAATTGCCGCCTTGTGGGCAAGTGTAGGTAATGAAGACTAGTTGGATGTCGGCTCAAGTGTCTAGGGCTCTGATACGTAACGGGATGGGAAACGTTGTCTTGTTCTTTCATTCCTTTATGTATCGAATTTTTAAATAATGCTGTTGAACTTTAATTATGTTGGATATCATTTTATTGTTGAGGCCTTTGTGCCAAGATTTTGTTGAAGAAGATTTATTATGTTGAAAAGAATTTTTCCGCTGCAATTATTTATGAGATTGAAGTTGTTGAAGTTAAATAGTTTTATTTTCTATTTAATAAATTTTGAAAAGCAGTGTGACATGCCCGTTTGTTGAACTCTGATTGTTATTTATATTATTATGTGTATTGGGAAGCGGGGTGTTACAATTGGTATCAGAGCAGGTCGGTCCGTCCGGCCAATTAGTAGAGTCGTGTCGAGCCTAGTAGTGTTGTGTGACAGCTCTAAACTGTCTTTGTTGTTCTAATTTGTTGTTGTTGTTTAGAACCTCGAAATGGCTGGAAGAAATGATGTTGCTCTTGCTGCTGCTCTGCAAGCGATGGCTCAAGCTGTGGGTCAACAAAATAATGCTGGTGGTGCTAATGAGGGAGTGAGGATGTTGGAGACATTTTTGAGGAATCATCCACCAACCTTCAAGGGGAGGTACGACCCCGATGGAGCCCATACATGGCTCAAGGAAGTTGAGAGGATCTTCCGAGTTATGCAATGTAACGATGTTCAGATGGTGCGCTTTGGCACACACATGTTGGCCGAGGAAGCTGACGACTGGTGGGTAAGTGTGCAACCCGTTTTAGAAATTGGAGGTACTGCGGTAACTTGGGCTGTTTTTAGGAGGGAATTCTTGAATAGGTACTTCCCGGAAGATGTTCGAGGGAAGAAGGAAATTGAATTCCTAGAACTGAAGCAAGGTGATATGTCAGTAACTGAATATGCTGCTAAGTTTGTTGAATTGGCAAAGTTTTATCCGCACTATACTGTTGAGACTGCTGAGTTCTCCAAGTGCATCAAGTTTGAGAATGGTCTGCGTGCTGACATTAAGCGGGCCATTGGTTATCAAAAGATCCGTAACTTTTCTGAATTGGTGAGTAGTTGCAGGATTTACGAGGAGGATACCAAAGCTCATTATAAGATTATGAAGGAGAGGAAAGGTAAGCAACAGGATCGTCGAAAGCCCTATAGTGCCCCGACCAATAAGAGTAAGAAGGAAGTGAATAATGAGAGGAGGCCCAGAGAGAGTGATGCTCCTGCTGAAGTTGTTTGCTACAAGTGTGGTGAGAAGGGCCACGAGAGTAATGTTTGCAACCGTGATGAGAAAAAGTGTTTCCGATGCGGAAAGAGAGGCCATACTATAGCTGAGTGCAAGCGTGGTGACATTGTTTGTTTCAATTGTAATGAGGAAGGTCATCTTAGCTCTCAATGTACGAATCCTAAGAGGGCTCAAGGAAGTGGAAAAGTGTTTGCTTTGGCTGGTACTCAGACGTGAGTGAGGATCGTCCGATCAGAGGTACATTTTCGAGGACGAAAATTCTATAAGTTGGGGAGAGTTGTAACGCCCCATTTTTATTTAATTATTTTGTGTTGATGTTTGAGTATTTTTATATGATTTTATATGACTATATTTGACATATATGATTTAGATATGATTTTATGTGAAATATATGACTTGGTATGAATTGTGTGATATTTGGTGTGATGATAATTTATTATATGATTTATGGTGTTGTGTTTTATTTAAATAAATGTTGTTTGATTATTTTATTTATTTAATAAAAAGGTAGAAAATAGTATTATTTGGTTTAAAGGGAATTAAGTATAATTATGAGGAATAAGTGGGAGTTAAGGAAATAAGAGGGGGTTATAGTTTACAATAAAAAGAAAAGGAGAGTCAGAAAGAGTTTTACGTACAATTGAAAAAGAGAGAAAGTGAATTTTTGAGAGAAGAAGAGGAGAAAACCTAGAACCAAGAGAAGAGGCTAGAAGAAGAGAGAAGAACACAGCTTAATTCAGGAATCATAATCTAAGGTAAGGGTGAGATTATCTTTCAATAGTAATAGATTGTATATCTTTGATTTTGAATTTAACATGAAATTGTGGAAATTTATGAGAATTGGGAATTAGGTTTAGAGTATGATTATGGGGGAATAAAGGTGTAGATTGTACTGCATTGATGTTAGAATGCAATCAGGTTATAGGCAGAACTTTATTACATTTCTGTGGATTGTTTTGGGGTTGGAAATTGAGAAAAATGGGATTTTTGGGAGAGAATTGCGTACTGCTCGTGCTGACATTCATCGCTCGCCGCGGCGAGCAGCATGACTCGCCAAGGCGAGTGAGCAATGTTCATAGCTCGCCTCGTGAGCAAAATCACTCGCCACGGCGAGTAGGGCCTTAGAAAAATGTGATTTTTGAAATGTTGTTATAAGGTGTGGGATGGATAGCTTTGTGCACCTTTATATTTTTAGAGATGACTAGGACAGTTTTCAGATTAAAAAGATGCTTAGGTAGCTTTAAAATGAAGTTTTGGTGAGAAAAATGTCAAAAAGGCCGAGAGCTCCCAGTTCTGCTCGCTCCCAGCTCGCCCCTAGCTCGCCTAAGGTGAGTAGCTCTTTCTTTGAGCTCGCCATGGCGAGCAGATGTACTCGCCGAGGCGAGTAGCCCTGTATCTGAAGTGAGTTTCTATGTTTGATCACTTGGTAGATTAAATTTGGTTGGAGATAATAATATGGTAGTTGGTGTATTTGTATATGTCTATTTTATGTTGTTGAACTTAGTTTCAAAGGTTGGAGTATCATTGATTGAGTTGTTGAAAATGTAAGTCATACCTCGTATATGCATTTGTTGAGTTGTTGTTGTTGTCATCCAAGTTGGGGAGTGTGTCTTAAATGATTTAGGCACAGTTCTTGTTGTCTTAGTAGCTGTTGTTGTTGTTGTTGGTTGTATGCTGATATACACCCTTGAGTTCATTTTATACTCATATGCATTTGTTGGGGGCTTATTGCCCTGGAATGTTTATCATTCAACTGTTGAGGGCTCATGCCCTGGAATGCTAGTCATTCACCCGTTGAGGGCTTATGCCCTGGGATGCTTTAACCATCCAATTCTTGAGGGCTCATGCCCTGGAATGCTTGTCATTCACCGCGCGTAAAATGGTACCACATGCATATTGCATTTGTTGTTGTCGTCGGTGCATTGTCGGAGTCGTTGTTGGTGAGTCGTTGTCGTTGTCGTTGTTGTTAGTCGAGTTGAAGGTGATGTTGATGTTGTTGGTTTATTGTAAATAATGTATATTGAATTACTTTGTTGATATTTAGGGTGTAAGATTCATTGATAAGTTATACTTCTATTATTTATTGTTTGAGAATCTCACCCCTTCTGTTGGAATTGCTGCTTTGTGGGCAAGTGCAGGTAATGAAGACTAGTTGGATGTCGGCTCAAGTGTCTAGGGCTCTGATACGTAACGGGATGGGAAACGTTGTCTTGTTCTTTCATTCCTTTATGTATCGAATTTTTAAATAATGTTGTTGAACTTTAATTATGTTGGATATCATTTTATTGTTGAGGCCTTTGTGCCAAGATTTTGTTGAAGAAGATTTATTATGTTGAAAAGAATTTTTCTGCTGCAATTATTTATGAGATTGAAGTTGTTGAAGTTAAATAGTTTTATTTTCTATTTAATAAATTTTGAAAAGCAGTGTGACATGCCCGTTTGTTGAACTCTGATTGTTATTTATATTATTATGTGTTTTGGGAAGCGGGGTGTTACAGAAATATACATGTTATTTTGTGTGGAAATATATATGTTATCTAGTATAGAAATATATATGTTATTTTGTGTGGAAATATATATGTTATCTAGTATTGAAATATATTTGTTATTTTGTGTGGAGATATATTTGTTATTTGGTGTATTATTATGATTATTGTTAAGTGGGGGAGAAGTATAATATTATTAGAAATAATAAGATAATAAGGAAGAGAGTAGTTTTTGGTGAGCAAAGTAATTATAGATTAGGTTAAGAGTCAGTAAGAGTTTAGAAAAGATAACACGTTATATTTTTGGAGAAAAGAGGAGAAAGAGGAGAACTCAGAGAGAAACCTAAGAAAGAAGAACGTTGTTGTTGATTTCAGAAACCAATCTAAGGTAAGGGTGAGACCATCTCTCAATAATAATGGTTGTATAATTCTGATTTTGGTTTAACATGGTGTTAGTTGAAATTGGGGATTGGGGGTTAGGTTTTGGAGTATGATTTTTGGATGGAAAAGGTGTAAAGAGCATTGTAATAGCATTAGAATGCATTCAGATTGTAGACAGTAAATTATTACACTTCTGTAAATCGTTTTGGGGATTGAAATTGAGAAAATTGAGATTTTTGGAAAAATCCTGCATTCTGCCCGTACAGACATTCATCGCTCGCCGCGGCGAGTAGCATGACTCGCCACAGCGAGTGAGCAATATTCATAGATCGCCTCGCGAGCAAAACCACTCGCCATAGCGAGTAGTGCATTAGAAATCATGATTTTTGAAGTGTTGTTATAAGACGTAAGTTGGATTGTTTTATTGCATGTTTCCTTGTTACGTATTTCCTTTGTAATGATGTTGAACTATTTTCATGAAAACTATTTAAGATATTGATGTTGTGACCTTTAGGAGCCAAAAGTTGTTATAAGATGTTAGAAACTATTCCGCTGCATGATTATTGGATTTTTATAAAGACAGATTGTTTTAATAAATAGTACTTTTATTCTATTTGTATAGTGGAATTTTATAAGTTGAATGTGATGCTCCGTTTATGATGAAAAACTCTAATATTCTTTATATTTATTTTATGTTGGGAAAACGGGGTGTTACAATTGGTATCAGAGCAGGTCGGTCCGTCCGGCCAAGTAGTTGAGTCAAGTAGTGTCGTTTAACAGTTAGAATATCGTCATTGTATTGTCCTAATTGTTGTTTGTTTTGTAGTAAACACTGAATTAAGATTGTCTAACTAAAGGTACATTTTCGAGGACGAAAATATTCTGGGGGAGAGTTGTAACGCCCTACTTTTAATATTTAATATTTTATTAATTTATTGTATTTTTAGTGTATTATTATTTGATTTATAATATATATTTTGATGAAATATGCTAATATGTGTTATTTTGTGTAAAAATATATTTTTTATTTTGTGTAGAAATATATATGTTATTTTGTGTAGAAATATATGTTATTTTGTGTGGAAATATATATGTTATCTAGTATAGAAATATACATGTTATTTTGTGTGGAAATATATATGTTATCTAGTATAGAAATATGTTATCGCGATTTTCGGGTGTCAAGTCATTAATTAGGCTTGAAGCTTTCAATCATTGGTATCTCTATTTTTGGGGAAGGGAGAAATTGAGAAAACCCTTAGAAATTCTAAGTTCGGGGGCAAATTTCGCTATGGGAAGGTGTTAGGCACCCATAACGACTATAGTACTCTATAGGAACCATTTTTTCTAGATTTACGTCTACGCTTTATTTTTAATGCTATTTATTGGGAAAAAGATTGTTCATTTTAAGAATGGGGGAAGAAGTGTTTGGATTTTATTTTTATTGGACTTGGAGAGGTTTTGACCTCTTGCCTACATACCCTTTTAAGGGATCAAACTCCATGTAGTTCTCTCTCAAAAAGGTTTTTTGTGAGTTTAGGTTGATTTTAATTTTTGAAAATAGTTTTGAAGAAAAGAAAGAGGCCGTAAAGGCTTGAGAAAGAAAGTAGTGAGGTTGGTTCAATTATTAAAGAAAATGGTAGTCTAAGTAGGAATTAGTTCGCATTTGAATTTTTGATTAAGAAAATAAAAGGAAAAAATACAATGGAGTTTTGACTCCAAAGTTTATTGGAAAAAATTGTTTTTCAAATGATGAGATGGCTAATTTTTGCAAAATGGATTTTTTCTAAGTTTCGCGTTCCCTAAACATACATCTAACGGTAAATCATACAACGTGTGTGCGTGTCGGTGCTTGTGTCGGTGTACATCATTATAGAGTTCATTGTCCTTTACATTGGCCCTAGTTTACATTCTATGGTCTTGCAAGAAATAAAAATGAAGAAGTAACTACCTAAAAATGATATGGAAAATGGCATAGAAATTGAATAAAACCTAGGCTAAAGGATAGAGATGAAATGGCGGAATGCTCAATATGTATGAAACATGAAATGAAGCGGTTAGCAAAACAAGATATAAAATGATAGTAAAAAAAAATGTTAACAAATTGACAAAAAACAATAGCAAGATGTAATAATGGAAAGAAAATGCACAAAATCTAGTCACAAGATTTTAAGCAAGCACATGACCTATAATTCTCTCATTCAAAGCAATTTTCAAGGGGTTTATTTCAAGCACAATATGAGAATTTTAAGACACGTTCAAACCCAAAATCTTAACACATTCACAAGCATATTTCACACTTTATTTTCAAACAAAGAATTCACATTACTTGAAAAACAAGAAGCTAACTATTAAACTAACAAACAAGAAACTAACAATTAAACTTGCAAAACAAGAAACTAACAATTAAACTTGCAAAATTGGAAACTAACAATTAAACTTGCAAAATTGGAAACTAACAATTAAACTTGCAAAACAAGAAACTAACAATTAAACTTGCAAGATTGGAAACTAACAATTAAACTTGCAAAATTGTAAGAATTAGCATGAACTCAGAAGTAAACATATCACAAAGTCATGTATCAAGTATCAACATCATATGGCAAAAATTAGATCAAAAGTCATGCAAGAAACTTCACAAAAAAATACACAAAGTACACAAATCAATAGAAAAAATTAACATATATTTTTAATCGATTTTAAACATGTAAAAATATCACAAAACAATAAAAAATGCATCAAAAAACACATAGAAATTTTTAGGAATTTTTTGCAAGAACACTAAAGCGCACAGGGGTTCAGGTAGCAAGAACAGAGGTGTGCATAGCAAAAAACTCAAGAAAAATTAAAAGAAAACAAAGGCCCACGGTTACGAAGCCCAAACCCACGCAGCTTGGTGGATCCGGATCCTCAGGGTGCCTTAGAGGCGTTGGATTGATCCGGATCCTCCTATACCTAGATCTAATGGCCAAGGGCGCAGGAATCTGGATCGGGTCTGAACCGACCCGGTCCAGCGCGCCTATATAAAAAGATTTGGCCCGGTTCAGGTCATTTTTTTCCTTCGTTTCTCTCTCTTCACTCACCGTTCTCTCTTCTTCTCTCGTCTTCTCCGATGAAACCCTAACCCTAATCTGACCTAAACTGCCCAGAATCCGTTCAAACATGCTTCAATCAATTCGTTTTGTTGTTCTAAACACAAATCCACCATCAGAAATCATATGCAAACCCTAAATCGATGTAGATCTTGGAAAGTTTTTCACGGTTTCAAACTGTTTTGGTTCTTTTGTTCAAATCTTTTTCTGAATGAAGTCTTTTACAACTTCATAGATCTACAACGGGTGGTATTCGTTGTAGATCATGAAGTTCTTACGGTTTTCAAAAGGTTTTTTAGGGTTTCATAGTTTTTGAACAAAGCTCTTTGAACTTCCATGGATCTACATCGATTTGAACCTGTTGATGTTCTTGATCAAGAAAGAGGTATGTTCATGTATTTACCTGTGTTTTAATCGGAGATCTGAACCGGAATCTTCAAGAACTCTTGAATTTTGATTCTGTTTGTTGATTTCTTGGCTTGAATCCGAAAATAAATCGGTAATTTCTTCTTCTTCTTCTTCACCGGTTCAAATCCTTTGAATTTTCTTTCTTTCTTCTTCTCAATCTTCCTCTGCGATCACGCTTGAATTCGTCGCTTCCAGTGGTGAATTCGCGCTTGAATTGTAGGGGAAATGGTTCAATGATGAAGATTCCGTGATGAATCTCTGAGAACCACCATAACTTCTATTGAATTTCACTTGAATTTGATTCTGGAAAAAACTAGGGTTCGTAGAAATTGCTCTCTGTTCTTGTGATTTTCTGAGTTTTTTGTGGATTTTGATCGTAACTGAATGGAGAGAGAAAATTGTGAACTGTTTGTGATGTGGCACTGATTCTATGGCTCTATCTCTGACTTTGACAGTGGCCGGCCTTTTATAGGCTGCCATGTGTACCTTGGACCAATTGAAATGTGACACCTGGCCTTGGACTGCTTGCGTGGCTTCTGGACTAAATCTAACTTAAGGGCCTCCCTGCAAAATAATAAAACTAAAGGACCAATCTGCAAAAAAAGTAAAATTGGACTAATTTGCAAATAAAAAGTAAAATTGGACTGACTTGCAAAATAAAAAATAAAATTGGTAAAAAAAATGTAATTTTGAAAATAACGTAAAGTGAAACAGTTAAAAAATGACAAAATGGACTAAAATGAACAAATTACCAAAATGAGGTATTTTAAAATATCTCTCTGTCAAAATTTTGATATGAAAAGACTAAAATGCCCCTAAGGACTAAAACGACTCAGACTGACTCAGATGCAATGCTGAAAATGATTTTCAGACAGAGTTTAATAAGTGATTCGTACAGACAAGTTGAAAAGACTCAGAGACAAATATAGGGACTAAAATGGGTTCCACTGCAGGAAATGACCAAAATGCCCTTTTGTATGATTTTTATGCAAATGTTTGGAATAAAATGCAAGAAAATGTACAATTGGTTTAGAAATTTTCTAATGACTTGTAATGCAAGAAAAGCACTTTAGATGGCCTTATATGCAAGAAAATTAAAGATAGAAATAGTAAAAATATGTAGTTGAAGCACGGTAGAAAATTGCAGAGTAAAACATTGTGAATTGAAAAGTATCAGAAATAGAAAATAATTTTGAAGGAGTATTTTTAGGTCCAAAATGAGGGTATGACAGCTGCCCCTATTTAAGTTTCTTTGTCTGGAGGGTCAAGAGACAGAGTCTTTGGCTTGACAGGACGAAGATACTTAAATATTAACATTTGCACTGATTTTGGGCGTAAAAATACATTTGTGAATGTCATGTATGCCATGCAACATTTAGATTATGAATGCAAGACAAACTGAGAGTTGAGTTTAACAAAGTATGTCGTATCCATTGCGGGATTGGTAGACATTAACAAGATAGCAAATAACAGGGTATGTCGTATCCGCGGCGGGACTGGTAGACATTAACAAGATAGCAAATAACAAGGTTTACTGGGGAAACAAACAGCAAATTGACAGGAACAAGTTGTTCTTTTGGCTCGAACTGGGAACTTGACCGAGAGTACTGACAGGTAGATAGGCACAAACTGTTCTTGTATTTGAACTAGCTGCTTGGCTGATAACAGAAGCAAATTGACAAGCACAAGCTGTAATTGGATACGAACTAGCCACTTGGCTGATAATAGCAGGAAATTGACAGGCACAAGTTGTTCTTGTATTTGAACTAGCCACTTGGCTGATAACAGAAATGAATTGAAAGGCACAAGCTGTTCTTGGATGCGAACTAGCCACTTGGCCGAACCTATAGCAAACTGCATTGTGGATATAGATTGAAATTGACTTGACATGACTGCAGGAGTTTGAAATTGACATGACTGTAGAAGTTAGAAATTGACATGATTGTAGAAGTTAGAAATTGACATGATTGTTGAAGTTTGAAATTGACATGATTGTAGAAATTTTGACAGAGATTAACATAGAATTGAAAATGCAATGTGCATGGATAGTATAACAACTTTATCAGATGCATGAGCATATAGGATGCATGATTATGCATGTATGAATGCTTGAAGCACATGATGGTTGGCAATCGGCAGATACCACTTCACAGAGACAGACAAACATTGGAACATTGGGCACGTAATGGCTCGTGCTTTAACATACGCTTGTGGGAATCCCTTTTGGAGGTGCCGTCGTTGGAAGACGCATCGAGACCATGGCTGAGGGCAAGGAGCTGTATTCTATTCCTCAACTCGTAGCGAGAAGAACCCTTCCGATGGCACTGTCATTGCTGGGTGCTTTAAAGCTGAGCACGTCTTGGATATCGCATCTGTAGTCAATGCTCTTTGCATGTTTGCTTTTTTTTGTTTGTTGTTGTTTTTTTTTCATCATCCCATTTTTGCCTGGATCGCCCTTTCGGGTTTTCGATCCACCGGGGAATAAAATCTTTTCATTGCCCCTGTTTTTGCCTGAATTGCCTCTGTAGGTTGTCAATCCAGCGGGGTGCTCATTTTTGCCTAAGCCGCCCTTTCGGGTTTTTAGCTTAGCGAGCTTATTCATTTTCTCATGCTTTTCATTCTGTTTTTTCATTCTTGCCATTAACCACAGACCATACTGGGGAGAGAGCCTACTGGTAGCTTGTATTGAAATGGACATCGACACACATTCGTTCATGCATGTTTCGTTGAATGCACCTAGTTGCTCAAGTTTGTTTTCAAAATACACACAAAGAATTTTAATTTCCAAAGTGTTTGTTTCAGACATTGTCATTATTAAAATAGAAAGAAAATGTTTTTGTATAAAGCTTTGAAAGTAGAATGAAGAAATAGAGTTTCAAACAAAAGTATAGGCTCAAATCGATGTATAAGAGTGGTGGTCAGCCAAGGGCATGACTCCACGGATTTACAAAGCTTGGAAAATGGTAATTTTATGGGTTGGTGGTACATTGAACACAGTAATCTCTATAGTCCTTAGAAATTTTAAATCCACAAGTACAAAAGCCTCTGATGAGAACAACCATTTATCAGTTGCAGGTGCCCCAAGGGGATGGTAGTTTGCCAGATATAGTCAATTGTCTCTCTTTTCAATCTCATTTTTGCATGAACCGCCCTTCCGGGTTTTCGGCTCATCGAGACGCTCATTTTTGTCTGAGTTATGTGTAATCTCAACGAGCTTTTTCACAATCATTTTTTTTTCCCTCATTTTGCCTGGATCGCCCTTTCGAGTTTTCGATCCACCGGGAAGCGCATTTTTGCCCAGGCCGCCCTTTCGGGTTTTCGACCTACCACGCTTTTCTTTTCGTATATCTAGACAAAGTATTTCTTGACTATATCGGCATTCGCAGGGTTTGGAAGTTCTGCACCATCCATGTGTGTAAGAATCAAAGCACCGCCGGAGAAGGCCTTCTTGACAGCATAAGGTCCTTCATAGTTAGGCGTCCACTTGCCCCTTGGGTCGGGTTGCTGGCTTACTCTTCTCTTCAATACAAGTTCACCTTCCTTGAATTCTCGAGGACGGGCTTTCTTGTCAAAAGCAACGTTCATTCTTGTTTGGTACAGCCGTCCACGAGCCAAAGCATCCAGACGCCTTTCTTCAACCAAGTTTAACTGATCATACCGGCTTTGGCACCATTCAGCCTCAGACAATTTTGCTTCCATGATCACGCGGAGAGATGGGATCTCTATTTCCAAAGGGAGGACTGCTTGCATGCCATATACGAGGGAAAAAGGCGTTGCCCCGGACGAACTGCGTACTATAGTGCGGTATCCGTGTAAAGCAAAGGGCAACATCTCATGCCAGTCTTTGTATGTAGTTACCATCTTCTGTACGATCTTCTTGATATTCTTATTGGCGGCCTCAACTGCACCGTTCATCTGAGGCTTATAAGGAGAAGAGTTATGATGTTCAATCTTGAATTTCTCACACAGGGCTTGCACCATGTCATTGTTCAAGTTGGTACCATTGTCAGTAATAATCTTGCTGGGAATACCATATCGACAGATGATGTTGTTCTTGATGAACTTAACCACCACTTGCTTGGTTACATTGGCATAAGATGCAGCTTCGACCCATTTGGTAAAGTAATCGATCGCCACCAAAATGAAACGATGACCGTTCGAAGCCTTTGGTTCAATTCTTCCAATCATGTCGATGCCCCACATAGAGAAAGGCCACGGGGAGGAAATAACATTGAGGGCATGCGGAGGCACATGGATTTTATCAGCATAGATTTGACATTTGTGACATTTCCTAGCATATTGGTAGCAATCGTGCTCCATGGTCATCCAATAGTAGCCAGCCCTTAACAATTTTCTAGACATGGTATGCCCCGAAGCATGGGTTCCAAAAGTGCCATCGTGCACATCGTGCATCAGTTGCTCCGCTTCGCGTTCATCAACACATCTCAACAATATCATATCGTAATTCCTTTTGTATAAAACATCTCCGTCCAGCAGGAACTTACTAGCCAATCTTCGCAGGGTCTTCTTGTCTTTGCTGGAAGCACTTGGCGGGTATTCACGGTTTCGCAAAAACCACTTGATATCATGGTACCAGGGTTTTTTGTCAACTACATCCGCATCTGCTTGAACAATCAGACCACCGATGACGAACACATGAGAAGGCCGGTCTAGGCGTTGTACTTTGATTACCGGCGCATGATTCCAATGGTTCACTTGAAACATGGAGGATAAAGTAGCAAGAGCATCGGCCATTTGATTTTCTTCACGGGGAATATGGTGCAACTCGACCTTTGTAAAGTATGTCAGCAGACGTGGCGCGTAATCACGGTAAGGGATCAGATTGGCATGATGGGTCTCCCACTCACCCTTTCAAGATGCTTGATTCTCATGTCAATTGCTTCCTCAATCCCCAAGATGCATGCTTCGTATTCAGCCATGTTGTTTGTGCATTCGAATAGAATTCGGGCGGTAAAGGGAATACGATGCCCCCGCGGAGATACGATTATTGCCCCAATCCCTTTACCGTAAGCTTTGACAGCACCATCAAAGACCAATCCCCACTTGCTATTAGGGTTTGGACCTTCACCAATCAACGGTTCTTCACAGTCTTTTGACTTTAAATATATAACTTCTTCATCGGGGAAATCAAACTTAATGGGCTGATAGTCATCAAGCGGCTGATAAGCGAGGTGATCAGCTAGAACACTTCCTCTGATGGCTTTTTGAGCTTTGAACACAATATCATATTCAGACAGAAGCATCTGCCAACGCGCAATCTTCCCGGTGACTGCAGGTTTCTCAAAGATATACTTGATCGAGTCCATCCTGGATATCAACCAAGTTGTATGGTTCATCAAATAGTGACGTAGACGTTTGGCAGCCCAAGCCAGAGGACAACAAGTCTTTTCGAACATCGTGTATCGAGTCTCACAGTCAGTGAACGTCTTGCTTAAATAGTAGATAGCATGTTCCTTCTTTCCGGTCTCGTCCTGTTGACCGAGCACACATCCCATGGATTCATCTAACACTGGCAGATACATAATCAACGGCCTCCCTTCCACCGGCGAGACAAGGATTGGTGGCTCTAACAAGTAATCTTTGATGCTATCAAAAGCTTCCTGGCATTCATCGTTCCATACAATAGGCTGATTCTTCCTGAGCAGCTTGAAGATTGGCCCGCAAGTCGCGGTCATGTGAGATATGAATCGGGAGATATAGTTCAGACGCCCGAGGAACCCTCTGACTTGCTTCTCGGTCTGCGGGGCCGACATCTCACGGATGGCCCGGACTTTGTCAGGATCTACTTCAATGCCTCTTTGGCTGACAATGAACCCTAGCAGCTTCCCGGATCTGACATCGAACGTACACTTGTATTTTCTCAATCTTTCAAACATTTTTGCCAAATATTCAACATGTTGCTCTTCATCACATAACTTTACGATCATGTCGTCCACATATACTTCGACTTCTTTGTGAATCATATCGTGAAACAACGTAGTCATACCCCTCTGATAGGTGGCGCCAGCACTTATCAGGCCGAACGACATCGCTTTGCAACAGAAAGTACCCCATGGGGTAATGAACGATGTCTTTTCCCTATCTTTGGGTGACACTTTGATTTGATTGTATCCAGAGAAACCATCCATGAAGGAGAACACCTTGCACTGAGCAGTATTATCAACAAGCACGTCAATATGAGGCAGCGGGAAATTGTCTTTCAGACTGGCTTTATTCAAATCCCTATAATCGACACACATCCGGACTTTCCCATCCTTCTTCGGTACAGGTACAATATTAGCAACCCATTCGGGATACTCGACAGTCATGAGGAAACCTGCATCAATCTGCTTCTGTACCTCACCCTTGATCTTGAGAGCCATGTTAGGACGAGTTCTTCTCAGCTTTTGTCTAACAGGAGGACATTCTGGCTTTGTTGGTATCCAGTGTTCTACGATCTAGGGATCCAAACCCGGCATATCTTCGTATGACCATGCGAAAATATCTGGATACTCTCGGAGAAGTTGGAAGATCTTCTTCTTAACCCCCTCTTCTAGTGCGGCACCAACCTTGATCTCCCGCTTATTGTCTTCGGTACCCAGGTTGATCAACTCAATCTCTTCCTGGTGGGGCTGAATGGCTTTCTCCTCTTGCTCAAGTAGTCGAGTGATCTCATATGGTATATCATCATCTTCCTCATCTTCGGCTTTATATACCGGGGATTCAAAAGTCAGAGGAAACGTAGGGTCACTGTGTTCAACGGGTTTATTATGGTTCAATCTGCATGGTATGGTTGGATGATTTTTAGAAAAGGTTTTTATTTTTTTTTTATGCAGATCTTTGAAATTAATAAGAAAACAAAGACGTTTTGGTTTTTTCTGGCATTACCATCATTTCCAAGTGAAAAGCATTAAGAGAAACAAAAAGCCGTGAAAGAAACGACGCTTTTTATTAATAATGGCAATGCCGAAACAAACATGCCCTTACAAAAATATCACTTTCGCCTTGGGCAGAGCGAAAGGATTGTTATTTTGAAAAACAAAGACTTAAGCAACAAGACACATTACTCGGAACCATGCATGATCGAAGGAAGGTCGACGACATCCCAATTCTTTGCTATGCCTCCTGTCATACCCTCATTTTGGACCTAAAAATACTTGTTTAAATCTCCTTTCTATTCCCAATACTTTTTCAATTTACTGTGTATTGCTCTGCAATTTACCGCTGTACTTCAACTGCATACATTACTGCTTCAGTCTTTTAAATTTTTGCATAAAATCATACAAAAGGGTATTTTGGTCATTTCCCGCAAAGGAACCCATTTTAGTCCCTACAATTTGTCCCTGAGTCTTTTCAATTTGTTTGCATGAATCTTTAATTAAATTTTGTACAAAATCATCTGAGTCAGTCTGAGTCAGTTTGAGTCGTTTTTGCCCCCAGGGGCATTTTAGTCTTTTCACATCAAACAAATTTTGGGCAGAGAGGTATTTTAAAATACCTCATTTGTGGTAGTTTGTTCGTTTTAGTCCATTCTGTCAATTTTAACTGTTTCACTTTACGTTGCATTTCAGATTACTTTTTTTACCAATTTTATTATTATTGCATTTTAGTCCCAATACTTTCAAAAATTGCAAATTAGTCCAATTTTTACTTTTATTTTCAAATCAGTCCATTTTTCATTTTCTATTTGCAGAACAGTCCTTTTCACTCTTTTTGGCAGTTTGGTCATTTTCTTTCCTTTTTACAATTTAGTCCCTTAATTTTACAAATTTGCAAAAAGGTCCTTAAGTCAAATTCAGTCCACAGGCGCCACGCAAATGTTCAATTCCACATGTCACATTCCTATTGGATCAGGTACACACATGGCAGGCTATAAATAGCACACAGTGTCAGAAATCATCAGGATCACGAGCCACATCATCACAAACAGAAGAGAAATTTCTCTCTCTTTTCAGTTAGATCAAAACTCACAAATCCAGAAAAAAGTTCAAGAACATTCAAACCCTAACCGTTTTTCCAGAATCAAAATTCAACGAATTCAATGGAGTTTGCATCGATTCTCAGAGATTCCGTATTGAATCTTCATCATTGAATCGGTTTTTTCTGCAATTCAAGCGCGAACTCACCACCCAAAGGCAGCAAGCTCAAGCGCGATCACAGAAGGAGAAATTGAGAAGAAGAGGGAAAGGATTCAAGGATTCCGAACCAGTTCAGGAGAAAAAGAAGAGGATTACCGTTCAAATCCCAAGTTTAAGCCAAGAAATCAACGAAACAGAATCAAGATTCAAGGTTTCTGAAGGTTTCGACTCAAAATCTCCAGATTGAACACAGGTAACACGCAAACTCAATCTCATATTGTTAAAAAACCATCACAAGTTCGGAAGCAACACGAATCCATGGAAGATTCGAGCTGTTTGGTTCGAAACCCTAACCCTAACATCAAAACAGTTTGAAAACGCAGGGAATCGCTTCAAGATTCACAACGAGTGTGAATCGGAGTGATTCCTTGTTGATTTACAAAGATTGAAGTCAAGAAACACGAAGAAAACCAAACAGTTCGAACCTACCGTCAAAATCAGAAATTTGTGTTGATTCCACGGTTGAAAACATCTTCCAATAACGGATTCGTGCTTAGAACAACAATACAAAGCGTTTAAGCCATAAACGAACCGTTTCTGAGCAAGATTCAAGAAGTTAGGTTTAGGGTTTCACACGAAGAAGAGAGAACGGCGGAGAGGAGAAGAGAAGAAAGAGAAAATGTTATGCAAAATGAAGGAAAACGGGTGTGAGAACCTTTATATATGTGTTTGGGTCGGGTTGACCCAAACCCGACCCACTCTCTCCTATTCCTGGCCGTTTGATCAAAATCCTGATGGATCTGGATCAATCCAACGCTCCTGGAGCGTTAGCTTGATCCGGATCCATCAGATCCGTGGGTTTGGACTGTGAGACTATGGGCCCTGAGCCTTCTTGCGTTTTTTTTTTTATTTTTGTTGATAATTACACCTTCTTTCTTGCTGATTGAACCCATATGCATGCCAAACTTCTTGCAAAAAATTCCTAAAAATTGTCATGAGTTTCTTGATACTTGCTTGGCAGTTTGATGATGATATTGCATGTTAAAATTGATAAAAAAAATGTATGTGCCAATTTGTCCTCTTGATGTGAATATTTTTGTGTATTTTTGCGAAGTTTCTTGTATAGTTTTCGTTCTAATCCAATACCATGTGATTTTGATGCGCGTAATACGATCTCGTGATACTTTTGCCATGAGGTTGTGATCATCACCACTGTTTTGTGAATTGTGATTTTGATTTTCTTGTTTGGAAAATAATATGAATCTTTTAAGTTATAAAATGTGCATAAAATGTGTATGTGTGAAGTTTGAACGCATGGCTTGAAATTTCCTATCGATTCTTGAAATAATCTTCTCAAAGGAGTGCTGTTTTGATAGAAAGTATAGGTCTTGGACTTAGTTAAGTTTTAGGACTTTGTTTTGGGTTATTTTCATTACGTTTCTTGCATTTGTTTTGGCAATTTGTTTAATATCCCTTGTTAGTGTTATTTCATTTACTATGCATTGTTCACTTTTATTATCATTTCACACTTTATTACTAACCATTTTGTTTCATGTCTCATTCATATTGCAAGCATTGCATCATGTTCACCTTTTTCTTTCTTTTATCCATTTTATGCAAATTCCTACTAATTCATGTAATATTTTAGGTTAGTTTACTTTCTTCTAAATTCTTGCAAGGCCATAGAATGTAAACTAGGACCCGATGTAAAGGACTATGGACTATAATGATGTACACCGACACACGCACCGACACGCACACACGTTGCATGAGCTAACGCTAGGTGTATGTTTAGGATGCGCGATACTTAGAGAAAATAAATCTTTTTAAAAACAAATAACTTCCATCACTTCAAATACTTTTCAAATAAACCTTGGAGTCAAAACTCCAAAGGATTTTCCCTTTATTTTCTTAATCAAATCAAAATGCAATTAATTTCCAACTTTAACCGTTTTCATTAACAATTGAACCAACCAAATGCTTTCTTTTTCTTTTCAATTCTAATGCCTATGCGGCCTCTTTCCCTTCTTCAAAATCTTTTTCAAACTTAAAAAAAACAAATTAAACCCACAAAGACATTTTGAAAGAGAACTACATGGAATTTTGATCCCTTAAAAGGGTATGTAGGCAAGAGACTCAAAATCTCTCCAAGTCCAATAAAAACAAACAAAATCTTCTTCCTCTCATTCTTAAAAATCAATCTTTTTTACAAATAGCGATAAAAGCAAAGCGTATACGTAAAGCATAGTAAAACGGTTCCTATAGGATACTATAGTCATTGCGGGTGCCTAACACCTTCCCGTAATGAAATCAGCCCCGAACTTAGGATTTCTAAAGGTTTTTTTTCGATTTTACCTTTCCCCAAAAAAAAATAGAGACATCAATGATTGAAAGGTTCAAATCCAATTAATGATTTGACACCCGAAAATCGCGATGACAGAAATGGCGACTTCACTGGGGACTTTTAGGGCTATACCTAGTTTTACATGCTTTATGTTTATACTTTGCTTTATTGTTACATGTAAAATTTTCTTATGTACGTGTGGGGTGAGAATATCAAAAGCCCTATACCCGGGCTGAGTGAACCTAAGATTAGGAAGAGATATAATCGACAATCCATTCCGGGGGTTGCCTCGTGCATTGGATTACGCGATGAATCTCACATAGCTGAGGCATTTTGGAGGTAATGTTGTCGGCGTGTGTTGTCATGCTTAGGCACTTTACTTCCAATTGACCGATGAAGGCTATGGACCGTAGTTACCAAACCCATCTTTGGCCTTTCTTAGGACGTAGTGCGGTGGCTAAACCGAGCGTTGTCTCGAAATTTAGTCGTCACGCGATACTACACCCAAACTAAACCTTCTTACGGATAATCATGGACAAGCGTTGCTTTGTACTACCATGATATACGCAAGAGAGGTTGTGGTTTGGGAACTTTATAGAACCTTGGTTACTACTATCAAAGCCTTAGTTTCACCGGACACCGTGTCCACTTGTTACTTTAGCCCACCGTGCTTTCTTTGTTGAACAAAACCATGCATACATGCATTCATGCATAAACCTTTTTACATGCATTTATCAAAGGGTATAGACAAACTAAAATTCTTTCCAAATATAACCAGGCATGAAGAGGACTAAGTCTTACAAGTTCAAAGAAGTTGATTTGGCTAGCCTAAGGGAGTTGGCACTCAAGGTTAAGAATCCGACTGGGTTTCGTCTCCGATACGGTGGTTTGCTTGGTATTCTCCGGACTAATGTAGAAGAGAAGCTGGTGCACACTTTGGTGCAATTCTACGACCCAGTTTTCCGTTGCTTCACTTTCCCGGATTTTCAGTTGGTTCCTACACTTGAGGCTTGTTCTAGTTTGTTGGGTTTACCTATAGTCGAGAAGACACCCTTCACGGGCCCAGGATCTTCTCTTACTCCTCTGGTTATTGCTAAGGATCTTTATCTCAAGACTTCCGATGTGTCTAAGAATCTCATCACCAAGTCTCATATCCAGGGTTTCACTTCAAAGTACTTACTTGAGCAGGCTAATCTTGAATCTACTTGTCAGGACACTCTTGAGGCTATCCTTGCACTACTCATCTATGGGCTCATTCTTTTTCCGAATCTTGACAACTTCGTGGACATGAATGCTATTGAGATCTTCCACTCCAAGAGCCCGGTTCCTACTTTGTTAGCTGACACGTACCACGCCATCCATGATCGGACTCTCAAGGGTCGTGGATTTATTCTTTGCTGCATACCTCTTCTATATAGGTGGTTTATTTCTCACCTCCCGAGTTCTTTCCATGCCAACACGGAGAATTGGTCTTATTCGCAGCGGATTATGGCTCTTACTCCCGATGAGGTGGTTTGGATCACTCCAGCAGCTCGAGTCAAGGAGATTATCACTGGTTGTGGAGATTTCCTCAATGTACCTCTTCTCGGTACCCGGGGAGGAATCAACTACAACCCCGAGTTAGCCATGAGACAGTTTGGTTTCCCTATGAGGGCAAAGCCCATCAACCTTGCTACATCACAAGAGTTCTTCTACTATTCCAATGCTCCCACCGGGCAAAGGAAAGCTTTTACAGATGCTTGGTCTAAGATTCGTAGGAAGGATGTGAAGCATTTGGGTGTGAGATCCGGTATTGCTCACGAAGCCTATACTCAGTGGGTGATAGATCGAGCCGAAGAGATCGGCATGCCTTACCCTGCTATGAGGCATGTGTCCGCATCTACTCCGTCTAAACCATTACCGCTGCTTCCCGCAACTCAGGAGATGTATCAGGAACATCTAGCTATGGAGAGTGAGGAGAAGCGAGCATGGAAAGCCCGTTACAGTGAGGCTGAGAATTTGATCATGACTTTGGATGGCAGAGACGAACAGAAGGATCATGAGAACCGGATGCTGAAGAAGGAACTAGCCAGAGTTAGGAAGGAGCTTGAG
The DNA here is from genome assembly GCA_958299785.1 of Medicago lupulina. Lineage (NCBI taxonomy): Eukaryota > Viridiplantae > Streptophyta > Magnoliopsida > Fabales > Fabaceae > Medicago > Medicago lupulina. The sequence continues at coordinate 35,449,606 of OY283143.1, forward strand.
GAGAAGGATGATCTATTGAGGAGAGACTCCAGGAGAGTCAGAGGTCGTCGAGATTTCTTTGCCAGTTATTGCGGTTCAGCTTCAGACTCGGGTTCCGAATACTACCCAGTTACTCCTTAGTTTTGGATGATAGGATTGACTATTGATTATGTTGTTTGTTCAGTTTATGTTTCGGAAGCCTACTCCCCTGGCTCAATGTATCAAAACAACATGCCTTGAATAATTTGTTAGTCCAATAATGTTTACAAAGAATTCTAATTTGTCTAAAAAACCCTTTGGTAATAAAAAAGAGTCATTTTTGCATCTGCATTTGCACATATCATGCATCATATGCATCATTCATCGGTCAAAAAAAAAAAAAAAAAAACTTCCAAGTGCTCATTGCCTCCTGGTTCTTCTGCCGCAGTGTGAAAAGTGGCTCGTGCTCGAAGGACCGATCAACCTACCAGAGTACATCAGACTAGACAATACAGAAGGAGGAATCAAGTAGCTATGGAAGAAGAGAATGCACAGCTCCGTACTGAACTAGCTTCTGTGAGAGAAGAGTTAGCTAAAGCTCTCGACGCCATGACTGCTCTGATAGCCGCTCAAGAGCAACCAGCCTCGTCTGCTCCAGAGACTACTGAGGCAATTCCAACATCATCTCTCGATAACCGCTTTGCCATGCCAAGGGGATACCCGTACGGGCTCCCACTCTTCTTTGCTCCAGATTCCACAGCAGGTGCTTCCAGTGCTGCCAACAGTAACCAAATCCCCGTCTCAGGGCAGACATCTCTTCATACTACGCTACCTCAGTCAACGGTCTTCACAGATCCGATTGTGCACTCTACGCCACAGGGCGCCAATGCTAATGATTATCGTGGAAAGACTCCTGTATTGGGAACTGTGGAAGAAAGAATGGAGGAACTTGCCAGAGAACTCCGTCGTGAGATCAAGGCCAACCGTGGGAGCATTGACCTCGTCAGAACCCACGATCTTTGTTTAGTGCCGAGGGTGGATGTCCCCAAGAAATTCAAGGTCCCGGAGTTCGACCGCTACAATGGGCTGACTTGCCCCCAGAACCATATCATCAAGTACGTTCGGAAGATGGCTAACCATGCAGACAATGATTCACTTATGATCCATTGCTTCCAGGACAGTCTAATGGAAGATGCCGCGGAGTGGTATACCGGTTCGAGCAAGGATGATATTCGTACTTTTGATGATCTGGCTACTGCTTTTAAGAGCCACTATGGATTCAACACCAGGCTCAAGCCGAATAGGGAATTCCTCCGGTCTCTTTCTCAGAAAAAGGACGAAAGCTTTCGCGAATATGCACAGAGGTGGAGAGGGGCAGCTGCCCGTATCACTCCCGCTTTGGACGAGGAAGAAATGACTCAAACATTCTTGAAGACCTTGAAGAAAGATTATGTTGAAAGAATGATTATTGCTGCCCCAAGCAACTTCTCTGAGATGGTCACTATGGGGACCCGTTTGGAGGAAGCTGTCCGAGAAGGGATTATCGTGTTTGAGAAAGGTGAATCCTCGAATGCACCGAAGAAATACGGCAATGGACACCATAAGAAAAAGGAATCAGAAGTTGGAATGGTGTCTGCCGGAACCAATCAGTCCTCCACTGCCGCTCCCGTCAATGCTACACAACTGCCTCAACCGTATCAGTACCTACAGTATGCCCAGCATCCGTTTTATCCGCCGTTCTACCATCAATACCCTCCACTACCGGGCCAGCCTCAGGTCCCTGTTAATGCCATCGCCCAACAAATGCAACAACAACCATTAACTCAACAACAACAACAAGGCCCTCAATCTAGACCATCGTTCCCGCCGATACCAATGGCATACGCTGAACTACTCCCAACTCTGTTGCATAAGGGGTATTGCACCACTAGACCTGGCAAGCCAACGCCAAACCCATTGCCTCCCAGGTTCCGCTCCGATCTCAGATGTGATTTCCACCAAGGCGCCCTAGGTCATGATGTAGAAGGTTGCTACGCCCTGAAATATATTGTGAAGAAGTTGATCGACCAGGGAAAGCTATCTTTTGAAAACAATGTCCCGCATGTGCTCGACAATCCACTCCCCAACCATGCCGCTGTGAATATGATCGAAGTATGTGAAGAAATCCCTTGTCTCAATGTCCGTAATGTTGCTACTCCCCTAGTGCCGCTACATATCAAATTGTGCCAAGCTGCTCTGTTCAACCATGACCACGTTGCTTGCTGTGAATGTCTTCAGAACCCTATGGGTTGCAGCGTAGTCCAGACTGATATTCAAAGATTGATGAATGACAACTACCTGACTACCAGTGATGTTTGTATGATAGTGCCGATTTTCCACGATACTCCAGTCAAGAGTGCGCCTGCCAGGAAGGACGTTGAACCGTTGGTCATACGGTTGCCTGGTCCAGTGCCATATACCTCAGCGAAAGCCATCCCGTACAAGTACAGTGCGACTATGTTGGAAAACGGGAAAGAAGTACCTTTGGTGTCCTCAAGCACTGTAGGCAGTATCGCTGAAGTGACGGCTTTGAGGAGCGGCAAGGTCCGACCCCTTTTGTTCCAAAAGAAAGATGATGCGCCAGTTACGATTCCCGCTGATAAGACTACTCCATTGTCAATCCCTCCTGTTGTTGAAAGTACCAGCCGTCCAGGCCATTCCATCGAAGATTCCAATCTGGATGAGATTTTAAAGATAATTAAGAAAAACGATTATAAGATTGTGGATCAGCTATTACAAACTCCTTCGAAGATATCCATCTTGGCCCTACTCCTCAGTTCGGAGGCTCATAGGAATGTGTTATTGAAGGTGTTGGAACAAGCCTATGTCGACCACGAAGTCACAGAGGATCAATTTGGTGGGATAGTGGCTAACATCACTGCTTGCAGTAACCTTTGGTTTGGTGAAGATGAACTTCCAGAGGCAGGAAAGCACCACAACTTGGCCCTGCACATTTCCATGAACTGCAAAACAGATATGCTGTCCAACGTGTTGGTAGACACTGGGTCGTCGTTGAATGTGATGCCTAAGTCGACTTTGGACCAGTTAAGTTGTCAAGGAGTTCCTTTGAGAAGGAGTACTTTCCTAGTCAAGGCTTTCGATGGTTCCCGTAAAACTGTGCTTGGAGAAGTAGATCTCCCCATGACTATTGGTCCCGAAACATTCATGATTACTTTCCAGGTTATGGACATAGATGCCTCTTACAGTTGCCTTCTTGGGAGACCGTGGATACACGAGGCCGGTGCAGTCACTTCTACCCTCCATCAGAAGCTGAAGTTCGTAAGGAATGGTAAACTTGTGACAGTGCATGGGGAGGAAGCTTATCTGGTCAGTCAGTTATCATCCTTCTCTTGCATCGAAGCTAAATCCGCCGAGGGAACTGCATTCCAGGGTTTGACTATCGAAGGTGCGGAGCCCAAGAGAGCTAGTGCTGCTATGGCTTCATTGAAAGATGCGCAGAAGGCCGTTCAGGAGGGTCAAGCCGCCGGTTGGGGCCAATTGATACAGCTGCTGGACAACAAATGCAAAGAGGGTCTCGGTTTCTCTCCGACGTCAGGCGTGTCAAGTGGAACGTTCCGTAGTGCTGGATTTGCCAATGCAATTCTTGATGGTGGTGGTGAAAGAGGGGCTAGGCCCACATTTGTGATACCAGGAGGCATGGCAAAGAATTGGAACGTTATCAATCTCCCTGTGTTTGTGCATGATTCTAAGTAATATGTCTTGCTGTCTAGGCTTTTGTTTTCAAAATAACAATCCTTCCGTCCTGCCCAAGGCGGAAGTGACACTTTTGTAAAGGGGCATGTTTGTTCCGACATCACCATTATCAATAAAAAACGTCGTTTCTTTCACGACTCTTTTCGTTCTTTAATGCTTTTTCCCTTGGAAATAATGGTAATGCCAGAAAAAACCAAAACGTCTGTATTTTCTTATTAATTTCAAAGATCTGCATGAAAACTATTTTCTAAAAAATCATCCAATCATGTCACGCAGATCGAACCAAAATGAACCCGTTGAACACAGTGACTCTATGTTTCTCCAAACTGTTGAATCCCCGGTGTTTGAGGCAGAAGATGAGGATGGAGATGACATACCAGACGAGATTGCCCGATTGCTTGAGCAAGAAGAGAAGACCATTCGGCCTCATCAGGAGGAAATCGAGCTAATCAACTTGGGTACTGAGGATAACAAAAGAGAGATCAAAGTCGGTGCTGCATTGGAGGAAGGGGTCAAGAAAAGGATCATCCAGCTTCTCCGGGAATACTCGGACATTTTTGCATGGTCGTACGAGGATATGCCAGGTTTGGATCCCCAGATCGTGGAACACCGGATACCGACAAAACCAGACTGTCCTCCTGTCAGACAAAAGTTGAGACGGACTCGGCCGGACATGGCTCTGAAGATCAAAGGTGAAGTGCAGAAACAGATCGATGCGGGTTTTCTCATGACAGTTGAGTATCCCGAGTGGGTTGCTAATATTGTGCCTGTGCCAAAGAAGGATGGTAAGGTCCGAATGTGTGTTGACTACAGAGATTTGAATAGAGCAAGCTTGAAGGACAATTTCCCACTACCTCACATCGATGTGCTTGTTGATAACACTGCCCAGTGCAAGGTGTTCTCCTTCATGGACGGATTTTCTGGTTATAACCAAATCAAAATGTCACCCAAAGACAGGGAGAAGACATCATTCATCACTCCGTGGGGAACCTTCTGTTGTAAAGCAATGCCGTTCGGTCTAATAAATGCTGGTGCTACCTACCAAAGGGGGATGACCACTTTGTTCCATGACATGATCCACAAGGAGGTTGAAGTGTATGTAGACGACATGATTGTAAAGTCGAGCGATGAAGAACAACACGTCGAATATTTGGCTAAGATGTTTGAAAGGTTGAGGAAGTACAAGCTTCGGCTGAATCCAAACAAATGTACGTTCGGTGTTAGATCAGGGAAGTTGCTAGGCTTCATTGTCAGTCAGAAAGGCATCGAAGTAGATCCTGATAAAGTCCGAGCTATCCGCGAGATGCCGGCCCCGCAAACCGACCGATTGTGAGACTCGGTATACAATGCTCGAGAAAACCTGTTGTGCACTAGCCTGGGCTGCCAAACGCCTGCGTCATTACTTGATAAATCATACAACTTGGTTGATATCCCGGATGGATCCGATCAAGTACATCTTTGAGAAACCGGCTGTCACTGGAAAAATTGCACGTTGGCAAATGTTACTGTCAGAATATGATATTGTGTTTAAAGCTCAGAAAGCCATTAGAGGGAGCATCCTGGCTGACCATCTCGCTTGCCAGCCGCTTGATGATTATCAGCCTTTGAAGTTCGATTTCCCAGACGAAGAGGTCATGTTCTTGAAGTCAAGAGACTGCGAAGAACCACTGATCGGTGAAGGTCCAGACCCGGATAGCAAGTGGGGATTGGTCTTTGATGGTGCTGTTAATGCTTATGGCCGAGGAATTGGCGTAGTAATCGTGGCTCCGCAGGGGCATCACATCCCTTTCACAGCCCGGATTGTGTTTGAGTGCACCAACAATGTGGCCGAGTACGAGGCATGTATCCTGGGAATTGAAGAAGCCATCGATATGAGAATCAAGCATCTGGACATCTATGGAGACTCTGCACTAGTCATCAACCAGATAAAGGGAGAATGGGAGACCCATCATGCCAATCTGATCCCTTACCGTGATTATGCAAGGCGTCTGTTGACGTATTTTACAAAGGTCGAGTTGCACCATATCCCCCGAGAGGAGAACCAAATGGCCGATGCTCTTGCTACCTTATCTTCCATGCTTCAAGTGAACCATTGGAATCATGTACCGATGATCAAAGTACAACGCTTAGATCGGCCCGCTCATGTGTTTACTGTCAGTGATACAATTGTACAAACGGGTTCAGGCGGAGTCGACAGCAAACCCTGGTATTATGATATCAAACAATTTTTGCAAAGCCGTGAGTATCCGCCGGGTGCTTCCAATAGAGACAAGAAGACGCTGCGCAGGTTGGCTAGCAAGTTCCTGCTGGATGGTGATGTCCTGTACAAAAGGAATTTCGATATGGTGTTGTTAAGATGTGTTGATGAATGTGAAGCAGAACAGCTAATGCACGATGTGCACGATGGCACCTTTGGGACCCACGCATCGGGGCATGCTATGTCTAGAAAGCTGTTGAGAGCTGGTTACTATTGGATGACCATGGAGCGTGATTGCTATCAATACGCCAGGAAGTGCCACAAATGTCAAATATATGCTGACAAGATCCATGTGCCTCCGCACGCTCTCAATGTTATGTCTTCTCCATGGCCTTTTTCTATGTGGGGCATTGATATGATCGGAAGAATTGAACCGAAAGCTTCAAACGGTCATCGTTTTATCCTGGTAGCAATCGATTATTTCACCAAATGGGTCGAAGCTGCATCATATGCCAACGTGACTAAGCAAGTAGTAGTCAAATTCATCAAGAACAATATCATATGTCGGTATGGTGTTCCTAGCAAGATTATCACTGACAACGGTACCAACCTAAACAATGACATGGTGCAAACCTTATGCGAGAAATTCAAGATTGAACACCACAATTCTTCTCCTTACAGACCTCAGATGAATGATGCAGTTGAGGCTGCCAATAAGAACATCAAGAAGATTGTGCAGAAGATGGTAACAACATACAAAGACTGGCACGAGATGTTGCCTTATGCCTTACACGGCTACCGCACTACAGTCCGTAGTTCAACCGGGGCAACGCCTTTTTCTCTTGTGTACGGCATGGAAGCAGTCCTCCCATTGGAAGTGGAGATTCCATCTCTCCGTGTGATTATGGAAGCGAAGTTGTCTGAGGCTGAGTGGTGCCAGAGTCGGTACGACCAGTTGAATTTGATTGAGGAAAGACGCCTGGATGCTTTGGCTCACGGTCAGATGTATCAAACAAGGATGAAAAATGCTTTTGACAAGAAAGTCCGTCCTCGGGTATTCAAGGAGGGTGAACTCGTGTTGAAAAGAAGAATGAGTCAGCAACCCGACCCAAGGGGCAAGTGGACGCCTAACTATGAGGGACCTTATGTTGTTAAGAAGGCTTTCTCTAGCGGTGCTTTGATTCTCACACACATGGATGGTGTAGAACTTCCGAATCCTGTGAATGCCGATATAGTCAAGAAATACTTTGTCTAGATGTGAAAAGAACAGCGTGGTAGGTCGAAAACCCGAAAGGGCGGCCTAGGCAAAAATGCGCTTCCCGGTGGATCGAAAACCCGAAAGGGCGGTCCAGGCAAAATAAGGGACAAGAAACAAAATGTAAAAGCTCGCTGAGATTACATGTAACTCAGGCAAAAATGAGCGTCTCGATGAGCCGAAAACCCGAAAGGGCGGTTCATGCAAAAATGAGATTGAAATAAAAGACAATTGACTATATCTGGCAAATTACCATTCCCCTTGGGATCTTTGCAATTGATAATTGGCTGTTCTCATCCGAAGTTCCGACGCCTGCGGATTCAAGAGTTTCAGATACCATAGCAGTTACTGTGTTCAATGTACCACCAACCAATAAAATTACCATTTTCCAAGATTTGTAAATCTGTGGGGTCGCGCTTTTGGCCGACTACCACCCTTATACATCGATTTGAGCCCATGCTTTTGTTTGGAATTCATTCTCCGTTCTATTTTCAAAACTTTGTACAAAAGATTTCTTCTATGTTGATAATGATACAGGTCTGGAATAAACATTATGAAAATTGAAAATTTTTAAGTATTTTGAAAACAAGCCTGAACAGCTAGGTACATTCAAATGAACATGCATGAACAAATCTACATTGATATCAGTTCCAATTCAAGTTACTAGCAAGCCTTCCCCCCAGTGACGGTCTTTGGTCAATGGCAAGAATGAAAAAACAGAATGAAAAGCATGAAAAATGAATATGCTCGCTAAGTCGAAAACCCGAAAGGGCGGCTTAGGTAAAAATGAGCACCCCGATGGATTGACAACCTTCAAAGGCAATTCAGGCAAAAACAGGGGCATGTGAAAAAAAAACTATTCCCCGGTGGGTCGAAAACCCGAAAGGGCGATCCAGGCAAAAATGGGATGATGAGAGAAAAAAATGAAAAAAAAATGAAATGAAAAAACAAACATGCAAAAGCATTGACCACGGATGCGATGTCCAAAGCACTTACGTGACTGTTCCAACAAGCAGCAATACCATTCAGACTGTTTTCCTCTACGATTTTACAGCTTCCTACCTTCAAGTGTTGGTCTCAATGTATCTTCAAACGACTGCATCCCCAGAAGAGGAACTTTTGCAAATATGTGTCCAAGCGCGAGCCATTACGTGCCCAATATTCCAATGTTTCGTCTGTCTCTGCGAAATCATGTCTACAAATTGCCAATCATCATGCATTTCAAAACATTCATACATGCATAATCATGCACCCTATGTGTTCATGCATTTGATAAAATTGTTATGATATGCATACGCATCTGCATTCTCAATTCCTGTGTTAATCTCAATCAAAATCAATCTTGTCAACTTCAAATTTCTTCTGCTAGCAATAAATGTCTACTGTCATGTCAATTTCAAAGTTCAACAGTCTTGTCAACATTCTTGTCAAAATTCAAGCTCCTGCAGTTATGTCAATCAAATTCAAGTCTTTTTCAAATACAATTTGTTTCTGTTATCGGTCAAGCAGCAGGTTCGTATCCAAGAACAGCTTGTACCTGTCAATTGGTTTCTGTTATCGGTCAAGTAGCAAGTTCACATCCAAGAACAGCTTGTACCTACCCTTTTGATATCCGCCGAGCGGCCAGTTCAGATCCAAGAACAACTCGTGCTTTCTATTTTGTTTCCTGTCAGCCAAGTAACTAGTTCATGTCCAAGAACGGCTTGTGCTTTCTACCTTGTTTTCTTTCAGCCAAGTAACTAGTTCGTATCCAAGAACAGCTTGTGCTTTCTATATTTTCTTTCAGCCAAGTGACCAGCTCAAATACAAGAGCAGCTTGCGCCCTTTGTTGTCAATATTCCCGGTCAAGTGGCTAGTTCGCATTCAAGAACAGCTTGTACCTGTCAAATTTGCTATCGAGTCTCCCCAGTGAGTCTTGTTTTTTTGCTATTCTGTTAATGTCAATCAGTCCCGCAATGGATGCGACATACTCCTTTATGTTATTTTGTTAATGTCAACCAGTCCCGCAATGGATACGACATATTTTGTTAAAATCAATTCTCAGTCTGTCTTGCATTCATAATACAAATGTTGCATGGCATACATAGCATTTACAAATGTATTTTTACGCCCAAAATCAGTGCAAATGTCGATATTTAAGTATCTTCGTCGCGTCAAGCCAAAGACTCCGTCTCTTGACTCTCCAGACCAAGAAACTTAAATAGGGGCAGCTGTCATACCCTCATTTTGGACCTAAAAATACTCATACAAATGCCTCTGCTATTTTCTAATACTTTCAAATCCACCGTGTTTTCTACTGTGCTTCAACTGCATACATTACTGTTTCAGTCTTTTGAATTTTTGCATAGAATCATACAAAAGGGTATTTTGGTCATTTCCTACAATGGAACCCATTTTAGATCCCTGCATTCGTCTCTGAGTCCTTTCAACTTGTCTGTATAAACCATTTGTCAAAGCTTCGTTTAAAAATCATTTCAACGTTGCATCTGAGTCCGTCTGAGTCGTTTGTTGCCCAGGGGCATTTTAGTCTTTTCACATTGTTCAGATTTTGGGCAGAGAGGTATTTTAAAATACCTCATTTAGGTAATTTGTTCGTTTTAGTCCATTTCGTCGTTTTTAATTCGTTTCGCTTTACGTTTTATTCATTTTATCGTTTTTTTTACCAATTTTATTTTAATTACCATTTTACCCTTTTAGTCCGGCCAACTTTAGTCAAACTTTTACTTTTCATTTTTAGTTCTTTTACAGTTTAGTCATTTTTGCATCATTGTCCCAATCTCACAAATTTTGCAGAATTGTCCATATTTTGATGAAATTGCAGAATAGTCCTTCTAGTCAAGGCAGTCCAATTCAGGTCCATCAGTGCCACGCAAGCAGAGTCAGGTGCCACGTGGCAGCACACTATTGGTTCAAGAACACACATGGCGCCCTATAAAAGGCCAATGCACTGTGCAGATTCCACAGAAGCTCCATTCGTAACAGAATTTCGATCACCATAACAAATTCATCCTCTCCAAAAACAGTTAAGAAAGTTCCAAAAACCATAACCGAATTCAGTTAGGAAGAAGAACTTCAAGCTCTCAGAGATTCAACAATGGTGAATCTTCATCATTGAGCTATTTCTCCCTGCAATTCCAACGCGAATTCACTGCTAGGAGCAGCAAACTCAAGCGTGATCACAGTGTGGAGAATCAAGAAGAAGAGAGAAAGAGTTTCAAAGTTCTGAACCGGTTCGAAAGAGAAGAAGAGAAGTTCATCGGAGCAAGCCAGAGAAGAAGAAAGGGAATTTACCATTTCAATTCGAAATTCGAGCCAAGAACCACCAAACCAGAAGCAAAGCTCACGGAAGTTCACCGAAACGGTTCGAATCTCCGAAATTCTCAAGTAAACCTCTCAAACTCTATCTTCCTCGTGTAATCGCAGCAACAAACACGAACCAATGTGAACCTTTTGAACCTTGAACCGTTCCGATTTCGAAGCTGAAGTAAACAAACCCTAAAATCAAAAAGCGCAAGAAACTCAAAGATTCGCAACGGATGTTATGAATCCATGAGAACTCACGCAAATTTCATGAACAAAACACAGCAAAAGACCAAAATCGGAACGGTAATGAGTGATGACGAGATTCACATTGAATTCGCGAAATTTTTAGGGTCAATACGTGTTTAGAATCATAGGGAGAGAGGATTAAGCATACTTGGATGTGATTCTGGGCGAGATTTGGGAAGCTAGGGTTTGTTCATCAGCGAGAACGAGAGAAAGCAAGAGAACGGAGAAGAAGATGGAACGAGAGAGTGAAAGAATGAGGGTAAACCGGGTTTTTGCTTTTATATAAGTGCCTGAACCGGGTCGGGTTCAAACCGACCCATGCCTGGTGTGCTGTCCACCTTTAGATCTAGGTTTGTGTTAATCCGGATCAATCCAACGCCTCCGAAGCATCAGGTTTGATCCGGATCCGTGTGAGATGGGTACCGTCCGTTGAGTGTGGGTTTGGGCCGGTCCTTGGTTTTCTTTTTTTAATTTCATTGCTATTTGCACCGTAATACTTGCTAATTGGACCTGTTGCATGCCAAACTTCGTTAAAAAAATTCCAAGATTTTTACTGTATGTTTTTTACTATTCTCTTGATGTGTTGTGATATTTTACATGTGAAAATTGGATAAAAATATGTGTGTTTGCTTTTTGTGATGATTTATGTCCGTTTCGGCGTTTTCTCGACGTTTCATGCGCGACACTCGCTCCAATTTTGTATGGTATGTTTCTGATGATTGATATACGTTTTGCGAGATGTTTTGCTCATGATTTGTGATAGCTGCTACTGTTTGTGAATTTTGGTTTTGTTTTCTTGCATTACAAGCAATTTAAAATGTTCTAAAATGATGAAAATGCATGTAAAAAAATGTGTGGTGATTTTGTGTCTATGTGTGCTATTTGATTTACATTCTTGTGCTTGAAATAAACCTCTAAGTGGTGGCTGTGATGGGAAATTATAGGTCATGTGGTTAAGTAAAACTTCGGCTATGTGGGAGTGCTTTTTCTTTCACCATTTTTACTTTTTTGCTTTCGCAATTTGTGCGATACTTTCCTCACCATTACTTCCCGCATTTCTTGCTCTTTTTACTTTGTTCACTAACCCTTTCGTTTCATGTCTCATGCACATTATAAGCATTTCATCCCATTTTCATCCCTTTCTTTAAATTTCATGCAATCTTCTATGTTAACTCATGTAATATTTTAGGTTAGTTTTTTACTTTAACTTTTTTCCATGCAAGACTATAGAATGTAAATTAGGACCCGATGTAAAGGACTATGGACTATAATGATGTACACCGACACATGCACCGACACATGCACACACGTTGTATGACTTTCCGCTAGATGTATGTGTAGGAAGCGTAAAACCTAGGAAAACTTATAATTTCTTCATCAAAAAATCAACACATAACTCAAACTATTTTGCAACAAAATGAGGTCAAAACCTCACTTTTTTTTTCTTTCTTTCATTTTCTTAAGACAAAATCAAAACCAGTGCTAATTCTCAACTTTAACATCCCTTTTGCAAATAAATTGGAATCACCTCACTACTTTTTCAAATCATATGCTCTTGAGGCCTCTTATCTCTTTCTTCAAAACCATTTTCAAAACTAAAAATTGAACCAACCCACAAAAAAACATTTTGGAAGAGAACTACATGGAATTTTGATCCCTTAAAAGGGTATGTAGGCAAGAGACCCAAAATCTCTCCAAGTCCAATAAAATAAAATCCAATCTTCTCCCTCTCATTCTTAAAACCAATCTTTTTTACAAATAGCGATAAAAGCAAAGCGTATACGTAAAGCATAGTAAAACGGTTCCTATAGGATACTATAGTCATTGCGGGTGCCTAACACCTTCCCGTAATGGAATCAGCCCCGAACATAGGATTTCTAAAGGTTTTTCTCGATTTTACCTTTCCCCAAAAAATAGAGACATCAATGATTGAAAGGTTCAAATCCAATTAATGATTTGACACCCGAAAATCGCGATGACAATGTTTCTATGAGATGTTCTGTTGTTTTGATGAGTAGTGAACCCATAAACTTCATTCTAAATCATTTTGGGTGATTGGGGGATTAAAATTGGGTTTTTGGATGATTTAGGGCTTAGAAAATCGTAGCTGTATTTCTGCCCAGATGAATTCTCGCTCAAGCGAGATAGCCGTCGCTTAAGCGAGCGGCACTTTTCCCTGCCCAGAATCGTTTCGCGCCCGTTCGCTCAAGCGAGAGCTAAGCGAACTCTAAGCGAGCGAAATCCCAACCTTCGTCATTTGCGTCGCTCAAGCAAAATTCCCGTCGCTCAAGCGAAATCTGCCCAGAACCTGTAGTTTGTGAGCGTCGCTCAAGCGAACGCCAAGCGAGCCTCAAGCGAGGAACATCCTGACTTTCGTCATTTGACTCGCTCAAGCGAGATGCTGCTCGCTTAAGCGAGATTGGTCCTGTGCGACCATTTTGTGTAATTTTTCTAAGTGCTCCTAACCCAAACCTATGCTTTCCTAATTTGTTTATTGGATTTATTAAGAATTGTTTGGACAATAAAACTTATATATGAAGATGAATATGATGGATTAATGTATGTTTATATGAAAATAAGCATGTTTTGTTAAATTGAAGTTGTTCTTGATGTTGAGTGGTTGTGTCTAGTTGGGGAGGATGACCTAGTCGTTGTTGTTGTTGGTTGCATGCTGATATGCACCATTAGTTGTCGTAGAGTTGTATGCAGATATACACCATTGAGTCATTCATAACTCATTTGCATCGTTGGGGGCTTATGCCCTGGAATGCTAGTCATTCACCTGTTGGGGGCTTATGCCCTGGGATGCTTTAACCATCCAAATTGTTGGGGGCTTATGCCCTGGAATGCTTAGCATTCAACGCGCGTAGTATGGTACCACATATGCATAATGCATTAGTTGTTGATGGAGTCTTGCATTAGTTGTTGATGGAGTCTTGCATTAGTTGTTGATGGAGTCTGGTAGAGTTGTTGTGGGTGAGGTGTCGCCGCAAGTGTGTTGTTGTTGTTATTAATCAAAAAAGAATTGTAATGATAATGTGGAGCTGATTTTATTGTTTATGCTGCTGATGGTTGATATTGAAGTTGTTGATTATTATCAATTTATTTGATTGATTCATATATTATATATATTACTTTGTTTTGTGAACTCACCCCTTCTGCTGGAATTGCCGCCTTGTGGGCAAGTGCAGGTAATGAAGGCTTGTAGGTTGATGGCTCTTGTGTCTAGGGCTCTGATGCGTAACGGGATGGGAATATTGCATGTTTAATTCTTCATTCCTTATGTATCACTTGTTGAACCATGTTGTTGAGGATTCTGTTAATGAATAATTCTTATTGATGTTAAGGCCTTTGTGCCAAGAACTTACTTGTAGTAGATTTGATGTTGATGTTTTGAATTAAAGATTTTCCGCTGCAGAAATTTAATATGATGGAATTGTTGATGTTTTTAAATAGTTTTTATATTCTATTTAAATAATTTTGAAAAGTAGATGTAATACTCCGTTGTTTGCTGAACTCTGATGATTGTTGCATATTATTATGTCATTTTGGGAAACGGGGTGTTACAATTGGTATCAGAGCATTAGTTGAGTCGTGTCGAGCCTAGTAGAGTTGTGTGACAGTTTTAACTGTCTTTGTTGTTCTAATTGTTGTTGTCGTGTAGAATTATCAAGATGTCTGGAAGGAATGATGCTGCTCTTGCTGCTGCTTTGCAAGCAATGACCCAAGTGGTAGGACAACAACAAGGTGCTGGTGGTGGTGAAGGTGTGCGGATGCTAGAGACCTTTCTGAGGAATCATCCACCAACCTTCAAGGGAAGGTACAACCCCGATGGAGCGCAGACTTGGCTAAAAGAGGTAGAGAGAATCTTCAGGGTGATGCAGTGCACCGATGCTCAGATGGTGCGGTTTGGCACACATATGTTGGCTGAAGAGGCTGACGACTAGTGGGTAAGCACTCAACCTATTTTGCAGAATGAAGGTGCTGAAATCACGTGGGCTGTGTTTAGAAGGGAATTTCTGAGGAGGTACTTTCCAGAAGATGTCCGTGGTAGAAAAGAAATAGAATTCCTTGAGCTGAAGCAAGGAGACATGTCTATCACAGAGTATGCTGCCAAGTTTGTGGAACTTGCCAAGTTTTACCCCCATTATGCTGCGGAGACTGCTGAGTTCTCCAAATGTATCAAGTTCGAGAATGGCCTGCGAGCTGATATTAAGCGGGCTATTGGCTATCAGAAGATCAGAGACTTTTCTGAGTTAGTGAGCAGCTGTAGAATTTACGAAGAAGATACAAAAGCTCACTACAAGGTGATGAACGATCGCAAGGGAAAGGGGCAGCAGAGTCGCCCGAAGCCTTATAGTGCCCCAGCTGATAAGGGCAAACAGAGAATGCATGATGAGAGGAGGCCTGCACGTAGGGATGCTCCTGCTGAGGTTGTTTGTTATAAGTGTGGTGTTAAAGGCCATAAGAGCAATGCTTGCAACCGAGATGAGAAGAAGTGTTTCCGTTGTGGTAAGAAGGGCCACACTGTTGCTGAATGCAAGCGTGGGGACATTGTTTGTTTCAATTGTGATGAAGAAGGTCATCTTAGCTCTTAGTGTACTAAGCCTAAGAAGACGCAGACCAATGGAAGAGTGTTTGCTTTGACTGGTACCCAGACCGATAATGAGGATCGACTTATCAGAGGTACGCATTGTTTCATTGCTATTGACTGTGCAAAAAGATTTGGTTTGATTATGTCTGATATGCATGGGGAGATGGTTGTTGAAACTCCAGCTAAGGGTTCAGTGACTACTTCCCTTGTTTGCTTAAGTTGTCCGTTGTCTGTTTTTGGTAGAGATTTTGAGGTTGATCTCGTTTGTTTACCATTAGTGGGGATGGATGTAATAATGGGAATGAATTGGTTAGAGTACAATCATGTCCTGATTAATTGTTTTACCAAGACGGTACGGTTTTCTTCTGCTGAAGAAGATAGTGGAGCAGAGTCTTTATCCACTAAAGAGATGAAGCAGTTAGAACAAGATGGAGTCTTAATGTTTTCCTTGTTGGCATACTTGTCGGTAGAGAATCAAGCTGTGATTGATGGACTGCCTGTTGTGAAAGAATTTCCTGAAGTTTTTCCTGATGAGATTCCAGATGTGCCACCAGAGAGGGAAGTTGAATTTTCAATTGACCTTGTGCCGGGTACGAAGCCTGTGTCGATGGCTCCTTACCGAATGTCAGCTTCGGAGTTAGCTGAGTTAAAGAAGCAGTTGGAAGACTTACTTGACAAGAAGTTTGTGAGACCGAGTGTTTCACCATGGGGAGCGCCGGTGTTGTTGGTAAAGAAGAAGGATGGTAGCATGCGGTTGTGTATTGATTACCGTCAGTTAAACAAAGTGACGATCAAGAACAGGTATCCACTCCCGAGGATTGATGACTTGATGGATCAACTAGTGGGTGCTCGTGTATTTAGTAAGATTGACTTGAGGTCGGGTTACCATCAGATTAAAGTGAAGGATGAGGATATGCAAAAGACGGCCTTTAGGACACGATATGGTCATTATGAATATAAGGTGATGCCGTTTGGTGTTACTAATGCGCCCGGTGTGTTTATGGAGTACATGAACAGAATTTTTCATGAGTATCTGGATCAATTTGTTGTTGTATTTATTGATGATATATTGATTTATTCTAAGACTGAAGCAGAGCATGCAGAGCATTTGAAGATTGTATTGCAAGTGCTGAAGGAAAAGAAATTGTATGCCAAGTTATCCAAGTGCGAATTCTGGTTGCATGAAGTAAGTTTTCTTGGCCACATCATTTCTGGTAATGGTATTGCTGTGGATCCTTCGAAGGTTGATGCTGTGTCGCAGTGGGAGACACCGAAGTCAGTTACCGAGGTTAGAAGTTTTCTTGGTTTGGCTGGCTATTATCGCAGGTTCATTGAAGGATTTTCAAAGTTGGCACTTCCTTTGACGCAGTTGACTTGTAAAGGAAAAGCGTTTGTGTGGGATACTCAATGTGAGAGTAGTTTCATTGAGTTGAAGAGAAGATTGACGACTGCTCCTATTTTGATTTTGCCGAAACCAGAAGAGCCTTTTGTTGTTTATTGTGATGCATCTAAGCTGGGTTTAGGTGGTGTTTTGATGCAAGATGGCAAGGTGGTAGCGTATGCTTCTAGGCAGTTGAGGATCCATGAGAAGAATTATCCTACGCATGATCTAGAGTTGGCAGCTGTGGTATTTGTTTTGAAAATTTGGAGGCACTATTTGTACGGTTCCAGATTTGAGGTATTTAGTGATCACAAAAGTTTAAAATATTTGTTTGATCAGAAGGAGTTGAACATGAGGCAGAGAAGGTGGCTTGAATTGCTTAAAGATTATGATTTTGGTTTAAATTATCACCCGGGTAAAGCTAATGTAGTTGCTGATGCGTTGAGCAGAAAGACATTGCATATGTCGGCTATGATGGTAAAAGAGTTCGAGTTGCTTGAACAGTTTAGAGACTTGAGTCTTGTTTGTGAAAGGTCGCCTCAGAGTGTGCGGTTGGGCATGTTGAAGATTAACAGTGAGTTCTTGAATAGTATTAGGGAGGCACAGAAGATTGATGTTAAGTTTGTGGATTTGATGGCTGCTAGTGATCAAAATGCGGATAGCGGTTTCAAGGTTGATAACCAAGGTGTGTTGAGGTTCAAAGAAAGGATCTGTATTCCTGATGATGAGAGTTTGAAGAAGTTGATTCTAGAAGAAAGTCACAAGAGTAGCTTGAGTATTCATCCGGGAGCTACTAAAATGTATCATGACTTGAAGAAACTGTTTTGGTGGTCCGGATTGAAAAGAGATGTTGCTCAGTTTGTGTATGCATGTTTGACTTGCCAAAAGTCTAAGGTTGAGCATCAGAAGCCTGCAGGGCTGTTGACTCCGTTAGATGTACCTGAGTGGAAGTGGGATAGCATTTCTATGGATTTTGTGACGAGTTTACCGAATACTCCAAGAGGGCATGATGCCATTTGGGTCGTGGTCGACAGGTTGACTAAGTCGGCGCACTTTATTCCGATCAATATCAGTTATCCGGTAGCTCAGTTGGCGGAGATCTATATCCGTGACATTGTGAAGTTGCATGGTGTGTCATACCCTCATTTTGGACCTAAAAATACTCGTTTAAATTTCCTTTCTATTCCTAATACTCTTTCAATTTACTGTGTGTTACTCTGCAATTTACTACTGTGCTTCAACTATATACGTTATTATCTCTGTCTTTAAATTCACTTTACAATTTTTCCTGCATTTTATCTCAATCTTTTGCATAAAATCATACAAAAGGGTATTTTGGTCATTTCCCGCAATGGAACCCATTTTCAGTCCCTGCATCCGTCTTTGAGTCTTTTTCAATTTGACTGTGCAATTTATTTGTTAAATTCTGTATGAAAACCACTTGTGTCTGCATCTGAGTCAGCTTGTGTCAGTCTGAGTCGTCTTTGTCCCCAGGGGCATTTTGGTCATTTCACATTGTTCAAATTTTGGGCAGAGAGGTATTTTAAAATACCTCATTTTGGTAATTTGTTCATTTTAGTCCGTTTTGTCCGTTTTAATTGTCCCACTTTACGTTGTTTTCCAATTTACATTTTTTACCAATTTTATTTTAACTTTTCGCAGTAAGTCCAAACTTTTGTTTAATTGCAAATCAATCCAATTATTCTTTTATTCCAAAAACAGTCCAATTTTCTTTTTTTAACTCCAGAAACAGTCCAAATTTTTAATTGCAGTTTGGCCCCAAATTCTTTTTAAATTGCATTTCAGTCCTTGGGTCAAAACAGTCCAGATTGCCACGCCAGCTGGCCAGGTCCAGGTGTCGTATTTCTATTGGCTCAGAGGCACATGTGGCAGCCTATAAAAGGCCACCACTGTACAAGTCAGAAGGGATCCACAAATCAGAGGCCACATCACAAACACGTCAGAAACACTCTCTCTCTATTCAGTTGGATCAAAACTCTAACAAACTCAGAAAGTTGAAGAACAGTTCCATAAACCCTAATTTTCCAGAAGCAAAATTCGAGCAAATTCAATGGAATTTTCGTTGATTCTCAGAGATTCAAGGCTGAATCATCATCATTGAACCTTCTTTCTGCAATTCAAGCACAAAGTTCATCACTGAAAGCAACAAACTTTGTACGATCACAGAAAGAGGAGATTGAGAAGAAAAGGGAAAGAATTTCAAAGGAATCCGAACCAATTGAGAAGAAGAAGAAGAGGATTACCATTCAAATTCTAAGTTCAAGCCAAGAAATCAGCGAAACAGAATCAAGATTCAAGGTTTCCGAAGATTTTGACTCAAATCTCCGAATAACAAACTCAGGTATCTCTCAAACCTTCTTTAACCGTGTTGAAAAGCCATCACTGAATCTCAAACGATGTGAATCCAGGGTAAGTTCAAGCTGTTCAACTCGAAACTCAAACCCTAACAAGAAACAGTTTGAAAGAAATAAAAAAAAACGTTTCCAAATCCACAACGAGTGTGAATCGAAGCAAATACATGCTAAATCTTAACGGTTTCACCAAAAGAAAACAAAGAATCCGAACAGTTTGAACTTGAGCCACGAAATCCAGAAATTCACATCGTTTGAACGGTTAATGTTGCTTTCCCTCACGTGATTCGTGTTTAGATTGATCATACGAAGCTTTTAAGCCATAGATGAGCAGATTCTGGGTAGGATTCAAGAAATTAGGGTTAGGGTTTCAAAGGGAACGGCGAGAGAGAAGGAGGAAGAAAGAGAAACATTTGAGGAAATGAGAGGAACCGGGTAGGTTTTGCCTTATATAGAGCGCTGGAACCGGGTGGGTTGGCCCGATCCAGCGCCCCATGCCTTGAACCGTTGGATCTTGATCCTAATGGATCCGGATCAATCCAACGCCCCAGAGGCGTTCTCGAGATCCGGATCCATCTGTGTGTTTGGGTTTGGGCTTTTTACCCGCGGGCTTTGGCTTTTCTTTCAGTTTCTTGAATTTTCTTGCTATATACACCTTTATTCTTGTTATTTGAACCCCTATGCATGCTAAAATTTATTGCAAAATTCCTGGAAAATTACAGTGTGTTCTTGATGTATTTTTTAGTGTTTTGGTGATATTTCCACACATGTAAAGCTGATAAAAATGTATGCGCTAATTTCTTCTATGGTTTTGAATACTAGGTGTGTTCGTGAGGGTTTCTTGCATAATTTTAGATCCAATTGTTGCTACACGATGTTGATATTTGATACATGTTTTTGTGATGTGTTTGGCTCTGAATTCATCGTTGGTTCTTGCTTCTTATAGGCTTAATTGATTATTTCCAACCTCTTGTTTTTACTAATTTAGTGTTAATTTCTTGTACTTTTGCAAATTTAGTTGTTAATTTCCCAACCTTTGCAAGTTTAGTATTAGTTACTCGTCTTACAAGCTTAAACGTTAAGTTTCCAATTTCATGCAAGTTTAGGAGTAATTTCTTGTTTTGCAAATTCAATAGTTAGCTTCTTGTTTTGCGAGTAAATGTGAATTTTTGTTTGGAAATGAAAGTGTGAAATATGCATAAAATGTGTATGTGCTAAATATGAATACATGACTTGTAATTTCCTCATAATTCTTGAAATATTTCCTTTGAAAGTGCTGTTAGGTGAGGATTATAGGTCATGGGATTTGGGTTTAAGCTTTAGGCTTTTGTTTTGTGTAGTTTGCACTATCTTTGGCACTTGTTTCTTTTGCAATTTGCTTAATATTCTTTGCTATGATCATTTCATCTCCTATGCATTGCTACTCATACCATCACTTCTTCATTGCACATTTTATCACTAACCATTTGTTTCATGCCTCATTCAAGTTGCAAGCATTGCATCATGCTCATTGTTTTGTTCTCACTTTTTCACTTGATGCAAGTTTCCATCAATTTCTATGTAACATTTTAGGTTTTTACTTTCCTTTTAAATTCTTGCAAGACCATAGAATGTAAATTAGGACCCGATGTAAAGGACAATGGACACTATGATGATGTACACCGACACACGCACCGACACGCACACACGTTGCATGATTTACCGCTAGATGTATGTTTAGGAAGCGCGACACTTAGAGAAAAAAACTCATTCTTTCTTTCTCAAAAAAACTAATACATCACTCAAAGATTTTTTGCAATAAAGTGAAGTCAAAACTTCACCTATTTTCCCTTTATTTTCTTAAGCAAAATCAAAATGAATCTTAAATCTTCAACTTTAACCGTTTTTGTAAATAAATTGGACTAACCTCACTTGTTTCCAAATCTCATGCCTTTGAGGCCTCTCATCCTTTTCTTCAAAACTATTTTCAAAATTAAAAACAAACTAACCCACAAAAATCGTTTTCTGGAAGAGAACTACATGGAATTTTGATCCCTTAAAAGGGTATGTAGGCAAGAGACTAAAATCTCTCCAAGTCCAATAAAATAAAAATCCAAATTTCTTTCCCCCATTCTTAAAAACAATTTTCTTTCAAAATAGCATAAAAATAAACCGTAAAACGTAGAATTAGAAAAACGGCTCCTATAGAGTACTATAGTCGTTGCGGGTGCCTAACACCTTCCCGTAGCGAAAATTGCCCCGAACTTAGAATTTCTAAGGGTTTCCTCCATTTTCCCTTCCCCCAAAAAAAATAGAGACATCAATGATTGAAAGGTTCAAGCCTAATTAATGACTTGACACCCGAAAATCGCGATGACAGAAATGGCGACTTCACTGGGGAAATGGGGCTACGCCTAGTTTTTCATGCTTTATGTTTTACGCTTTACTTTATTGTTATTATTTTCATGCAACGCGTGGGGTGAGAGTATCAAAAGCCCTATACCCGGGCTAAGTGAACTTAAGATTAGGAAGAGATATAATCGACAATCCATTCCGGGGGTTGCCTCGTGCATTGGATTACGCGATCAATCTCACATAGCTGAGGCATTTTGGAGGTGATATTGTCGGCGTGTGTTGTCATGCTTAGGCACTTTACTTCCAATTGACCGATGAAGGCTATGGACCGTAGTTACCAAACCCATCTTTGGCCTTTCTTAGGACGTAGTGCGGTGGCTAAACCGAGTGTTGCCTCGAAATTTAGTCGTCACGCGATACTACGCCCAAACTAGACCTTCTTACGAATAATCATGGACAAGCGTTGCTTTGTACTACTATGATATACGGAAGAGAGGTTGTGGTTTGGGAACTTTATAGAACCTTGGTTACTACTATCAAAACCTTAGTTTCACCGGACACCGTGTCCACTTGTTACTTTAGCCCACCGTGCTTTCTTTGTTAAACAAAACCGTGCATACATGCATTCATGCATAAACCTTTTTACATGCATTTATCAAAGGGTATAGACAAACTAAAATTCTTTGCAAATATAACCAGGCATGAAGAGGACTAATCTTACAAATTCAAGGAAGTCGATTTGGCTAGTCTAAGGGAGTTGGCACTTAAGGTTAAGAATCCGACTGGATTTCGTCTCCGATACGGTGGTTTGCTTGGTATTCTCCGGACTAATGTAGAAGAGAAGTTGGTGCACACTCTGGTGCAATTCTATGACCCTGTTTTCCGTTGCTTCACTTTCCCGGATTTTCAGTTGGTTCCTACACTCGAGGCTTACTCTTGCTTATTGGGTTTACCTATAGCCGAGAAGATACCTTTCACAGGTCCCGGAGCTCCTCTTACTCCTCTGGTAATTGCTAAGGATCTTTATCTCAAGACTTCTGATGTGTCCAAGAATCTCATTACCAAATCTCACATTCAGGGTTTCACCTCGAAGTACTTACTTGAGCGGGCTAATCTTGAATCTACTTGTCAGGACACTCTTGAGGCTATTCTTGCACTACTTATATACGGGCTCGTTCTCTTTCCGAATCTCGACAACTTCGTGGACATGAACGCTATTGAGATCTTCCATTCCAAGAACCCGGTTCCTACTTTGTTAGCTGACACGTACCATGCCATCCATGATCGGACCCTCAAGGGCCGTGGATTTATTCTTTGCTGCATACCTCTTCTATATAGATGGTTTATTTCTCACCTCCCGAGTTCTTTCCATGCCAACATGGAGAATTGGTCTTATTCGCAGCGGATTATGGCTCTTACTCCCGATGAGGTGGTTTGGATCACTCCAGCAGCTCGAGTCAAGGAGATTATTACTGGTTGTGGGGATTTCCTCAATGTACCTCTTCTCGGTACCCGGGGAGGAATCAACTACAACCCCAAGTTAGCTATGAGACAGTTTGGTTTTCCTATGAGAGCGAAGCCCATTAACCTTGCTACATCCCAGGAGTTCTTTTACTATTCCAATGCTCCCACCGGGCAAAGGAAAGTTTTTACAGATGCTTGGTCTAAGGTTCGAAGGAAAGACCTGAAGCATTTGGGTGTGAGATCCGGTATAGCTCACGAGGCCTATACTCAGTGGGTGATAGATCGAGCCGAAGAGATCGGCATGCCTTATCCTGCTATGAGGCATGTGTCCGCATCTACTCCGTCTATACCATTACCGTTGCTCCCCGCGACTCAGGAGATGTATCAGGAGCATCTAACTATGGAGAGTGAGGAGAAGCGAGCATGAAAAGCCCGTTACAGTGAGGCTGAGAACTTGATCATGACTTTGGATGGCAGAGACGAGCAGAAAGATCATGAGAACCGGATGCTGAAGAAGGAACTAGCCAGAGTTAGGAAGGAGCTTGAGGAGATGGATGATCTGTTGAGGAGAGACTCCAGGAGAGTCAGAGGTCGTCGAGATTTCTTCGCCAGGCATTGCGATTCAGACTCCGATTCCGAATACTACCCAGTCACTCCTTAGTTCTAGATGATAGTGCTGCTATTGATTATGTTGTTTGTTCAGTTTATGCTTCAGAAGCCTACTCCTTTGGATTGATTTGTCAAAACAATTTGGTTTGGATAATTTGATAGTCTGATAATGTTTGCGAAGAATTCTAATTTGTCAAAAAAAAAAAAACCCTTTGGTAATAAAAAAAGTCATTTTTGCATCTGCATTTGCACATATCATGCATCATATGCATCATTCATCAGTCACAAAAAACTTCCCAGTGCTCATTGCCTCCTGGTTCTTCTGCCGCAGTGTGAAAAGTGGCTCGTGCTCGAAAAACCGATCAACTTACCAGAGTACATCAAACTAGACAATACAGAAGGAGGAATCAGGTAGCTATGGAAGAAGAAAATGCACAGCTCCGTACTGAATTAGCTTCTGTGAGAGAAGAGTTAGCTAAAGCTCTCGACGCCATGACCACTCTGATAGCCGCTCAAGAACAACCAGCCTCGTCTACTCTAGAGGCCACTGAGGCAATTCCAACATCATCTCTTGATAACCGCTTTGCCATGCCTAGGGGATAACCATACGGGCTCCCATCTTTCTTCGCTCCTGATCCCACAGCAGGTGCTTCTAGTGCTGCCAATGGTAACCAAATCCCCGTCTCGGGGCACGCCTCTCTCCACACTACTCTGCCTCAGTCGACGGTCTTCACCGATCCAATTGTACATTCTATGCCTCAAGACACCAATACTAACACTCATCGCGGGAGGTCCCCCATGTTCGGAACTATGGAAGAAAGAATGGAGGAGCTTGCTAGAGAACTCCGTCGTGAGATCAAAGCCAACCGCGGGAGCAGTGACCTCGTCAATACTCACGATCTCTGCCTGGTGCCAAAGGTAGATGTCCCTAAGAAGTTCAAAGTCCCAGAATTCGACCGCTACAATGGGCTGACCTGCCCCCAGAATCATATCATCAAATATGTCCGGAAGATGGCCAACTACTCGGACAACGATTCGCTCATGATCCACTGTTTCCAAGATAGTTTGATGGAAGACGCTGCAGAATGGTATACTGGTCTGAGTAAAGATGATATTCATACCTTCGATGATTTGGCTGCCGCTTTCAAGAGTCACTATGGGTTTAATACCAGGTTGAAACCAAACAGGGAATTCCTCAGATCCCTATCTCAGAAGAAAGATGAAAGTTTCCGTGAGTATGCACAAAGGTGGAGGGGGGCAGCTGCCCGTATCACTCCTGCTCTAGATGAAGAAGAGATGACACAGACGTTTCTGAAAACTTTGAAGAAGGATTACGTTGAGAGGATGATCATTGCTGCTCCGAGTAACTTCTCTGAAATGGTGACCATGGGAACCCGTCTAGAAGAAGCTGTCAGAGAAGGCATCATCGTGTTTGAGAAGGGTGAGTCCTCGAACGCACCAAAGAAGTATGGCAATGGTCATCATAAGAAAAAGGAATCAGAAGTTGGAATGGTCTCTGCCGAGACCAATCAATCTGCTATTGTTGCTCCTGTTAATGCTACACAACTGCCTCAACCGTACCAATATCTATAGTATGCCCAGCACCCGTTCTATCCACCATTCTACCATCAATACCCTCCACTACCGGGCCAGCCTCAAGTCCCTGTTAATGCCATCGCCCAACAAATGCAGCAACAACCACTGGCTCAACAACAACCGCAACAACAACAACAAGGTCCTCAAACTAGACCATCTTTCCCGCCGATACCGATGGCGTACGCTGAACTACTCCCAACTCTGTTACACAAAGGATATTGCACCACTAGACCCGGCAAACCTCCGCCAAACCCATTGCCTCCCAGGTTCCGCTCCGATCTCAGATGTGATTTCCACCAAGGCGCCCTAGGTCATGATGTAGAAGGTTGCTACGCTCTGAAATACATTGTGAAGAAGTTGATCGACCAGGGAAAGCTATCTTTTGAAAACAATGTCCCACATGTGCTCGACAATCCGCTCCCCAACCATGCCGCCGTGAATATGATTGAAGTGTGCGAAGAAATCCCTCGTCTCAATGTCCGTAATATTGCTACTCCTCTAGTACCGCTGCATATCAAGCTGTGCCAAGCCTCCTTGTTTAGCCACGACCACGTTGCTTGCTGTGAATGTCTTCAGAACCCTATGGGTTGCAGCATAGTCCAGACTGATATCCAAACCTTGATGAATGACAACTACCTGACTACCAGTGATGTTTGTATGATAGTGCCGATTTTCCACGATACTCCTGTCAAGAATGTGTCTGCCAGGGAAGATGTTAAGCCTCTAGTGATACGGCTACCAGGGCCAGTGCCATATACTTCTGCGAAAGCCATCCCGTACAAGTACAGTGCGACTATGTTGGAAAACGGGAAAGAAGTACCTTTGGTGTCCCCGAGCACAGTAGGCAGTATCGCCGAAGTGACGGCTTTGAGGAGCGGCAGGGTTCGGCCCCTCTTGTTTCAAAAGAAAGATGACGTGCCAGTTACGATTCCTGCTGATAAGACTACTCCATTAACAATCCCTCCTGTCGTTGAAAATACCAGCCGTCCAGGCCAGTCCATTGAAGATTCCAATCTGGATGAGATTTTAAAGATAATCAAGAAAAGCGATTATAAGATCGTTGACCAGCTGTTACAAACCCCTTCGAAGATATCCATCTTGTCCCTACTCCTCAGTTCGGAGGCTCACAGGAACGTATTGTTGAAAGTGTTGGAGGAAGCATATGTCGACCACGAAGTCACAGAGGATCAATTTGGTGGGATAGTGGCTAACATCACTGCTTGCAGTAACCTTTGGTTTGGTGAAGATGAACTTCCAGAGGCAGGGAAGCACCACAACTTGGCCTTGCACATTTCCATGAACTGCAAAGCAGATATGCTGTCCAACGTGTTGGTAGACACTGGGTCGTCGTTGAATGTGATGCCTAAGTCGACTTTGGATCAGTTAAGTTGTCAAGGAGTTCCTTTGAGAAGGAGTACTTTCCTAGTCAAGGCTTTCGATGGTTCCCGTAAAACTGTGCTCAGAGAGGTAGATCTCCCCATGACTATTGGTCCTGAAACATTCATGATTACTTTCCAGGTTATGGACATAGATGCCTCTTACAGTTGCCTTCTCGGGAGACCGTGGATACATGAGGCCGGTGCAGTCACTTCTACCCTCCATCAGAAGCTGAAGTTCGTAAGGAATGGTAAACTTGTGACAGTGCATGGGGAAGAAGCTTATCTGGTCAGTCAGTTATCATCCTTCTCTTGCATCGAAGCTAAATCCGCCGAAGGAACGACATTCCAGGGTTTGGTTATCGAAGGTGTAGAGCCCAAGAGGTCTAGTGCTGCTATGGCTTCGTTGAAAGATGCGCAGAAAGCCGTTCAGAAGGGTCAGGCCGCCGGCTGGGGCCAATTGATACAGCTGCTGGACAACAAGCGCAAAGAGGGTCTCAGTTTCTCTCCGACATCAGGCGTGTCAACTGGAACGTTTCATAGTGCTGGATTCACCAATGCAATTCTTGACGGTGCCACTGAAAGAGGGTCTAGGCCCACATTTGTGATACCAGGAGGCATTGCAAAGAACTGGAACATTATCAATCTCCCTGTGTTTGGGCATGATTCTAAGTAATGTGTCTTGCTGTCTAGGCTTTTGTTTTCAAAATAACGATCCTTCCGCTCTGCCCGAGGCGGAAGTGACATTTTTGTAAAGGGCATGTTTGTTCCGACATCACCATTATCAATAAAAACGTCGTTTCTTTCACGACTCTTTTCTCTCTTTAATGCTTTTCCCTTGGAAATGATGGTAATGCCAGAAAAAACCAAAACATCTGTATTTTCTTCTTAATTTTAAAGGTCTGCATGAAAATTATTTTCTAAAAATCATCCAATCATGTCACGCAGATCGAACCAAAATAAGCCCGTTGAACACAGTGACACTATGTCTCTCCAAACTGTTGAATCCCCGGTGTTCGAGACCGAAGATGAGGATAGTGATGACATACCAGATGAGATTGCCCGATTGCTTGAGCAAGGAGAGAAAACTATTCGGCCTCATCAGGAGGAGATCGAGTTGATCAACCTGGGTACCGAGGATAATAAAAGAGAGATCAAAGTCGGTGCTGCATTGGAGGAAGGGGTTAAGAAAAGGATCTTCCAGCTTCTCCGCGAGTATTCAGATATCTTTGCATGGTCGTATGAAGATATGCCAGGTTTGGATCCCCAGATCGTGGAACACCGGATACCAACAAAACTAGATTGCCCTCCCGTCAGGCAAAAGTTGAGAAGGACTCGGCCGGACATGGCTCTGAAGATTAAAGGTGAGGTACAAAAACAGATCGATGCGGGTTTTCTCATGACAGTTGAGTATCCCGAGTGGGTTGCTAATATTGTGCCAGTGCCGAAGAAGGATGGTAAGGTCCGGATGTGTGTTGATTACAGAGATTTGAATAGAGCAAGCTTGAAGGACAATTTCCCACTACCTCACATCGATGTGCTCGTTGATAATACTGCCCAGTGCAAGGTGTTCTCCTTCATGGACGGATTTTCTGGCTATAACCAAATCAAAATGTCACCCAAAGACAGGGAGAAGACGTCGTTCATTACTCCGTGGGGAACATTCTGTTGCAAAGCGATGCCTTTCGGCCTAATAAACGCTGGTGCCACCTATCAAAGGGGGATGACCACATTGTTCCATGATATGATTCACAAAGAGGTTGAGGTGTATGTGGATGACATGATTGTAAAGTCGAGTGATGAAGAACAACACGTTGAGTATTTGGCAAAGATGTTTGAAAGGTTGAGGAAGTACAAGCTTCGGCTGAATCCAAACAAATGTACGTTCGGTGTTAGGTCTGGGAAGTTGCTAGGCTTCATTGTCAGTCAAAGAGGCATCGAAGTAGATCCTGACAAAGTCCGAGCAATCCGTGAAATGCCGGCCCCGCAAACCGAGAAGCAGGTCAGAGGGTTCCTCGGGCGTTTGAACTACATTTCTAGATTTATATCCCACATGACCGCGACCTGCGGGCCAATTTTCAAGTTACTCAGGAAGAATCAACCTGTTGTATGGAATGATGAATGCCAAGAAGCTTTTGATAGCATCAAAGAATACTTGTTAGAACCCCCGATCCTTGTCCCGCCCGTGGACGGAAGGCCTTTGATTATGTATCTGTTAGTGTTGGATGAATCCATGGGATGTGTGCTCGGTCAGCAAGATGAAACCGGAAAGAAAGAGCATGCTATCTACTATTTGAGCAAGAAATTCACCGATTGTGAGACTCGGTACACAATGCTCGAGAAAACCTGTTGTGCACTAGCCTGGGCAGCCAAACGTCTGCGTCATTACTTGATGAATCATACAACTTGGTTGATATCCCGGATGGATCCAATCAAGTATATCTTTGAGAAACCAGCGGTCACTAGAAAAATCGCACGTTGGCAAATGTTACTGTCAGAGTATGATATTGTGTTTAAAGCTCAGAAAGCCATTAGAGGGAGTATCCTGGCTGACCATCTCGCTTGCCAACCGCTCGATGACTATCAACCTTTGAAGTTCGATTTCCCTGACGAAGAGGTTATGTTCTTAAAGCCAAGAGACTGTGAAGAACCACTGATCGGTGAAGGTCCAGACCCTGATAGTAAGTGGGGGTTGGTCTTTGATGGTGCTGTTAATGCCTATGGCCGAGGAATTGGCGCAGTAATTGTGGCTCCGCAGGGGCATCACATCCCTTTTACAGCCCGGATTGTGTTTGAGTGCACCAACAATGTGGCCGAGTACTAGGCATGCATCCTGGGAATTGAAGAAGCCATCGATATGAGAATCAAGCATCTGGACATCTATGGAGACTCTGCACTAGTCATCAACCAGATAAAGGGTGAATGGGAGACCCATCACGCTAATCTGATCCCTTACCGTGACTACGCGAGGCGTCTGCTGACGTACTTTACAAAAGTCGAATTGCACCATATTCCCCGCGAGGAAAATCAAATGGCCGATGCTCTTGCTACTTTATCCTCCATGTTTCAAGTGAACCACTGGAACCACGTGCCGGTAATCAAAGTGCAGCGCCTCGACCGGCCTTCTCATGTGTTCGTCATCAGTGATGTGCCTGTTCAAACAAATGCGAATACAATTGACAACAAACCCTGGTATTATGATATCAAGCAGTTTCTACAAAGCCGTGAGTATCCTCCGAGTGCTTCCAACAAGGGCAAGAAAACCCTGCGCAGGCTGGCTAGCAAGTTCGTGCTGGACGGTGATGTCCTGTACAAAAGGAATTTCGATATGGTGTTGTTAAGATGTGTTGATGAATGTGAAGCAGAACAGCTAATGCGCGATGTGCACGATGGCACCTTTGGGACTCACGCATCGGGGCATGCTATGTCAAGAAAGCTGTTGAGAGCTGGTTACTACTGGATGACCATGGAGCGCGATTGCTATCAATATGCCAGGAAGTGCCACAAATGTCAAATATATGCTGATAAGATCCATGTGCCTCCGCACGCTCTCAATGTTATGTCTTCTCCATGGCCTTTTTCTATGTGGGGCATTGATATGATCGGAAGAATTGAACCGAAAGCTTCGAATGGTCATCGTTTTATCCTGGTAGCAATCGATTATTTCACCAAATGGGTCGAAGCTGCATCTTATGCCAACGTGACTAAGCAAGTAGTAGTCAAATTCATCAAGAACAATATCATCTGTCGGTATGGTGTTCCTAGCAAGATTATCACTAACAACGGTACCAACCTGAACAATGACATGGTGCAGGCCTTATGTGAGAAATTCAAGATTGAACATCACAATTCTTCTCCTTACAGACCTCAGATGAATGGTGCAGTTGAGGCTGCCAATAAGAACATCAAGAAGATTGTGCAAAAGATGGTAACAACATACAAGGACTGGCATGAGATGTTGCCCTATGCTTTACACGGCTACCGCACTACAGTCCGTAGTTCAATCGGGGCAACGCCTTTTTCTCTTGTATATGGCATGGAAGCAGTCCTCCCATTGGAAGTGGAGATTCCGTCTCTCCGTGTGATTATGGAAGCAAAGTTGTCTGAGGCTGAATGGTGCCAGAGTCGGTACGACCAATTGAATTTGATTGAGGAAAGACGCCTGGATGCTTTGGCTCATGGTCAGATGTATTAAACAAGGATGAAAAATGCGTTTGATAAGAAAGTTCGTCCTCGGGAATTCAAAGAAGGTGAACTCGTATTGAAGAGAAGAATGAGTCAGCAACCCGACCCAAGAGGCAAATGGACGCCTAACTATGAGGGACCTTATGTTGTCAAGAAGGCTTTCTCTGGAGGTGCTTTGATTCTCACACACATGGATGGTGTAGAACTTCCGAATCCTGTGAATGCCGATATAGTCAATAAATACTTTGTCTAGATATGAAAAGAACAGTGTGGTAGGTCGAAAACCCGAAAGGGCGGCCTAGGCAAAAATGCGCTTCCCGGTGGATCGAAAACCCGAAAGGGCGATCCAGGCAAAATAAGGGACAAGAAACAAAAATGTAAAAGCTCGCTGAGATTACATGTAACTCAGGCAAAAATGAGCGTCTCGATGAGCCGAAAACCCGAAAGGGCGGTTCATACAAAAATGAGATTGAAATAAAAGACAATTGACTGTATCTGGCAAGTTATCGTTCCCCTTGGGATCTTTGCAACTGATGATTGGCTATTCTCATCCGAGGTTCCGACACCTGCGGATTCAAGAGTTTTAGATACCATAGTAGTTGCTGTGTTCAATGTACCACCAACCAATAAAATTACCATTTTCCAAGCTTTGTAAATCCGTGGAGTCACGCCTTCGGCTGATTACCACCCTTATACATCGAATTGAGCCTATGCTTTTGTTTGGCACTCTAATTCTTTTTCTATTCTACCTTCAAAGCTTTATACAAAAGATTCTTTCTATGTTAATAGTGATGCATGTCTGGAATGAACATTCTGAAAATTGAAAATTTTTGAGTATTTTGAAAACAAGCCTGAACAGCTAGGTACATTCAAATGAACATGCATGAGCAAATCTACATTGATATCAGTTCCAATTCAAGTTACTAGCAAGCCTTCCCCCCAGTGACGGTCTGTGGTCAATGGCAAGAATGAAAAAACAGAATGAAAAGCATGAAAAATGAAT
The DNA here is from genome assembly GCA_958299785.1 of Medicago lupulina. Classification (NCBI taxonomy): domain Eukaryota; kingdom Viridiplantae; phylum Streptophyta; class Magnoliopsida; order Fabales; family Fabaceae; genus Medicago; species Medicago lupulina. The sequence goes on from OY283143.1 coordinate 35,481,232, forward strand.
ATGCTCGCTAAGTCGAAAACCTGAAAGGGCGGCTTAGGCAAAAATAAGCACCCCGATGGATTGACAACCTTCAGAGGCAATCCAGGCAAAAACAGGGGCAACAAAAAAAAAAAAAACCATTTCCCCGGTGGGTCGAAAACCCGAAAGGGCGATCCAGGCAAAAATGGGATGATGAAAGTAAAGATGAAAAAGAAAAAAAAACAAACATGCAAAAGCATTGACCACAGATGCGATGTCCAAAGTATTTATGTGACTGTTCCAACAAGCAGCAATACCGTTCAGACTGTCTTTCTCTACAATTTTACAGCTTCCTGCCCTCAGCAACGGTCATGATGCATCTCCCGACGGCTGCATCCCCGGAAGAGTACCCTTTACGGGCATGTTTTAGAGCGCGAGCCACTACGCGTCCAATATTCCAATGTTTTGTCTGTCCCTGCGAAATCATGTCTGCAAATTGCCAATCATCATGCATTTCAAGGCATTCATCATGCATAATCATGCATCCTATATGTTCATGCATTTGGTAAAATTGTCATGCTATTCATACGCATCTGCATTCTCAATTCCTATGTTAATCTCAATCAAAATCAATCGTGTCAATTTCAAATTTCTTCTGCTAATGACAAACGTCTACTGTCATGTCAATTTCAAAGTTCAACAGTCTTGTCAACCACAGATTCTAACATTCCTGTCAAATTCAAGCTCCTGCAGTTATGTCAATCAAATTCAGTCCATTTTCAAATACAATTTGTTTCTGTTAACAGCCAAGTGGCTAGTTCGCATCCAAGAACAGCTTGTGCCTGCCAATTCACTCTCGTTATCAGCCAAGTGGCTAGTTCGCATCCAAGAACAGCTTGTGCCTGTCAATTTACTCTTGTTATTGGTCAAGTAGCCAGTTCGTATCTGAGAACAGCTTGCACCTATGTTTCTGTTTCCTTTCAGCCAAGTAACTAGTTCAAATACAAGAACGGCTTGTGCTTTCTATTTTGTTTTCTTTCAGCCAAGAAACTAGTTCAAATACAAGAACGGCTTGTGCTTTCTATATTTTCTTTCAGCCAAGTGACCAGCTCAAATACAAGAGCAGCTTGCACCCTTTGTTGTCAATATTCCCGGTCAAGTGGCCAGCTCAAATACAAGAGCAGCTTGCACCTGTCAATTTGCTATTGAGTCTCCCCAGTGAGTCTTGTTATTCTGTTAGTGTCTACCAGTCCCGCAATGGATACGACATATTTTGTTAAATTCAGTTCTCAGTCTGTCTTGCATTCATGACACAAATGTTGCATGGCATACATAACATTCACGAACGTATTTTTACGCCCAAAATCAGTGCAAATGTCGATATTTAAGTATCTTCGTCACGTCAAGCCAAGGACTCCGTCTCTTGACTCTCCAGACAAAGAAACTTAAATAGGGGCAGCTGTCATACCCTCATTTTGGACCTAAAAATACTCGTTTAAATTTCCTTTCTATTCCTAATACTCTTTCAATTTACTGTGTGTTACTCTGCAATTTACTATTGTGCTTCAACTATATACGTTATTATCTCTGTCTTTAAATTCACTTTACAATTTTTCCTGCATTTTATCTCAATCTTTTGCATAAAATCATACAAAAGGGTATTTTGGTCATTTCCCGCAATGGAACCCATTTTCAGTCCCTGCATCCGTCTTTGAGTCTTTTTCAATTTGACTGTGCAATTTATTTGTTAAATTCTGTATGAAAACCACTTGTGTCTGCATCTGAGTCAGCTTGTGTCAGTCTGAGTCGTCTTTGTCCCCAGGGGCATTTTGGTCATTTCACATTGTTCAAATTTTGGGCAGAGAGGTATTTTAAAATACCTCATTTTGGTAATTTGTTCATTTTAGTCCGTTTTGTCCGTTTTAATTGTCCCACTTTACGTTGTTTTCCAATTTACATTTTTTACCAATTTTATTTTAACTTTTCGCAGTAAGTCCAAACTTTTGTTTAATTGCAAATCAATCCAATTATTCTTTTATTCCAAAAACAGTCCAATTTTCTTTTTTTAACTCCAGAAACAGTCCAAATTTTTAATTGCAGTTTGGCCCCAAATTCTTTTTAAATTGCATTTCAGTCCTTGGGTCAAAACAGTCCAGATTGCCACGCCAGCTGGCCAGGTCCAGGTGTCGTATTTCTATTGGCTCAGAGGCACATGTGGCAGCCTATAAAAGGCCACCACTGTACAAGTCAGAAGGGATCCACAAATCAGAGGCCACATCACAAACACGTCAGAAACACTCTCTCTCTATTCAATTGGATCAAAACTCTAACAAACTCAGAAAGTTGAAGAACAGTTCCATAAACCCTAATTTTCCAGAAGCAAAATTCGAGCAAATTCAATGGAATTTTCGTTGATTCTCAGAGATTCAAGGCTGAATCATCATCATTGAACCTTCTTTCTGCAATTCAAGCACAAAGTTCATCACTGAAAGCAACAAACTTTGTACGATCACAGAAAGAGGAGATTGAGAAGAAAAGGGAAAGAATTTCAAAGGAATCCGAACCAATTGAGAAGAAGAAGAAGAGGATTACCGTTCAAATTCTAAGTTCAAGCCAAGAAATCAGCGAAACAGAATCAAGATTCAAGGTTTCCGAAGATTTTGACTCAAATCTCCGAATAACAAACTCAGGTATCTCTCAAACCTTCTTTAACCGTGTTGAAAAGCCATCACTGAATCTCAAACGATGTGAATCCAGGGTAAGTTCAAGCTGTTCAACTCGAAACTCAAACCCTAACAAGAAACAGTTTGAAAGAAATAAAAAAAAACGTTTCCAAATCCACAACGAGTGTGAATCGAAGCAAATACATGCTAAATCTTAACGGTTTCACCAAAAGAAAACAAAGAATCCGAACAGTTTGAACTTGAGCCACGAAATCCAGAAATTCACATCGTTTGAACGGTTAATGTTGCTTTCCCTCACGTGATTCGTGTTTAGATTGATCATACGAAGCTTTTAAGCCATAGATGAGCAGATTCTGGGTAGGATTCAAGAAATTAGGGTTAGGGTTTCAAAGGGAACGGCGAGAGAGAAGGAGGAAGAAAGAGAAACATTTGAGGAAATGAGAGGAACCGGGTAGGTTTTGCCTTATATAGAGCGCTGGAACCGGGTGGGTTGGCCCGATCCAGCGCCCCATGCCTTGAACCGTTGGATCTTGATCCTAATGGATCCGGATCAATCCAACGCCCCAGAGGCGTTCTCGAGATCCGGATCCATCTGTGTGTTTGGGTTTGGGCTTTTTACCCGCGGGCTTTGGCTTTTCTTTCAGTTTCTTGAATTTTCTTGCTATATACACCTTTATTCTTGTTATTTGAACCCCTATGCATGCTAAAATTTATTGCAAAATTCCTGGAAAATTACAGTGTGTTCTTGATGTATTTTTTAGTGTTTTGGTGATATTTCCACACATGTAAAGCTGATAAAAATGTATGCGCTAATTTCTTCTATGGTTTTGAATACTAGGTGTGTTCGTGAGGGTTTCTTGCATAATTTTAGATCCAATTGTTGCTACACGATGTTGATATTTGATACATGTTTTTGTGATGTGTTTGGCTCTGAATTCATCGTTGGTTCTTGCTTCTTATAGGCTTAATTGATTATTTCCAACCTCTTGTTTTTACTAATTTAGTGTTAATTTCTTGTACTTTTGCAAATTTAGTTGTTAATTTCCCAACCTTTGCAAGTTTAGTATTAGTTACTCGTCTTACAAGCTTAAACGTTAAGTTTCCAATTTCATGCAAGTTTAGGAGTAATTTCTTGTTTTGCAAATTCAATAGTTAGCTTCTTGTTTTGCGAGTAAATGTGAATTTTTGTTTGGAAATGAAAGTGTGAAATATGCATAAAATGTGTATGTGCTAAATATGAATACATGACTTGTAATTTCCTCATAATTCTTGAAATATTTCCTTTGAAAGTGCTGTTAGGTGAGGATTATAGGTCATGGGATTTGGGTTTAAGCTTTAGGCTTTTGTTTTGTGTAGTTTGCACTATCTTTGGCACTTGTTTCTTTTGCAATTTGCTTAATATTCTTTGCTATGATCATTTCATCTCCTATGCATTGCTACTCATACCATCACTTCTTCATTGCACATTTTATCACTAACCATTTGTTTCATGCCTCATTCAAGTTGCAAGCATTGCATCATGCTCATTGTTTTGTTCTCACTTTTTCACTTGATGCAAGTTTCCATCAATTTCTATGTAACATTTTAGGTTTTTACTTTCCTTTTAAATTCTTGCAAGACCATAGAATGTAAATTAGGACCCGATGTAAAGGACAATGGACACTATGATGATGTACACCGACACACGCACCGACACGCACACACGTTGCATGATTTACCGCTAGATGTATGTTTAGGAAGCGCGACACTTAGAGAAAAAAACTCATTCTTTCTTTCTCAAAAAAACTAATACATCACTCAAAGATTTTTTGCAATAAAGTGAAGTCAAAACTTCACCTATTTTCCCTTTATTTTCTTAAGCAAAATCAAAATGAATCTTAAATCTTCAACTTTAACCGTTTTTGTAAATAAATTGGACTAACCTCACTTGTTTCCAAATCTCATGCCTTTGAGGCCTCTCATCCTTTTCTTCAAAACTATTTTCAAAATTAAAAACAAACTAACCCACAAAAATCGTTTTCTGGAAGAGAACTACATGGAATTTTGATCCCTTAAAAGGGTATGTAGGCAAGAGACTAAAATCTCTCCAAGTCCAATAAAATAAAAATCCAAATTTCTTTCCCCCATTCTTAAAAACAATTTTCTTTCAAAATAGCATAAAAATAAAGCGTAAAATGTAGAATTAGAAAAACGGCTCCTATAGAGTACTATAGTCGTTGTGGGTGCCTAACACCTTCCCGTAGCGAAAATTGCCCCGAACTTAGAATTTCTAAGGGTTTCCTCCATTTTCCCTTCCCCAAAAAAAAATAGAGACATCAATGATTGAAAGGTTCAAGCCTAATTAATGACTTGACACCCGAAAATCGCGATGACATGGTGTTCCATCTAGTATTGTGTCGGATAGAGATCCGAGGTTCACTTCGAGGTTTTGGAAGAGTTTACAAGATGCTTTGGGTTCGAAGTTGAGGTTGAGTTCGGCTTATCACCCGCAGACAGATGGTCAGTCGGAGAGGACTATCCAATCCTTAGAAGATTTGTTGAGGGTGTGTGTACTCGAGCAAGGTGGAGCTTGGGACAGCCACTTACCGTTGATAGAGTTCACCTATAACAATAGTTACCATTCGAGTATTGGTATGGCACCGTTCGAAGCTTTGTATGGTCGAAGGTGTAGAACTCCTCTATGTTGGTTCGAGTCGGGTGAAAGTGTTGTGTTAGGACCTGAGTTAGTGCAGCAGACTACAGAAAAGGTCAAGTTGATAAGAGAAAAGATGAAAGCATCGCAAGATCGTCAGAAGAGTTACCATGACAAGAGAAGAAAGGCCCTTGAGTTTTAGGAGGGTGATCATGTGTTCTTGAGGGTTACTCCTTTGACGGGTGTAGGACGTGCATTGAAGTCTAAGAAGTTGACTCCAAAGTTCATTGGTCCTTATCAAATTTCAGAGAGAGTTGGTACCGTGGCGTATCGGATTGGATTGCCACCACATTTATCGAACTTGCATGATGTGTTTCATGTGTCGCAGCTGAGGAAATATGTAGCAGATCCTTCGCATGTTATTCCTAGAGATGATGTGCAAGTTAGGGATAACCTTACCGTTGAGACTTTACCTTTAAGGATTGATGATCGTAAGGTGAAGCAGCTGAGAGGCAAGGGAATACTTTTGGTGAGGGTTGTTTGGGGTGGTGTGACTGGTGAAAGTTTGACTTGGGAATTGGAGAGCAAGATGCAAGAATCCTACCCTGAGTTGTTTGTTGCTTGAGGTAATATTTCGAGGACGAAATTCTCTAAGTTGGGGAGAGTTGTAACGCCCTAGTTTATATTTTACTATTTTTGGTTGATTTTAATATGTTTTGTGTATTTTATATGAGAATGTTGATTTATGTGGATATTTGTGGTGTTGATATTTGATTTATATTTTATTATATAATTATTTGTATGTTTTATAAAAACAGAAGAAATATTATTATTTTGGAGAATTATGAAAATAGGAGGAATAATTATTAATTATTAGAATTATGGGGTTAATGTGAATAAAAGGAGATTAAGGAAGGAGTTAATAGAAAAAGGGGAGTTATACTTTGGTTGGTAAAGGAAATAGAAAAGTTAGTAAACAATTATACGTATCAGAGAAGACAAAAACATAAGCTTTTTGGGTAGAAGGGAGAAGAACCAAGAACAAGGGGATTAGTCTAGAAGATTGATTGCTGTAGCTTGCTTTTGTTCATTTAATCAGGTAAGGGTGGGTTTATGATTCAATAGCTGATATATATTTATATGATTTCATGAAATGGATTGAAAATGATGATTTGTTGGTTTAGGTTTAATAGTTATAAAAATGCCATTGTTGATGGATTATGTTATGATTGATGATGTTTCTATGAGATGTTCTGTTGTTTTGATGAGTAGTGAACCCATAAACTTCATTCTAAATCATTTTGGGTGATTGGGGGATTAAAATTGGGTTTTTGGATGATTTAGGGCTTAGAAAATCGTAGCTGTATTTCTGCCCAGATGAATTCTCGCTCAAGCGAGATAGCCGTCGCTTAAGCGAGCGGCACTTTTCCCTGCCCAGAATCGTTTCGCGCCCGTTCGCTCAAGCGAGAGCTAAGCGAACTCTAAGCGAGCGAAATCCCAACCTTCGTCATTTGCGTCGCTCAAGCAAAATTCCCGTCGCTCAAGCGAAATCTGCCTAGAACCTGTAGTTTGTGAGCGTCGCTCAAGCGAACGCCAAGCGAGCCTCAAGCGAGGAACATCCTGACTTTCGTCATTTGACTCGCTCAAGCGAGATGCTGCTCGCTTAAGCGAGATTGGTCCTGTGCGACCATTTTGTGTAATTTTTCTAAGTGCTCCTAACCCAAACCTATGCTTTCCTAATTTGTTTATTGGATTTATTAAGAATTGTTTGGACAATAAAACTTATATATGAAGATGAATATGATGGATTAATGTATGTTTATATGAAAATAAGCATGTTTTGTTAAATTGAAGTTGTTCTTGATGTTGAGTGGTTGTGTCTAGTTGGGGAGGATGACCTAGTCGTTGTTGTTGTTGGTTGCATGCTGATATGCACCATTAGTTGCCGTAGAGTTGTATGCAGATATACACCATTGAGTCATTCATAACTCATTTGCATCGTTGGGGGCTTATGCCCTGGAATTTTTTATACATTCAACCGTTGAGGGCTTATGCCCTGGAATGCTAGTCATTCACCTGTTGGGGGCTTATGCCCTGGGATGCTTTAACCATCCAAATTGTTGGGGGCTTATGCCCTGGAATGCTTAGCATTCAACGCACGTAGTATGGTACCACATATGCATAATGCATTAGTTGTTGATGGAGTCTTGCATTAGTTGTTGATGGAGTCTTGCATTAGTTGTTGATGGAGTCTGGTAGAGTTGTTGTGGGTGAGGTGTCGCCGCAAGTGTGTTGTTGTTGTTATTAATCAAAGAAGAATTGTAATGATAATGTGGAGCTGATTTTATTGTTTATGCTGCTGATGGTTGATATTGAAGTTGTTGATTATTATCAATTTATTTGATTGATTCATATATTATATATATATTACTTTGTTTTGTGAACTCACCCCTTCTGCTGGAATTGCCGCCTTGTGGGCAAGTGCAGGTAATGAAGGCTTGTAGGTTGATGGCTCTTGTGTCTAGGGCTCTGATGCGTAACGGGATGGGAATATTGCATGTTTAATTCTTCATTCCTTATGTATCACTTGTTGAACCATGTTGTTGAGGATTCTGTTAATGAATAATTCTTATTGATGTTAAGGCCTTTGTGCCAAGAACTTACTTGTAGTAGATTTGATGTTGATGTTTTGAATTAAAGATTTTCCGCTGCAGAAATTTAATATGATGGAATTGTTGATGTTTTTAAATAGTTTTTATATTCTATTTAAATAATTTTGAAAAGTAGATGTAATACTCCGTTATTTGCTGAACTCTGATGATTGTTGCATATTATTATGTCATTTTGGGAAACGGGGTGTTACACCCATCTCTCTTATATGAAATGAAGAAAGAATTTTTCTCGGTTGGTTTAGTCTTAAGGTTAGAACATGTTTCCTCATAATATCTATCTTATACAGGAGCAATAAAAGGGTTGAACTACACACACACACACACTCACTTGAAACTTGTTGTTGGGTTGAATAGGTTCACGAGGAATACTTGAAGTTGTGATTAGTGTACACTTGAAATGAAGCCTTAGAGGAGACATAAGTTTTTAATTGTATTGTCATATGTTAAATCTTGTCTATGTTGTTATGTTTATGCCTTTTGCTTGAGAACAAGCAAAGATTCAAGTGTGCGGGAGTTTGACGAGTAAATAAATTAATGTTTTTAATATAATATTTGAGTCTGTTTTATTTATATTTGATTTTGTTTTATTTAATATTATTTCCTTTTTAGAACTATTTTACTTCAATTGCAAATTATTTTTTTTCAGGGACAAATATTTGAAAGATTGAGTCTTGGAGCAAAATAAAGGATAATTGGAGCTGATTCGTGCCAAAAATATGAAGATCTCATACAAAAAATATCTGGTGCAAGGATTCATGTCAAGAATATGAATATCTCATACAAAAATATCTTGTGCAAAGAATTTGAAGATATTGTACAATAATATGACAAGAGGCGCGCCCCCTTTGGTCCTTTTGCTGCTTTTTCTTCTCCGACATGCTGCCTATTGTAGTACTTCTGACCTAGAGCCCATGGTTTCTTGTGCAACACTTTAGTGATTTATTCTTGTGGCTCAAGTCAATGTTAGACTATAAATAGAGCACCCATCTAGTTTGTAAAACCATCTTTTGTTCTTGGGAATAATAAGTGACAATTGTTTTCTTTAATAAAAGATCAACCTTTATTTTATGTTATTCTTCTTCTTCTTCTTCTTCTTCTTCTTCTTCTTCTCTATGTCTACAATGAACGTGAGTGAGTAGACTCTTCTTGTCTTGGGATTGTTGGATAAGTCTTAATGACATAATCCCAATCAAACCAAACCATAAACCCTAATTTTATATAACCTCACTTTCTAATCTAATTTCACCGATCTTATAATGAATTAGCAAATACCAAACTCATAAAGTGAACATGGAGGAGTTAGTATTTGTTAATTCATCATCAGAAATATCAAAGCGAAGGGTCGAAAAATGAAGTATTGATAGTGGAACAAGTGAAATTAGACAAGGGTTGCGAAACATGAGAATAGTCTAGCAAACCTTGAGACACATAAAGTTTCGTTCTTCAAGGATTCCAATAGCAATCAACCATGAGAATAGGCGTGGTTGCTAGAGGAACACACTCACTGAGACTGAAAGGAGATGTGATAAGCTTAAGAGAAACTTGTCTTTAGAAAGTGTAACCAATATAAAATTACCGGTTTAGGGTTTGTTTGTGAAGGACTTTTTTTTAAGATGGACCAATAAATCTCAAGACTCTTTTTATCTTTGTTATTTTCTTTCAATTAAAAATCCAAACTTCTTAACTCAAACTCTTTTCTAATCATTGTTGAAAGTTAATTGAATTCATAACTCCCTGTCGGAACGATATCTTTTATTACTACATCGGTAGAACCGTGCACTTGCGGTTTTACTCATCACTGTTGCTTCATCCTTTTGGTCTTCTGCAATGATATGGCGTGATTAAATCCTTTGAACAGCCTTTCAAAGCTTCACTTCTATCAGCTTCTGATGAAATGTGCTTCTGGTGAAATGTGCTTCTGATGAGGTGCTTTTGATGAGGTGCTTCTAATGACGTCATCACTTCATGAGCTTTTGCTTTCAAAACCTCTTTTCTTCAAACGCTTAAAGTTTCTTTCTTGTTGATTTCATTATTCTTATTTGTTCTTCCAGAACCTATACTTTAAAGAGTCACTAAAGAATTTTGTCTATGGTCCTGCACACTAGAACAAATATTAGCATATCCAATTGACAATTTTTAGCATATCCAATTGGCAATTTTTAATACCTTTTTATCATCAAAACTTTAAGGTTTATGTTAAACACATTTTGTTCCAACAATGTATGTGTGGTATTTCTCTACCTTGTCTGTATGGTCTCGGTTTGTTTTAACAACAAATAAATCCAAAGGCGGAGATTGTTGGGTATTTTAGTATTGGCTTCATTGTTGCTAAAACAAATACTCATCTATGATGTTGGATACGATGTTCCAACATCTTGGCGCACGGTTCAATGTGCCCTGTTTATGTGGCTTTGTTTACACAATCTTTATCTTATTAAGGAAACCACGCCTTATTTCTTGTTCACCAAGTATCGTATTTTTGTCCAGAATCAGCTGGGTGATTTGTTTCTAAAATATAGACAATATTTGGCGGTTCCTAAAGATATTCCTACATTTTAGGAATTACCATATTTGTTTTTGATTTGTTACGTGAGGTTCCATAAAAAATTTATTCACGTGACTTGTGGTCCAAGAGACTTGTGTTTCCTGAAGAAATATATTTATTCAGATGGATATTTGTATTTGTGAAATATATTTTCAAAAGATATTTTGTAAAATATATTTCTGAAGAATATTTGTTTCAATATATTTCTGAAAAGAATATTTGATTCAAATATATGTGTTTCCAGAAGAAAGATATTTTTCCAATGAATATTTTTACTTGTAAAATATATTTTCAAAAGAGATTTTGGAAAATATATTTTCTGAAGAATATTTGTTTCAATATATTTCTGAAAAGAATATTTGATACAAATATGTGTTTAGCTTATGACGAAAAAGCCCATGCTGCTGAATTACTATATAAGGAAGACTCATACCCTAGTTTTAGTTATTGAATTGAGTCTTTTAGGGTTAAGCCTTGTGCTTTATTTTGTGAGCCTCTCTTTGTATCATATTGATGCATTGAGTTGGACTTGTAGTTTAGTTGTATCAAAACCATCGTTTTATATAGGCTAAAGTGCAATTTTCCCCCCTTAAGTTTGAAAAAGTTGCGATTTTGGCCCCCTATGTACAAAAATGACAATTTTGGCCCCCCAAGAATTAGCCCCTTTGCAATAGTAGTCCATTAGGTCAATTTTGACTTTGTCAACGCCTATATGACAGGCCACGTGTGTAAATATTAAATTAAAAAAATTTAAAATGCCACATAATCATTTATAAATTACATAAATTAAAAAGAAATTAAAAAATCAGGGGAAAAAAATTAAAAAACCCATCGAATAATGACCAGTTCTCCTTCTAATTATTCTCCATCAAACCTATTGAACTACATATACCGAGAACCCTGAATCATCAAACTTCTCTAATTCTCCTTCTCCATCAAGCCCATCGAACAACTCTCCTTCTCAAAAAACCCCATCTAATTCCAGTAACCCCATAACTGCCATATCATCAACCCATATCATTCATCAAACCTTCATCACTTCTACAAAACCCATAACTCAACTGTCAACTCTCTGGTAGCAATTCTCTTCGTCGGAATCTTCACCATCCCCATAACTTCAACACCAAAGAAATCATCATCTTTAACATGAAACTCCAAATCAATACCGGATGTGCTAACAGAATGTGAAACCATTTCTTCAACCCATGTGTTCGTGTTGTGTTGTGCTATTAAGTTGTTCGATAAGAAGGGATTAAACTTTGAAAGTGACAAAACTAACATCTATTGTTCTTTTCACGTTTTTGTTTATTGTGGTGAGTAGGTATAACAATATAAAGGTAGTGACGGCGTGTCTGTGGGTCTTTGATATTGACCCTCAGTATTCAGATCTGATGGTAACAATTCATGTTCTTATTGCCTGAGCCTGGTATGATTGTAACAGGAAGATAGGATGGGAGAGACATGAGATTTTTTTTCAATTGAAGTTTTTCTAAGATTTTAGGATGAAGGAGATGAATATGAGAGTGAAGGAGATGAAGTGTGATGAATAACAATGTGAATTTTCTGGAATTCACGCCTCTTCCTAATTTTTTTTCTCTTTCTAATTTTATAATTTTTTTTTCATTTCCTTTTGTTTGTTTAATTCATTTTTTTCTTATTTTTTTATTTTTTTTAATTATTTAATTTATAAATGATTATGTGGCATTTTTAATTTTTTTAAATTCAATAATTACACATGTGGCTTGCCATATAGGCGTTGACCAAGTCAAAATTAACCTAAAGGACTACTATTGCAAATGGGCTAATTCTTAGGGGCCAAAATTGGCATTTTTGTATATAGGGGACAAAAATCGCAACTTTTCAAACTTAAGGGGGGAAAAGTGCACTTTAGCCTTAAAAAAAATAGGAAGAGGCGTGAATTCCAGAAAATTCACATTGTTATTCATCACACTTCATCTCCTTCACTCTCATATTCATCTCCTTCATCTTAAAATCTTAGAAAAACTTCAATTGAAAAAAAATCTCATGTCTTTCCCATCTTATCTTCCTGTTACAATCATACCAGGCTCAGGCAATAAGAACATGAATTGTTACAATCAGATCTGAATCCTGAGGGTCAATATCAAAGACCCACAGACACGCCGTCACTACCTTTATATTGCTATACCTACTCACCACAATAAACAAAAACGTGAAAAGAACAATAGATGTTAGTTTTGTCACTTTCAAAGTTTAATCCCTTCTTATCGAACAACTTAATAGCAGAACACAACATGGACACATGGGTTGAAGAAATGGTTTCTCATTCTGTTAGCACATCTGGTATTGATTTGGAGTTTCATGTTAAAGATGATGATATGTTTGGTGCTGAAGTTATGGGGATGGTGAAGATTCATTCGAAGAGAATTGCCACCGGAGAGTTGATTACAGTTGAGTTATGGGTTTTGAAGAAGTGATGAAGGTTTGATGAATGATATGGGTTCGATGATATGGCAGTGATGGGGTTACTGGAATTCGTTGTGGTTTTTTGAGAAGGAGAGTTGTTCGATGGGTTTGATGGAGAAGGAGAATTAGAGAAGTTTGATGATTCAATGTTCTGGGTATATGAAGTTCAATAGGTTTGATGGAGAAGGAGAATTAGAGAAGTTTGATGATTCAGTGTTCTGGGTATATGAAGTTCAATAGGTTTGATGAAGAAGAATTAGAAGGAGAACTGTTCATTGTTCGATGGGTTTTTTAATTTTTTCCCCTGATTTTTTAATTTCTTTTTAATTTATTTAATTTATAAATGATTATGTGGTATTTTAAAAAAATTTAATTTAATATTTACACACGTGGCCTTCCATATAGCCGTTGACAAAGTTAAAATCGACCTAAAGGACTACTATTGCAAAGGGGCTAATTCTTAGGGGGCCAAAAATGTCATTTTTGTACATAGGGGGCAAAAATTGCAACTTTTTCAAACTTAAGGGGGGAAAATTACCCTTTAGCCTTTTATATTAGAGTCATTTTTAGGGTTTTGAGTTTTCTTCTGTGTGTGTTCTTCTCTTGTGTTATGTTGATGCAAGACTAGAACTGTTTGTTTATTGTGAGTCTTTCTTGTATCTCCTTGATACATGTGAATGACTGTTTATTGAGTTGTAAACTCGTGTTCACTACTCCGAAGCTGTGAAGCAAGGAGCTAGGTAGATTGTGTACTACACGAAAGTTGTGAACCACGATGTTAGGTAGTTTGTTTGAAGGTAACTTCATCTCTTTTTGTGTGTTTAAGTCTGACAATCACAGGGGCTGTGATTGAGTGTAGGATAGTGAGATGAGATCTCAGGTCTAGGATTTCATAGGTTGAAATCAATACGGGTAGGTCCTAGGTCTAGAGTTGTAAACGAGGAGTTTGCTGATAAACATAGAATAAGGACTACACTAGTGGATTTCCTTCCTGACTCGGTAGCCCCCAGATGTAGGTGAATTGTGCCGAACTGGGTCAACAAACTTTATGTGCCATTTACTTTCTTGTTGTTTATTTTTTTGCACATTTTATGTTTGTTAGCATGATGTTGAAATATTAAACGCAACATTTGTTTTATGTGTTTCTGTTTCTGGTGTTAGAACTTCACATCGAACATCTTCTAACTGACGCGCTAGAAATACAACATCCATTATATTTGCCTTGATATGTCTGTTTTCTGCTAGCTTGATGTTAAAACATCTTACTCGACATTCTGTTCGTATCTGATATTGAAACATCGTATAAAACATCTGTAAGCTAGCTTGTCGGAATTTCAAAGAGGCTCTAAAGGCTTGTTTCACTGAGTTATGTCAGATCGACCTGGAATACCTCACAAGAAACCCTTAAAGACAGTTTCCCACCATGAGGCCAACGACCTTTGCTGATATGCTTCCAGAGATATATGAGTTTCCTTTGATGGATGAAGAAGCTCCTACTGTGCCCTTGAAGTCGGAAGATATGATCATATCTGCATATGCTTTGCAACCTCCTCCTTCAAATATTGTATATGCCGATGAGTTTGAAAGGTTCAAGGAGGAAATCAGAAATGAAATTGCTGCTCAACGAGCAAAGATTGGTGCTCAATATGCTAAGCAAGAAGCAATGGATGAAAAGTTGAACCTTCTAATTAAGTTAGCCACCAAAACATATACGTTACATGTAGGAACACCCCTGCCCCCCACCACCCACCCACCAACCAAAGTTTTCTTTTGTTTCTATTACACAATTTTTGTAACCCACCCACCAAAGTCTTCTTTTGTTTCTATTACACAATTTTTGTAATAAGTTCAACACTTTTTAAAAGGGGGAATAGAAGTCAAATTTAATTTATCTAACAATTGCCTACTGTGCAAAATTTAAAATTTATTACTTCAGATGTTCAAACTCTGATTTAAATGCTTATCATTGTCTTAACTAACAAGCTTAGCCGCAGGGGAGCTTTACAAACCTCACATTCTAACGAGTTAATTTAATTATCTTAGACAATTGTCCTTGATATATATAAGCTTGTCATCGTCGAAAAGGAGGAGATTGTTGAACCAAAGTGGATTTTAGAACAATATCTCTAAAGTTTTGATAGTAACAATGTATGAAAGAACAATTGAGTTAATTATCATATTTAATTCTTATTTTGTTGATATTTTTAATTTTTTTGGAAGAGATTATAATATAATAAACATGAGAAATTTATATGGGTTATAGTAAATTTATATGGGATCAATATGAATTTTATTCAATTAAAGATAATGTGTGTTAGAATCTGTATTCCTAATATTTCTTTTGTAAACATTTCTGCCAAATTTCTTTAAACAATATATATGCCACACATGAGTTGACTTGATTAAAAGTTTTACAAATACAAAAAGTTGAATTTTTTTTACAAATATTAGAACAAAAAAGTTGATATAGTTTTTTTATCAAATAATCTAATGACCAGAGTTCACACATTTATATGTTAAGTGTTCGGAATTCAAACCCAATCTCCTTACCAAATGAATTGACTTTGCTAGACAAAATTGATATATTTATCCTTAAAAAAATTGATATATTTATTAATTAATCTTTAATTTTTTGTTGACCCGTTTTCTTTTGTAAAAAGGTACTACCACGAGAAAGAAAGTAGGTTTAATAGTAGTTTTAGCCTCCTAACTTTTTTAAAATTATGATTTTGACCCCTAATAAAAAACTACAAAAACATCCACTAAATTTTGCACCTGTGACAGTTTTGGCCCCCAAGGTCATTTTGACTCGATCTATGCTAACGTGACAGCTAAGTGAGGTGCCACATGTTTTTTTTGTTTTGCTTTGGGAGACCAAAACTCTACGGGTGCAAAACTTAGGGATGATTTTGTAGTTTTTTTAGTCAAAATCGTAACTTCCTCAAAATTAAGGCCAGAAAACTGCTATTTGGTTGCCACTCGTTCAGAATATCCTTCATGCTCTACTTCTCTACAAACACGGAAATGGATTGCCTTTGAAAAGACTTGTGAAACGAAAAAGACAAAATTGGAAGCAATGGAAAATCAAAACACTTAACAAACCAACCAACCAGCAACCTTTCGTTCATTGAGTATCAACTGAAAAACCTCTAACCAAACCAACCACACCCTGAAAAAAACGAAGCCGATAACAACCTCACTCCACTTTTCCCGCCAAAATTATGATACTACGATTCCCAATTCCACTTCATCTTCATCGTCATCTCAATCAACTTTCGGTTCCCAACTACGTATCACCCAAACGCTTCATCACCCCACAGATCTTTTCTCATCATCCTCCTCTTCGGTCCCTACATCGAACGGTTCCCGTTTTGCGGGTCAGTAGTAGTTATCCGGCCGGTTTGGATGAGGCGGAGGTTGAACTGGGGCGTTTGCTGTCTCTATTGCCGGAGGAGATGCGGAGGCGGGTGAGTGAGCACCCAGAGGTGCATATGTTGATCGAAGTGGTTATGGATTTAGGTAGGAAACCGTTGGCTCGGTTTCCTTCCGGGGATTTTGTTATATCTGAGTATCCAATCACTGTTGAGGATATTCAGTATGCTACTGCTCAGGTTGGTGATTTTGCTATCGACAATCGAGCAGGAATCAGTAGAACATTGCATCGGATAAGTGCTATTAGAAATCGGAAAGGCACAATTATTGGTCTTACTTGTCGTGTTGGAAGAGCAATTTCAGGAAGTGCTAAATTGTTGCAAGATTTGGTTCAAGATGGCTCTTCTTTGTTGCTTATTGGGCCTCCAGGTGTAGGAAAAACTACAATAATCAGGGAAATAGCTCGGATGCTGGCAAATGATTACAACAAGCGTGTCATGATTGTTGATACCTCCAATGAGATTGGTGGTGATGGTGATATACCTCATGCTGGAATAGGTACTGCTCGACGTATGCAAGTTCCTAATTCTGATATGCAACATAAGGTATTGATAGAGGCTGTTGAAAATCACATGCCACAAGTGATTGTAATTGATGAAATTGGTACCAAACTTGAAGCAATGGCTGCAAGTACAATTGCACAGCGTGGGATTCAGCTTGTTGCCACTGCTCATGGAATCACAATTGAGAATCTAATCAGCAATCCTTCCTTAGAGATGCTTGTCGGAGGAATACAGGTGACGTATACATACCTATACATTCTTATTAAGAAAGATGTCGAGTTGTTTTTTTCGGTATGTCGCATCACATATGAATAAGATTTTATATTTCATCTGATGTGGTAAAATCCTTATTGAGTACTGAGTATTCCATATTGGGGTCCCTTCATGTGCATCTTGTTGCGAATATAATCAATGAAATTATTGGATTTGAGAGTTATGTCCTCTATTGTGTTTGTGTATATGCCCTCTGATCAAACTGAATATACTAGCAGTTGTGTGCCTTATTGTGTTGATGCACATCATTATCAGTGTGCGTGTGGAAAGGAATAGCAATAAATGAGGTAGCAAGCTTTATTTTTTGGTTATTATTGGCTTGAATATAGGAAAATAAGCGAACAGTGGCAATAACATCCACAATTGCTTACAAGAGGAGGCGCCATTAGAAATTAGATACTAATGTTATTTGGGTAAAAACATTTCATAAGTATTTTGAATTGTTAATCTTGAATCCTCCTTTTCAGTAGATGTTATTTCCTTGATTGAGTTCAGAGTTACATTGTGAATTTGGGATAAAGATTGGAGTTTTATTCTCCATATGTAATAATCTAACTATTATTGAATTTATTCGTTAAGTGTTTGTAGCATTATACTATTAGTGGTCTGTTACTTACTAATAGTGAATGAGTTAGGGGTGGCTTATTGCCTAAAAATAACAGGGAGAGTTTAGAGGGGTAGGTATCTAGTCTTCTACGATAAAATTAGGGCATTTTGGGCTATGTAAGTTTTGTATTTTGACTTTGAGCTGGAGCTTACACCAAGGTTGGGGAAATTTTCTGTTTCAGGAAATTGGAGGAAGTTTAATTTTTGCCCAATTTTCTGTGTTTTACCATTCTTCTCACCATGTAAGAGAGTGTGCGAAGCTACCGAAACAATTAATGACATAAATGGGTTAGTGCAAGTACAAAAAGGGTTAGAATTGCACTCTCAAGCTTTGTGAAGGTTTTGTGGGTGTACCAGGATAATGGCGCGACACTGAAATTGTTTGGGTACATATATGTTCAGCTTGGTCTGATTTGCAAAGGTGAATACTTTTTTAGGAAAGCTACAAATATTGGTTCTTATTATGCCAAGACATTTCTTTGTCAAGTAGTCTCTCACTTCCTTGCTTTTATTCTTAGTGCTGCCTTCAGTGTCTACTACAAATCAAACCACGTGCACATGAGCCGAGAAATAGAAGTCATGACATTTGTTGACTAGTGTTTCATCAACTACAAGTCTATTTGATAGCTTGCAACACTTCTTCCATTTTGCCGGGGAAAGTCTTACAAAATGTGAGGAAGAAACTACTGATAACAGTGCTAAAAAATGAAATGGCATGGTTTGATGAAGAGATAAATAAGAGCGCTACGATTGTGCGGAATACAACACTTATGTTAGGTGCCTATACTGCAGGTTTTGTGTTGCAGAGGCACCTTTCCCTCATAGCTATCTTCCTTGTTGTCATCTATGTAAAGGATGTTGTTGCCCATATATAATTCAGAAAACAAAATAGTTGGTTGTTTCACATCCAACCTTGAAACTCCATTCCGGTACCTCTCTAGGAAAGGACAAATCTTTGAAGTGGATATGGGATAGTTGTTGCACATTATACTTCCTAGGCACTTGGGTTTATGGTATGCTTTATAAATTGTAAAGCATGGCAATTCTGACTTCTCTAAAACAGTATGCTCATCGTCAGGACCTACTGATGCTTCCAAATCTCAGTTTCTAATTGGATCAAAGTTTACACTCAGAATTGGTCAAAACAATTTCTGCAAGTTGTTTGTTCAACAGCGATGTCTTAAGAAAATAACACTTGGGAATTGGGAATTGGTTCAAGAAGAGGCTCAAAACTCACTCCCTCTGGTCAGAATTAGGAAGGATAAATTTGTACTCAGAAGTCAATTTCCTTTTCTCCCAAGGCTTTTCTTCGAGGGGCGGGTAGTGTTAGGATACCTGGTTTGGGCCTAAGCTCAACAAATGGGCTTGGGAAGTTGAGAGGAAGTGCTGATTTGGCAGTTAATGAGCATAGAAAACGTGATTATAGGAGCATATTTTATTGTTTGTTCAATATCTTATTTGTTAGAAACCTTTGGGTTGTGCAGTGAGAGAATCATCTCTTCTCTAAGGAGCAATAGCTAAGGTTACATGGGTTCTGTCTTCTTTCATACATCTAGTTTCTAATCAACAATACAATTTCTGCTTCTCTTTGATTTGGGTTTCTATAAGAGACATTGATCATTCGACATTATTATATAATAATATACGATCATAATTTATAAGAAAATACTTATGGGTTTATCAAAACTGATAGAATATCTGCATATTACATTATATATTCTAGACAATGATAGGATATCAGCAAAAGTGTCTCCGGAAGAACTGAAAACAAAAACATTGTTAGTATCCAACAAGTATCTCAATATAGAAAAGTATCTGTGGGTTATTGGGAAGTACTTGCAAATTATCATAATAATAATTCGTAAAATAAAATATATTTGGGTACTTTTGGGATGAATATCCAGGTAGTGCTGCTGTCCTATATGGTTTGACACCGACTCTTTCTTTTTTGGTGTATCTGGGCTTCATAGATCTTGATCAACAGGCCCGTTGTCTCCTTTTTCTCTTTCCTGTCATTATATGTGTAATAAGTTTTCTGCAGAAATATAAGTGATCCTATTCTCCCTACTTTGTGTTTATTAATTCTCTTTTGTTATACATCTCTACTATCACTTTAGAGTGTGACACTCGGAGATGAAGAGGCCAGCCGCAGGGGTGTTCAGAAGACAGTACTGGAGAGGAAAGGCCCATCAACATTTAGTTGTGCAGTTGAAATTATTTCAAAGACACAGTTGCGCATTCACCGCTGCCTTGAAGCAACTGTGGATGCTATTCTTTCAGGTAAGTACCCACCCTGTTCAAATAAACATTGCAGTAGTATGATTAATTAGAAGTATGCTCTCTTTTCTTGTTGGTATAGGTCGTCATCCAAATGTAGAAGTGCGTAAAATGAAGTCTCAAGAGCAGGAAGAGATTTTACAAAAGGGACCTATTATTAACAGCCCTCTTGACAATGGTGGTGAAATTATGCTTGAAGATACTCCAGAAAGATCTGATGTCACCATGCAAGATGAATCACCTTTGATGTTGCCTATCAACATGTTAGAGGATTCTTGGGAGCACAGATTGCCACTTCGTCTGTTTTGTTACGGGGTAAGACATCGTCACCCAACAACTGAGTCTAATTTATGAAATGAACATTTATATTATCACCAAGAGATTGCCTTTTTTGCTTGTGTGCTATGTTTTACTTATTTTTATCAATAATATTTATAATGTCAACATAAGTTTGATTTATCTTATTGATATGAACAAGTTGTGATCATATTATTTTTTGAAAGCTTCCTTTGATCCAAAGTTGGTAGTCATATTTGTTTATCGAAATTGTCATCTCCAAAACATCTCACACGTCACTCTTGCTAATACAACTCACGTCACTAATATTGGTGAAGCCTCTTGTTTCCCGTTCCAAAAGGCCTCTCGTTTATTATAGATTATATTGTTTAAGAAATACAGCATAACTTAATACTTTGAAGACTGAATAAATAATAAACACAATACTTAAATATGAAAGGAAGAGAGGGGAGGGCGAGAGAGGAAAGTAAAAGCAAAAATGCAATAAAGTATTTCACCATGAGAGAGAGAGAGAGAGAGAGAGAGAGAGGGGGAGGGAGGGAGGGAGGGAGGGAGGGAGAGAGAGAGCATATTTAAGCCATATATTATTTAATAAACGCTGTTTATTGCAGGCCTGTATCTTTTTTCATCATGCAAATATATCAACTTTTCTTTTGTCCGTAATATATACCACTTTCCACTCTTGCTCTCTATTTTATTTTAATCCATGTAATATTTGTTCATTTTGAAATTAATTCCTTTAGTTTGACCAAAAAAATTAATTCCTTTACTATGTGGACCTTATTAATTTTAGTCTTCATATGATCCATATTTTAGGGATCAGTCAACATGTTGAAAATTGGGTTATGCTATCAAGTGTTTAGGGTTTAGGGAAGGCGAAAAAGGAAATAAGTGATAAGTTTTAGATAGAAAAAGGCGATTTTTAAATTTTCATTATGTTGAATGCACAATTCCTAAAATATAGTTTCTGTTTTAGACTCCTTAACAGCCCTCACGACACTTGTTAGCATTGCAGGGTCTAAGTTCAACATGAATAAACAGTAGATTGATAAAAACAAAAGTTCAACATGAATAAACAGTAGATTGATAAAAACAAAATAATAAGGGTCCAAGGAATTTTTTCTATGTTTTTTTAGGGACTAAAAATAAACAATGGCTTATTTATTTGGATGAAAAAGACATTCAAGCCTCTATTATAAATTAAAAATAGTGCTCATGCTTTAACCCTGTTTTCAATTTTATATTTGTTCATTGGCTGATTAACTTACAGAATGCTCAGTAATTATAGATTTTAGAGGCAACTGTTATTCAAGGGGTTAAACAGTTGAAAATGAATGACGCGGACCTTCAATTGACTGATAATATTAGTGAGGCGAATGCTTTACTTGCCTTGCAATCAAAGCTAAAGAAGAATTCAAAGATCCAAGCTGCCTTCAAATCTCATGAAATTCCCATTTATGTGACAAAGGTAATAATTATCTAAGATTCTTATGTTATTTTTGCAACTGTACTTGTCAACATAGTTTACTAAACAATGTTTTTTCCACTCTAGACATGTTCGTTGGAGCATGTAACAAATGCCATACGAGCATTACTAAGTGATTATGAAGACGGGTTAATTGTTTTTGGATCAATTGATAAGATAAAAGATTCGGAGAAGGCTGATGCTTTGGAGGTAATATAGATATTGTAGTTTTGATTTATTTCTATCCACTATTCCTTCTGGCTTTTGTTTGATGTCAATGGAACAAATCCATGCTCAAAATCCTTAAGCTGTCTGGGAAATATGAAGTAGATTCTGTAACAAAACCAGTTGAGCTGTATGAAATTCTGATTCAGCATAATTTCCTTTCATTCTGGCTAACCACGGTATCCTTGCTCACTATTTTAGCTTCATACCTTGAGTTTTGAAGTCTTTTGTACCTAGAAATATAACCGTTATCAGAATTCAGCATGCTTTGGAGTTAAGATAGATATTTTGATTATGATTTATTTCTATCCACTATTCTTTTTGGTTTTTTGTTTTCTTTTGAAGTTGATGGAGATGGAAGAAATCCATGCTCAAAATTGCTAAGCTGTGAAAAACATGGCCAAGTCCTAATTTCAGTAACAAAACCATTTTAGCCAGTTGGAATGTTGAGTGTTGATGGGGATGCCTCTAGTAAATTTTATCTGAGGCCTTAGAGGGTAAAAATAATATAGGTTAAATAAATTTTTTGTCCTTTTAATATCTCAAATTTCGTTTTTAGTCCCTATAAAACAATTTCAACAAGCATTGGTCCTCAAATGTTTTTCGTCATGACTTTTGGTCCATGTTAAGTTAACTCATGTGTACCCTTCATATTTTTGAATGAATTTTTACATAGATGTTTAAAATATTACAACAATATTTCACACCAAAATTTAGAATTCTTTAACAAACTATGAATTAAATTTCAATTTTTAAGCACTAATAATGTAATAATTCATATTTAATTCATCCCTTCGTTAAAAACATTAAAACTTTTGCAAGGGACTAAAACGTGAAATTTGAAAATTTGATAGGGATCAAAAACTTATTTAACCCTATTCTGGTTGGTATACTTGAAATTATTGCTGAATGAGGAGTTGCAGTCAACTGAGTGAAGGATAACTTTAGTTTGACAATAGAGCAGGGAAAATTGACTGAGATGATAATAGGATAAAAATAATAAAAGGAAATAATATATATTTCAACAGTATGTTCTAGAAGGAAGAGAGCAGCAATGAAAATGGGGTTAGTTATTGATGTGGCTTTAGGATCCACCTTTGTGGGGATTCTGTTATGGGAATGGAATATATGTATGAGGCGGGGTTAGTAATTTAGAGGAATCCAAACATATTTGCAAAAGAATAACTGTTTTCAGTTGGACAGGAATATTCTCGCCGAGGAGCTTTGGCTCTGGTTGTAATCATTTTTTTGTAAGAGCAATTCTGCTACTTTTCTTTTGTTAATCAATTCAACCAACCGATGTTAATCCCGGATTCCTAACATGTTCCCTTAGTTAAGTTTGTTGCCATCACTGCCATGGCTGTAGCAACAAGAGTAAATGACACAATAATGATGAAGTGATTATAACGCCAAGGAAGTCCAAGCTGCCTTTTTTCCTTTCTTTTTGTGAAGCCCAACACTGATGATTGATTATTACTTATATTATGACATGATGTATAATTACCAGATACATTGCCAAAATGTTTTCTGTAATCTTCAGCTTGGACTATAAGACACACCTGTGATATTTTACAGCTGAAAATGGACACTTGCATTGAAGAGATTCATGATAACATTCTCATTTCAGGAGGCAAGAATGGCTATAGAGCATGTAGTGATTCCTAAGGGAGAACCTGTGGATCTACTACCAAGGTCATATCAGTTAGTATCACTTCAGCTGGACCTTGTTCGTAGCTATCAACTAGAAGCAAGGAGAATCTGTCGAGAGTCAGATGTACATCATCTGCGCATCTTGCCATCCCATTATGGGTCGGATGAAATGATAACTAGTGAAACTTCTGAGTTTGATGATGAAAGTGAATTTGATGATTTTACCTCCTCCAATGGCAGTTCCAATGGCTCACTTAACAACTTCGATAGATTGCCTTTACTACCTGAGTAGTTAACATCTTGGCTTGATTGCATATGTTATATCTTGGACTAAACTTACCTATGGTACTGTCGTAGGTGCTGTTCTTTACTAAATATTTATAATGTTTATAACTGTCTATAATTCCCTTAAAGCACATAATTCTCTCAACATTTCATGTCTACATGTCATACTTACGAGTAGAGAACAACATCTATGGTATTGTATGTAAGTTTTGTCTTGTGTATTATACCTTATGAGAAATTTACTTTTGTAGAAATCACTTTTTATAAATACATGCTTGTGACTAATAAGATCAACATGCTATGATTAAAATACCACACAAAGATCATGTAGAGATCAACATGCCTTACTCGTGTTCTTTTACTCTTTTTCTCAAAAGATACTTGATTGATCTAGTAAAAACCATAGCACCAACAGAGAGTTGTTTGGTTAAGTGAATTTGATCCGGTTTCAAGGTCTTCTTTGCAAATTTTCATTACAATGCTAATTTATTCTCTTCCTGTTGAACCTTACTAAAACAAACTTAATAACGACTCAAATGATTGTAAAATGAGTGAAACGATTAAGGATTCCTAAATGACACAAAAAAATATGATATGACAAACTGTCATTAAGTTTGATTCCTGCAAAACTGCCATCAAGTTTAAATATATTTTTCGCTCCTATAAAATGACAAATTTAATAAAAAATTGACAAGTGCGAAAGTTGAATTCAAGATCATTACTTAACATCAAAATACTTAACCACTCTAACAATTGCATGATTCTTATATTTATTATAGGCTGTTTTGATTTTGGCCTTTGTAATATTGTTTTAAAATATACCCTTACAAAAATTTATGTCTTTTCAGATGATTTGACAGTTTTCATCTCAGGTGCCATTTTTTTTTTTTTTGCTAAGCAAGGAGAGAGGACAGGCATCAGGAGGCATCATCGACATCCCAACTAGGTTGGCCCCCCAAGATACCTCCACCCCTTGCCGCCAATCTCGAAAAATTTATTATAAAAAAAAAAGGAAAAAAATTTACAAAAGGAGGGGGGACTATACCAAAACCCTCCAGGGAACATCGAAAAAACAGAAGAAACAGAAAAACAGCCCAAAAATAGATTAAGGGAATCTATAATTAGGTAACCCACATCTGTCCCTAAAAAAATCAATCTTCACCTCATCTGGAAGAGTGTCAAGCCAAATCTCACCAACTGTGGAATGACCCAAAGCAGCTAACTTGTCAGTGCAACAGTTTCCTTCCCGGAAGATATTTGAAGAGATAACCTGAATTCCAAGGTTGCGAGCATTATGCCATCTGTTATGTAACATAATCGGAACCAAAGAAGAGTTCATGAAGATCATTAGAGCACTGGAGGAATCGCTCTCAAGCCAAATGTTTCTCCAACCATTTCGAGCAGCAAATTCAATAGCAATAATAATACCAATGACTTCCGCATAAAAAACTGATTGTGCACCAACGTTGCAACAAAAAGTACCTAAATTATCACGAAACAACCCCTCGCAAGTTGCATAGCCACCAATCACCGAGCCATCCGTGTTTACCTTCAGCCACGGAGCCGTCAGTGCCTTCTACAAAACCAAAATAATTTCTTTGACTCTCTCCTCACTGCAGTGAGGAGAAACAGCAAAAGAGTCAAGAAAAGAGAAGTCAGAATGCAAACACTTACCCTTCGAAACATTCCCGGACATGGCAGTATAAGAATGGATACGAACTTTGGCTAAATGCAAAGTTGGCTTTACGTTGTGAAACGCAAGGAATTCCTAGCCCACCAAATAGAATGAAGCGTGTGCAAAATTGTAGCCAAATAAATGTCTGATACCTGAGAGGAGCACATGGCCGGCCTACAAGAGATAATAGTGTCTACTGAAGAGCAATCAATAACACAATTTAACTTACCACCTATCCAGTTCCAAAGATGCGTCGCAAACTGACACCGAAGAAAAAGATGATCGGACGATTTAGCCGCAGTCAAACATAAACTGCAAACCGACACTACAATGCAGCCGCGATTCCTAAGGTTTTCATCCGTAGGCATCTTTCCATGATGGAGTCTCCAATAAATACAAGAATGAGAAGGAGGAACAGAAGATCTCCATATGTGCTCCGCCCAAGGCAGCAATGTGGTTGTCGGACGAAGAAAAGAAAATGCAAGCTTCGATGTAAGAATACCATCTAGGGCGTGAGTCCACACCAACACGTCAGGGAGCTGTCTTGTAGGTAGGACTAATGATTCTAAGCGATTCTGGATGTTCTCAAAATCTTTTTAAACCGCAAGCAACTCCCAACCACCATTCGCTATAACTTCAGACACCGTTCCTTTAAGATGACCATGAAAATTTGAGTAATTGAATAAAGTCCACCAAAGGTTCCCCGAGCCAATTATCCGTCCAAAAATTAATTATCTCACATGTTCCTACAATCCACAAAGAATTCTCCATAAATGTGCCTATTTGTACTTTGATACCAGACCAGACAGAGGATTTGAAGTGGTGTGCAATCGGTTTGCAATTCTTGAAATAGCGCTTCTTGAAAAGAAAATACCATTGAGTTTCCTTTGCCATTAAATCCCAAGCCAACTTCAGAATCAAAGCTTCATTGATCAAACACGTAGGTTTTATATCTAGGTGGCAAATGTTGACTGTAACGCCCACTTTAGATTATTTTAATTATTTAATTATTTGATTTATTTATGGAGTCTAGGTATATTTATATATATTCTACGAGATGTGGAAATTAAGATTTATGTGATTTTAAGTGATTTTACATGATGTGGTGACTTATTTTATTGTTTAATAAAATAAGATTTGAAAATAAAATAAATATTGAGACGTTGGGCTGTTTAGTAATTTTAAAGAGTTTTGGGGAGAAAGAGTAATAAGATAGAATTGTTAAGGGGTTATAAAAAGGCAAACTAGGTTAAGAGTTGTTATACGTACGATCAGTTTTGGGAGAAAAAGGGAGAAAAGGCTAGAGAAGAGGAGAACACGAGAGAACATCAAGAACGAAGAACGCAGCCTTGGGATTTCAGAAAACAATCTAAGGTAAGGGTGAGTCTAGCATACAATATTATTAATCTGCAATTCATATGATTATATCTAACAAGTGTAGGGATAGTTTTTGAGGATTTGAGAATTAGGTTAAAGTGATGATTTGGTGATTAGATGATGAACAACCGTAGAATTGATGTAGGAACTGGTTACAAATCATAGAATAACCTTAGTGCAAGCAATTCAGTTGATTTGAGGATTTGAGAATTAGGTTAAAAGTGACGATTTGATGATCAGATGATGAGAAACCTGTAGAATTGACGTAGGTACTGGTTACAGAGGATAGAAGAGCCTTAGTGCAGACGTTTCAGTTGAATTTGGGGTTAAGATTGGTGTAAAATGGGATTTTTGGTGAAAAAGTTCGTAACCCCATGCCCAGTTTTGTTTCAAAACAGTTTCGCTCCTGAACAAGCTTCTGAACAACCAAGCTCCTGAACTACTTTTCTCCTAAGTAACTGTGCTCCTGAACAACTTAGCTTCCGAAGAGCTTAGCTCCTGAACAACTTAGCTTCTGAAGAGCTTAGCTCTTGAACAACTTAGCTCCTGAACCACTTTGCTCCTGAGTAACTGTGCTCCTGAACAACTTAGCTTCTGAAGAGCTTAGCTCCTGAACAACTTAGCTTCTGAAGAGCTTAGCTCCTGAACAACTTAGCTCCTGAAGAGCCTTGCTCCTGAACAACTTAGCTCCTGAAGAGCCTTGCTCTTGAACTAGAGGTTTAGCTTCGAAACAGTTCAGCTTTGCACGAGACTTTGAGAGTTGATCTTTGGGTAGGAATGGAGGCTAATTACAATATTAATGATAATCTGTAAAGCTGTTTTAAGATGATTAAATTCTGTTGCTAATTGATTCATATTACATATATTCTATTATGCGAAATATATGTGAATTCTATGTGATGTTTTAGAGGACGATTGTATTTGATATTGTTATATCCTATGACTGTTTATTGCTGTAACTCCCACTTTAGATTATTTTTAATTATTTAATTATTTGAATTACTTGAGGAGTCTAGATATATTTTTATATATTTTAGGAGATGTGGAGAATAAGATTTATATGATCTTTAGGTGATTTTTGTTGATTTTATGTGAC
Source organism: Medicago lupulina (assembly GCA_958299785.1). Lineage (NCBI taxonomy): Eukaryota > Viridiplantae > Streptophyta > Magnoliopsida > Fabales > Fabaceae > Medicago > Medicago lupulina. The sequence continues at coordinate 35,509,329 of OY283143.1, forward strand.
GCGGTGACTTATTTTATTGTTTAATAAAATAAGATTTGAAAATAAAATAAATATAGAGATGTGGGTTAGTTTTGAGATTTTAGAGAGTTTTGTGGGAGAAAGAGTAAATAAGATAAGATTTGTTGGGAGTATATAAAGGGAAATTAGGTCAAGAGAAAAGTTAGTACGCGTTACAGACATTTGGTGAAAAAGGGAGAAAAGAGGCTAGAGGGAGAGAGCTGCGATTCTGCAATTTTCCAGGTAAGGGTGAGCCTAGCAATTCAATTATATTACTCTGTAGTTCTCCTAATCATGATTAACAAGCATAGGGTTGTTTTTGAGAGAATTGAAATTAGGTTAAAATTGGGAAAATTTGTGAATTGAAGCCGTAAAACTATGAAACAGGTGTAGAGATTGAGTACAGTATGTAGAATAACCTTAGTACTGATATTTTAGAGGGTTTCAATGGTTTTAGTGAAGGAATTTGGGACTTTTAGGTGAGATTTTCGCAGAATCCGTAGCTGTTGTTCATCGCTCGCCTAGGCGAGCTAAGCAACTCGCCATGGCGAGTAGACCCTCATCGCTCGCGAGGCGAGCAACCCAACTCGCCATAGCGAGCAGGACCCATAGTTACTCGCGAGGCGAGCAACCTAACTCGCCATAGCGAGCAGGACCTATAGTTTCTCGCGAGGCGAGCAATTCCACTCGCCATAGCGAGTTCTGTCAGAAGTCACAACCTGTTCTGTTGGCGATCTGTTTTCGCATAAGACCTTGAGAGTTGAACTTGGGGTAGCTTAAGAGGCTTTTAATAATGAGTAATGCAATCTGTAATGATGATACTTGATGATTGGAATTATTTATGATGATCTATGAGGCATATGTGTGTTATATGAATTACATGAATTGTGAATATTTGAAATACATGCGATGTTTGTAACGTTGGTGTTATACCTTGTGATATACTTGCTGCCATGTTGTTGTTTCCCTATGTATGGTTGCTGCATGTGTCAGTCTATGATGATTAAGATGTTTCGCGACGTTTATGATGTTAACTTGTTTAAGTTAAAGTGTGTTGGGTCTCATGCATACTCATTCAAAGATGGGGGCTTATGCCCTGGAGTTTTTACTCACCAGCGACGAGGGCTCATGCCCTGGAGCTTTGCTCACCAGCGACGAGGGCTTATGCCCTGGAGTATATTTATGCTCACAGCGATGAGGGCTTATGCCCTAGATTGGTACCACATGCATATAAGATGTTAGGGTTGCATAGTCAAGTGAAGTTGTCGAGTCGAGTCGTCTAAAGATGTCTAAGATGATGAATTGTGATGATGTTATGATGCTAAGTGACATGTTTTACATGATGATGTTGTAGATGCTAAATGTCTTTGTTTGTGACATGTTGAGCTTATGTTTTGTTGTTAACTATGATTATTGAATTACATGTTTAATATAATTATTGTGAATCTCACCTCTTATGTTGGAATTGCCGCCTTGTGGGCAAGTGCAGGTAACCAAGACTAGGTGCTGTCGTGTGAGGTGTTCCTCGTTTGTGTCTAGGTGCTCTGATACGTAACGGGATGGGGAAACCTTTGATTTTGTTTTTCTCTATTCCTTGCGTATTATTTCCTTATGATATTCATGATTATGATTATATTGAGACTTATCTGAGACGTTTGATGAGGCCTGCGTGCCAAGTTTTTGTATGAATTCCGCTGCTATGTTTTAGACGTTTTTAATAAAGGATAAATTGTTATTTATTCATATATGAGATTTATGCGAAATGTAATACTCCATTATCTGTTTAACTCTGATGCATGCTTTTATTTAAAGAAATTTTCAAGTCGGGAAAATGGGGTGTTACACCTGGCGAGAATCGTAGCTCGCCACGGCGAGCATGCCTTCATCGCTCGCCAGGCGAGCAACCTAGCTCCCCATAGCGAGAGACCTGTAATGCTTCGCTAGGCGAGCAATCCAACTCGCCATGGCGAGAGACCTGTAATCACCCACGAGGCGAGCTGTAGAGCTCGCCATAGTGAGCTGTGCTATGACAGACTGTCACGTTTTCTTTGTTTGCGATCTGTTTCGCATGGGCTGTTGTGAGTTGACCCTTAGGTAGGAATGGGAGTTAATTACATTATTAATGAAGACTTGTAAAGCTATTATATGATGATTCAATGTTGTTGCCATTGATTTGTGAATCGTATATGCATTATGTGAAATATATGTGAAATATACGTGATGTTTGAGATGATGTTTGCATTGATATTGTTATATCCTGTGATTTTTGATTGTTGCCATGTTGCTGTTTACATTAAATAAAGCTGCATGTGTCGGTCGGTCTATGATGTGAGATGTTGTTCCAAATTGTTGGAGTCCTATAAGACGTGTCATGAAGTCGAAGTTGTAAGAGATTGAGTCCATGCATACTCATTTAAAGATGAGGGCTCATGCCCTGGAGCTTTTGCTCAACAGAGATGGGGGCTTATGCCCTGGAGCTTTTGCTCCCTAGCGACGAGGGCTTATGCCCTAGGAGTATATTTATGCTCAAGCGACGAGGGATTATGCCCTGGATTGGTACCACATGCATGATTAAGATGATAGAGTTGCATAGTCGAGTTAGAGTTGCAATGTCATGTTGTTAAGTCGAGTTCATGAAGTTGATTAAGATGTTGATGACGATGTTGATTATGGTGCTATATGTTTAATTATTACGATGTTGAAGATGATATTATGTTGTTTGATATAATTGTTAAATTATATGCCTAATATTGTTGTTATGTGAATCTCACCACTTCTGCTTGAAAATGTTGCTTTTCGTATGGGTAACTTGCAGGTAATCGAGAAGAGGTGCAGTCATGTGAGGATTTTCCCTCGGTTGTGTCTTAGGTGCTCTGATACGTAACGGGATGGGAACCTTGTCATTGCTTTTCTATTCCTTTACGTATTACTTATGAAGTTTTATGACATTGTGGTTGAAATGGATTTATGAGGAGGCCTGCGTGCCAAGCCTATTATGTTATTATATTTATTCCGCTGCAAAGTTTTGAAATATTACGATGACTACTTTTGAAGAATAATTTGTTATTTATTCATATTTGAGACTTTTGAGAAATGAGGCATTCCATTATATTGAGATATTTTATGCATGTCTATTTTGGATCATTGAAGACGTGGCGTCTATTTCTTAATTATTTATTATTTTTGCGTGATCTATCGCTTTAATAGAATGAACCGTCATAATATTCCTAAAGGCTTAATGTTATCGCGATTTTCGGGTGTCAAATCATTGATTAGATTTGAACCTTTCAATCATTGATATCTCTATTTTTTTTGGGGAAAGGTAAAATCGAGAAAAAACCTTAGAAATTCTGAGTTCGGGGCTGATTTCACTACGGGAAGGTGTTAGGCACCCGCAATGACTATAGTATCCTATAGGAACTGTTTTACTAGTCTTATGTATATGCTTTGCTTTTATTGCTATTTGTAAAAAAAGATGGGTTTTAAGAATGAGAGAAAGAAGATTTTGAGTGTTGTTTTTATTGGACTTGGAGAGACTTTTGAGTCTCTTGCCTACATACCCCTTTTGGAGGATCAAAATTCCATGTGGTTCTCTTTCAAAATGTTTTTGTGGGTTTAATTTGTTTTTTAAGTTTGAAAAAGATTTTGAAGAAGGGAAAGAGGCCGTATAGGCATTAGAATTGAAAAGAAGAAAAAAGCATTCGGTTTCAATTGTTAATGAAAACGGTTAAAGTTGGAAATTAATTGTATTTTGATTTGATTAAGAAAATAAAGGGAAAATCCTTTGCGAGTTTTGACTCCAAGGTTTATTTGGAAAATATTTGAAGTGATGGAAGTTATTTGTTTTTAAAAAGACTAATTTTCTCTAAGTATCGCGCATCCTAAACATACACCTAAACGATAGACATACAACGTGTGTGCGTGTGTCGGTGCATGTGTCGGTGTACATCATTATAGTCCATAGTCCTTTACATCGGGTCCTAGTTTACATGCTACGGTCTACAAGGAATAAAAATAAAGGAAAAAAAAAGTCTAAACTATTACATAACAATGGTGTAACAAACGGTATAGCACCTATGCTAAAGAATGGGATGAAGAGATGAGATTCTTATAATGCATGAGACATGAGACAAAAGGGTTAGTGAGCAATGTATGGAAATGAAATAAGCAAAAATATAGGAAGAAATACGCGAAGAAGTGTTGCATAAATTGGAAAACGGACAAATAAAATGGTGAAGGAAATAGCACTAACATATAGCAAAAACTTGACCTAAGCGCAAGACCTATAATTCTCATCACAGCCAGAAATTAAAGGTTCAATTCAAGCACAACAATGCAAAACAAATAACACACAAAGATATCAAATCAACACATATTTTTCATGCATTTCCATCACTTAAAAACATTTTAATTGCTTGCAAAGCAAGAAACCAAAGCCAAAAATTCACAAGCGGTAGCAACTACCACAAACCATGAGCAAAATATCACACAAATCATATATCAATCATCAAAATCACGCCATACAAAATTGGAGCGAGTGTCGCGCGTGAAACGTCGAGAAAACGCCGAAACGGACACGAATCATCACAAAAAGCAAACACATATTTTTTTATCCAATTTTCACATGTAAAAAGGCACAAAACATCAAGAAAATAGTAAAAACATACAGTAAAAATCTTGGAATTTTTAGTAAAATTTTGGCCTGCACATGTTCAATTAGCAAGTACTACGGTGCAAATAGCAATAAAATTGAGAACAAACCAAGAACCGGCCCAAAGCCCACACTCAACGGACGATACCCATATATCAGTGGATCCGGACCGATCTTAAAGCCTCAGAGGCGTCAGATCAATCCGGATATAACGAAACCTAGATCTAACGGTTCATATTACGCAAGGCACGGGCCGGTCTAAAATCGACCCGGTTCGGCATCTCATACAAAAGGCTTTGGACCGGTTTATTGCCATTTTTCGTTTTTCATTTTCCATCCTCTTCCCCAACTCGCCGTTCTCTCGTCTCTCACCATGAACACACAAACCCTAGCTTCCCAAATCTTGCCCAGAATCACGTCACAACATGCTCAAACATTCGTTCTCATCGTTCTAAACACGTATCTATCAAAAACTTCTCAAATCACGAGATCGATGTAGATCTTCGTTATTATTGCGCACGGTTCCGATTCGTCTTGTTCTCTTTATGTTTCTGAGTACGAAGCACCATGAATCCTCACAGACTCACAACGGTTCACACTCGTTGTGAGTCTTTGATGTTTTTTTCACATTTTTTACATGTTAGGGTTTCGTAACCGTTTTTCTTTTGAATCGGGACCGTTCAAAGTCTTAGAGATCTACATCGATCGCGTTCTTGCTACAGTTATGACACGAAGATGGAATTTGAGGAGTTTACCTGAGTTGTTTCGGAGATTTGAACTGAATCTTCAGAATTCCTTGAGTTTTCTTCTGTTTTGTTGATTCTTGGCTTGAATTTGAGATTAACCGGTAAATTTCTTCATCCTCTTCTTCGCCGATTCAATCTTCTTCCAGTTTCTTCTTCTTCTCCTCTCTGAACTCCCTGTGATCGGTGCTTGAAGCTCGTCGTTATCAACGGTGAGTTCGTACCTTGAATTGTAGGGAAAATGAGGTTCGATGATGAAGATTCACTTTGAATCTCTGAGAACTATATCGAATTTTATCGATTCGGTCTTGAATTTCAATGCTGGAAAACGGTTTTAGCTTGAATGTTCTTGAAGTTTTTTTTTGAAACTGTGGATTTGATCCAACTGAATTGGAGAGAGAGTGTTGAATTTTTGTTTGTGTGATGTGGATTGCACTGAACGGATCTGTTGGCACTTTGCACAGTAACTGGCCTTTTATAGGCTGCCAAGTGTGTATCCTGACCAATGAGGTAGTGACATGTGGCCTTGACTTTGCTTGCGTGGCCTTGGACTTGAAATTGGACCAATCTGCAATTAATGAAACTAAAGGGACTGTTTTGCAATTAAACAAGAATTGAACTGCTTTGAGAATTAAAAGAATTGGGACTGTTTTAAAAATTGGAATTGGACACTTCTGCAATGAAATGTAAAATTTTGGACTAAATTGCAATTAAAATAAAATTTGGACTTATTTGCAAAAAGTAAAAATAAAATTGGTAAAAAATGTAATTTGGAAAAAACGTAAAGCGCAACAATTAAAAATGACAAAACGGACTAAAATGAACAAATTATCAAAATGAGGTATTTTAAAATACCTCTCTGCCCAAAACTTATTTGATGTGAAAAGACCAAAATGCCCCTGGGGGCTAAAACGACTCAGACTAACTCAGATGCAAAGTAAGATGATTTTGTACAAAATTTGATTAATGATTCATGCAGACAGATTGAAAAGACTCAGGGACAAATTGTAGGGACTAAAATGAGTTCCTTTGTAGGAAATGACCAAAATACCCTTTTGTATGATTTTATGTAAAAATTAAATGCCAGAAACAATAACGTATGCAGCTGAAGCACAGTGGTAAATTGCAGAGCAATACACAGTAAATTGAAAAAGTATTAGGAATAGAAAGGAAATTTTAACGAGTATTTTTAGGTCCAAAATGAGGGTATGACAGCTGCCCCTATTTAAGTTTCTTTGTCTGGAGAGTCAAGAGACGGAGTCCTTGGCTTGACGCGACGAAGATACTTAAATATCGACATTTGCACTGATTTTGGGCTTAAAAATACGTTGGTAACTGTCGTGCATGCCATGCAACATTTTGATTATGAATGCAAGACAGACTGAGAATTGAATTTAACAGGAAATATGTCGTATCCATTGCGGGATTGGTAGACATTTAACAGAATAGCAAAAAGGAGTATGTCGTATCCATTGCGGGATTGGTAGACATTAACAGGATAGCAGATAACAAGACTCACTGGGGAGACTCGATAGCAAATTTGACAGGTACAAGCTGTTCTTGGATGCGAACTAGCCACTTGACCGGGAATGTTGACAACAAAGGGTGCAAGCTGCTCTTGTATTTGAGCTGGTCACTTGGCTGAAAGAAAATATAGAAAGCACAAGCCGTTCTTGGACACGAACTGGTTACTTGGCTGAAAGAAAACAATAGGAAGCATAAGCCGTTCTTGGATACGAACTAGTTACTTGGCTGACAGGAAACAACATAGAAAGCACGAGCTGTTCTTGGATCTGAACTAGCCGCTCGGCGAATACCAAAAGGGCAGGTACAAGCTGTTCTTGGATGCGAACTTGCTACTTGACCGGAAACGAGGACAAATTGATAGGCACAAGCTGTTCTTGGGTACGAACTAGCCACTTGGCCGTTAACAGAAACAAATTGTTATTTGAAAAAGAACTGAATTTGATTGACATAACTGCAGGAGCTTGAATTTGACAGGAATGTTAGAATTTGTGGTTGACAAGACTGTTTGAACTTTGAAATTGACATGATTGATTTTGACAGAGATTAACATAGGAATTGAAAATGCAATGTGTATGGGTGGTATATCCACTTTATCGAATGCATGAGCATATAGGGTGCATGATTATGCATGTATGAATGCTTGGGAATGCATGATGATTGGCAATTTGTAGACATAATTTCGCAGAGACAGACGAAACATTGGAATATTGGGCACGTGATGGCTCGTGCTCCGACATATATTCGCAAAAGTTCCTCTCCTGGGGATACCGTCGTTTGAAGATACATCGAGACCATCGTTGAGGGCAGGGAGCTGTAAAATCGTAGAGAAAACAGTCTGAATGGTATTGCTGCTTATTGGAACAGTCGCGTAAATGCTTTGGACATCGCATCTGTGGTCAATGCTTTTGCATGTTTGTTTTTTTTTTTTTATTTCTTTTTCATTTTTATTTTCATCATCCCATTTTTGCCTGGATCGCCCTTTCAGGTTTTCGACCCACCGGGGAAATAGTTTTTTTTTCCACATGCCCCTGTTTTTGCCTGAATTGCCTTTGAAGGTTGTCAATCCATCGGGGTGCTCATTTTTGCCTAAGCCGCCCTTTCAGGTTTTCGACTTAGCGAGCATATCCATTTTTCATGCTTTTCATTCTGTTTTTTCATTCTTGCCATTGACCACAGACCGTTACTGGGGGGAAAGCTTGCTAGTAACTTGAATTGGAACTGATTATCAATGTAGATTTGTTCATGCATGTTCATTTGAATGTATCTAGCTGTCCAGGCTTGTTTCCAAAATACTCAAAAATTTTCAATTTTCATAATGTTCATTCCAGACATACATCATTATTAACATAGAAGAAATCTTTTGTATAAAGCTTTGAAGATAGAATAGAAAAATAGAGTGCCAAACAAAAGCATAGGCTCAAATCGATGTATAAGGGTGGTAATCAGCCGAAGGCGTGACTCCACGGATTTACAAAGCTTGGAAAATGATAATTTTATTGGCTGGTGGTACATTGAACACAGTAACTACTATGGTATCTAAAACTCTTGAATCCACAGGCGTCGGAACCTCGGATGAGAATAGTCAATCATCAGTCGCAAAGATCCCAAGGAGAATGGTAATTTGCCAGATATAGTCAACTGTCTTTTATTTCAATCTCATTTTTGCATGAACCGCCCTTTCGGGTTTTCGGCTCATCGAGACGCTCATTTTTGCCTGAGTTACACGTAATCTCAGCGAGCTTTTACATTTTTGTTTCTTGTCCCTTATTTTGCCTGGACCGCCCTTTCGGGTTTTCGATCCACCGGGAAGCGCATTTTTGCCTAGGCCGCCCTTTCGGGTTTTCGACCTACCACGCTGTTCTTTTCATATCTAGACAAAGTATTTCTTGACTATATCGGCGTTCACAGGATTCGGAAGTTCTACACCATCCATATGTGTGAGAATCAAAGCACCGCCGGAGAAAGCCTTCTTGACAACATAAGGTCCTTCATAGTTAGGCGTCCATTTGCCCCTTGGGTCGGGTTGCTGACTCATTCTTCTCTTCAATACGAGTTCACCCTCCTTGAATTCCCGAGGACGGACTTTCTTGTCAAAAGCAGTTTTCATCCTTGTTTGATACATCTGACCGTGAGCCAAAGCATCTAGGCGCCTTTCTTCAATCAAATTCAACTGGTCGTACCGACTCTGGCACCATTCAGCCTCAGACAACTTTGCTTCCATAATTACACGGAGAGACGGAATCTCCACTTCCAATGGGAGGACTGCTTCCATGCCGTATACAAGAGAAAACGGCGTTGCTCCGGTTGAACTACGGACTGTAGTGCGGTAGCCGTGTAAAGCATAGGGCAACATCTCATGCCAGTCTTTGTATGTTGTTACCATCTTCTGCACAATCTTCTTGATGTTCTTATTGGCAGCCTCAACTGCACCATTCATCTGAGGTCTGTAAGGAGAAGAATTGTGGTGTTCAATCTTGAATTTCTCACATAAGGCCTGCACCATGTCATTGTTCAGGTTGGTACCGTTGTCAGTGATAATCTTGCTAGGAACACCATACCGACAGATGATATTGTTCTTGATGAATTTGACTACCACTTGCTTAGTCACGTTGGCATATGATGCAGCTTCGACCCATTTGGTGAAATAATCGATTGCCACCAGGATAAAACGATGACCATTCGAAGCTTTCGGTTCAATTCTTCCGATCATATCAATGCCCCACATAGAGAAAGGCCAGGGAGAAGACATAACATTGAGAGCGTGCGGAGGCACATGGATCTTATCAGCATATATTTGACATTTGTGGCACTTCCTGGCATATTGATAGCAATCGCGCTCCATGGTCATCCAGTAGTAACCAGCTCTCAACAGCTTTCTAGACATAGCATGCCCCGATGCGTGGGTTCCAAAGGTGCCATCGTGCACATCGTGCATTAGCTGTTCTGCTTCACATTCATCAACACATCTTAACAACACCATATCGAAATTCCTTTTGTATAGAACATCCCCGTCCAGCAGGAACTTGCTAGCCAGCCTGCGCAGCGTCTTCTTGTCCTTGTGGGAAGCATTCGGCGGGTACTCACGGCTTTGCAAAAATTGTTTGATATCATAATACCAGGGTTTGCTGTCGACTCCGCCTGAACCCGTTTGTACAATTGCATCACTGACAGTAAACACATGAGCGGACCGGTCAAGGCGCTGCACTTTGATTACTGGCACGTGGTTCCAATGGTTCACTTGAAACATGGAGGACAAAGTGGCAAGAGCGTCGGCCATCTGATTTTCCTCACGGGGGATATGGTGCAACTCGACCTTTGTAAAATACGTCAACAGACGTCTCGCATAATCACGGTAAGGGATCAGGTTGGCATGATGGGTCTCCCATTCTCCCTTTATCTAGTTGATGACTAGCGCAGAGTCTCCATAGATGTCCAGGTGCTTGATTCTCATATCAATGGCTTCTTCAATTCCCAAGATGCACGCCTCGTACTCGGTCACATTGTTGGTGCACTCAAACACAATCCGGGCTGTGAAAGGAATGTGATGCCCCTGCGGAGCCACAATTACTGCGCCAATGCCCCGGCCATAGGCATTAACAGCACCATCAAAGACCAATCCCCACTCGCTATCAGGGTCTGGACCTTCACCGATCAGCGGTTCTTCACAGTCTCTTGGCTTTAAGAACATAACCTCTTCGTCGGGGAAGTCGAACTTCAAAGGTTGATAGTCATCGAGTGGTTGGCAAGCGAGATGGTCAGCCAGGATACTCCCTCTAATGGCTTTCTGAGCTTTAAACACAATATCATACTCTGACAGTAACATTTGCCAACGTGCGATTTTTCCAGTGACAGCCGGTTTCTCAAAGATGTACTTGATTGGATCCATCCGGGATATCAACCAAGTTGTATGACTTATCAAGTAGTGGCGCAGGCGTTTGGCAGCCCAGGCTAGTGCACAACAGGTTTTCTCGAGCATTGTGTACCGAGTCTCACAATCGGTGAATTTCTTGCTCAAATAGTAGATAGCATGCTCTTTCTTTCCAGTTTCATCTTGCTGACCGAGCACACATCCCATGGATTCATCCAACACTGACAGGTACATAATCAAAGGCCTTCCGTCCACGGGCGGGACAAGGATCAGGGGTTCTAATAAGTATTCTTTGATGCTATCGAAAGCTTCTTGGCATTCATCATTCCATACAACAGGTTGATCCTTCCTTAGCAGCTTGAAAATTGGCCCGCAGGTTGCAGTCATGTGGGATATAAATCTAGAAATGTAGTTCAAACGCCCGAGGAATCCTCTGACCTGCTTCTCGGTTTGCGGGGCCGGCATTTCGCGGATAGCTCGGACTTTGTCGGGATGTACTTCAATGCCCTTTTGGCTGACAATAAGTCCTAACAACTTCCCTGATCTAACACCGAACGTACACTTGTTTGGATTCAGCCGAAGCTTATACTTCCTCAACCTTTCAAACATCTTTGCCAAATACTCCACGTGTTGTTCTTCGTCGCTTGACTTGACAATCATGTCATCCACGTACACTTCGACTTCCTTGTGAATCATGTCATGGAACAATGTGGTCATCCCCCTTTGGTAGGTAGCACCAACATTTATTAGACCGAACGGCATTGCTTTACAACAGAAAGTTCCCCACGGAGTGATGAACGACGTCTTCTCCCTGTCTTTGGGTGACATTTTGATTTGGTTATAGTCAGAAAAACCGTCCATGAAGGAGAACACCTTGCACTGGGCAGTATTGTCAACAAGGACATCGATGTGAGGTAGTGGGAAATTGTCCTTCAAGCTTGCTCTATTCAAATCTCTGTAATCAACACACATCCGGACCTTACCATCCTTCTTTGGCACAGGCACAATATTAGCAACCCACTCAGGATATTCAACTGTCATGAGGAAACCCGCATCGATCTGTTTCTGTACTTCACCTTTGATCTTCAGAGCCATGTCCGGCCGAGTCCGTCTCAACTTTTGTCTGACAGGGGGACAGTCTGGTTTTGTCGGTATCCGGTGTTCCACGATCTGGGGATCCAAACCTGGCATATCTTCATACGACCATGCAAAGATATCTGAATACTCGTGGAGAAGCTGGAAGATCCTTTTCTTGACCCCTTCCTCCAATGCAGCACCGACTTTGATTTCTCTTTTGTCATCCTCGGTACCCAAGTTGATTAGCTCGATCTCCTCCTGATGAGGCCGAATGGTTTTCTCTTCTTGTTCAAGCAACCGGGCAATCTCATCTGGTATATCATCACTATCCTCATCATCGGCCTCAAACACCGGGGATTCAACAGTTTGGAGAAACATAGGGTCATTGTGTTCAACGGGTTCATTTTGGTTCGATCTGCGTGACATGATTGGATGATTTTTTTTTTTTAGAAAATAGTTTTCATGCAGATCTTTGAAATTAATAAGAAAACACAGATGTTTTGGTTTTTTCTGGCATTACCATTATTTCCAAGGGAAAAAGCATTAAAGAAAGAAAAAGAGTCGTGAAAGAAACGACATTTTTTATTGATAATGGTGATGTCGGAACAAACATGCCCTTTACAAAAGTGTCACTTCCGCCTCGGGCAGAGCGGAAGGATTGTTATTTTGAAAACGAAAGCCTAGACAGCAAGACACATTACTTAGAATCATGCACAAACACAGGGAGATTGATAACATTCCAGTTCTTTGCCATGCCTCCTGGTATCACAAATGTGGGCCTAGCCCCTCCTTCATCACCACCATCAAGAATTGCATTGGCAAATCCAGCACTACGGAATGTTCCAGTTGACATGCCTGACGTCGGAGAGAAACCGAGACCCTCCTTGCGTTTGTTGTCCAGCAGCTGTATCAATTGGCCCCAACCGGCGGCCTGACCCTCCTGAACGGCTTTCTGCGCATCTCTCAACGAAGCCATAGCAGCACTAGACCTCTTGGGCTCTGCACCTTCGATAACCAAACCCTGGAATGCAGTTCCCTCGGCGGATTTAGCTTCGATGCAAGAGAAGGATGATAACTGACTGACCAGATAAGCTTCCTCCCCATGTACTGTCACAAGTTTACCATTCCTTACGAACTTCAGCTTTTGATGGAGGGTAGAAGTGACTACACCGGCCTCATGTATCCACGGTCTCCCGAGAAGGCAACTGTAAGAGGCATCTATGTCCATAACCTGGAAAGTAATCATGAATGTTTCAGGGCCAATAGTCATGGGGAGATCTACCTCTCCAAGCACAGTTTTACGGGAACCATCGAAAGCCTTGACTAGGAAAGTACTCCTTCTCAAAGGAACTCCTTGACAACTTAACTGATCCAAAGTCGACTTAGGCATCACATTCAACGACGACCCAGTGTCTACCAACACGTTGGACAGCATATCTGCTTTGCAGTTCATGGAAATGTGCAGGGCTAGGTTGTGGGGCTTCCCTGTCTCTGGAAGTTCATCTTCACCAAACCAAAGGTTACTGCAAGCAGTGATGTTAGCCACTATCCCACCAAATTGATCCTCTGTGACTTCGTGGTCGACATATGCTTGTTCCAACACCTTCAATAATACATTCCTGTGAGCCTCCGAACTAAGGAGTAGGGCCAAGATGGATATCTTCGAAGGGGTTTGTAATAGCTGGTCAACGATCTTATAATCGCTTTTCTTGATTATCCTCAAAATCTCATCCAGATTGGATTCTTCAATGGATTGGCCTGGACGGCTGGTACTTTCAACAACAGGAGGAATTGACAATGGAGTAGCCTTATCAGCAGGAATCACAACTGGCACATCATCTTTCTTTTGAAACAAGAGGGGTCGGACCTTGCCGCTCCTCAAAGCCGTCACTTCAGCGATACTGCCTACTGTGCTTGAGGACACCAAAGGTACTTCTTTCCCGTTTTCCAACATAGTCGCACTGTACTTGTACGGGATGGCTTTCGCAGAAGTATATGGCACTGGACCAGGCAACCGTATGACCAACGGTTCAACGTCCTTCCTGGCGGGCGCGCTCTTGGCCGGAGTATCGTGGAAGATTGGCACTATCATACAAACATCACTGGTAGTCAGGTAGTTGTCATTCATCAAGCTTTGGATATCAGTCTGGACTACGCTGCAACCCATGGGGTTCTGAAGACATTCACAGCAAGCAACATGGTCGTGGCTGAACAGAGCAGCTTGGCACAATTTGATATGTAGCGGTACTAGAGGAGTAGCAACATTACGGACATTGAGACGAGGGATTTCTTCACACACTTCAATCACATTCACGGCGGCATGGTTGGGGAGTGGATTGTCGAGCACATGTGGGACATTGTTTTCAAAAGATAGCTTTCCCTGGTCGATCAACTTCTTCACAATATATTTCAGAGCATAGCAACCTTCTACATCATGACCTAGGGCGCCTTGGTGGAAATCACATCTGAGATCGGAGCGGAACCTGGGAGGCAATGGGTTTGGCGGAGGCTTGCCGGGTCTAGTGGTGCAATACCCCTTATGTAACAGAGTTGGTAGTAGTTCAGCGTACGCCATCGGTATCGGCGGAAAAGACGGTCTCGGTTGAGGGCCTTGTTGTTGTTGTTGCGGTTGTTGTTGAGCTAGTGGTTGTTGTTGCATTTGTTGGGCGATGGCATTAACAGGGACCTGAGGCTGGCCCGGTAGTGGAGGGTATTGATGGTAGAACGGCGGATAGAACGGGTGCTGGGCACACTGTAGGTACTGATACGGTTGAGGCAGTTGTGTAGCATTGACAGGAGCGGCAGTGGCAGATTGATTGGTCTCGGCGGACACCATTCCAACGTCTGATTCCTTCTTCTGTATTGTCTAGTCTGATGTATTCTGGTAAGTTGATCGGTCTTTCGAGCACGAGCCACTTTTCACACTGCGGCAGAAGAACCAGGAGGCAATGAGCACTGGGAAGTTTTTTGTGACCGATGAATGATGCATATGATGCATGATATGTGCAAATGCAGATGCAAAAATGACTCTTTTTTATTACCAAAAGGGTCTTTCAGACAAATTAGAATTCTTTGCAAACATTATTGGACTAACAAATTATTCAAAGCAAGTTGTTTTGATATATTGAGCCAAGGGAGTAGGCTTCTGAAACATAAGCTGAACAAACAACATAACCCATAGTCAATCCTATCATCCAGAACTAAGGGGTGACTGGGTAGTATTCGGAATCCGAGTCTGAAGCTGAACCACAATTACTGGCAAAGAAATCTCGACGACCTCTGACTCTCCTGGAGTCTCTCCTCAATAGATCATCCTTCTCCTCAAGCTCCTTCCTAACTCTGGCTAGTTCCTTTTTCAGCATCCGGTTCTCATGATCTTTCTGCTCGTCTCTGCCATCCAAAGTCATGATCAAGTTCTCAGCCTCACTGTAGCGGGCTTTCCATGCTCTCTTCTCCTCACTCTCCATAGCTAGATGCTCCTGATACATCTCCTGAGTCGCGGGAAGCAACGGTAGTGGTCTAGACGGAGTAGATGCAGATACATGTCTCATAGCAGGGTAAGGCATGCCAATCTCTTCGGCTCGATCTATCACCCACTGAGTATAGGCCTCATGAGCTATACCGGATCTCACACCCAAATGCTTCACATCCTTCCTTCGAACCTTAGACCAAGCATCTGTAAAAGCTTTCTTTTGTTCGGTGGGAGCATTGGAATAGTAAAAGAACTCCTGTGATGTAGCAAGGTTGATGGGCTTCGCTCTCATTGGGAAACCAAACTGTCTCATGGCTAGCTCGGGATTGTAGTTGATTCCTCCCCGAGTACCGAGAAGAGGTACATTGAGGAAATCCCCACAGCCAGTGATAATCTCCTTGACTCGAGCTGCTGGAGTGATCCAAACCACCTCATCGGGAGTAAGAGCCATAATCCGCTGCGAGTAAGACCAATTCCCCGTGTTGGCATGGAAAGAACTCGGGAGGTGAGAAATAAACCACCTATATAGAAGGGGTATGCAGCAAAGAATGAACCCACGGCCCTTGAGAGTCCGATCATGGATGGCATGGTATGTGTCAGCTAACAAAGTAGGAACCGGATTCCTGGAATGGAAGATCTCAATAGCATTCATGTCCACCAAGTTGTCGAGATTCGGAAAAAGAATGAGCCCGTAGATAAGTAGTGCAAGAATAGCCTCGAGAGTGTCCTGACAAGTAGATCCGAGATTAGCCCGCTCAAGTAAGTACTTTGAAGTGAGACCCTGGATGTGGGACTTGGTGATGAGATTCTTAGACACGTCAGAAGTCTTGAGATAAAGATCCTTAGCAATCACCAAAGGAGTAAGGGGAGATCCTGGGCCTGTGAAAGGTACCTTCTCGGCTATAGGTAGACCCAATAAACTAGAATAAGCCTCAAGTGTAGGAACCAACTGGAAATCCGGGAAAGTGAAGCAACGGAAAACTGGGTCATAGAATTGCACCAGAGTGTGCACCAGCTTCTCTTCCACATTAGTCCAGAGAATACCAAGCAAACCACCGTATCGAAGACGAAACCTAGTCGGATTCTCGACCTTGAGTGCCAACTCCCTAAGGCTAGCCAAATCAACTTCTTTGAACTTGTAAGACTTAGTCCTCTTCATGCTTGGTTATATTTGCAAAGAATTTTAGTTTGTCTATACCCTTTGATAAATGCATGTAAAAAATTTATGCATGAATGCATGTATGCATGGTTTTGTTTAACAAAGGAAGCACGGTGGGCTAAAGTAACGAGTGGACACGGTGTCCGGTGAAACTAAGGCTTTGATAGTAGTAACCAAGGTTCTATAAAGTTCCCAAACCACAACCTCTCTTGCTTATATCATGGTAGTACAAAGCAACGCTTGTCCATGATTATCCGTAAGAAGGTCTAGTTTGGGTGTAGTATCGCGTGACGACTAAATTTCGAGGCAACACTCGGTTTAGCCACCGCACTACGTCCTAAGAAAGGCCAAGGATGGGTTTGGTAACTACGGTCCATAGCCTTCATCGGTCAATTGGAAGTAAAGTGCCTAAGCATGACGACACACGCCGACAACGTCACCTCCAAAATGCCTCAGCTATGTGAGATTGATCGCGTAATCCAATGCACGAGGCAACCCCCGGAATGGATTGTCGATTATATCTCTTCCTAATCTTAGGTTCCCTCAGCCCGGGTGTAGGGCTTTTGATATTCTCACCCCACACGTACATAAGAAATTTTTTACATGTAACAATAAAGCAAAGCATAAACATAAAGCATGTAAAACTAGGTGTAGCCCTAAAGAATCCCCAGTGAAGTCGCCATTTCTGTTATCGCGATTTTCGGGTGTCAAATCATTGATTAGATTTGAACCTTTCAATCATTGATATCTCTATTTTTTTTGGGGAAAGGTAAAATCGAGAAAAAACCTTAGAAATTCTGAGTTCGGGGCTGATTTCACTACGGGAAGGTGTTAGGCACCCGCAATGACTATAGTATCCTATAGGAACCGTTTTACTAGTCTTATGTATATGCTTTGCTTTTATTGCTATTTGTAAAAAAAGATGGGTTTTAAGAATGAGAGAAAGAAGATTTTGAGTGTTGTTTTTATTGGACTTGGAGAGACTTTTGAGTCTCTTGCCTACATACCCCTTTTGGAGGATCAAAATTCCATGTAGTTCTCTTTCAAAATGTTTTTGTGGGTTTAATTTGTTTTTTAAGTTTGAAAAAGATTTTGAAGAAGGGAAAGAGGCCGTATAGGCATTAGAATTGAAAAGAAGAAAAAAGCATTCGGTTGGTTCAATTGTTAATGAAAACGGTTAAAGTTGGAAATTAATTGTATTTTGATTTGATTAAGAAAATAAAGGGAAAATCCTTTGGGAGTTTTGACTCCAAGGTTTATTTGGAAAATATTTGAAGTGATGGAAGTTATTTGTTTTTAAAAAGATTAATTTTCTCTAAGTATCGCGCATCCTAAACATACACCTAAACGATAGACATACAACGTGTGTGCGTGTGTCGGTGCATGTGTCGGTGTACATCATTATAGTCCATAGTCCTTTACATCGGGTCCTAGTTTACATGCTACGGTCTACAAGGAATAAAAATAAAGGAAAAAAAAAGTCTAAACTATTACATAACAATGGTGTAACAAACGGTATAGCACCTATGCTAAAGAATGGGATGAAGAGATGAGATTCTTATAATGCATGAGACATGAGACAAAAGGGTTAGTGAGCAATGTATGGAAATGAAATAAGCAAAAATATAGGAAGAAATACGCGAAGAAGTGTTGCATAAATTGGAAAACGGACAAATAAAATGGTGAAGGAAATAGCACTAACATATAGCAAAAACTTGACCTAAGCGCAAGACCTATAATTCTCATCACAGCCAGAAATTAAAGGTTCAATTCAAGCACAACAATGCAAAACAAATAACACACAAAGATATCAAATCAACACATATTTTTCATGCATTTCCATCACTTAAAAACATTTTAATTGCTTGCAAAGCAAGAAACCAAAGCCAAAAATTCACAAGCGGTAGCAACTACCACAAACCATGAGCAAAATATCACACAAATCATATATCAATCATCAAAATCACGCCATACAAAATTGGAGCGAGTGTCGCGCGTGAAACGTCGAGAAAACGCCGAAACGGACACGAATCATCACAAAAAGCAAACACATATTTTTTTATCCAATTTTCACATGTAAAAAGGCACAAAACATCAAGAAAATAGTAAAAACATACAGTAAAAATCTTGGAATTTTTAGTAAAATTTTGGCCTGCACATGTTCAATTAGCAAGTACTACGGTGCAAATAGCAATAAAATTGAGAACAAACCAAGAACCGGCCCAAAGCCCACACTCAACGGACGATACCCATATATCAGTGGATCCGGACCGATCTTAAAGCCTCAGAGGCGTCAGATCAATCCGGATATAACGAAACCTAGATCTAACGGTTCATATTACGCAAGGCACGGGCCGGTCTAAAATCGACCCGGTTCGGCATCTCATACAAAAGGCTTTGGACCGGTTTATTGCCATTTTTCGTTTTTCATTTTCCATCCTCTTCCCCAACTCGCCGTTCTCTCGTCTCTCACCATGAACACACAAACCCTAGCTTCCCAAATCTTGCCCAGAATCACGTCACAACATGCTCAAACATTCGTTCTCATCGTTCTAAACACGTATCTATCAAAAACTTCTCAAATCACGAGATCGATGTAGATCTTCGTTATTATTGCGCACGGTTCCGATTCGTCTTGTTCTCTTTATGTTTCTGAGTACGAAGCACCATGAATCCTCACAGACTCACAACGGTTCACACTCGTTGTGAGTCTTTGATGTTTTTTTCACATTTTTTACATGTTAGGGTTTCGTAACCGTTTTTCTTTTGAATCGGGACCGTTCAAAGTCTTAGAGATCTACATCGATCGCGTTCTTGCTACAGTTATGACATGAAGATGGAATTTGAGGAGTTTACCTGAGTTGTTTCGGAGATTTGAACTGAATCTTCAGAATTCCTTGAGTTTTCTTCTGTTTTGTTGATACTTGGCTTGAATTTGAGATTAACCGGTAAATTTCTTCATCCTCTTCTTCGCTGATTCAATCTTCTTCCAGTTTCTTCTTCTTCTCCTCTCTGAACTCCCTGTGATCGGTGCTTGAAGCTCGCCGTTATCAACGGTGAGTTCGTACCTTGAATTGCAGGGAAAATGAGGTTCGATGATGAAGATTCACTTTGAATCTCTGAGAACTATATCGAATTTTATCGATTCGGTCTTGAATTTCAATGCTGGAAAACGGTTTTAGCTTGAATGTTCTTGAAGTTTTTTTTTGAAACTGTGGATTTGATCCAACTGAATTGGAGAGAGAGTGTTGAATTTTTGTTTGTGTGATGTGGATTGCACTGAACGGATCTGTTGGCACTTTGCACAGTAACTGGCCTTTTATAGGCTGCCAAGTGTGTATCCTGACCAATGAGGTAGTGACATGTGGCCTTGACTTTGCTTGCGTGGCCTTGGACTTGAAATTGGACCAATCTGCAATTAATGAAACTAAAGGGACTGTTTTGCAATTAAACAAGAATTGAACTGCTTTGAGAATTAAAAGAATTGGGACTGTTTTAAAAATTGGAATTGGACACTTCTGCAATGAAATGTAAAATTTTGGACTAAATTGCAATTAAAATAAAATTTGGACTTATTTGCAAAAAGTAAAAATAAAATTGGTAAAAAATGTAATTTGGAAAAAACGTAAAGCGCAACAATTAAAAATGACAAAACGGACTAAAATGAACAAATTATCAAAATGAGGTATTTTAAAATACCTCTCTGCCCAAAACTTATTTGATGTGAAAAGACCAAAATGCCCCTGGGGGCTAAAACGACTCAGACTGACTCAGATGCAAACTAAGATGATTTTGTACAAAATTTGATTAATGATTCATGCAGACAGATTGAAAAGACTCAGGGACAAATTGTAGGGACTAAAATGAGTTCCTTTGTAGGAAATGACCAAAATACCCTTTTGTATGATTTTATGTAAAAATTAAATGCCAGAAACAATAACGTATGCAGCTGAAGCACAGTGGTAAATTGCAGAGCAATACACAGTAAATTGAAAAAGTATTAGGAATAGAAAGGAAATTTTAACGAGTATTTTTAGGTCCAAAATGAGGGTATGACACTTAAGAGCCCTTTAGAAGGGCTCAAACGCCCACTAGAAAGACTTGGGCGCCCTCCGGAAGGGCTCCAAGGCCTAGGCGCGCCCCCTTTAGGGCACCGCCTTCCTTAGCTTCTAGAACTATCAAGAAACCGCCTAAATACCATAAATACCCCTATTACTTGGAGGTTAAGTAACCGGAACCCAAGCTCATAGCAGGCTATAAATACCTCCCTTGAGAGCATTCTCAAGTCAGTCTAAACCCTAGAATACGATACAAACCCTAGTATTCCTTACTCGTACCTTTTTGCAAGTACGGTTGGCAGCGAGGACCAAACCAACTTCGGTTCCAATGGGCTATCCATTTTTCCCAATCATCAGGTGCTATCGACTTTAATTCTCAACGAATTCAGTTTCGGTTGTATCAGTATCATTATTGTTATTTATTTATTTTTGATTCCTCTGTTTATGGTTATCGTCCATGCGATATGCATATGATGCTCCTATGTTGCTTATCATATGTTTTTCGTTCCTATGGGTTTGTTGGATTCGGTATCCCTTTAAATACGCATGCTACCTCTGGTTTTTCCTATTTCATGTTAAAATTTTTTTTTGATGTGCTTCTCCTTTTTGGTTTACGCAATTCTACATGAATTCTGCTATTGCCTTTCAGTATCAATCAATTATTATATATAGTATATAGTTTACGATAAATTTCTGTTTCGACAATTGCAATTCAGATTCAATTTTATTAAAATCACGCTATGTATTACATGATAAAGTGTACTATATATCTACCTAATCAGCAACGACAATAAAAAGGAGAAAAGCAAAAGTAGAAATTAATTTGTAACATGAGAGAGTATAGATTATTGCTTTTCATGTGTGGGACACAAACCGATTTCCTAATTAAGTCATCAGTCAAAGATATTGCCAGGTTAATTAATGGTTAAAGCTTTCAAGGATGTTTTTACACAACCTCTATCCACTGATGCACTTTGTAATTAGATAGCAAGAAATCACATCAAGAAATCACATGTGTTTTAATTTTATGATTACGTATTTAGACAAGTGGTTTACTTATAATTTACTTTATTTTCTTTATTCTCAATTTTATGTGTGCCCTTGGAGCTGCACAAAATGCCCCTGGGCCTAGCGGCGACCTCAGGAAGACGAAAATACGATCACCGGGGGAAGACCAAACCGACATCAGGTCTCAAAATCTAGACGACGACATACTCTTTCGAAGTGATTCCCCCACCCTGAAGCAATTCTCTTTCGAAGGAATTTTAGGTTTCTATATTTCATATATATTTTGAGAAAATATACTATTTGATTTGAAGAAAATATATTGTTTGATTTGAAGAAAATAAATTTATCGCCAAATATATTTTGAGAAAATATATTTACACTTTTAGAATTGAAGAAAATAAATTTATTGTCGTATATATTTTGAGAAAATATACTATTTGATTTGAAGAAAATATATTGTTTGATTTGAAGAAAATAAATTTATTGTCGTATATATTTTGAGAAGATATATTTCCACTTGTTGATTTGAAGAAAATTTTGTGCTCCAATATTTTGAGAAAATATATTTACACTTTTAGAATTGAAGAAAATAAATTTATTGTCGTATATATTTTGAGCAGAAAATTTATTGTCGTATATATTTTGAGAAGATATTTTGTTGATTTAAGGAAAATAAAGAATGATAATAGGTAAAACATAAGAGATAGGACCAAGTTAATAGGACTACTCTAGGTACCCAACAGCACAAGTGAAGGGTAGTGTTGATAAAGGTCACATAGAAGGGATTCTGTCAAGGAAAGCCTTGGTATTTAACTGGTCCAGGTTACCTACCTCTCTTTCCTGGGAACCCCTTTTATGCACCATTTACTTTGCAAACTGAACTAACTGCTTAGTAAAAATATAGATAATGGAGAATAACATCAGGTTAGATAGATCAACCCATGAAGAAGAAAAAAATTGAACAGAAGACTTAGTCCTAACTTCATAAGAGGAATTAAAGACATAAAAGAATTCAAGTTAGTAGAAGAAAGAGAAGGAGTATAGAATAAGAGAACGAAGTGGGCGAGTTAGTTTAAATCTAATAAGGAAGTAGCAGGAAGACTTGGTTTTCAATCTAATAGAAAACAGAAAAGGACGAGGAGTAGAAATGTGGGCGAGTTTATAAGAGAAGACAAAGAGTAGTTAATTTCCATTGAAAATGATTAAATATGATACTCCTTTCTTTATGATACTACTTACTATGGAAGTGTAGAAAAATTGTTATATTTCAGATAAATCAAGCTTGGGAGGCATACAAACCCGCCAATGGCGAGATTAAAAGGAAGAACTCACCACGCAAACGTGCTATAATGAAATTCCACAGAGAAGCAATCACGAAATTTCAAAACAAATAGCAGGATATCAACCACTTCGCCTTGATTCCAAGTCTCGTGCTTGGGGGGCTGTGAACCGTCATAATATTCCTAAAGGCTTAAGAGCCCTTTAGAAGGGCTCAAACGCCGCCTTCCTTAGCTTCTAGAACTATCTGGAAACCGTCTAAATACCATAAATACCCTTATTACTTGGAGGTTAAGTAACCGGAACCCAAGTCCATAGCAGGCTATAAATACCTCCCTTGAAAGAATTCTCAAGG
Source organism: Medicago lupulina (assembly GCA_958299785.1). Lineage (NCBI taxonomy): Eukaryota > Viridiplantae > Streptophyta > Magnoliopsida > Fabales > Fabaceae > Medicago > Medicago lupulina. The sequence continues at coordinate 35,532,522 of OY283143.1, forward strand.
CATCCAATAATCAGTCTAAACCCTAGAATACGATACAAACCCTAGTATTGATTACTCGTACTTTTTTGCAAGTACATAGAAATAGGGCGTTACATCAAGCCCATAACACAATACCTCAAAGTTTTAAAAGGGTTTCTCTTTAGGTTTTGAATATTTCTTACATCCACCCCGACATTACCTAAATACTCTTAAAAGTGACAAAAAACATTTAACTACCGTTAGAGAGCCGAGCAACATTTAAGTGTTGTTTAGGGAAGGAAAAGAGAAATTTGCTTTCAAATTTTGAGTGTCCAATTTTTAATAGTTACCTAATATATATTTTATAACATAATAAAGGCTTAAATATGTGAAAGGTCCTTCCAAATATGACCTATTTTGATTTTGATCCCTGTAAAAAATTAAAAATACTGTTGCAAAAAATTGTCATTTAAAAAGGATCCTAGACCCAGTTAAAGTGTTATGTGGCAGTTTGACGTCAACGTGACAGTTGTTGACTATGCAACTTTTACCACGTAACACTCATGTCATTTCTATTAATAACAAAATTTAAAATTCTGAAAATTGTTTTTTCGAAAGAAAAAATTAGAAATAAAAAACCTGAAAATAAATTTTAAAAAATGAAAAAACTAGAAAATAAATTTCTATAAATTTATAGATTATATAATTTAAAAAATTGAAATATGAAAATAAAATGTTAAAAAATTATATAATTCCTTAAAATATGATTATAATTTTTTGAAAATTAAAATTAAAATTTGAAAAAAAATTTAAAAAATTATAAAATTTGATTTGATTTGATTTTAATATTAATTTTTTAAACCTTAATTTCAGATTTTAAATTATAATTTAGAAAGAAAAAAAATTTCAATATTATTTTTTTCAAATATTTTAATTTTAATTTCAGAACATTTATTTTTTCGATTTTTTTTTTGTTGAAAATTTTAGATTATATAATTTTTGAAAAATTAATTTCATATTTTAATTTTCAAATAATTTTATTCAGATTTTTTTTTCCAAAGTTCTCAGATTATATAATTTTAAAAAATTTAAATTTAAATTTTTTAAAATTGTATAATCTGAAAATTTTTGGAAATTTATTTTATGATTTTTAATTTCGAAGAACAATTATCAGAATTATATAAATGTTTTTATTTTTTATATTGACAGAAATGACAGATCTGTGAATTGTGTCAAAAGTTGCACAGTCAATGTAACACCCCGTTTTCCCCAACATAAAAATTTCACAATTAAATCAGAGTTTCCATACAACGGAATGTCACATTTCACAAAAATCTCAATTATGAATAAATAACAATTTATTCCTTCATAAAATAGTCATCGTAATAATTCAAAACTTTGCAGCGGAATATCATAAAGGTCTTGGCACGCAGGCCTCATCATAGAAATCTCATAAATCAAAGTCTACATAATCGTCATAAAACTTCATAAGTAATATGTAAGGAATAGAAAGCAATAACAAAGATCTCCATCCCGTTACGTATCAGAGCACCTAAGACACAACCGAGGGAAGTCCTCACACGACTGCACCTATTCTTGATTACCTGCAAGTTACCCATACGAAGAGCAACATTTTCAAGCAGAAGGGGAGAGATTCACAAAACAATAATATTAAGCATATAATTCAACAATTATATTCAACAATCAAAACATAGTCAAACATGTCATAACAAGATCATTTAGCATCTTGGAATTCAACTTCATAAAACAACTTAGCAACATAATCAACACCATAATCAACTTCACAACAATAGACATATAGCATCATAATCAACATCACAACATGACAATACAACTCTAACTCGACTATGCAACTCTAACTCGGCTATGCAAATCTATCATCTTAATCATGCATGTGGTACCAATCCAGGGCATAAGCCCTCGTCGCTTTGAGCATAAATATACTCCTAGCCCTCGTCGCTATTGAGCAAAAGCTCCAGGGCATAAGCCCTCATCTCTATTGAGTAAAAACTCCAGGGCATAAGCCTCATCTTTAAATGAGTATGCATGAGACTCAATCTCTTACGTCCTAGACATCATGAACATTTTAATGAATCCAACAATTTGGAACAACATTTTAGACCGACACATGCAGCTTAATCTCAATTATAAACAGCAACATGACAACAATAAACAGTCATAAGATATAACAATATCAATGAAATCATCATTCAAAACGTCACATATATTTCACATATATTTCATATGATTCATAAATCATTAACAACAACATGGCAGCAATAAACAGTCATAGGATATAACAATATCAAATACAATCGTCCTCTCAAACATCACATATATTTCACATAATAGAATACATGTAATACGAATCAATTAGCAACAACATTTAATCATCTTATAAAAGCTTTACAGATTATCATTAATATTGTAATTAGCCTCCATTCCTACCCAAGGATCAACTCTCAAAGTCTCGTGCAAAGCAGAATTGTTCAGAAGCTAAACCTCTAGTTCAGGAGCAAGGCTCTTCAGGAGCTAAGTTTTTCAGGAGCAAGGTGTAACGCCTTAGTTTTTATTTGATTATTTTGGTTGATTTTTAATATGTTTTATGTATTTTATATGCTTTAAAATAATTTATGTGACTTATGTGGTGTGTTGCATTTTATTATAATTATTTTAAATTATTTAATAGGAATAAGTAAGAAAATAATATTGTTGGAAATATTGGGGGTTAATGAGAATTAATAGGTTTTAGTAGGAGTTAAGAAATAAGTGGGGGTTACACTTTGGGGAGAATAGGAAAGAGTTAGGTAGAAAACTTTTGTACGTACAGTAAGAAAAGAAAACTAAGCTTTTTGGGAGAAAAGGGAGAAGAGCCAAGAACATGGGGAATTGCCTAGAGGAGAGATTAAATTGCTGTAGTTGTTCTTCTTAATCCAGGTAAGGGTGAGGCTAGCATTCAATTTTAATATATATATATATATATATATATATATATATATATATGATTCTGAAAATTGGATTGAATTGGTCTGTTTTTGTTTAGGTTTTGAGAACTTGATGAATTGTTGAAAATATTGTTGAATTGTTGATTGATTCTATGTTTTTGTGTTGCTTTGAGTACTATGATGTATATAAGAGCTGTAAACGTTTCTGTAAATCATTTTGGGTGATTGGGGGATCAAAATTGGGTTTTTGGATGAAAAAGGGTTTTGGAAATCGTAGGTTTGAACTGTACAGATGATGCGTCGCTTAAGTGAAGCTTCCCGTCGCTTAAGCGAGCATTCATGTAGTTGCCCAGAATTCTGAAAAGCCAGTTCGCGTAAGCGAGCGTCAAGCGAGCTGTAAGCGAACAAGAACCTGACTTTCGTCATTATGTTCGCTCAAGCGAAGTTCCCGTCGCTTAAGCGAGCGACCCAAATTCTGCCCAGAACCTGTAGCATGTGAGCGTCGCTTAAGCGAACGCCAAGCGAACGCCAAGCGAGATACTCCCAGACTTACGTCTTTTAGGTCGTTTGAAGCGAACCATGAGCGAACCTTGAGCGAGCGAGAACCAACCATTCTGTGAAGATTTCTCTTGAAGCGAAATGGCCTTCGCTTGAAGCGAGATAGGTCCTGTAAGACCAATTTCTGAATTTTGCTACGTGCACTAGGACATCTTTCAGAGCATCTTAATATGTTTATGGGATTTATTAAACATTGTTTGCATGGTGAAAATTATAAAAGATGGAATATATCGTGGGATGATGTATATTGAATTAATTACAAGTATGTACGTCGTGTTGTCGAGTGGTGTTGAGTCTGATGTCCAGTTGGGGAGTGTGTCATAATTATTTAGGCACAGGTGTTGATGTTGTATGTAGATATACACAAGTGGAGTCCATTGCATAATGCATAAAAGCGGTGAGGGCTTTGCCCTGGAACACCTTGTCGTTCAAAGCGGGAGGACTCATGTCCTGGAACACTTTGTTGTTCAAAGCGGTGAGGACTTAGGTCCTGATGAATGCTTTAACCATTCAATTTCCGGTGAGGGCTCCTGCCCTGTATATTAGTACCACATGCATGTGCATTGTTGCATCGTCGTAGTTGTTGTATTGGGTGAGTCGTCATTGTTGTTGACGTGTCGTTGATATTGAGTTGGTGTCGGTGTGTAGTCATCATGAAATGAAATTGATGCAAATTAATTATAAATAAGGGAATGGTTGATAATCAAGAATAATGTTATATTCATACATATGAATTGATTGATGTTGTTGAGGTGTATTGTTGTTGTTTCTTTTCAATTGATGAATTATTTATATATATTATTTTGATTGTGAATCTCACCCCTTCTGCTTGAAAATGTTGCCCTTCGTATGGGTAACTTGCAGGTCATCCTGAGTAGTAGGTGGTGGCTCAATGTCTAGGGCTCTGTTGCGTATGGGATGGGATTGTTTTATTATTTTCATTGCTATGTAACGAATAATGAGTCATGATGATGTAGACTTTGTTGAATCATTTTGATGAGGCCTTTGCGCCAAGATTTTATTTGAGGATTAATTATGATTGAATGAATATTCCGCTGCAAATTTTTATAAGTTGGTTGTTGATGTTTAATAGTTTATTTCTATTAAAGAATTTTTATAACGGTGCTGCTGGAGACAATGGTGTGAGGATGTTGGAGACCTTTTTGAGGAACCATCCACCAACCTTCAAGGGAAGGTATGATCCCGACGGAGCTCAGAACTGGCTGAAGGAGATTGAGAGAATCTTCAGAGTTATGGAATGCAGTGAGGCTCAGAAGGTGCGGTTTGGTACGCACATGTTGGCTGAGGAGGCAGATGACTGGTGGGTGAGTCTTTTGCCTGTTCTTGAACAGGATGGTGCTGTGGTGACCTGGACTGTGTTCAAGGGAGAATTCTTGGATAGGTATTTTCCGGAAGATGTCCGAGGAAAGAAGGAGATCGAATTCCTAGAGTTGAAGCAGGGAGATATGTCCGTGACTGCCTATGCTGCAAAATTTGTGGAGCTTGCTAAGTTCTACCCTCATTATACTGCGGAGAATGCTGAGTTTTCAAAATGAATTAAGCTTGAGAATGGCTTGAGAGCTGACATCAAGAGAGCCATTGGTTATCAAAAGATAAGAAATTTCTCTGAGTTGGTAAGTAGCTGCAGAATCTACGAAGAGGATACCAAAGCTCATTACAAGGTGATGAGTGAACGCAGAGGGAAAGGACAACAGAGTCGTCCGAAGCCGTATAGTGCACCTGCTGACAAGGGTAAGCAGAAAGTGAATGATGCGAGGAGGCCCAATAGGAGAGATGCTCCTACTGAGATTGTTTGTTTCAAGTGTGGCGAGAAAGGCCATAAGAGCAATGTCTGCGGTCGTGATGAGAAGAAATGTTTCAGGTGTGGTCAGAATGGACACACATTGGCTGATTGTAAACGTGGAGATATTGTTTGTTATAACTGCAATGGAGAAGGTCATATCAGTTCACAGTGTACGCAGCCGAAGAAGGTGAGGACTGGTGGTAAAGTGTTTTCCTTGACTGGTACGCAAACAATTAATGAGGATCGACTTATCAGAGGTACTTGTTTCTTTAATAGTACTCCTTTAATTACTATTATTGATACTAGTGCTACGCATTGTTTCATTCCATTTGATTGTGCACAAAGGTTGGGTCTAATTATGTCTGACATGAATGGAGAAATGGTTGTTGAAACTCCAGCTAAGGGTTCAGTGACTACTTCTCTTGTTTGTTTGAGTTGTCCTGTGTCTATGTTCGGTAGGGATTTTGAAGTTGATCTTGTCTGTCTACCATTGGTCGGAATGGATGTGATTTTTGGGATGAACTGGTTAGAATATAACCATGTTCTTATTAATTGTTTTAATAAGACAGTACATTTTCTTTCTGCCGAAGAAGAAAGCGGAGCGGAATTTTTATCTACTAAACAGATGAAACAGTTGGAGCGTGATGGGATTCTGATGTTTTCTCTGATGGCATATTTGTCGTTAGAAAATCAAGCTGTAATTGATAGATTTCCGGTTGTGAAAGAGTTTCCTGAAGTTTTCCCTGATGAGATTCCAGACGTGCCACCAGAAAGGGAGGTTGAATTTTCAATTGACCTTGTTCCAGGAACAAAGCCGGTGTCGATGGCACCTTCGTATGTCGGCGTCTGAACTTGCTGAATTGAAGAAACAGTTGGAAGACTTGCTCGACAAGAAGTTTGTAAGACCAAGTGTTTCACCTTGGGGAGCACCGGTGTTGTTAGTAAAGAAGAAGGATGGTAGTATGAGGTTGTGCATTGACTACCGTCAGTTGAACAAGGTTACGATAAAGAATAGGTATCCACTCCCGAGGATTGATGACTTGATGGATCAGCTGGTGGGTGCCCGTGTGTTTAGCAAGATTGACTTGAGGTCAGGGTACCATCAAATTAAGGTAAAAGATGAGGATATGCAGAAGACGGCATTTAGGACACGATATGGTCATTACGAATACAAGGTGATGCCTTTCGGTGTTACGAATGCGCCTGGTGTGTTCATGGAGTATATGAACAGAATTTTCCATGCTTATCTGGATAAATTTGTTGTCATATTTATTGATGATATTTTAATTTATTCTAAGGATGAAGAGGAGCATGCAAAGCATTTGAAAGTTGTACTGCAAGTGCTGAAAGAGAAGAAGCTGTATGCCAAGCTGTCAAAGTGTGAATTCTGGCTAAGTGAAGTAATTTTTTTTGGCCATATTATTTCTGGTAGTGGTATTGCAGTTGATCCGGCAAAAGTGGAGGCAGTATCAGAGTGGGAGACTCCTAAGTCAGTAACTGAAATCAGAAGTTTCTTGGGTTTAGCTGGTTATTACCGCAGGTTCATAGAAGGATTTTCGAAGTTAGCACTTCCGTTGACTCAGTTGACCTGTAAGGGTAAGTCTTTTGTGTGGGATGCTCAGTGTGAGAGCAGTTTTAGTGAACTGAAACGAAGATTGACGACTGCTCCTATCTTAATTTTACCAAAGCCGGAAGAACCTTTTGTCGTTTATTGTGATGCGTCCAAGTTGGGCTTAGGTGGTGTGTTGATGCAAGATGGCAAAGTAGTAGCTTATGCTTCTAGACAGTTGAGAATACATGAGAAGAATTATCCTACACATGATTTGGAGTTGGCTGCAGTGGTATTTGTTTTGAAAATGTGGCGGCACTATTTGTATGGTTCCAGATTCGAGGTATTTAGTGATCATAAAAGTTTGAAATATTTATTTGATCAGAAAGAGTTGAACATGAGGCAGAGGAGATGGTTAGAGCTGTTGAAGGATTATGGTTTTGGCTTGAATTACCATCCGGGTAAAGCAAATGTGGTTGCTGATGCTTTGAGCAGGAAGACGTTGCATATGTCTGCCATGATGGTGAAAGAGTTCGAATTGTTAGAACAGTTTAGAGATTTGAGTCTCGTCTATGAGTTGACACCTCAGAGTGTGCAGTTGGGGATGCTAAAGATTAATAGTGATTTCTTGAATAGTATCCGAGAAGCACAACAAGTAGATGTCAAGCTTGTTGATTTGATGGTTGCTGGTAATGAAATTGAGAATAGTGACTTTAAAGTCGATGATCTGGGTGTGCTAAGATTCAGAGGAAGGATTTGTATTCCTGACAACGATGATTTGAAAAAGTTAATTCTAGAGGAAAGTCACCGAAGTAGTTTAAGTATTCATCCGGGAGCTACTAAAATGTATCATGACTTGAAGAAATTGTTTTGGTGGTCGGGATTGAAACGAGATGTTGCTCGGTTTGTGTATGCATGTTTGACTTGTCAGAAGTCGAAGGTTGAGCATCAGAAGCCTGCATGGCTGATGACGTCGTTCGATGTACCTGAGTGGAAGTGGGACAACATTTCCATGGATTTTGTAACGAGTTTGCCGAATACTCCAAGAGGGCATGATGCTATATGGGTGGTGGTCGACAGATTGACAAAGTCGGCGCACTTTATTCCGATAAATATTACTTTTCCCGTAGCTCAGTTGGCGGAAATCTACATCCGTGACATTGTGAAGTTGCATGGTGTTCCGTCAAGTATTGTGTCAGATAGATACCCGAGGTTCACCTCTAGATTCTGGAAGAGTTTGCAAGATGCATTGGGTTCGAAGTTGAGGTTGAGTTCAGCTTATCATCCGCAGATAGATGGTCAGTCGGAGAGGACGATCCAGGCTTTGGAAGATTTACTGAGAGTGTGTGTGCTTGAACAAGGTGGAGCCTGGGATAGCCACCTGCCGTTGATAGAGTTCACCTACAACAACAGTTAGCATTCGAGTATTGGTATGGCACCGTTCGAAGCTTTGTATGGTCGGAGGTGCAGAACTCCTTTGTGTTGGTTCGAGTCGGGAGAAGGTGTGGTGTTGGGACCAGATTTGGTTCATCAGACTACAGAGAAGGTTAAGATGATCAGAGAACATATGAAAGCGTCGCAGGATCGTGAGAAGAGTTACCATGACAAACGTAGAAAGGCCCTTGAGTTTTAGGAGGGTGATCATGTGTTCTTAAGGGTTACTCCTATGACGGGTGTAGGACGTGCATTGAAGTCCAAGAAGTTGACTCCAAAGTTCATTGGTCCTTACCAAATATCTGAGAGGGTTGGAACAGTGGCATATCGGATTGGCTAGCCACCACATCTCTCGAATTTGCATGATGTGTTCCATGTGTCGCAGCTACGGAAGTATGTAGCGGATCCTTCGCATGTTATTCCTAGAGATGATGTACAAGTTAGGGACAATCTTAAAGTTGAGACTTTACCTTTGAGGATTGAAGATCGTAAGGTGAAGAAGTTGAGAGGCAAAGAGATACCTCTAGTGGAGGTTGTTTGGAGTGGTGTAACTGGTGAGAGCTTGACTTGGGAGCTAGAGAGTAAGATGCAAGAATCCTATCCTGAGTTGTTTGTTTGAGGTAATATTTCGAGGACGAAATTCTTTAAGTTAGGGAGAGTTGTAACGCCTTAGTTTTTATTTGATTATTTTGGTTGATTTTTAATATGTTTTATGTATTTTATATGCTTTATAATAATTTATGTGACTTATGTGGTGTGTTGCATTTTATTATAATTATTTTAAATTATTTAATAGGAATAAGTAAGAAAATAATATTGTTGGAAATATTGGGGGTTAATGAGAATTAATAGGTTTTAGTAGGAGTTAAGAAATAAGTGGGGGTTACACTTTGGGGAGAATAGGAAAGAGTTAGGCAGAAAACTTTTGTACGTACAGTAAGAAAAGAAAACTAAGCTTTTTGGGAGAAAAGGGAGAAGAGCCAAGAACAAGGGGAATTGCCTAGAGGAGAGATTAAATTGATGTAGTTGTTCTTCTTAATCCAGGTAAGGGTGAGGCTAGCATTCTATTTTAATATATATATATATATATATATATATATATATATATATATATATGACTCTGAAAATTGGATTGAATTGGTCTGTTTTTGTTTAGGTTTTGAGAACTTGATGAATTGTTGAAAATATTGTTGAATTGTTGATTGATTCTATGTTTTTGTGTTGCTTTGAGTACTATGATGTATATAAGAGCTGTAAACGTTTCTGTAAATCATTTTGGGTGATTGGGGGATCAAAATTGGGTTTTTGGATGAAAAAGGGTTTTGGAAATCGTAGGTTTGAACTGTACAGATGATGCGTCGCTTAAGCGAAGCTTCCCGTCGCTTAAGCGAGCATTCATGTAGTTGCCCAGAATTCTGAAAAGCCAGTTCGCGTAAGCGAGCGTCAAGCGAGCTGTAAGCGAACAAGAACCTGACTTTCGTCATTATGTTCGCTCAAGCGAAGTTCCCGTCGCTTAAGCGAGCGACCCAAATTCTGCCCAGAACCTGTAGCATGTGAGTGTCGCTTAAGCGAACGCCCAGCGAACGCGAAGCGAGATACTCCCAGACTTACGTCTTTTAGGTCGCTTGAAGCGAACCACGAGCGAACCTTGAGCGAGCGAGAACCAACCATTCTGTGAAGATTTCGCTTGAAGCGAAATGGCCTTCGCTTGAAGCGAGATAGGTCCTGTAAGACCAATTTCTGAATTTTGCTACGTGCACTAGGACATCTTTCAGAGCATCTTAATATGTTTATGGGATTTATTAAACATTGTTTGCATGGTGAAAATTATAAAAGATGGAATATATCGTGGGATGATGTATATTGAATTAATTACAAGTATGTATGTCGTGTTGTCGAGTGGTGTTGAGTCTGATGTCCAGTTGGGGAGTGTGTCATAATTATTTAGGCACAGGTGTTGATGTTGTATGTAGATATACACAAGTGGAGTCCATTGCATAATGCATAAAAGCGGTGAGGGCTTTGCCCTAGAACGCCTTGTCGTTCAAAGCGGGAGGACTCATGTCCTGGAACACTTTGTTGTTCAAAGCGGTGAGGACTTAGGTCCTGATGAATGCTTTAACCATTCAATTTCTGGTGAGGGCTCCTGCTCTGTATATTGGTACCACATGCATGTGCATTGTTGCATCGTCGTAGTTGTTGTATTGGGTGAGTCGTCATTGTTGTTGACGTGTCGTTGATATTGAGTTGGTGTCGGTGTGTAGTCATCATGAAATGAAATTGATGCAAATTAATTATAAATAAGGGAATGGTTGATAATCAAGAATAATGTTATATTCATACATATGAATTGATTGATGTTGTTGTTTCTTTTCAATTGATGAATTATTTATATATATTATTTTGATTGTGAATCTCACCCCTTCTGCTTGAAAATGTTGCCCTTCGTATGGGTAACTTGCAGGTCATCCTAAGTAGTAGGTGGTGGCTCAATGTCTAGGGCTCTGTTGCGTATGGGATGGGATTGTTTTATTATTTTCATTGCTATGTAACGAATAATGAGTCATGATGATGTAGACTTTGTTGAATCATTTTGATGAGGCCTTTGCGCCAAGATTTTATTTGAGGATTAATTATGATTGAATGAATATTCCGCTGCAAATTTTTATAAGTTGGTTGTTGATGTTTAATAGTTTATTTCTATTAAAGAATTTTATATCAGCAGTGTAATGCTCCGTCTGTGGTTTAACTCTGATTTGCTTTATTTAAATTACGTATTTTTGGGAACGGGGTGTTACACAAGGCTCTTCAGGAGCTAAGTTGTTCAGGAGCTAATCTCTTCAGAAGCTAAGTTGTTCAGGAGCTAAGCTCTTCAGAAGCTATGTTGTTCAGGAGCACAGTTACTTAGGAGCAAAGTGGTTCAGGAGCTATGTTGTTCAGGAGCTAAGCTCTTCAGAAGCTAAGCTCTTTATAAGCTAAGTTGTTCAGGAGCTAAGCTCTTAAGAATCTAAGTTGTTCAGGAAAACAGTTACTCAGGAGCAAAGTGGTTCAGGATCTTGGTTGTTCAGAAGCTTGTTCAGGAGCGAAACTGTTCTAAAACAAAATTGGGGACAAGGTTGTTCAGGAGCGAAACAGCCGTTCATCATCTAAACCAGTTCCTACATCAATTCTACGGCTGTTCATCATCTAATCATCAAATCATCACTTTAACCTAATTCTTAAATCCTCAAAAACTATCCCTACACTTGTTAGATATAATCATATGAATTGCAGATTAATAATATTGTATGCTAGGCTCACCCTTACCTTAGATTGTTTTCTGAAATCCCAAGGATGCGTTCTTCGTTCTTGATGTTCTCTCGTGTTCTCCTCTTCTCTAGCCTTTTCTCCCTTTTTCTCCCAAAACTGATCGTACGTATAACAACTCTTAACCTACTTTTCCTTTTTATAACCCCTTAACAATTCTATCTTATTACTTTTTATCCCCAAAACTCTTTAAAATTACTAAACAGCCCAACGTCTCAATATTTATTTTATTTTCAAATCTTAATTTATTAAACAATAAAATAAGTCACCACATCATGTAAAATCACTAAAAATCACATAAATCTTAATCTCCACATCTCGTAGAATATATATAAATATACCTAGACTCCTCAAATAAATCAAATAATTAAAATAATCTAAAGTGGGCGTTACAACTCTCCCCAACTTATAAGATTTTCGTCCTCGAAAATTTACCTCAAGAAAACAACTCTGGATAAGATTCCAGCATCTTACTCTCTAGCTCCCACGTCAAGCTTTCACCAGTCGCTCCGTCCCAAACGACTTTCACAAGAGGTATCTCCTTGCCTCTCAAACACTTCACTTCTCGACCTTCAATCCTCACTGGTAAGGTCTCAATCGTAAGGTTATCCCTAACTTGCACATCATCTCTCTGGATCACATGAGATGGATCCGGAACATACTTTCGAAGTTGCGTCACATGGAACACATCGTGCAAATTCAAAAGATGCGGTGGTAAACCCACTCGGTACGCCACCGTCCCAACTCTTTCCGATATCTGATACGGACCAATGAACATCGGGGTCAACTTCTTTGACTTCAATGCACGACCAACACCGGCCATGGGGGTAACTCTTAGGAACACAAGGTCTTGAAACTCAAGGTCTTTCCTTCGCTTATCATGATAACTCTTTTGTCGACTCTGCGACGCTTTCATCTTTGCTTGAATCATATTTACCTTCTCAATAGTCTGCTGAACAATCTCTGGTCCTAAAACCACATTCTCACCTGACTTAAACCAACACAACGGAGTTCTGCATCTCCGACCGTACAAAGCCTCAACAAGTGCCATTCAAATACTCGAATGGTAACTATTGTTATACGTGAACTCCATCAACGGAAGATGACTATCCCAAGTTCCTCCTTGCTCAAGTACGCAGACTCTCAACAAGTCTTCCAATGAGTGAATCGTTCTTTCCGACTGACCATCTGTCTGCGGATGATACGTCGAACTCAACCTCAACTTAGACCCTAAAGCATCTTGCAAACTCTTCCAAAATCTAGAAGTAAACCTTGGATCTCTATCTGACAAAATGCTCGAAGGAACACCATGCAACTTCACAATTTCACGAATGTAAATCTCTGCCAACTGTGCTACAGGAAAACTTATGTTGATTAGAATAAAATGAGCCGACTTCGTTAATCTATCATTAATCACCCAAATAGCGTCATTCCCTTTAGGAGTATTCAGCAAACTCGTCACAAAATCCATGGATATACTATCCCATTTCCACTCTGGCACATCTAAAGGTGTCATCAATCCCGGATGAATACTCAAGCTACTTCTGTGACTCTCTTCAAGAATCATCTTCTTCATCTCATCATTGTCAGGAATGCAAATTCTACCTTGGAATCTCAACACTCCTTGATCATCGACCTTAAAGTCACTATCTTCAGTCTGATTAAAAGTAACCAACAAATCTACAAACTTTACATCCGCTTTCTGCGCTTCCTTAATGCTTTTCAAGAAATCATTATCAATCTTTAGCATTCCTAGCTTTACACTTTGAGGTGACCATTCACAGACTAAACTCGAATCTCTAAACTGTTCGAGCAATTCGAACTCCTTCACCATCATAGCAGACATATGCAAACTCTTCCTACTTAAGGCATCTGCAACAACATTAGCTTTACCCGGATGATAATTCAACCCAAAATCATAGTCCTTCAATAATTCGAGCCACCTCCGCTGTCTCATATTCAATTCCTTCTGATCAAACAAATACTTCAAGCTCCTGTGATCACTGATCACTTCAAATCTGGAACCGTACAAGTAATGTCTCTAAATCTTAAGCACAAATACAACGGCCGCTAATTCAAGATCATGAGTAATATAATTTCGTTCATGAATTCTCAACTGTCTCGATGCACAAGCAACCACCTTACCCTCTTGCATAATCACACCACCTAAACCCAACTTGGACGCATCACAATAAACAACAAAAGGTTCATCGGACTTCGGCAAAATCAAGACTAGAGCCGTCGTCAAACGCTTCTTCAACTCATTAAAACTGTTCTCACAATGAACATCCCACACAAAGGCCTTACCTTTACAAGTCAACTACGTTAACGGAAGTGCCAACTTAGAAAATCCTTCTATAAATCTTCGGTAATAACCTGCCAATCCCAAAAAGCTTATAATCTCTGTAACCGACTTAAGAGTCTCCCATTGTGATACCGCTTCAACTTTAGACAGATCAACTGCAACACCATTACCAGAAATAACATGGCCAAGAAAACTCACCTCATTCAACCATAATTCGCACTTTGACAATTTATCATACAACTTCTTCTCTTTCAACACTTGCAAAACAATCTTCAAATGCTCAACATGTTCCTCTTCAGACTTAGAGTATATCAATATATCGTCAATGAATACCACTAAAAAGCGATCCAAATAAGCATGAAAGATACGATTCATGTACTCCATAAATACACCAGGTGCATTAGTAACACCGAAAGGCATCACGGTATACTCAAAATGGCCATAACGCGTCCTAAAAGCCGTCTTCTGCATATCTTCATCTTTCACTTTAATGTAGTGATAACCCGATCTCAAATCAATCTTGCTAAACACACGTGTACCCACTAACTGATCCATCAAGTCGTCAATTCTTGGAAGTGGATACCTATTCTTTATCGTCATCTTGTTCAACTGTCTATAATCAATACATAACCTCATACTGCCATCTTTCTTCTTCACTAGCAATACCGGCGCTCCCCAAGGTGAAACACTTGGTCTAACAAACTTCTTATCAAGTAAATCTTCTAACTGTTTCTTCAATTCAGCCAGCTCGGAAGCCGGCATACGGTAAGGCGCCATAGACACAGGCTTCGTACCCAGAACAAGATCAATCGAAAATTCAACTTCTCTCTCCGGCGGCACATCAGGAATCTCATCAGGAAAAACTTCTGGGAAATCACATACAACTTGCAACTTATCAATTACTGCTTGATTCTCAATAGACAAAAACGCTATCAAAGAAAACAGCAAGGTTCCATCACGATCTAACTGCTTCAGTTGCTTATTAGTCAAAAACTCTGCTCCATTTTCTTCTTCAACAGAAGAGAAATACACCGACTTGCTTAAACAATTAATATGAACATGGTTATACTCCAATCAATTCTCTACACAACAAACAACAATCAGGACAACACAATGGCAGTATTTCAACTACCACACAACATAACGTGACTCATCTACTTGGCCGGACGGACCGACCTGCTCTGATGCCAATTGTAACACCCTGTTTTCCCCAACATAAAAATTTCACAATTAAATCAGAGTTTTTATATAACGGAATGTCACATTTCACAAAAATCTCAATTATGAATAAATAACAATTTATTCCTTCATAAAATAGTCATCGTAATAATTCAAAACTTTGCAGCGGAATATCATAAAGGTCTTGGCACGCAAGCCTCATCATAGAAATCTCATAAATCAAAGTCAACATAATCCTCATAAAACTTCATAATTAATACGTAAGGAATAGAAAGCAATAACAAAGATCCCCATCCCGTTATGTATCAAAGCACCTAAGATACAACTGAGGGAAGTTCTCACACGACTGCACCTATTCTTAATTACCTATAAGTTACCCATACGAAGAGCAACATTTTCAAGCAGAAGGGGTGAGATTCACAAATCAATAATATTAAGCATATAATTCAACAATTATATTCAACAATCAAAACATAGTCAAACGTGTCATAACAATGATCATTTAGCATCTTGGAATTCAACTTCATAAAACATATTAGCAACATAATCAACGCCATAATCAACTTCACAACAATAAACATATAGCATCATAATCAACATCACAACATGACAATACAACTCTAACTCGACTATGAAACTCTAACTCGGCTATGCAACTCTATCATCTTAATCATGCATGTGGTACCAATCTAGGGCATAAGCCCTCGTCGCTTTGAGCATAAATATACTCCTAGGGCATAAGCCCTCGTCGCTATTGAGCAAAAGCTTCAGGGAATAAGCCCTCCTCTCTGTTGAGTAAAAACTCCAGGGCATAAGCCCTCATCTTTAAATGAGTATGCATGAGACTCAATCTCTTACGTCTTACACATTATGAACATCTTAATGAATCCAACAATTTGGAACAACATCTTAGACCGACACATGCAGCTTAATCTCAATTATAAACAACAACATGGCAGCAATAAACAGTCATAAGATATAACAATATCAATGAAATCATCATTCAAAACGTCACATATATTTCATATGATTCATAAATCATTAACAACAACATGGCAACAATAAACAGTCATAAGATATAACAATATCAAATACAATCGTCCTCTCAAACATCACATATAATTCACATAATAGAATACATGTAATACGAATCAATTAGCAACAAAATTTAATCATCTTATAACAACTTTACAGATTATCATTAATATTGTAATTAGCCTCCATTCCTACCAGAGGATCAACTCTCAAAGTCTCGTGCAAAGCAGAACTGTTCAGAAGCTAAACCTCTAGTTCAGGAGCAAGGCTCTTTAGGAGCTAAGTTGTTCAAGAGCAAGGCTCTTTAAGAGCTAAGTTGTTCAGGAGCAAGTCTCTTCGGGAGCTAAGTTGTTCAGGAGCTAAGCTCTTCAGAAGCTAAGTTGTTCAGGAGCTAAGCTCTTCAGAAGCTAAGTTGTTCAGGAGCACAGTTACTCAGGAGCAAAGTGGTTCAGGAGCTAAGTTTTTCAGGAGCTAAGCTCTTCAGAAGCTAAGTTGTTCATGAGCTAAGCTCTTCAAAAGCTAAGTTGTTCAGGAGCACAATTACTCAGGAGAAAAGTGGTTCAAGAGCTCAGTTGTTCAAAAGCTTGTTCAGGAGCGAAACTGTTCTAAAACAAAACTGGGCACGGGGTTACGAACTTTTTCACTAAAAATCCCATTTTACACTAATCTTAACCCCAAATTCAACTGAAACGTTTGCACTAAGGTTGTTCTATCTTCTGTAACCAGTACCTACGTCAATTCTACAGGTTTCTCATCATCTGATCATCAAATCGTCACTTTTAACCTAATTCTCAAATCCTCAAATCAACTGAATTGCTTGCACTAAGGTTATTCTATGATCTGTAACCAGTTCCTACATCAATTCTACGGTTGTTCATCATCTAATCATCAAATCATCACTTTAACCTAATTCTCAAATCCTCAAAAACTATCCTTACACTTGTTAGATATAATCATATGAATTGCAGATTAATAATATTGTATGCTAGGCTCACCCTTACCTTAGATTGTTTTCTAAAATCCCAAGGCTGCGTTCTTCGTTCTTGATGTTCTTTCGTGTTCTCCTCTTCTCTAGCCTTTTCTCCCTTTTTCTCCTAAAACTGATCGTACGTATAACAACTCTTAACCTACTTTTCCTTTTTATAACCCCTTAATGTAACGCCCTAATTTCTAATTTGTTATTTTTAGTTGTTTTGCATAATTTATTTGAATTCATAAATAATTATGTGATATGTGGTGTGTTATTTGATTTATATTCATTTATATGAAAATTGGTGATTATTTGCATTGTTTTATAAAAATAGAAGAAATAATATTTATTTTAGAAAAAGGGGATTTATTTAGAGTTAATAGAGTTAAGGAGGGGTTAAGGAGAATTAATAGAAAGTTAGTGAGGGAGTAAAGAGAAAAGGGGAGTTATGTTTTGGTTGGTAAGAAAATAGAAAGTCAGACAAAATATTTTGCACGTATCAGTAAAACAGAACATAAGCTTTTGGGAGGAAGAGGGGAGAACCAAGAACAAGGGAGATTGCTAGGAAGAGTTAAGTTCTGTAGCTTTTGTTCATCTAATCAGGTAAGGGTGGGTTTACTTTTCAATTGCTAATGTATATATGTATGATTTCATGAAAATGGATTGAAAATGGTGATTGTTGTATTAGGTTTAAGAAATATGAAAAATGCCATTGTTGATGAATTATGTGTAATGGATGATGTTTTTATGAGATGTTTCTGTTGTTTTGTTGTGTAGTGAACCCATAAACATTGTTCTAATTCATTTTGGGTGATTGGGGGATCAAAATTGGGTTTTTGGATGAAAAAGGGCTTAGAAAATCGTAGTTTGAAAACTGCCCAGATGAAGCTTCGCTTGAAGCGAGATATTTTTCGCTTAAGCGAGATTCCCAGAATGTTGTCCAGATGAAACTTCGCTTGAAGCGAGATGCAAGCGAACCCCGAGCGAGATTCCCCCAGACTTACGACATTTAAGTCGCTTGAAGCGAGATTAGCTTCGCTTAAGCGAGATTGGTCCTGTGCGACCATTTTGTGCAATTTTTCAAAGTGCTCCTAACCCAAACCTAAGCTTCCTAACTTGTTTATTGGATTTATTAAGAATTGTTTAGATGATAAAACTTATATATGAAGATGATTAAGATGGATATATGTATGATTACTTGAAATTAAGTCTGCTTTGCTAAGTTTGAAGTTATCCTTGATGTTGCTGAGTGGTGTTATCCAGTTGGGGAGGGTGTCTTAGTTGTTAGACACATTAGTTGATGTTCTAAGTAGTTGTTGTTGGTTGCATGCTGATATGCACCATTAGATGTTGTTGGGTTGTATGCAGATATACACCACAGAGTCATTCATACTCATATGCATTTGTTGGGGGCTTATTGCCCTGGAATGTTTATCATTCACCTGTTGGGGGCTTATCGCCCTGGAACGCTTTATCGTTCACCTGTTGGGGGCTTATTGCCCTGGGATGCTTTAACCATCCAAATTGTTGGGGGCTTATTGCCCTGGAATGTTTAGCATTCAACGCGCGTAGTATGGTACCACATGCATATTGCATTAGTAGTTGAGGTCTTGCATAGTTGTTGTAGATGTGAGATGTCTTGTTGGAGTTGTAGTTGGTGAGATGTCGCCACAAGGGTTGCTGTTATTGATGTTAATCAAAGATGAATCAAAATTATAATGTTGAGATGATATTGTTGATAATGTTGCTGTTGGTTGTTATTATTTGTTGTTGTTTTCAATTTACTTTGATGATTCATATATCTATATATTTTACTTTTGAATTGTGAACTCACCCCTTCTGCTGGAATTGCCGCCTTGTGGGCAAGTGCAGGTAATGAAGACTAGTGTTGTTGGCTCTTGCGTCTAGGGCTCTGATACATAGTAGGGATGGAGAAACGTTATCTTTCTTGTATTCCTTTATGTATCATTTCTTTTGAAGAACATGTTGTTGGATATTTAATTTTTGGAAGATGCTTAAATTGTTGAGGCCTTTGAGCCAAGGATTTTGTTGTAGATGATTAATGATGTTGATTTAAATTAAAGATTTTCCGCTGCAAAATTTTATAAAGATGATTTGTTGATATTTGAATAGTTTTATATTCTATTTAAATAATTTTGAAAGTGGTGTAATACTCCGTTGTATGTTGAATAACTCTGATTATTATTTATATTATTATTATTACGTCGTTTTGGGAAATGGGGTGTTACAATTGGTATCAGAGCAGGTCGGTCTGTCAGACCATTAGTAGAGTCGTGTCGAGCCTAGTAGAGTTGTCTGACAGTTTTAATTGTCTTTGTTGTTCTAAATTTTTGTTGTTATGTAGAATTATCGAGATGGCTAGAAGGAACGATGCTGCTCTTGCTGCTGCCTTGCAAGCAATGGCTCAGGTTGTGGGACAACAACAGCAAGGAGCTGGTGGTGGTGAAGGTGTACGGATGTTGGAAACTTTCTTGAGGAATCATCCACCAACCTTTAAGGGAAGGTACGACCCCGACGGAGCGCAGACTTGGCTGAAGGAGGTCGAAAGAATTTTCCGTGTGATGCAATGTAGTGATGCGCAGATTGTAACACCCCGTTTTCCCAACATAAAAATTTCTTTAAAAAGATAGTCATGCATCAGAGTAAGCACATAAACAGGGCATCACATTTCTAAAGACATCTCATATTAATGAATAAATAAACATTAAATCTTCATAAAATATTAGTCATTATCGCAGCGGAAAAATCATAAGGAAAGCATCTCAAAAGTCTTTGGCACGCAGGCCTCATCAACGTCTTATTAGCAAAATCTTCAAAATAAACATAAGCATGTAGAATAACTTAATACGCAAGGAACAGAGAAATAAAAGAAGATCCCCCATCCCGTTACGTATCAGAGCACCTAGACTCAATTGCAGAAAGCCTCACACGTCTGCACCTAATCTTGGTTACCTGCACTTGCCCACGAGGCGGCAATTCCAGCAGAAGGGGTGAGATTCAAAAATAATTATATTAAACATGTAATTAAATAATCACAATTCAACAACCAAACATAATTCAACATATCACAGATAAACATCTAGTATTTGGAACATCAACATAAACAACACATCATTTAGCATCGTCATAATCAACATCATAAACATCTTAGTAAACATCTTAGACGACTCGACTCGACATCATCACTTGACTATGCAACCCTACGTCTTATATGCATGTGGTACCAATCCAGGGCATGAGCCCTCGTCGCTATGAGCATAAATATACTCCAAGGCATAAGCCTTCGTCGCTGGTGAGCAAAGCTCCAGGGCATAAGCCCTTGTCGCTGGTGAGTAAAAACTCCAGGGCATAAGCCCCCATCATAGAATGAGTATGCATGAGACTCGACACTTTTAACTTAAACAAGTTAACATCATACGTCGCATATTCATCTTAAACATCAAGGACTGACACATGCAGCAACTATACATACGTAGACAGCAAGATGGCAGCAAGTACTTCATAAGGTATAACATTAATATGTCAACATCGCACGTAATTCAAGCATTCATCACTTATTCAATTCATATATCACACACAAGCTTCATAAAATCATCAAAAACAGTCTCAATCATCATGTATCATCATTACAGATTATATTAAACATCAATACAAGTCCCATAAGCTACCCAAAGGTCATCTCTCAAGGTTATATGCGACTACGGGTCGCAAACAGAACAGGTTCAGGTTCTGACATAACTCGCTATGGCGAGTGGGAATGCTCGCCTCGCGAGTAACTAAGGTCCTGCTCGCTATGGCGAGTTGGGATTGCTCGCCTCGCGAGCTCTAGGGGACTGCTCGCTATGGCGAGCTGGGATGCTCGCCTCGCGAGTAAACTAGGTCTACTCGCCGCGGCGAGTTGCATAGCTCGCCTAGGCGAGCGATGAACAGACTGCTACGGGTTCTGCGAAAATCACACAAAAGAGTCCCAAATTCATCATCTAAATCGTCTAAACTCTCAGAAATATCAATGTTATGATTAATCTACGTTTTGTACTCATTCTAAACATCTGTTCTACAGCTTTATGGCCTAATTCATGATTTTTCTCAATTTAAACCTAATTCCAATTCTCACAAAGCTCAATCCTACGTTGTCAATCGAGATTAGATGAACTACAGATCAATATATTTAAGTGTTAGGCTCACCCTTACCTGGTAATTGCAGAAAAATCGCAGCCCCTAAGCTCTCTTCTCACTTCACGTGTTGTTTCTTCCCTTTTTCCAAAACTCTGTACGCGTACTACTGACTTCTCTCTCTTGACCTAATTTCCCTTTATATACTCCCAACAAATCTTATCTTATTTACTTTTCTCCCACATAATTCTCTAAAATCCAAAACTAACCCACAACTAAATATTTTATTTTATTTTCAAATCTTATTTCATTAAACAATAAAATAAGTCACCACGTCGCATAAAATCATATTAAAATCTTCACTTAACATCACATAATATATATAAAAATATATAGCAATTTCTCAAATAAATCAAATAACTAAATAATCAAAAATGGGCGTTACAACTCTCCCCAACTTAAAAGATTTTCGTCCTCGAAAATTACCTCAAGCAAACAACTCAGGGTACGACTCTAGCATCTTACTCTCTAACTCCCACGTCAAGCTTTCGCCGGTCGCTCCCGACCAAACGACTTTAACGAGAGGTATCTCCTTGCCCCTCAGCGTCTTCGTCTTTCTGTCATCAATTCTCACAGGTAAGGTCTCGACCGTAAGGTTGTCCCTAACTTGCACATCATCACTCTGGATCACATGAGACGGATCCGGAACATACTTCCTCAGTTGCGACACATGGAACACGTCGTGTGTAACGCCCTCTCTAATTATTTAATTATTTTATTAGATGATATGGTATATGTTTATATATTATATGGATTTTGATGATTATGTGACGTATTTGTGACGTGTGACGGTGTTATTATTTTATTGTTTAATAAAATAATATAAGTGATGTTTATATGAATATTTATTTGGTAAATAAATAGATTTCTGGAGCTTAAGCAAGGAAACATGTCGGTGACTGAATACGCGGCAAAGTTTGTGGAGCTGGCGAAGTTTTACCCGCATTATACTCCTGAGACGGCTGAATTTTCGAAGTGCATAAAGTTCGAGAATGGCTTACGTGCTGACATCAAGCGAGCCATTGGGTATCAGAAGATCCGCAACTTTTCTGAGTTAGTAAGTAGCTGCAGAATTTATGAAGAGGATACCAAGGCTCACTACAAGGTAGTGAATGAGAGGAAAGCTAAGGGCCAGCAGAGTCGCCCTAAACCTTATGATGCCCCTAGAGATAAAGGGAAGCAAAGAGTGAATGATGAGAGGAGGCCCCAGAAGAAGACTGCCCCTGCTGAGATTACTTGTTACACTTGTGGCGAGAAAGGCCATAAGAGCAATGCATGTACTGTTGATGTGAAGAGGTGCTACCGTTGTGGTCAAAAAGGGCATATCACTAATGACTGCAAATTTGATGATGTTGTGTGTTTCAACTGCAATGAGCAAGGACACATTGGTTCGCAGTGTAAGCAACCCAAGAAGACTAAGACTACTGGGAGAGTGTTTGCATTGAATGGCACTCAGACTGAGAATGATGATCGGTTGATCAGAGGTACTTGCTATATTAATAATACTCCTTTAGTTGCTATTATTGATACTGGTGCTACGCACAGTTTTGTTGCTTTAGATTGTGTTTCTGCTTTGGGTCTTGATGTTTCTGATATGAATGGAGAGATGGTTGTCGAGACTCCAGCTAAGGGTTCGGTGACTACTTCTCTCGTGTGTATAAATTGTCCTTTATCTATGTTTGGCCGTGACTTTGTGATGGATTTAGTTTGCCTACCTTTAAGTGGTATGGATGTGATTCTGGGTATGAACTGGCAAGAGTACAACCGGGTTCTTATCAACTGTTTTAGAAAGACGGTGCACTTTTCTTCTGTCGAAGAAGAGTGGGGCGCAGAGTTTCTATCTACTAAGCAGCTGAAGCAACTAGAACGTGATGGGATGTTGATGTTTTCGCTGATGGCTTCATTATCTTTAGAGAATCAAGCGGTAATTGATAAACTGCAAGTGGTTTGTGATTTCCCTGAAGTTTTCCCAGATGAAATTCCTGATGTGCCTCCGGAGAGAGAAGTTGAGTTCTCTATTGACCTTGTCCCTGGAACGAAGCCGGTGTCGATGGCACCTTATCGTATGTCTGCTTCTGAGTTAGCAGAGTTGAAGAAACAGTTGGAAGACTTGCTTGAGAAGAAGTTTGTGAGACCTAGTGTTTCACCATGGGGAGCTCCAGTGTTACTAGTGAAGAAGAAGGACGGCAGTATGAGACTGTGTATTGATTACAGACAGCTGAACAAAGTGACGATCAAGAATAGGTATCCACTTCCGAGGATTGACGATCTGATGGATCAATTAGTGGGTGCACGTGTTTTCAGCAAGATAGATTTGAGGTCAGGTTACCACCAAATCAAAGTGAAGGATGAAGATATGCAGAAAACGGCTTTCAGGACCCGTTATGGTCACTACGAGTACAAGGTTATGCCTTTTGGAGTTACCAATGCACCTGGAGTGTTTATGGAGTATATGAATCGCATCTTCCATGCATTTTTGGATCGGTTCGTGGTGGTGTTTATTGATGATATACTGGTTTACTCCAAGACTGAAGAGGAGCATGTTGAACATTTGAAGACTGTGTTGCAGGTGCTGAGAGAAAAGAAATTGTATGCTAAGTTATCTAAGTGCGAATTCTGGCTAAAGGAAGTGAGTTTTCTTGGCCATGTCATTTCTGGTGATGGTATCGCGGTTGACCCGTCGAAAGTTGAAGCGGTATCGCAATGGGAGACTCCTAAGTCGGTTACGGAAATTAGAAGCTTTTTGGGACTAGCTGGTTACTATAGAAGGTTTATAGAAGGATTCTCTAAGTTAGCTCTTCCGTTAACGCAGTTGACGTGTAAGGGTAAGTCTTTTGTATGGGATGTGCATTGTGAGAATAGTTTTAATGAGCTGAAGAAGCGTCTGACAACGGCTCCAGTGCTGGTTTTACCGAAGCCTGATGAACCTTTTGTGGTATATTGTGATGCGTCCAAGTTGGGTTTAGGTGGTGTTCTTATGCAAGATGGTAAGGTAGTAGCGTATGCTTCCAGACAGTTGAGAATTCATGAGAAGAATTATCCGACGCATGACTTAGAATTGGCAGCTGTGGTCTTTGTATTGAAAATATGGAGACACTACTTGTATGGTTCAAGATTTGAAGTATTCAGTGATCATAAGAGTTTGAAATATTTATTTGATCAGAAGGAGTTGAATATGAGGCAGAGAAGGTGGCTTGAGTTACTTAAAGATTATGATTTTGGTCTGAATTACCATCCTAGTAAAGCAAATGTAGTTGCAGATGCCCTGAGTAGGAAAACTGTGCATATGTCCGCGTTGATGGTGAAAGAATTTGAGTTGTTGGAACAGTTTAGAGACTTGAGCTTGGTGTGTGAAAGAACACCTCAGAGCATAAAACTGGGGATGTTGAGAATCGATAATGATTTCCTGAAGCATATCAAAGAAACACAAAAAGAAGATGTCAAGTTCGTAGATTTGTTGATTGCTGGTAACGAGGCAGTGGATGGTGACTTTAAGGTCGATGACCAAGGCGTGTTGAGATTCCGAGGCAGGATTTGCATTCCTGACAATGAAGAGATTAAGAAGATAATTCTTGAAGAGAGTCACAGAAGTAGCTTGAGTATTCACCCGGGAGCTACGAAGATGTATCATGATTTGAAGAGGCTGTTTTGGTGGTCTGGTTTGAAACGTGATGTGGCACAATTTGTGTATTCTTGCTTGGTTTGTCAAAAGTCGAAGATTGAGCATCAGAAACCGACTGGTATGATGGTACCTTTAGATGTGCTAGAATGGAAATGGGATAGTATATCCATGGATTTTGTGATGAGTTTGCCCAATACTCCTAGAGGGAACGATGCTATTTGGGTAATTGTTGATAGATTGACGAAGTCTGCTCACTTTCTACCGATTAACATTACCTTTCCTGTAGCTCAGTTGGCGGAGATTTATGTTAAAGAGATAGTAAAGCTGCATGGTGTTCCTTCGAGCATCGTATCAGATAGAGATCCAAGATTTACTTCTAGATTTTGGAAGAGTTTGCAAGAGGCGTTAGGATCTCAGTTGAGGTTGAGTTCGGCTTATCATCCGCAAACAGATGGTCAGTCAAAGAGGACGATTCAGTCGTTGGAGGACTTGTTGAGGGTTTGTGTACTTGAGCAGGGAGGGACTTGGGATAGTCATCTTCCATTGATAGAGTTCACGTACAACAACAGTTACCATTCAAGTATTGGAATGGCACCGTTTGAGGCTTTGTATGGTCGGAGATGCAGGACTCCGTTGTGCTGGTTTGAGTCGGGTGAAAGAGTGGTCTTAGGACCGGAGATCGTTCAACAGACTACTGAGAAGGTGAGAATGATCCAAGAAAAGATGAAAGCGTCGCAGAGTCGACAAAAGAGTTATCATGATAAGCGTAGGAAGGACCTTGAGTTCCAAGAGGGGGATCATGTGTTCCTGAGAGTGACTCCTATGACGGGTGTTGGACGTGCTTTGAAATCAAAAAAGTTGACTTCGAGGTTTATTGGTCCGTATCAGATTTCAGAGAGGATTGGGCCGGTGGCATATCGTGTTGGATTACCACCGCACTTATCGAATTTGCACGATGTTTTTCATGTATCTCAGCTGAGGAAGTATGTTCCGGATCCGTCTCATGTGATCCAAAGTGACGATGTGCAAGTTAGGGACAACCTTGCGGTTGAGACCTTACCCGTGAGGATTGATGATCGAAAGACGAAGACGCTGAGGGGCAAAGAGATACCTCTCGTTAGAGTTGTTTGGGATGGAGCGACGGGTGAAAGCTTGACATGGGAGCTAGAAAGTAAGATGCTGGAATCCTATCCAGAGTTGTTTGAACGAGGTAAATTTTCGAGGACGAAAATCTTTTAAGAGGGGGAGAGTTGTAACGCCCTCTCTAATTATTTAATTATTTTATTAGATGATATGGTATATGTTTATATATTATATGGATTTTGATGATTATGTGACGTATTTGTGACGTGTGACGTGTTATTATTTTATTGTTTAATAAAATAATATAAGTGATGTTTATATGAATATTTATTTGGTAAATAAATAGATTTGTTGGAAAAATATATTATTTTGAGAAGTGGGGTTATATTTATAATTAGGAAAAGTTTTGAGGGCTGAGATGAGATAAGATAAGTTGGGAGGGAGTATATAAGGAAATTAGGTTAAGGAAAGTCTGTATACGCGTTACCAGACTTTTGGTTTTGGAGAGAAAAAAAACGGTTGAACAGAGGGAGAAGCTAGGCTGCGATTTTCTGCAAATTTTCCAGGTAAGGGTGAGCCTAACTTCAATAATCTTAATTGTAAATCATCTGTTCTTGATTGGCATAGAGTTTGGTGAGAATTAAGATGAATTTGAGAACTAGGGTTAAGATGAATTTGTGATGAATTGATGAGGGTTGATGTTGTAAGGCTGTAGAACTTGTTACAGAACCTAGATTATCCCCTAGGATGACATTGCAGATGATTTAGGGGTTTGATTTGAGAGAATTGGCATGTTTTGGTGAATTTAGGTCTGAACCCGTGTGGGTTCTGAGATCGCTCGCCTGTGGCGAGTGACCACTCGCCGTGGCGAGTACCCCTTAGTTGCTCGCGAGGCGAGCAGCATAGCTCGCCGTGGCGAGCTTGTCCCTTAAATTTTAGGACTTTGACTCAAATGATGATGGTTTTGAGTGCCCTTATATTTATAGAGATGACCTGTGAAGTTGGTTTGGTCAAATTGGATTTAGAGAGCTTAAAAATGAGGATTTTTGGTGAAAAATGTCAAAAGGCCGAGAGCACCCAGGATTGCTCGCCTCCAGCTCGCCCCCAACTCGCCTTTGGCGAGTGAGCTGATGCGAGTACTCGCCTGTGGCGAGCAGATCTACTCGTCGTGGCGAGTTAGTTGACCTTTGTCATGTTTTGTTGTTTTGCAAGCTGTTTCGCATAGGACGTTTAGAGGAACCCTTTGGGTAGAGTTAGTGCTGTTTTATACCCTTAGATGAGTTATGTAAAGATGAATGCTGATGGTTCTATTAGGCCATTGATAAATGATGTGTTGTTAAAAATAAGTGATGTATGAGTATGATGTTATTTGAATAAGATGATGCTACGTGTTGCAATGTGTATGTATAATGAGTTGATGTTCTGCCATGTATTATTATAACTGCATGTGTCAGTCTATAATTTGTAAATGACGTTTGAGACGATGTTTTAAGTTGTTAAGTGACGAGTCCATGCATTTGCATACTATGAGACGGTGGAGCTTTATGCTCAAAGCGACGGTGGAGCATTTGCTCAAAGCGACGGTGAAGCATATTAATGCTATAATCATATGGTACCACATGCATGATGTTGAGACGTTAGGTGTTGCATTTAGTCGAGTCGTTTGTGACATATATGTGATGATGTTTGAGACGTTGATGCATGATGTGATGTTGTTTATGATGATGCTTATGATGATGTTATGATGTGCTATAATGTATATGATTATGAGATAGATATATGATTGTTAATCTTGACGTTTGATTTATACACTAATATTATTGTTGTGAATCTCACCCCTTCTGCTGGAATTGCCGCCTTGTGGGCAAGTGCAGGTACCCAGTCTTAGATGCGTTGATGCGAGAAGTCTGTGTGAAGTAGGGTTGCTCTGATACGTAACGGGATGGGGTCTTTTGTAGAGTCTGTTCCATTATGTATCATGTTTTCAATAAATGTTAACTTTAAGACTTAGTGATGTTGAACCATTAATGTTTTTGAGACGTTTGATGGCTTTTAAGCCAAGACCTTTATGAAGGATTTTGAATTATGATTTCCGCTGCTTATAATTGAATGTTTTGCGAAGGATAAACTAATATTCATTTGTTTTTAAAGAATTTTTATTGTGATGAATGTGACACTCCTTTTGTGAAGTACTCTGATCTATGTGTTCATTTAATGAAATTTTTAAGACGGGAAATTGGGGTGTTACATCGTGCAAATTCGATAAATGTGGTGGCAATCCAACACGATAGGCCACCGCCCCAATCCTCTCTGATATCTGATACGGATCAATAAATTTCGGGGTTAACTTCTTTGACTTCAACGCACGTCCAACACCGGTCATAGGAGTCACTCTCAGGAACACATGATCTCCCTCTTGGAACTCAAGGTCCTTCCTACGCTTATCATGATAACTCTTTTGTCGACTCTGCGACGCTTTCATCTTCTCTTGGATCATTCTTACCTTCTCAGTAGTCTGTTGAACAATCTCTGGTCCTAACATCACATTTTCGCCTGACTCAAACCAACACAACGGAGTTCTGCATCTCCGCCCATACAAAGCCTCAAAGGGTGCCATCCCAATACTCGAATGATAACTGTTGTTGTACGTGAACTCTATCAATGGAAGATGACTATCCCAAGTTCCTCCTTGCTCAAGTACACACACTCTCAACAAATCTTCCAACGACTGAATCGTCCTTTCCGACTGACCATCTGTCTGCGGATGATAAGCCGAACTCAACCTCAACTGAGAACCTAAAGCCTCTTGCAAACTCTTCCAAAATCTAGAAGTAAACCTCGGGTCTCTATCTGATACGATGCTCGAAGGAACACCATGCAACTTCACAATCTCCTTGACATAGATCTCTGCCAACTGGGCAACAGGAAAAGTAATATTAATCGGTAGAAAATGAGCCGACTTCGTCAATCTGTCAACAATCACCCAAATAGCGTCATTCCCTTTAGGAGTATTCGGCAAGCTCGTCACAAAATCCATGGATATACTATCCCATTTCCACTCTGGCACATCTAAAGGTACCATCATACCAGCAGGTTTCTGATGATCAACCTTCGATTTCTGACAAACCAAACAAGAATACACAAACTGTGCCACGTCACGTTTCAAACCAGACCACCAAAACATCCTCTTTAAATCATGATACATCTTCGTAGCTCCCGGATGAATACTCAAGCTACTTCTATGACTCTCTTCAAGAATCATCTTCTTCATTTCCTCATTATCAGGTATGCAAATTCTACCTCGAAATCTTAACACTCCTTGATCATCCACTTTAAAGTCACTATCATCCGTCTGATTACCAGCAACCAACAAGTCCACAAACTTAACATCTTCTTTCTGTGCCTCTTTGATATTCTTCAAGAAATCACTATCAATTTTCAACATTCCCAGCTTTACACTCTGAGGCGTTCTTTCACAAACTAAACTCAAATCTCTGAACTGTTCAAGCAACTCGAATTCCTTCACCATCATAGCAGACATATGCAAGGTCTTCCTACTCAAAGCATCTGCAACTACATTAGCTTTACCCGGAGGGTAATTCAAACCAAAATCGTAATCCTTCAACAATTCAAGCCACCTTCGCTGCCTCATATTCAATTCTTTTTGGTCAAACAAGTATTTCAGACTCTTGTGATCACTAAACACTTCGAACCTCGAACCATACAAGTAATGTCTCCATATTTTCAATACAAAGACCACAGCTGCCAACTCTAAGTCATGCGTCGGATAAT
The DNA here is from genome assembly GCA_958299785.1 of Medicago lupulina. Classification (NCBI taxonomy): domain Eukaryota; kingdom Viridiplantae; phylum Streptophyta; class Magnoliopsida; order Fabales; family Fabaceae; genus Medicago; species Medicago lupulina. The sequence goes on from OY283143.1 coordinate 35,562,277, forward strand.
TCTTCTCATGAATCCTCAATTGCCTTGAAGCATAAGCTACCACTTTACCATCTTGCATAAGAACACCACCTAAACCCAACTTGGACGCGTCACAATATACCACAAAAGGTTCATCAGGCTTCGGCAAAATCAAAACTGGAGCCGTCGTCAAACGCTTCTTCAACTCATTAAAACTGTTCTCACAATGAATATCCCACACAAAAGATTTACCTTTACACGTCAACTGCGTTAACGGAAGAGCCAACTTAGAAAATCCCTCTATAAACCTTCGGTAATAACCTGCTAAACCCAAAAAGCTTCTAATCTCAGTAACCGACTTGGGAGTCTCCCATTGTGATACCGCTTCAACTTTCGACGGATCAACCGCAATGCCATTGCCAGAAATAACATGACCAAGAAAACTTACTTCTTTTAACCAGAAATCACACTTAGACAACTTAGCAAAAAGCTTCTTCTCTTTCAACACTTGCAAGACGATCTTCAAATGCTCAGCATGTTCTTCTTCAGTCTTAGAGTAAACCAGAATATCATCGATGAATACCACAACAAAACGATCCAAATAAGCATGGAAGATTCTATTCATATACTCCATAAATACGCCAGGTGCGTTAGTAACACCGAAAGGCATCACCGTATACTCATAATGTCCATAGCGCGTCCTAAACGCCGTCTTCTGCATATCTTCATCCTTCACTTTAATCTGATGGTAGCCCGATCTCAAATCTATCTTGCTGAATACACAAGCACCCACCAACTGATCCATCAAGTCGTCAATTCTCGGAAGTGGGTACCTATTCTTTATCGTTACTTTATTCAACTGACGATAGTCGATGCACAACCTCATACTTCCATCTTTCTTCTTGACTAACAACACTGGAGCTCCCCACGGTGAAACACTTGGTCTCACGAACTTCTTATCAAGAAAATCCTCTAACTGTTTCTTTAGCTCCGCCAACTCAGAAGCTGACATACGATAAGGCGTCATAGACACAGGCTTCGTTCCAGGAACAAGATCAATCGAAAATTCAACTTCTCTTTCTGGAGGTACATCAGGAATCTCGTCTGGGAAAACTTCAGGAAAGTCGCATACCACTTGTAGCTTATCAATCACTGCCTGATTCTCAATAGATAAAGACGCCATCAAAGAAAACATCATAATTCCATCGCGTTCCAGCTGCTTCAACTGTTTAGTAGATAGGAACTCTGCGCCACTCTCTTCCTCGGGAGAAGAAAAATGCACCGTCTTGCTAAAACAATTAATAAGAACATGGTTGTACTCTAACCAATTCATCCCCAGAATCACATCCATCCCAACCAACGGTAGACACACTAAATCAATCTCAAAATCACGACCAAACATAGATACAGGACATCTTAAACACACAAGGGAAGTAGTCACCGAACCCTTAGCTGGAGTTTCGACAACCATCTCCCCATTCATATCAGATACAACAAGATTCAACTTAGCAGCACAATCAAGAGCAACAAAACAATGCGTAGCACCAGTATCAATGATAGCAACTAAAGGTATATTATTAAAATAACAAGTACCTCTGATCAAGCGATCCTCGCTCTCCGTCTGCGTACCAGACAAAGCAAAAACTCTCCCAGTAGTCTGAGTCTTCTTAGGTTGTGTGCACTGGGACCCAATATGACCTTCCTCATTGCAATTAAAGCATACAATATCTCCACGCTTGCAATCAGCAGTAGTATGACCCTTCTTGCCACAACGAAAACACCTCTTCACCTCTCCAGGACAAGCATTACTCTTATGGCCTTTCACGCCACAAGTATAGCAAACTATCTCAGCAGGAGCATCTTTCTTCACAGGTCTCCTCTCATCATTAACTCGCTGTTTGCCCTTATCTGCAGGGGCACTGTAGGGCTTAGGACGACTTTGCTGCCCTTTTCCTTTCCTCTCATTAACCACCTTGTAATGAGCCTTAGTGTCCTCCTCGTAGATCCTACAGCTGCTCACTAACTCAGAAAAGTTTCTAATCTTCTGATACCCTATAGCCCTCTTGATATCAGCTCGAATCCGTTCTCAAACTTAATACACTTAGAAAATTCGGCGGTCTCAGCAGAGTAGTGTGGATAAAACTTGGCCAGCTCCACAAATTTTGCAGCATATTCAGTCACAGACATGCTCCCTTGCTTTAGCTCTAAAAATTCTATCTCTTTCTTGCCCCGCACATCCTCGGGAAAATATCTGTTGAGGAACTCTCTCCTAAACACTGCCCAGGTCACCTCAGCACCGTCCTGCTCCAGGGTAGGTAGAAGACTAATCCACCAATCGTCCGCCTCCTCAGCCAGCATGTGCGTACCGAAACGCACCTTCTGCACCTCCGTGCACTGCATCACCCTGAACACCCTCTCTATCTCTTTGAGCCAAGTCTGGGCTCCATCCGGATCATATCTCCCCTTGAAGGTAGGAGGATGGTTTCTCAAGAAGGTCTCCAGCATACGGACCTCCGCACTTGCACCAGCATTCGGGTTTGGCTGCTGTCCCACAGCTTGAGCAACAGCCTCCAAGGCAGCAGCAATTGCAGCGTCATTCCTTCCCGCCATCTTAATCCTCTGCAAGCAAACATAAGTTAGAATAATACAATAATAGTATTCTAACTCCAAGACAACGTCACTCGACTCTCTACTTGGCCGGACGGACCGACCTGCTCTGATACCAATTGTAACACCCCGTTTTCCCAACATAAAAATTTCTTTAAAAAGATAGTCATGCATCAGAGTAAGCACATAAACAGGGCATCACATTTCTAAAGACATCTCATATTAATGAATAAATAAACATTAAATCTTCATAAAATATTAGTCATTATCGCAGCGGAAAAATCATAAGGAAAGCATCTCAAAAGTCTTTGGCACGCAGGCCTCATCAACGTCTTATTAACAAAATCTTCAAAATAAACATAAGCATGTAGAATAACTTAATACGCAAGGAACAGAGAAATAAAAGAAGATCCCCCATCCCGTTACGTATCAGAGCACCTAGACTCAATTGCAGAAAGCCTCACACGTCTGCACCTAATCTTGGTTACCTGCACTTGCCCACGAGGCGGCAATTCCAGCAGAAGGGGTGAGATTCACAAATAATTATATTAAACATGTAATTAAATAATCACAATTCAACAACCAAACATAATTCAACATATCACAGATAAACATCTAGTATTTGGAACATCAACATAAACAACACATCATTTAGCATCGTCATAATCAACATCATAAACATCTTAGTAAACATCTTAGACGACTCGACTCGACATCATCACTTGACTATGCAACCCTACGTCTTATATGCATGTGGTACCAATCCAGGGCATGAGCCCTCGTCGCTATGAGCATAAATATACTCCAAGGCATAAGCCTTCGTCGCTGGTGAGCAAAGCTCCAGGGCATAAGCCCTCGTCGCTGGTGAGTAAAAACTCCAGGGCATAAGCCCCCATCATAGAATGAGTATGCATGAGACTCGACACTTTTAACTTAAACAAGTTAACATCATACGTCGCATATTCATCTTAAACATCAAGGACTGACACATGCAGCAACTATACATACGTAGACAGCAAGATGGCAACAAGTACTTCATAAGGTATAACATTAATATGTCAACATCGCACGTAATTCAAGCATTCATCACTTATTCAATTCATATATCACACACAAGCTTCATAAAATCATCAAAAACAGTCTCAATCATCATGTATCATCATTACAGATTATATTAAACATCAATACAAGTCCCATAAGCTACCCAAAGGTCATCTCTCAAGGTTATATGCGACTACGGGTCGCAAACAGAACAGGTTCAGGTTCTGACATAACTCGCTATGGCGAGTGGGAATGCTCGCCTCGCGAGTAACTAAGGTCCTGCTCGCTATGGCGAGTTGGGATTGCTCGCCTCGCGAGCTCTAGGGGACTGCTCGCTATGGCGAGCTGGGATGCTCGCCTCGCGAGTAAACTAGGTCTACTCGCCGCGGCGAGTTGCATAGCTCGCCTAGGCGAGCGATGAACAGACTGCTACCAGTTCTGCGAAAATCACACAAAAGAGTCCCAAATTCATCATCTAAATCGTCTAAACTCTCAGAAATATCAATGTTATGATTAATCTACGTTCTGTACTCATTCTAAACATCTGTTCTACAGCTTTATGGCCTAATTCATGATTTTTCTCAATTTAAACCTAATTCCAATTCTCACAAAGCTCAATCCTACGTTGTCAATCGAGATTAGATGAACTACAGATCAATATAATTAAGTGTTAGGCTCACCCTTACCTGGTAATTGCAGAAAAATCGCAGCCCCTAAGCTCTCTTCTCACTTCACGTGTTGTTGCTTCCCTTTTTCCAAAACTCTATACGCGTACTACTGACTTCTCTCACTTGACCTAATTTCCCTTTATATACTCCAAACAAATCTTATCTTATTTACTTTTCTCCCACATAATTCTCTAAAATCCAAAACTAACCCACAACTAAATATTTTATTTTATTTTCAAATCTTATTTCATTAAACAATAAAATAAGTCACCACGTCGCATAAAATCATATTAAAATCTTCACTTAACATCACATAATATATATAAAAATATATAGCAATTTCTCAAATAAATCAAATAACTAAATAATCAAAAATGGGCGTTACACAGATGGTGCGGTTTGGCACACATATGTTGGCTGAAGAGGCTGACGACTGGTGGGTAAGCACTCAACCAATTCTTCAGGCTGAAGGTGCTGTGATTACGTGGGCTGTGTTTAGAAGGGAGTTCTTGAGAAGGTAGTTTCCGGAGGATGTCCGTGGTAGAAAAGAGATTGAGTTCCTTGAGCTGAAGCAAGGAGATATGTCTATCATAGAGTATGCTGCTAAGTTTTTGGAGCTTGCCAAGTTTTATCTACATTATGCTGCGGAGACTGCTGAGTTCTCCAAATGCATCAAGTTTGAGAATGGCTTGCGAGCTGATATCAAGCGGGCCATTGGCTATCAGAAGATCAGAGACTTTTCTGAGTTGGTAAGCAGTTGTAGGATCTATGAAGAGGACACTAAAGCTCACTACAAGGTGATGAATGATCGAAGAGGTAAAGGGCAGCAGAGTCGTCCGAAACCATATAGTGCCCCAACTGATAAGGGCAAACAGAGAATGCATGATGAGAGGAGGCCTGCACGTAGAGATGCTCCGGCTGACGTTGTTTGTTATAAGTGTGGTGTTAAAGGCCACAAGAGTAATGCCTGCAACCGAGATGAGAAGAAGTGTTTCCGATGTGGAAAGAAGGGCCATACTGTCACTGAATGCAAGCGTGGGGATATTGTTTGCTTCAACTGTAATGAGGAGGGTCACATTGGTTCTCAGTGTACTAAGCCTAAGAAGGCGCAGACAAGTGGTAGAGTTTTTGCCTTGACCGGTACCCAGACCGATAATGAGGATCGACTTATCAGAGGTACTTGTTTCTTTAATGGTACTCCTTTAATTGCAATCATAGATACTGGTGCTACGCATTGTTTCATTGTTGTTGATTGTGCAAAAAGATTGGGTCTGTTTATGTCTGATATGAATGGGGAGATGGTTGTTGAAACTCCAGCTAAGGGTTCAGTAACTACTTCCCTTGTCTGTTTAAGTTGTCCGTTGTCTGTTTTTGGTAGAGATTTTGAAGTTGATCTCGTTTGTTTGCCATTGGTGGGAATGGATGTAATATTGGGAATGAATTGGTTAGAGTACAATCATGTCCTGATTAATTGCTTTACCAAGACGGTGCGGTTTTCTTCTGCTGAAGAAGAGAGTGGAGCGGAATTTTTATCCACTAAGGAGATGAAGCGGTTAGAACAAGACGGCGTGTTGATGTTTTCCTTGCTGGCATTCTTGTCGGTGGAGAATCAAGCTGTGATTGACGGTTTGCCTGTTGTGAAAGAGTTTCCTGAAGTTTTTCCTGATGAGATTCCAGATGTGCCACCAGAAAGGGAGGTTGAATTTTCGATTGACCTTGTGCCGGGTACGAAGCCTGTGTCGATGGCTCCTTACCGTATGTCAGCTTCTGAGTTAGCTGAGTTGAAGAAGCAGTTGGAGGACTTACTTGACAAGAAGTTTGTGAGACCGAGTGTTTCACCATGGGGAGCGCCGGTGTTGTTGGTAAAGAAGAAGGATGGTAGCATGCAGTTGTGTATTGATTACCGCCAGTTGAACAAAGTGACGATAAAGAATAGGTATCCACTTCCGAGGATTGATGACTTGATGGATCAGTTAGTGGGTGCAAAAGTATTTAGCAAGATTGACTTGAGGTCGGGTTACCATCAGATTAAGGTGAAAGATGAGGATATGCAGAAGACGGCCTTTAGGACACGATATGGTCATTATGAATATAAGGTGATGCCTTTCGGTGTTACTAATGCGCCTGGTGTGTTTATGGAATACATGAACAAAATTTTTCATGAGTATCTGGATCAGTTCGTGGTGGTCTTTACTGATGATATTCTGATTTATTCTAAGACTGAAGCAGAGCATGCAGAGCATTTGAAGATTGTATTACAAGTGCTGAAAGAAAAGAAATTATATGCCAAGTTATCCAAGTGTGAATTCTGGTTGCATGAAGTAAGTTTTCTTGGCCACATCATTTCTGGTAAAGGTATTGCTGTAGATCCTTCGAAGGTTGATGCTGTGTCGCAGTGGGAGACACCGAAGTCAGTTACCGAGGTTAGAAGTTTTCTTGGTTTGGCTGGTTTCTATCGTAGGTTCCTTGAAGGATTCTCGAAGTTGGCACTTCCTTTGACGCAGTTGACTTGTAAAGGAAAAGCATTTGTGTGGGATACTCAATGTGAGAGTAGTTTCAATGAGTTAAAGCAAAGATTGACGACTGCTCCTATTTTGATTTTGCCGAAGCCAGAAGAACCTTTTGTTGTTTATTGTGATGCATCTAAGCTGGGTTTAGGTGGTGTTTTGATGCAAGATGGCAAGGTGGTAGCGTATGCTTCTAGGCAGTTGAGGATCCATGAGAAGAATTATCCTACACATGATTTAGAGTTAGCAGTTGTGGTGTTTGTGTAAAAAATTTGGAGGCACTATTTGTACGGTTCCAGATTTGAAGTATTTAGTGATCATAAGAGTTTAAAATATTTGTTTGATCAGAAGGAGTTGAACATGAGGCAGAGGAGGTGGCTTGAGTTGCTTAAGGATTATGATTTTGGCTTGAATTACCATCCCGGTAAAGCCAATGTAGTTGCGGATGCGTTGAGCAGAAAGACGTTGCACATGTCGGCTATGATGGTGAAAGAGTTTGAGCTACTTGAACAGTTTAGAGATTTGAGTCTTGTTTGTGAAAGGTCGCCTCAGAGTGTGCGGTTGGGCATGTTGAAGATCAATAGTGATTTCTTGAATAGTATCAAAGAGGCGCAGAAGCTTGATTTTAAGTTTGTGGATTTGATGACTGCTGGTGATCAGAATGCGGATAGTGATTTCAAGGTTGATAACCAAGGTCTGTTGAGGTTTAGAGGAAGGATTTGTATTCCTGATGATGAGGGTTTGAAGAAGTTGATTTTAGAAGAAAGTCACAAGAGTAGTTTGAGTATTCATCCGGGAGCTACTAAAATGTATCATGACTTGAGGAAATTGTTTTGGTGGTACGGTTTGAAAAGAGATGTTGCTCAGTTTGTGTATGCATGTTTGACTTGCCAGAAGTCTAAGGTTGAGCATCAGAAGCCTGCAGGGCTGTTGACTCCGTTAGATGTACCTGAGTGGAAGTAGGATAGCATTTCTATGGATTTTGTGACGAGTTTACCGAATACTCCAAGAGGGCATGATGCCATTTGGGTCGTGGTCGACAAGTTGACTAAGTCGGCGCACTTTATTCCGATCAATATTAGTTATCCGGTAGCTTAGTTGGCGGAGATCTATATCCGTGATATTGTGAAATTGCATGGTGTTCCGTCTAGTATTGTGTCGGATAGAGATCCGAGGTTCACTTCGAGGTTTTGGAAGAGTTTTGGGTTCGAAATTGAGGTTGAGTTCGGCTTATCATCCGCAGACAGATGGTCAGTCGGAGAGGACTATCCAATCCTTAGAAGATTTGTTGAGGGTGTGTGTACTCGAGCAAGGTGGAGCTTGGGACAGCCACTTACCGTTGATAGAGTTCACATACAACAATAGTTACCATTCGAGTATTGGTATGGCACCGTTTGAAGCTTTGTATGGTCAAAGGTGTAGAACTCCTTTGTGTTGGTTTGAGTCGGGTGAAAGTGTTGTGTTAGGACCAGAGTTGGTTCAACAGACCACAGAAAAGGTCAAGTTGATAAGAGAAAAGATGAAAGCATCGCAAGATCGTCAGAAGAGTTACCATGACAAACGAAGAAAGGCCCTTGAGTTTCAGGAGGATGATCATGTGTTTTTGAGGGTTACTCCTATGACGGGTGTAGGACGTACATTGAAGTCTAAGAAGTTGACTCCAAAGTTCATTGGTCCTTATCAGATTTCAGAGAGGGTTGGAACCGTGGCATATCGGATTGGATTGCCACCACATCTATCGAACTTGCATGATGTGTTTCATGTGTCGCACCTGAGGAAATATGTAGCAGACCCTTCTCATGTTATTCCTAGAGATGATGTGCAAGTTAGGGATAACCTTACCGTTGAGACTTTACCTTTAAGGATTGATGATCGTAAGGTGAAGCAGCTGAGAGGCAAGGAAATACCTTTGGTGAGGGTTGTTTGGGGTGGTGTGACTGGTGAAAGTTTGACTTGGGAATTGGAGAGCAAGATGCAAGAATCCTATCTTGAGTTGTTTGTTGCTTGAGGTAATATTTCGAGGACGAAATTATCTAAGTTGGGGAGAGTTGTAACGCCCTAATTTCTAATTTGTTATTTTTAGTTGTTTTGCATAATTTATTTGAATTCATAAATAATTATGTGATATGTGGTGTGTTATTTGATTTATATTCATTTATATGAAAATTGGTGATTATTTGCATTGTTTTATAAAGATAGAAGAAATAATATTTATTTTAGAAAAAGGGGATTTATTTAGAGTTAATAGAGTTAAGGAGGGGTTAAGGAGAATTAATAGAAAGTTAGTGAGGGAGTAAAGAGAAAAGGGGAGTTATGTTTTGGTTGGTAAGAAAATAGAAAGTCAGACAAAATATTTTGCACGTATCAGTAAAACAGAACATAAGCTTTTGGGAGGAAGAGGGGAGAACCAAGAACAAGGGAGATTGCTAGGAAGAGTTGAGTTCTGTAGCTTTTGTTCATCTAATCAGGTAAGGGTGGGTTTACTTTTCAATTGCTAATGTATATATGTATGATTTCATGAAAATGGATTGAAAATGGTGATTGTTGTATTAGGTTTAAGAAATATGAAAAATGCCATTGTTGATGAATTATGTGTAATGGATGATGTTTTTATGAGATGTTTCTGTTGTTTTGTTGTGTAGTGAACCCATAAACATTGTTCTAATTCATTTTGGGTGATTGGGGGATCAAAATTGGGTTTTTGGATGAAAAAGGGCTTAGAAAATCGTAGTTTGAAAACTGCCCAGATGAAGCTTCGCTTGAAGCGAGATACTTTTCGCTTAAGCGAGATTCCCAGAATGTTGTCCAGATGAAACTTCGCTTGAAGCGAGATGCAAGCGAACCCCGAGCGAGATTCCCCCAGACTTACGACATTTAAGTCGCTTGAAGCGAGATTAGCTTCGCTTAAGCGAGATTGGTCCTGTGCGACCATTTTGTGCAATTTTTCAAAGTGCTCCTAACCCAAACCTAAGCTTCCTAACTTGTTTATTGGATTTATTAAGAATTGTTTAGATGATAAAACTTATATATGAAGATGATTAAGATGGATATATGTATGATTACTTGAAATTAAGTCTGCTTTGCTAAGTTTGAAGTTATCCTTGATGTTGCTGAGTGGTGTTATCACTTATATTTAACAACACATCATTTATCAATGGCCTAATAGAACCATCAGCATTCATCTTTACATAACTCATCTAAGGGTATAAAACAGCACTAACTCTACCCAAAGGGTTCCTCTAAACGTCCTATGCGAAACAGCTTGCAAAACAACAAAACATGACAAAGGTCAACTAACTCGCCACGGCGAGTAGATCTGCTCGCCACAAGCGAGTACTCGCATCAGATCACTCGCCAAAGGCGAGTTGGGGGCGAGCAATCCTGGGTGCTCTCGGCCTTTTTGACATTTTTCACCAAAAATCCTCATTTTTAAGCTCTCTAAATCCAATTTGACCAACCAACTTCACAGGTCATCTCTATAAATATAAGGGCACTCAAAACCATCATCAGTTGGGTCAAAGTCCTAAAATTTAAGGGACAAGCTCGCCACGGCGAGCTATGCTGCTCGCCTCGCGAGCAACTAAGGGGTACTCGCCACGGCGAGTGGTCACTCGCCACAGGCGAGCGATCTCAGAACCCACACGGGTTCAGACCTAATTTCACCAAAACATGCCAATTCTCTCAAATCAAACCCGTAAATCATCTGCAATGTCATCCTAGGGGATAATCTAGGTTCTGTAACAAGTTCTACAGCCTTACAACATCAAACCCTCATCAATTCATCACAAATTCATCTTAACCCTAGTTCTCAAATTCATCTTAATTCTCACCAAACTCTATGCCAATCAAGAACAGATGATTCACAATTAAGATTATTGAAGTTAGGCTCACCCTTACCTGGAAAATTGTGCAGAATAGGAACCTAGCTTCTCTTCTCTCTTGAACCGTTCTTCTCTTTTCCCAAAGTCTGTAACGCGTTCTAAAAAAGTTTCCTCTTAACCTACTCCTCTTTTATACTCCCTCTCAATCTTTCTATTTCTACCTCAACCCTCACAACTCTTCTTATTTATAAATATAACCCCATCTCTTAAAATTCTATTTTTCCAACAAATCTCTATATTTATCAAATAAATATCCATATAAACATCACTTATATTATTTTATTAGACAATAAAATAATAACACGTCACACGTCACCAACACGTCACAAGTACGTCACAAATACGTCACAAAATCATCAAAATCCATATAATATATAAACATATACCATATCATCTAATAAAATAATTAAATAATTAGAGAGGGCGTTACAACTCTCCCCCTCTTAAAAGATTTTCGTCCTCGAAAATTTACCTCGTTCAAACAACTCTGGATAGGATTCCAGCATCTTACTTTCTAGCTCCCATGTCAAGCTTTCACCCGTCGCTCCGTCCCAAACAACTCTAACGAGAGGTATCTCTTTGCCCCTCAGCGTCTTCGTCTTTCGATCATCAATCCTCACGGGTAAGGTCTCAACCGTAAGGTTGTCCCTAACTTGCACATCGTCACTTTGGATCACATGAGACGGATCCGGAACATACTTCCTCAGCTGAGATACATGAAAAACATCTTGCAAATTCGATAAGTGCGGTGGTAATCCAACACGATATGCCACCGGCCCAATCCTCTCTGAAATCTGATACGGACCAATAAACCTCGAAGTCAACTTCTTTGATTTCAAAGCACGTCCAACACCCGTCATAGGAGTCACTCTCAGGAACACATGATCCCCCTCTTGGAACTCAAGGTCCTTCCTACGCTTATCGTGATAACTCTTTTGTCGACTCTGTGACGCTTTCATCTTTTCTTGGATCATTCTCACCTTCTCAGTAGTCTGTTGAACGATCTCCGGTCCTAAGACCACTCTTTCACCCGACTCAAACCAGCACAACGGAGTCCTGCATCTCCGACCATACAAAGCCTCAAACGGTGCCATTCCAATACTTGAATGGTAACTGTTGTTGTACGTGAACTCTATCAAAGGAAGATGACTATCCCAAGCCCCTCTCTGCTCAAGTACACAAACCCTCAACAAGTCCTCCAACGACTGAATCGTCCTCTCTGACTGACCATCTGTTTGCGGATGATAAGCCGAACTCAACCTCAACAGAGATCCCAACGCCTCTTGCAAACTCTTCCAAAATCGAGAAGTAAATCTTGGATCTCTATCTGATACGATGCTCGAAGGAACACCATGCAGCTTAACTATCTCTTTAACATAAATCTCCGCCAACTGAGCCACATGAAAAGTAATGTTGATTGGTAGAAAGTGAGCAGACTTCGTTAATCTATCAACAATTACCCAAATAGCATCGTTCCCTTTAGGAGTATTGGGCAAACTCGTCACAAACTCCATGGATATACTATCCCATTTCCACTCTGGCAAATCTAAAGGTACCATCATACCAGTCGGTTTCTGATGCTCAATCTTCGACTTTTGACAAACCAAGCAGGAATACACAAATTGTGCCACGTCGCGTTTCAAACCAGACCACCAAAAAAACTTCTTTAAATCGTGGTACATCTTCGTAGCTCCCGGGTGAATACTCAAGCTACTTCTATGACTCTCTTCTAGGATCATCTTCTTAATTTCATCATTTTCAGGAATGCAAATCCTACCTCGGAATCTCAACACTCCTTGGTCATCGACCTTAAAGTCACCATCCACTGCCTCGTTACCAGCAATCAACAAATCTACGAACTTGACATCTTCTTTTTGTGCTTCTTTGATATGCTTCAGGAAATCATTATCGATTCTCAACATTCCCAGTTTTATGCTCTGAGGAGTTCTTTCACACACCAAACTCAAGTCTCTAAACTGTTCCAACAACTCAAATTCTTTCACCATCAACGCGGACATATGCACAGTTTTCCTACTTACGGCATCTGCAACCACATTTGCTTTCCCAGGATGGTAATTCAAACCAAAATCATAATCTTTAAGTAACTCAAGCCACCTTCTCTGCCTCATATTCAATTCCTTCTGATCAAATAAATATTTCAAACTCTTATGATCACTGAATACTTCAAATCTTGAACCATACAAGTAGTGTCTCCATATTTTCAATACAAAGACCACAGCTGCCAACTCTAAGTCATGCGTGGGATAATTCTTCTCGTGAATTCTCAATTGTCTTGAAGCATATGCTACCACCTTACCTTCTTGCATAAGCACACCTCCTAAACCCAACTTGGACGCATCACAATATACCACAAAAGGTTCATCAGGCTTCGGTAAAACCAGCACTGGAGCCGTTGTCAGACGCTTCTTCAGCTCATTAAAACTATTCTCACAATGCACATCCCATACAAAAGACTTACCCTTACACGTCAACTGCGTTAACGGAAGAGCTAACTTAGAGAATCCTTCTATAAACCTTCTATAGTAACCAGCTAGTCCCAAAAAGCTTCTAATTTCCGTAACCGACTTAGGAGTCTCCCATTGCGATACCGCTTCAACTTTCGACGGGTCAACCGCGATACCATCACCAGAAATGACATGGCCAAGAAAACTCACTTCCTTTAGCCAGAATTCGCACTTAGATAACTTAGCATACAATTTCTTTTCTCTCAACACCTGCAAAACAGTCTTCAAATGTTCAACATGCTCCTCTTCAGTCTTGGAGTACACCAGTATATCATCAATAAACATCACCACGAACTGATCCAAAAATGCATGGAAGATGCGATTCATATACTCCATAAACACTCCAGGTGCATTGGTAACTCCAAAAGGCATAACCTTATACTCGTAGTGACCATAACGGGTCCTGAAAGCCGTCTTCTGCATACCTTCATCCTTCACTTTGATCTGGTGGTAACCTGACCTCAAATCTATCTTGCTGAAAACACGTGCACCCACTAATTGATCCATCAGATCGTCAATCCTCGGAAGTGGATACCTATTCTTGATCGTCACCTTGTTCAGCTGTCTGTAATCAATGCACAGTCTCATACTGCCGTCTTTCTTCTTCACTAGTAACACTGGAGCTCCCCATGGTGAAACACTTGGTCTAACAAACTTCTTATCCAACAAGTCTTCTTCTGGGGCCTCCTCTCGTCATTCACTCTTTGCTTCCCTTTATCTCTAGGGGCATCATAAGGTTTAGGGCGACTCTGCTGGTCCTTAGCTTTCCTCTCATCCACTACCTTGTAGTGAGCCTTGGTATCCTCTTCATATATTCTGCAGCTACTCACTAACTCAGAAAAGTTGCGGATCTTCTGATAACCAATGGCTCGCTTGATGTCAGCACGCAAGCCATTCTCGAACTTTATGCACTTCGAAAATTCAGCCGTCTCAGGAGTATAATGCGGGTAAAACTTAGCCAGCTCCACAAACTTTGCCGCATACTCAGTCACCGACATGTTTCCTTGCTTAAGCTCCAGAAATTCTATCTCTTTCTTCCCACGAACATCTTCTGGGAAGTATCTGTTAAAGAGCTCCCTCGTGAAAACAGCCCACGTCACCACAGCTCCGTCTTGCTCCAAAATGGGTAGGATACTAACCCACCAATCATCAGCCTCCTCCGCTAGCATGTGCTTGCCAAAACGCACCTTCTGCACATCGTCACATTGCATGACTCTGAAGATCCTCTCTACTTCCTTGAGCCATGTTTGAGCCCCATCTGGATCATAGCGCCCCTTGAAAGTTGGCGGGTGATTCCTCAGGAAGGTCTCCAACATCCTAGTCCCGTCGTTTCCACCAGCATTGTTCTGATTACCCACAACATTAGCCATTGCTTCCAAAGCAGCAGCAAGGGCAGCATCGTTTCTACCAGCCATCTTAGTTCTCTTGGAAAACAAACGTAAGTCAGAATAATACGATGATACTATTCTAACTCTAAGACAACGTCACTCGACTCTCTACTTGGCCGGACGGACCGACCTGCTCTGATACCAATTGTAACACCCCAATTTCCCGTCTTAAAAATTTCATTAAATGAACACATAGATCAGAGTACTTCACAAAAGGAGTGTCACATTCATCACAATAAAAATTCTTTAAAAACAAATGAATATTAGTTTATCCTTCGCAAAACATTCAATTATAAGCATCATCATAAACAACATCACATCATGCATCAACGTCTCAAACATCATCACATATATGTCACAAATGACTCGACTAAATGCAACACCTAACGTCTCAACATCATGCATGTGGTACCATATGATTATAGCATTAATATGCTTCACCGTCGCTTTGAGCAAATGCTCCACCGTCGCTTTGAGCATAAAGCTCCACCGTCTCATAGTATGCAAATGCATGGACTCGTCACTTAACAACTTAATACACCGTCTCAAACGTCATTTACAAATTATAGACTGACACATGCAGTTATAATAATACATGGCAGAACATCAACTCATTATACATACACATTGCAACACATAGCATCATCTTATTCAAATAACATCATACTCATACATCACTTATATTTAACAACACATCATTTATCAATGGCCTAATAGAACCATCAGCATTCATCTTTACATAACTCATCTAAGGGTATAAAACAGCACTAACTCTACCCAAAGGGTTCCTCTAAACGTCCTATGCGAAACAGCTTGCAAAACAACAAAACATGACAAAGGTCAACTAACTCGCCACGGCGAGTAGATCTGCTCGCCACAAGCGAGTACTCGCATCAGCTCACTCGCCAAAGGCGAGTTAGGGGCGAGCTGGAGGCGAGCAATCCTGGGTGCTCTCGGCCTTTTTGACATTTTTCACCAAAAATCCTCATTTTTAAGCTCTCTAAATCCAATTTGACCAACCAACTTCACAGGTCATCTCTATAAATATAAAGGGCACTCAAAACCATCATCAGTTGGGTCAAAGTCCTAAAATTTAAGGGACAAGCTCGCCACGGCGAGCTATGCTGCTCGCCTCGCGAGCAACTAAGGGGTACTCGCCACGGCGAGTGGTCACTCACCACAGGCGAGCGATCTCAGAACCCACACGGGTTCAGACCTAAATTCACCGAAACATGCCAATTCTCTCAAATCAAACCCCTAAATCATCTGCAATGTCATCCTAGGGGATAATCTAGGTTCTGTAACAAGTTCTACAGCCTTACAACATCAAACCCTCATCAATTCATCACAAATTTATCTTAACCCTAGTTCTCAAATTCATCTTAATTCTCACCAAACTCTATGCCAATCAAGAACAGATGATTCACAATTAAGATTATTGAAGTTAGGCTCACCCTTACCTGGAAAATTGTGCAGAATAGGAACCTAGCTTCTCTTCTCTCTTGAACCGTTCTTCTTCTCTTTTCCCAAAGTCTGTAACGCGTTCTAAAAAAGTTTCCTCTTAACCTACTCCTCTTTTATACTCCCTCTCAATCTTTCTATTTCTACCTCAACCCTCACAACTCTTCTTATTTATAAATATAATCCCATCTCTTAAAATTCTATTTTTCCAACAAATCTCTATATTTATCAAATAAATATCCATATAAACATCACTTATATTATTTTATTAGACAATAAAATAATAACACGTCACACGTCACCAACACGTCACAAGTACGTCACAAATACGTCACAAAATCATCAAAATCCATATAATATATAAACATATACCATATCATCTAATAAAATAATTAAATAATTAGAGAGGGCGTTACAGGTTGTATGCAGATATACACCACAGAGTCATTCATACTCATATGCATTTGTTGGGGGCTTATTGCCCTGGAATGTTTTTCATTCACCTGTTGGGGGCTTATTGCCCTGGAACGCTTTATCGTTCACCTGTTGGGGGCTTATTGCCCTGGGATGCTTTAACCATCCAAATTGTTGGGGGCTTATTGCCCTGGAATGTTTAGCATTCAACGCACGTAGTATGGTACCACATGCATATTGCATTAGTAGTTGAGGTCTTGCATAGTTGTTGTAGATGTGAGATGTCTTGTTGGAGTTGTAGTTGGTGAGATGTCGCCACAAGGGTTGCTGTTATTGATGTTAATCAAAGATGAATCAAAATTATAATGTTGAGATGATATTGTTGATAATGTTGCTGTTGGTTGTTATTATTTGTTGTTGTTTTCAATTTACTTTGATGATTCATATATCTATATATTTTACTTTTGAATTGTGAACTCACCCCTTCTGCTGGAATTGCCGCCTTGTGGGCAAGTGCAGGTAATGAAGACTAGTGTTGTTGGCTCTTGCGTCTAGGGCTCTGATACATAGAAGGGATGGAGAAACGTTATCTTTCTTGTATTCCTTTATGTATCATTTCTTTTGAAGAACATATTGTTGGATATTTAATTTTTGGAAGATGCTTAAATTGTTGAGGCCTTTGAGCCAAGGATTTTGTTGTAGATGATTAATGATGTTGATTTAAATTAAAGATTTTCCGCTGCAGAATTTTATAAAGATGACTTGTTGATATTTGAATAGTTTTATATTCTATTTAAATAATTTTGAAAGTGGTGTAATACTCCGTTGTATGTTGAATAACTCTGATTATTATTTATATTATTATTATTATTACGTCGTTTTGGGAAACGGGGTGTTACACTTAACAATTCTATCTTATTACTCTTTCTGCCCAAAACTCTTTAAAATTACTAAACAGCCCAACGTCTCAATATTTATTTTATTTTCAAATCTTATTTTATTAAACAATAAAATAAGTCACCACATCATGTAAAATCACTAAAAATCACATAAATCTTAATCTCCACATCTCGTAGAATATATATAAATATACCTAGACTCCTCAAATAAATCAAATAATTAAATAATTAAAAT
This sequence comes from Medicago lupulina, assembly GCA_958299785.1. Classification (NCBI taxonomy): domain Eukaryota; kingdom Viridiplantae; phylum Streptophyta; class Magnoliopsida; order Fabales; family Fabaceae; genus Medicago; species Medicago lupulina. Next base: position 35,579,861 of record OY283143.1, read on the forward strand.
AATCTAAAGTAGGCGTTACAACTCTCCCCAACTTATAAGATTTTTGTCCTCGAAAATTTACCTCAAGCAAACAACTCTGCATAAGATTCCAGCATCTTACTCTCTAGCTCCCGCGTCAAGCTTTCACCAGTCGCTCCATCCCAAACGACTTTCACAAGAGGTATCTCCTTGCCTCTCAAACTCTTCACTTCTCGACCTTCAATCCTCACTGGTAAGGTCTCAACCGTAAGGTTATCCCTAACTTGCACTTCATCTCTCTGTATCACATGAGATGGATCCGAAACATACTTCCGAAGTTGCGACACATGGAACACATCGTGCAAATTCGAAAGATGCGGTGGTAAACCCACTCGGTACGCCACCATCCCAACTCTTTCCGATATCTGATACAGACCAATAAACTTCGGGGTCAACTTCTTTGACTTCAATGCACGACCAACACCGGTCATGGGGGTAACTCTTAGGAACACATGGTCTCCCTCTTGAAACTCAAGGTCTTTCCTTCGCTTATCATGATAACTCTTTTGTCGACTCTGCGACGCTTTCATCTTTTCTTGAATCATCTTTACCTGCTTAGTAGTCTGCTGAACAATCTCTGGTCCTAAAACCACATTCTCACCTGACTTAAACCAACACACCGGAGTTCTGCATCTTCGACCATACAAAGCCTCAAAAGGTGTCATTCCAATACTCGAATGGTAACTGTTGTTGTACGTGAACTCTATCAACGGAAGATGACTATCCCAAGTTCCTCCTTGCTCAAGTACACAGACTCTCAACAAGTCTTCCAATGACTGAATCGTTCTTTCCGACTGACCATCTGTCTGCGGATGATACACCGAACTCAACCTCAACTTAGACCCTAAAGCCTCTTGCAAACTCTTCCAAAATCTAGAAGTAAACCTTGGATCTCTATCTGACACAATGCTCGAAGGAACACCATGCAGCTTCACAATTTCACGAATCTAAATCTCTGCCAACTGTGTTACATGAAAACTTATGTTAATCAGAATAAAATGAGCCGACTTCGTCAATCTATCAACAATCACCCAAATAGCGTCATTCCCTTTAGGAGTATTCGACAAACTCGTCACAAAATCCATGGATATACTATCCCATTTCCACTCTGGCACATCTAAAGGTGTCATCAATCCAGCAGGTTTCTGATGCTCTACGTTGGACTTCTGACAAATGAAACAAGCATACATAAACTGCGCCACATTGCGTTTCAATCCAGACCACCAAAACAACTTTTTCAAATTGTGATACATCTTGGTAGCTCCCGGATGAATACTCAAGCTACTTCTGTGACTCTCTTCAAGAATCATCTTCTTCATCTCATCATTGTCAGGAATGCAAATTCTACCTCGGAATCTCAACACTCCTTGATCATCGACCTTAAAGTCACTATCTTTAGTCTGATTAAAAGTAACCAACAAATCTACAAACTTTACATCCGCTTTCTACGCTTCCTTAATGCTTTTCAAGAAATCATTATCAATCTTTAGCATTCCTAGCTTTACACTCTAAGGTGACCATTCACAGACTAAACTCAAATCTCTAAACTGTTCAGGCAATTCGAACTCCTTCACCATCATAGCAGACATATACAAAGTCTTCCTACTTAAGGCATCTGCAACAACATTAGCTTTACCCGGATGATAATTGAACCTAAAATCATAGTCCTTCAATAATTCGAGCCACCTTCGCTGTCTCATATTCAATTCCTTCTGATCAAACAAATACTTCATGCTCTTGTGATCACTGAACACTTCAAATCTGGAACCGTACAAGTAATGTCTCCAAATCTTAAGCACAAATACAACTTCCGCTAATTCAAGATCATGAGTAGGATAATTTCGTTCATGAATTCTCAACTGTCTCGATGCATAAGCAACCACCTTACCCTCTTGCATAAGCACACCACCTAAACCCAACTTGGACGCATCACAATAAACAACAAAAGGTTCATCGGACTTCGACAAAATCAAGAATGGAGCCGTCGTCAAACGCTTCTTCAACTCATTAAAACTGTTCTCATAATGAACATCCCACACAACGGCCTTACCTTTACAAGTCAACTGCGTTAACGGTAGTGCCAACGTAGAAAATCCTTCTATAAATCTTCAGTAATAACCTACCAATCCCAAAAAGCTTCTAATCTCTGTAACCAACTTAGGAGTCTCCCATTGTGATATTGCTTCAACTTTAGACGGATCAACTGCAACACCATTACCAGAAATAACATGGCCAAGAAAACTCACCTCATTCAACCAGAACTCGCACTTTGACAATTTAGCATACAACTTCTTCTCTTTCAACACTTGCAAAACAATCTTCAAATGCTCAGCATGTTCCTCTTCAGACTTAAAGTATATCAAAATATCGTCAATGAATACCACTAAAAAGAGATCCAAATAAGCATGAAAGATACGATTCATGTACTCCATAAATACACCAAGTGCATTAGTAACACCGAAAGGCATCACGGTATACTCGTAATGGTCGTAACGCATCCTAAAAGTCGTCTTCTACATATCTTCATCTTTCACTTTAATCTAGTGATAACCCGATCTCAAATCAATCTTGCTAAACACACGTGCACCCACTGATGGGACAAAACCGCAAGTTCACGGTCTTATCGGAGTAGTAATAAAGAGAGTATCGTTCCGACAGGGAGTTGGTCAATTCAATCAACTTAGAGTTATGATTAGAAGAGAAAATAGTAATTTAGGGTTTTGAATGTTTGAAGAGAAAATAATATAAGAAGAGAGCCTTGGGATTATTGGTTCGTCATAATAACAAACCCTCCACAAACCTGAAGATTTAACCTTAAAACCTTATGATAGACCTAGTTTCGTATGACCGGTTTCCCTTTAGCCCCTTACTTTTCCTCTCAGTCCAGTAAGAGTTTACTCCTATTTTGCTGAATTAATTACTAGGAGATGCATTAAGGCTGTGAAACTACTTCCTCCCAAGATTGCAAAGACTATTTTACTGCCTTTGCAATCTCTGTCTAATATTCACTTGTTCCAACATCTCATCGCAGCTTTCGCTTGTAGATTTGATGTTTGGGATAATGGATTAATAATTATCATAACCTCATCTTTCGCTTGTTGGTAGTTGATAATGATTAAACCATGTTTAACCGGTGAAATTAGATTAGAAACTAGATTACTTAAGGGTTTAAAGAAAAGGCTTGGTTTGCTTTGGATTACGTCATTAGACTATCCAACAATCCCAAGACAAGAGAAGTCTACTCACTCATGATCATAGTAGACAAGGGGAAGAAGAGAAAAGACATAAAGTAAATAAAATAAAGAGAAATTATTATTAGAAAACTGTCACTATTGTATTCCAAGAATAAGATAAATATTTGTGATGGAAGGCTCCTCTATTTATAGCTTACAATTGACTTAGAGCCTAAGCAACTATAATACTAGAGTGCCCCACAAGAAACTGTGGGCCTAAACTAAAAACAGAGTAGCTTGCACAGGAAGCAAAAGCAGCTAAAGAGATTTTGAGAGGTGGCACGGCCGTGCCACATTTGGCACGGGCCGTGCCAAGCTTCTGACTTGGGGGAGACTTATTTTTGGCTCCAAATCTTCGTATTCTTGCTTCGAATCAGCTCTGAATCCCTTTCTTCTGCTCCAAGGCTCTTTCCATCCAATATTCGTCCCTGAAATATAATAGATTGCATTCTAAAGTAAAATAGTTCTATAAAATAAATAACAATAATATAAAATAAACTTAAATCTAAATATAACGAGACAGAATATTATATAAAATAATCTTAGATCTAAAAAAAACTGAATATTATATATAAAATAAACCTAGATCTAAATAAAACAAGACTGAATATTATATAAAGTAAACTAATCACTAATTCATCTAAATTACTTAAAAAGGAAATAATAATAAACTTAAATTCAAACAAATAAGATTAAATACTACATTAAATAAACTACTTTATTGACTCATCAAACTCCCCCACACTTGGATCTTTGCTTGTCCTCAAGCAAAAGGCATAGACATTTGTAGCACAAAACAAGATTATATTCATGACAATTCAAATGAAACTTATGTCTCCTCAAAAAGGCTTTTAATTCCAATGTACACTAATCACAAACTCAAGCAATCCTTGTATTCTTTATTCAACCCAACAATCAAGTCCTAAGTGAGTTTGTGTGTGTGTGTAGTTCATCCCTATTTTTGCTCCTGTATAAACAGATATTATGAGGAAACAGGTTCTAACTTAAAGACTAAGCTAACCGAGAAAAATTCTTTCTTCATTTCGTATAAGATAGATGGGAGTAATTGTGGTCATTTTGACCTTTTGCCATTTGAACAAATTTGGAATTTAAGCGCATTAATTTAAGGGAACAACATCTTCACGTAGGAAGTCGGAGGGCCTACCCCCTTCCCCAATCTAGATTCAATGGTGCCCCTTAAAACATCATCTTCAAGTAGGAAGTCGGAGGGCCTACCCCCTTCCCCAATCTAGATTCGATGATGCTTTTATTTGTCTCAAGATAACATCACCTACAAGTAGGAAGTCGGAGGGCCTACCTCCTTCCCCAATCTAGATTCAGTGATGCAACCTTTAGATTTATTTTGGCTTTTTAGACTCCCCCATACTAGCTTATACTACTTTTACTCTTAAAATTTTTGAGGGTTAACTTACCTCTAAAACTAGAACGTGTTCCTTAAAATACATATTCATACAATTGCTCAAGGGGTGTAACACGTGCATTTACTCATTGGAGAATTTATTCACAATAGAACAAGGTGTGGGTTTATCAAGAAAACTTTAAAACTCAAGAGTTCACTTTCATGTACAAGAAACTACCAATTTAGAGAAGACAACAAAAAAATTTATGTCATATTTTTACACTAAAAACAAGCTACTTAATCATTATAGTTGTTACCGGCATCATAATCATGGTGCTCCTTATGGTGGTGCAAGTGTGCACCTTCCTCCTCAAGGTTTTGCTCCTCCTCTTGTTCCTGTGGGACATCACCAACATACAGCAAATTTTCCTCCACCTCGGTGTTAGTCCGAGATGGGTTAGGAAGTACAATCAAACACATAGGCACATTGAGCTGAAGCTCGAAAGTTATACGGCCAGGTTGAGGTTTAATGAAGTTCATAGCAATGAGGGTTTCTATATTAAGCTTATTGTTCCCCTCAATTCTATTAATCCCTCGGTTCTCACCTACGCCAAACTTCCTAGCTATAAAGGTGATAATGCCCCCTACCACTATCTCACTCCTATCATTAGATTTTGCTCCTAAAGAAGCAAGATAATCAAGCATATAAAAGCAAGTATTCACAGGATGGTTGTTAATCATTGCCCAAAGCATAAATATTTCATCCGTCCTAGTGGTACCTACTTCCTTTCTACCCCAAATTGTGCAAGCCATAGCCCTTTGGAGGTATCTAAGCACAGGGTTATGTATATTACTAACCTTATTGGATCTAGAGTTGTATTGTTCTAGGCCGGTAATACTTTGCCAAAAGGTGATGAGGTTGTATGCTTTCGGCCTTAGATCATGATTATAAGAGTCATGGATGAACCCCGCATTGGCGAAGCCCATCTCATTGCAAAAGTTTTCTAAAGACATCTCATAATCGGTGTTCATAAGCCGGAAGTAAACTCTATGGTCGAGGTCATCATAATTCATCCTATCTTTAGGAAAAACAAGTGTGCTCAAAAATTCATAGGTGAAGTTCTCATAACCCCGCATAGGTCTCATCATATCACCCCATCCTAACCTATTCAACAACAGAATCACATTATCTCTAATTCCTAACCTATTCATGTCATAATCATCAGGATACCTACAAGGGTGCAAAGGTTTAGAGAGAAGAGATTTATACCTACTCCGTTGTTCCGGAGTGATGAATGTGATGCCGTGATTCTTTGGGGTAGCTTGCCTCTTGTTGCCTCCATCACTTGAGCTTGCAACTTCCTTTCCCGGTCTCTTTGGAGCCATGTTTGACTTTGTTGAATTTTTTGGATTTGTGGAAGGGTGGGTTTTGGGAAATTTTTTGGTGGAAAAGGTGAGTTTTGTGATGGGGTTTAGTTGGAAGTAAGATTTTGAAGTTTGAAAGGTAGGTTTGGTGAAAATTTGGTGGTTTTTTGGGTTAGGTTTCTAAGAATTTTGGATTTGGGAATATTTGGTTTGGGTGGATGAAAGTTGTTTTTGAGTGGTGGGTTTTGGTTGTGGTGATGTTTAGAATTGATTTGGGGAAGAATTTTGGTGAATTGGTTGAGTTTTGAGGAAGTTTGGAAGGTTTAGAGGTGAGTGGTTATGGAGGTTTTTAGGGGTTGGGTAAGTGTAGAGAGAGGTTTTTGTGAAGAATGGATGAAGAAGAAGATAAAAAAGTCAATATAACATGTACAGGAATTGGGCACGGCCGTGCCACATTTGGCACGGGCCGTGCCAACACTCTGAGAGTTTGTTCTTGTTGTTGCGCAATGTGGCACAACCGTGCCACCCTTAGCACGGGCCGTGCCAGCTTCCTGGACATCTGGGGCTCAAATTTTTGTGGTTTTCTCGAACTTTAAGCGGACAATGACCTACAAAAACATCAAACAAAAACAAAAACAAAACAAAAGCAATTAAATGCGTGGGTTGCCTCCCACGAAGCGCTCTTTTAATGTCACTAGCTTCACGGTTAGAAAGCAAATCTTAAAATGGATCGAAGAGATCATGTTGTGTAGATGACGTTAGAGAACGTTCTTGCACAACATGATCATCAAGCATGCAACGAGGAAAATAGAATGGTTCTTGGGTATCAATTTCAAAGCCAAAACCTATTGTTTCGAACACAATCTTACCTTCCTTAACATCTATACGAGCTCCCGCAGTAGCGAGAAAGGGTCTTCCTAAAAGTATAGGCACTAGGTCTTCCTTGTAACACCCCGTTCTCCCGACATAAAAATTTCTTAAACAAAATCAGAGTTTTCACATAAACGGGATGTCACATTTCTCAAAAATCTCAAAACATGAATAAATAATAATTTATTCTCCGAAAATAGTCATCGCATAAAATTCAAAACATTTCAGCGGAATTCATTCAAAAGCATAAATAATCTCTTGACACGCAGGCCTCATCATAACGTCTCATAAAATTCCAAATACTAAAAATCTTAGTCATGAAATCATAAAAGTAATACGCAAGGAATAGAGAAAACATAAGCAAAGATTCCCCATCCCGTTACGTATCAGAGCACCTAGACACAACCGAGGAAAGTCCTCACACGCCTGCACTTAATCTTGGTTACCTGCAAGTTACCCATATGAAGAGCAACATTTTCAAGCAGAAGGGGTGAGATTCACAAAACAATAATATTAAACATATAATTCAATAATTATAGTTAACAACAAATCATTACATAAACACGTCGCAACAAACAACATTTAGCATCACAAGCATCATCATAAACATCTTGAACAACTTGACTCGACAATGCAACTTCACTTGACTATGCAACTCTAACATCTTAATGCATGTGGTACCAATCCATGGGATAAGCCCTCGTCGCTTTGAGCATAAATATGCCCTGGGAGTATATTTATGCCCTCGTCGCTTTGAGCATAAATATGACCTGGGGATAAGCCCTCGTCGCTTTGAATATACTCCCAAGGCATAAGCCCTCGTCGCTAGTGAGCAAAGCTCCAGGGCATGAGCTCTCGTCGCTGGTGAGTAAAAACTCCAGGGCATAAGCCCTCATCTCTGAATGAGTATGCATGAGACTCAATCTCTTATAACTTAAACAAGTTAAACATCTTGAAACATCGCAACATCATAGACATCTTGGACCGACACATGCAGCATTAATCATATTTAAACGACTACATGGCAGCAACTCATCAATCATGGCATATAGCAACATCAAGGATTCATCACATAAGCATCACATATATTACACATATAGTTCACATAATACACATATGATTCATAAATCATTCTCAACGACATCAAATTATCACTAAGCATCATCACAGATCATCATTTATACCATAGTTATCTTCCATTACTACTCAAGGATCAACTCTCTAAGTTCTACACCAAACAGATCCCACAATGCGAAGTTATGGCAGACTGAAACCGCACTACTCACCGTGGCGAGTTGATCTACTCGCCTCGCGAGCTCAACTAGGGGTTACTCGCCTTAGGCGAGTTGGGGGCGAGCAATACTGGGTGTTCTCGGCCTTTTTCACATTTTTCGTCCAAAAACATCAATTATAAGTTCCCTAGGTCCAATTTGATCCTAAAAACGTACCTAATCAGTCTTATATACATTAAGGCACTCAAAACCATCTACAACACGTCTTAAAACAACATTCTAAAAATCACAATCCTCACAGGTCAACTCGCTATGGCGAGTGGGATTGCTCGCCTCGCGAGTGATCAAAGGCTACTCGCTATGCGCGAGTTGGGTTGCTCGCCTCGCGAGCGATGAAGGTCTACTCGCCGCGGAGAGTTGCTTAGCTCGCCTAGGCGAGCGATGAACAGACAGGCTACGGGTTCAACAACATTCTCACCAAAAGTCACCAATCTTACCATGTTAAACCTCAAATCGATCAGGAACATTAACCCTATGATTATTCTAGGTTCTGTACACAATTTCTACATCAGTTCCACAGTTTTACATCAACAAATCAATAATTCTCCACTTTTAACCTAATTCCCAATTCCTCACAAATCATTCCTATACTTGTTAATTATAATACATGAATTACAGGCTTAATAGAATTGTAATGCTAGGCTCACCCTTACCTTAAAATTGCAGAAAAATCGCAGCTCTCTTGCCTCTTATCCCTTTCTCTGGTTTTCTCCCTTTTTCACCAAAACGTACGTACTGACATTCTGACCTAATTTTCCCTTTTTATACTCCCAACAAATCTTATCTTATTTACTCTTTCTCCCATATAACTCTCTAAAATCTCAAAATTACCCCACATCTTTATATTTATTTTATTTTCAAATCTTGTTTTATTAAACAATAAAATAAGTCACCACATCACATAAAAAAATCACTTAAATCTTAATCTCAACATCTCTTAGAATATATATAAATATATCTAGACTCCTCAAGTAATTCAAATAATTAAATAATTAAAATAATTCAAAGTGGGCGTTACTACTCTCCCCAACTTATAAGATTTTCGTCCTCGAAAATTTACCTCAAGCAAACAACTCTGGATAAGATTCCAACATCTTACTCTCTAGCTCCCACGTCAAGCTTTCACCAGTCGCTCCGTCCCAAACGACTTTCACAAGAGATATCTCCTTGCCCCTCAAACGCTTCACTTCACGGCCTTCTATCCTCACTGGTAGGGTCTCAACCGTAAGGTTATCCCTAACTTGCACATCATCTCTCTGGATCACATGAGATGGATCCGGAACATACTTCCGAAGTTGCGACACATGAAACACATCGTGCAAATTCGAAAGATGAGGTGGTAAACCCACTCGGTACGCCACCGTTCCAACTCTTCCCGATATCTGATACGGACCAATAAACTTCGGAGTCAACTTCTTTGACTTCAATGCATGACCAACACCGGTCATAGGAGTAACTCTTAAGAACACGTGATCTCCCTTTTGAAATTCAAGGTCTTTCCTTCGCTTATCATGGTAACTCTTTTGTCGACTTTGCGACGCTCTCATCTTTTCTTGAATCATCTTAACCTTCTCAGTAGTCTGTTGAACAATATCTGGTCCTAGAACCACATTCTCACCTGACTCAAACCAACATAACGAGGTTCTGCATCTCTGACCATACAAAGCCTCAAAAGGTGCCATTCCAATACTCGAATGATAACTGTTATTGTACGTGAACTCTATCAACGGAAGATGACTATCCCAGGTTCCTCCTTGCTCAAGCACACACACTCTCAACAAGTCTTCCAACGACTGAATCGTTCTCTCCGACTGACCATCTGTCTGCGGATGATAAGCCGAACTCAACCTCAATTTAGAACCTAAGGCCTCTTGCAAACTCTTCCAAAATCTAGAAGTAAATTTCGGGTCTCTATCTGACACAATACTCGAAGGAACACCATGAAGCTTCACTATATCACGAATATAAATCTCTGCCAATTGAGCCACATGAAAGGTGATATTAATCGGAATAAAATGAGCCGACTTCGTCAATCTATCAACAACCACCCAAATAGTATCATTCCCTTTAGGAGTATTAGGCAAACTCGTCACAAAATCCATGGATATATTATCCCATTTCCACTCTGTTACATCTAGTGGTGTCATCAACCCTGCAGGTTTCTGATGCTCGACTTTCGACTTCTGGCAAACCGAACAAGAATATACAAACTGTGCCACGTCGCGTTTCAATCCAGACCACCAAAACAACTTCTTCAAGTCATGATACATCTTGGTAGCTCCCGGATGAATACTCAAGCTACTTCTATGACTCTCTTCAAGAATCATCTTCTTCATCTCATCATGGTCAGGAATGCAAATCCTACCTCGGAATCTCAACACTCCTTGGTCATCGACCTTAAAGTCACTATCTTCTGTCTGATTACTAGCAACCAATAAATCCACAAACTTAACATCTTCTTTCTGCGCTTCTTTAATGCTTTTCAAGAAATCACTATCAATTTTCAACATTCCAAGCTTTACACTCTGAGGTGTCCTTTCACAAACTAGACTCAAATCTCTAAATTGTTCCAGTAACTCAAACTCCTTCACCATCATAGCAGACATATGCAAGGTCTACCTACTTAAGGCATCTGCAATAACATTAGCCTTACCGGATGATAATTCAAACCAAAGTCGTAATCTTTTAACAATTCAAGCCACCTTCGCTGTCTCATATTTAGTTCCTTCTGATCAAACAAATACTTCAAGCTCTTGTGATCACTAAACACTTCAAATCTCGAACCATACAAGTAATGTCTCCAAATCTTAAGCACAAATACAACTACAGCCAATTCAAGATCATGAGTAGGATAATTTCGTTCATGAATTCTCAACTGTCTTGATGCATAAGCAACCACTTTACCATCTTGCATAAAAACACCACCTAAACCCAACTTGGACGCATCACAATAAACAACAAAAGGTTCATCGGACTTCGGCAAAATCAAAACTGGAGCCGTCGTCAACCACTTCTTCAACTCATTAAAACTGTTCTCATAATGAACATCCCATACAAAAGATTTACCTTTACACTTCAACTGCGTTAACGGAAGAGCCAATTTAGAAAATCCTTCTATGAACCTTCGGTAATAACCAGCTAAACCCAAAAAGCTTCTAATCTCTATAACCGACTTAGGAGTCTCCCATTGCGATACCACTTCAACTTTGGACGGATCTACTGCAACACCGTTACCAAAAATAACATGGCCAAGAAAACTCACCTCTTTCAGCTAGAATTTACATTTTGACAATTTGGCAAACAGCTTCTTCTCTTTCAACACTTGCAAAACGATCTTCAAATGTTCCACATGTTCTTCTTCAGTCTTAGAGTATATCAAAATATCATCAATGAAGACCACAACAAAACGATCCAAGTAAGCATGAAAGATTCTATTCATGTACTCCATAAATACACCAGGTGCATTAGTAACACCGGAAGGCATCACCGTATACTCATAATGCCCATAACGCGTCCTAAATGCCGTCTTCTGCATATCTTCATCCTTCACCTTAATCTGGTGATAACCTGATCTCAAATCTATCTTTCTAAACACACGTGCACCCACTAACTGATCCATCAAGTCGTCGATTCTTGGAAGTGGATATCTATTCTTTATCGTCACTTTATTCAACTATCGATAGTCAATGCACAACCTCATACTTCCATCCTTCTTCTTAACCAACAACATCGGTGCTCCCCAAGGTGAAACACTTGGTCTAACAAACTTCTTCTCAAGCAAATCCTCTAATTGTTTCTTCAGTTCCGCCAACTCAGAAGCTGACATACAATAAGGTGTCATAGACACAGGCTTCGTCCCAAGAATAAGATCAATCGAAAATTCAACTTCTCTTTCTGGAGGCACATCAGGAATTTCATCAGGAAAAACTTCTGGAAAATCGCATACCACTTGCAACTTATCAATCACGGCCTGATTCTCAATAGATAAGGATGCCATCAAGGAAAACATCATAATTCCATCGCGTTCCAACTGCTTCAGCTGCTTAGTAGATAAGAACTCTGCTCCACTCTCTTCCTCGGCAGAAGAAAAGTGCACCGTCTTGCTAAAACAATTAATAAGGACATGATTGTATTCCAACCAATTCATCCCCAGGATTACATCCATTCCGACCAACGGCAAACAAACCAAATCAATCTCAAAGTCGCGACCAAACATAGACATAGGACATCTTAAACACACAAGAGAAGTAGTCACCGAACCCTTAGCTGGAGTTTCGACAACCATCTCTGTAACACCCCGTTTTCCCAGCTGTCATACCCTCATTTTGGACCTAAAAATACTCGTTCAAATTTCTCTCCTATCTCTGGTACCTTTTTTTCAATTCACTATGTTTTACTCCGCAAGTTTCTACCGTGCCTCAACTGCACATCTTTACTACTGCTATCTTTAATTCTCTTGCATACAAAGCTATCCAAAGTGTTTTCTCGCATTACAAGTCATTTGAAAATTTCTAAATGCATTGCATATTTTCCCGCATTTTATTCCAAATTTTTGCATAAAATCATACAAAAAGGGTATTGTGGTCATTTCCTACAGTGGAGCTCATTTAATCCCTACAATTTGTCTCTGAGTCTTTTCAACTTGTCTGCACATCATTAATCAAATTCTGTTTAAAAGTCATTTCAGCATTGCATCTGAGTCAGTCTGAGTCGTTTTAGTCCCAAGGGCATTTTGGTTTTTTCACATCAAATAATTTTTTGACAGAGAGGTATTTTGGAATACCTCATTTTGGTAGTTTGTTCGTTTTAGTCCGTTTTGTCGTTTTAAACTGTTTCACTTTACGTTTTTTCAAATTACATTTTTTTACTGCAAATACGTCCAAATCTTATTTTCAAAACAGTCCAATGTCTTCTTTTAATTGCAAAACAGCCCATTTTCTTTACTTTTGCAGTTTAGTCCTTTAATTTTACAAAATTGCATTTTAGTCCTTATTTCTTTTTTTTATGGTTTAGTCCAAGTGCCACGCAGGCTGGTCCAGGTCCAGATGTCACAATGCAATTGGTTCAGAGTACACATGGCAGCCTATATGAGGCCACGCGCGGTACCAGTCAAAAAAGGACCACAGAGTCAGTGCCAAGTCACAAACAGAATCAAGTTTTCTCTCTCCATTCAGTTAGATCAAAATCACAACAAACTCAGAAAATTGAAGAACAATTTAACAAACCCTAACCGTTTCCAGAAGCAAATTCAGTACCAAATCCATGGAATCCATGGCAGCTCTCAGAGATTCAATGACGAATCTTCATCCTTGAGCCAATCCTCTGCAATTCGAGCACTGAATCCATCACCGAAAGCGACGAACTCAATACGATCACAGAGGGACGAAATTGAGAAGAAGAGAGAAAGAATTTCAAAGGTTTTGAACCGGAGAAGAAGAAGAATCACTGGTTCAACTTTGGATTTCAAGCCAAAATCACAAACAGAATCGAGTTCAAAGAATCCTGAAGGATCTAGTTCGAATCTCCGAAGAAAACACAGGTGAGAATCACACTTACCTCATTTATGCTCAAAAACATTAATGAATCTGAATTAACATAGATCCGCGAGCTTCAAACGAGTTTGGTACAAAAAGTATGAAACCCTAAAATTTTCCAGAAAAACGTAAAAGGATTCTATGGTTTACAACGTGTAAAAACGGTTGTAAACCGTATAAATCCATAAGGATTTCATCAGAAAAAGATTCGAATCAAAGAAAATCAAACCAAAACCGTTTGGAATTCGAAAGGAAAAACTCAAGATCTGCGTTGATTCAGTAAACGCATGTAGTTTCCAACGGTAGATTCATGCTTAGAACGATGAGACGAAACTTTTAAGCTAGGATTCATGAGATTCTGGGTTGGATTGAGAAAATTAGGGTTAGGGTTTTGAACCGGAGAAGAGAGAAGAGCGGCGAGAGGAAGAAGAGAGAAGAAAGAGAATGAGAGTGAAAAAATGAAGGGGAACCGGGTTAGAACCTTTTATATAAGGCGCTGGACCGGGTGGGTTCCGACCCGATCCAGCGCCCCGCGTTTTAAGCCATTGGATCGCGATCTTGATGGACCTGGATCCATCCAACGCTTCTGAAGCGTTCTGGAGATCCGGATCCATCAACCGCGTGGGTTTGGGCCGGGTAACGCTGGGTTTTTAGCTTCTTTCCAGTTTCTCGTTTTTTTCTTGCTATGTTCACCCCTATTCTTGCTATTTGGACCACCTGTGCGCTTTAATTTTCTCACAAAAATCCCAAAAAATTACTATGTGTTCTTGATATGTTTTGGACTGTTTTGTGGTATCCTTACGTGTCTAAGATTGATAAAAATAATATGTGATAATTTTTCCTTTGATTGGTGTACTTTTTGTTTTTGTGAAAGTTTCTTGTATGATTTTTGATCCAAATTGTGCCATGTGATGTTGGTGCGTAGCATTTGATTTTATGAAAAGTTTACCTTTGATTTCACGCTAATTCATCAAGTTGTGTTAGTTAGATTCTTATTTGCATTTTTTACAATATGTTCAATATTGTTAGTTTGATGTTTATTTACCATTTTTTTTTTTACAATCTTTGTTTTACCACTTTGACAATATGCTCAATTTTGTTGAATTTGATCTTTGATTACCCTTTTTACAATCTTGGTTTACCACTTTTACAATATGTCCAAGTTTGTTAAGTTTGACCTTTTGTTTGCATTTTTTACAATATTTTCAATGTTGTTAGTTTGATGTGTGTTTACCATTTTTACATTTTTTTTTCAATCTTGTTAAGTTGGATTTTTGTTTACAAATTTTGCAATATTTTCAATCTTGTTAGTATAATTGATTAGCTTTTGTCTTGCAAGTTTATATGCTAATTTCCAATTTTGCAAAGTTTATTCTTAGTTTCTTACTTTGTAAGTAATGTTAGTTTGCATGCATATTCTCTTCCCACTTTTCCATACTTTGTTATTACTTTACCTTGCTTAACATTTTTACTATCATTTCATATTGCTTTACTAACCGTTTTATGTTTCATGTACATTGAGCACTCCATTTCATCTCCATTCTTTAAGTTTAGATTTTACTCAATCTTTTAATTTTTAGGTAGTTTCCTTTATCTCAATTTCTTGCAAGACCATAGAATGTAAACTAGGGCCAATGTAAAGGACAATGGACACTATAATGATGTACACCGACACATGCACCGACATGCACACACGTTGTATGATCTAACGCTAGATGTATGTTTGGGAAGCGCGAAACTTAGAGAAATCATTTTCCAAAAAGTGTTAACAATTTCATCACTTGAAAACATTTTTTTATAAACCTTGGAGTCAAAACTCCATTGTATTTTCTTTCTTTTCTTAATCAAAATTCAAAAATGAAAATAATTCTTACTTAGACCCTTTTTTCCAAATAATTGAGCCAACCTCACATTTTCTTTTTCTCAAGCCTTTACGGCCTCTTTCTCTTCTTCAAAAAAAAATTTCGAAAATTAAAATCAATCAAAACTCACAAATCTTTTTTGAGAGAGAACTACAAGGAGTTTGATCCCTTAAAAGGGTATGTAGGCAAGAGGTCAAAACCTCTCCAAGTCCAATAAAAATAAATTCCAAACACTTCTTTCCCCCCATTCTTAAAAACAATTTCTTTTCAATAAATAAAAATAAAGCGTAAAAATAAATCTAGAAAAACGGCTCCTATAGAGTACTATAGTCGTTATGGGTGCCTAACACCTTCCCGTAGCGAAAATTGCCCCGAACTTAGAATTTCTAAGGGTTTTCTCAATTTTACCCTTCCCCAAAAAAAATAGAGATATCAATGATTGAAAGGTTCAAGCCTAATTAATGACTTGACACCCGAAAATCGCGATAACACCAGCATAAAAATTTCTTACGAAAATCAGAGTTTTTAACATAAACGGAATGTCACACTTCTTTTCAAAAATCGTAAATGGAATAAATAACTATTTATCCTTCATAAATCAATAACATAATATTTAATACTTCGCAGCGGAATTTATTCAACATCTAAAATAGTCTTTGGCACGAAGGCCTCATTAAAATATCTCATAAAAATCCAATAAACAACTTAATCTTTTAAATTCATAAACAATACGTAAGGAATAGAAAAACATGCAACAAAATTCCCCATGTAACACGCTTCTACAGCAATTCACAACAATCTCACATCAAACTCATCAAATCCATCATAACCCTAATTCATGAAACTCTCTCCAATTCTTCCCAATCCATTAGCTAATCACAAACAGATGATTTACAGTTAATATTACTGAAGTTTGGCTCACCCTTACCTGGAAAAATTGCAAAAATCGCAGCCTAGATTCACCTCTTCTCTTCAACCGTTTCTCTCCCTTTTTCCCAAAAGTCTGATACGCGTACTGCCTATTCTCTTGACCTAATTTCCTTAAATACTTCCTCCCAACTTATCCAATTCTATCTCAACCCTCACAACTCTTCCTATTTATAAATATAACCCCATCTCTAAAAATTATATATATTTACTAACAAATCTTTATTTTTCATATAAATATATATAAACACCACATATCTTATTTTATTAAACAATAAAATAATCATCACGTCACAACATCATAAATACGTCGCATAATCACCAAAAATCATATAATATATAATAATATACTATATTCTCTAATAAAATAATTAAATAAATAAAGAGGGCGTTACAACTCTCCCCCTCTTAAGGGATTTTCGTCCTCGAAAATTTACCTCGATTAAACAACTCTGGATAGGATTCCAGCATCTTACTTTCTAGCTCCCAAGTTAAGCTTTCACCAGTCGCTCCGTCCCAAACGACTCTAACGAGAGGTATCTCCTTGCCTCTCAACGTCTTCACTTTCCGATCATCAATCCTTACCGGTAAAGTCTCAATTGTAAGGTTGTCTCTAACTTGCACATCATCACTTTGGATCACATGAGATGGATCCAGAACGTACTTCCTCAGTTATGACACATGAAAAACATCATGCAAATTTGAAAGATGCGGTGGTAATCCAACACGATATGCCACCGTCCCAATCCTCTCTGATATCTGGTACGGACCAATAAATCTCGGAGTCAACTTCTTTGACTTCAAAGCACGACCTACACCGGTCATAGGAGTAACTCTCAGGAACACATGATCTCCCTCTTGGAACTCAAGGTCCTTCCTACGCTTGTCATGATAACTCTTTTGTCGACTCTGCGACGCTTTCATCTTCTCTTGAATCATTCTTACCTTTTCGGTAGTCTGTTGAACAATCTCCGGTCCTAAACCACGTTTTCACCTGATTCAAACCAACACAACGGAGTTCTGCATCTCCGACCATACAAGGCCTCAAAAGGTGCCATCCCAATACTCGAATGGTAACTGTTGTTGTACGTGAACTCTATCAACGGAAGATGAATATCCCAAGTCCCTCCTTGCTCAAGTACACAAACTCTCAACAAATCTTCCAACGACTGAATCGTCCTCTCCGACTGACCATCTGTCTGCGGATGATAAGCCGAACTCAACCTCAACTGAGAACCTAAAGCCTATTGCAAACTCTTCCAAAATCTAGAAGTAAATCTTGGATCTCTATCTGATACGATGCTCGAAGGAACACCATGCAGCTTCACTATGTCTCGGATATAAATCTCTGCCAACTGAGCTACAGGAAAAGTAATATTAACCGGGATAAAATGAGCCGACTTCGTCAATCTATCAACCATCACCCAAATTGCGTCGTTTCCTCTAGGGGTATTCGGCAAGCTCGTCACAAAGTCCATGGATATACTATCCCATTTCCACTCTGGTACATCCAAGGGTGTCATCAATCCAGCAGGTTTCTGATGCTCAACCTTCGATTTCTGACAAACTAAACAGGAATACACAAACTGTGCCACGTCACGTTTCAATCCGGACCACCAACACAACTTCTTTAAATCATGATACATCTTCGTAGCTCTCGGATGAATACTCAAGATACTTCTGTGACTCTCTTCAAGAATCATCTTCTTCATTTGATCATTGTCAGGAATGCAAATTCTACCTCGGAACCTTAACACTCCTTGATCATCGACTTTAAAGTCACCATCTTCAGTCTGATTACTAGCAACCAATAAGTCTACAAACTTAACATCTTCTCTCTGCGCCTCTTTAATACTCTTCAAGAAATCACTATCAATTCTCAACATTCCCAGCTTTACACTCTGAGGTGTCCTTTCACAAACTAAGCTCAAATCTCTAAACTGTTCCAACAATTCGAATTCTTTTGCCATCAAAGCAGACATATGCAAAGTCTTCCTACTTAAGGCATCTGCAACCACATTAGCTTTGCCCGGATGGTAATTCAAACCAAAGTCATAATCTTTCAATAGCTCAAGCCACCTTCGCTGTCTCATATTCAATTCCTTCTGATCAAACAAATACTTCAAGCTCTTGTGATCACTAAACACTTCAAACCTCGAACCATACAAGTAATGTCTCCATATTTTCAATACAAAGACCACAGCCGCCAATTCTAAATCATGCGTCGGGTAATTCTTCTCATGAACTCTCAACTGTCTTGAAGCATAAGCTACCACTTTACCATCTTGCATAAGCACACCACCTAAACCCAACTTTGACGCATCACAATACACCACAAAAGGTTCATCGGACTTCGGCAAAATCAAAACTGGAGCCGTCGTTAAACGCTTCTTCAATTCGTTAAAACTATTCTCACACTGAACATCCCATACAAAAGCTTTACCTTTACACGTCAATTGCGTTAACGGAAGAGCTAACTTGGAAAATCCTTCTATAAATCTTCGATAATAACCTGCTAACCCCAAAAAGCTTCTAATTTCTGTAACCGACTTAGGAGTCTCCCATTGTGATACCGCTTCAACTTTAGACGGGTCAACTGCAATACCATCACCAGAAATAACATGGCCAAGAAAACTTACTTCCTTTAGCCAGAACTCACACTTAGACAATTTGGCATAAAGTTTCTTCTCCTTCAACACTTGCAAGACAATCTTCAAATGATCAGTATGTTCTTCTTCAGTCTTGGAGTAAATCAAAATATCGTCAATAAACACAACTACAAACCGATCCAAAAATGCATGGAAGATGCGATTGATATACTCCATAAACACTCCAGGGGCATTGGTAACTCCAAAAGGCATAACCTTGTACTCATAGTGACCATAACACGTTCTGAAAGCTGTCTTCTACATATCTTCATCTTTTACTTTAATCTGGTGATAACCTGACCTCAAATCAATCTTGCTAAACATGCGGGCACCCACTAACTGATCCATCAGATCATCAATCCTCGGAAGTGGATACCTATTGTTGATAGTTACCTTGTTCAACTGTCGATAATCAATGCATAGCCTCATACTACCATCTTTCTTCTTTACCAGCAGAACTGGCGATCCCCAAGGTGAAACACTTGGTCTAGCAAATTTCTTGTCAAGCAAATCCTCCAACTGTTTCTTCAACTTAGCTAATTCGGAAGCCGACATACGATAAGGTGCCATCGACACCGGCTTCGTTCCAGGAACAAGATCAATAGAAAACTCAACTTCCCTCTCTGGAGGCACGTCAGGAATTTCATCTGGGAAAACTTCAGGGAAGTCGCATACCACTAGTAGCTTATCGATCACCGCCTGATTCTCAATAGATAAGGAAGCCATTAACGAAAACATCAATATGCCATCACGTTCCAGTTGCTTCAGCTGCTTAGTAGATAAGAACTCTGCACCACTTTCCTCTTCAGCAGAAGAAAAATGTACCGTCTTGCTAAAACAATTAATAAGCACATGGTTGTATTCTAACCAATTCATCCCTAAAATCACGTCCATGCCAACCAGCGGTAAACAAACTAGATCAATCTCAAAGTCACGACCAAACATAGACACAAGACATCTCAAACACACAAGGGAAGTAGTCACCGAACCCTTAGCTGGAGTTTCGACAACCATCTCCCAGTTCATATCAGATACAACAAGATTTAACTTAGCAGCACAATCAAGAGCAATAAAACAATGCGTAGCACCAGTATCAATAATAGCGACTAAAGATTGATCATTAATATAACAAGTACCTCTGATCAAACGATCATCATTCTCAGTCTGTGTGCCAGTCAATGCGAATACCCTTCCAGTAGTCTTAGTCTTCTTTGGTTGCTTGCATTGCGAACCAATATGTCCTTGCTCATTACAGTTAAAGCACACGACATCATCAAACTTGCAGTCATTAGTAGTATGCCCTTTCTGACCACAACGATAACATCTCTTCACATCAGCAGTACACACATTACCCTTGTGGCCTTTCTCACCACAAGTAAAACAAGTAATCTCAGCAGGAGCATTCTTCTTCTGAGGTCTTCTCTCATCATTAACTCTTTGCTTTCCCTTATCTCTTGGGGCATCATAAGGTTTAGGACGACTCTGCTGGCCCTTAGCTTTCCTATCATACACTACCTTGTAATGAGCCTTGGTATCCTCCTCATAGATTCTACAGCTGCTCACCAACTCAGAAAAGTTACGGATCTTTTGGTAACCAATAGCTCTCTTGATATCAGCACGCAAACCATTCTCAAACTTGATGCACTTTGAAAATTCAGCAGTCTCGAGGGTATAGTGTGGATAAAATTTAGCCAACTCCACAAACTTTGCCGCATACTCGGTCACCGACATGTTCCCTTGCTTAAGCTCCAGGAACTCAATCTCTTTCTTTCCACGAACATCTTCTGGAAAGTATCTATCAAGGAATTCCCTCTTGAATATAGCCCATGTAACCTCAGCTCCGTCTTGTTCCAGAATGGGTAGAAGACTAATCCACCAATCATCAGCCTCCTCAGCAAGCATGTGCGTACCAAAACACACCTTCTGAGCATCTTCACACTGCATGACTCTGAAGATCCTCTCAACTTCCTTGAGCCATGTCTGAGCCCCATCGGGATCATATCTCCCTTTGAAGGTAGGCGGGTGATTCCTCAGAAAAGTCTCTAGCATCCTTGTCCCGTCGTTTCCACCAGCATTGTTCTGATTACCCACAGCATTAGCCATTGCTTCCAAGGCAGCAGCAAGAGTAGCATCATTTCTACCAGCCATCTTAGTCCTCTACAAAGCAAACATAAGTTAGAACAACTATAGTATTCTAACTCTAAGACAACGTCACTCGACTCTCTATTTGGCCGGACGGACCAACCAGGCTCTGATACCAATTGTAACACCCCAATTTCCCGACATAAAAATTTCATTAAATAAATGCACATATCAGAGTTCATCACAAAGGAGTGTCACATTCTCAAAATAAATCCTTTAAAACAAGACAAATAATAATTTATCCTTCACAAAATATTCAATTGTAGCAGCGGAAATCATATCTCAAAATCTTTTCAAAAGGTCTTGGCTCTAGGCCTCAGAAACGTCTCAAAAATTCATCGTCAAACTTAAAGTCACAAAATAGTTCAACATAAGGTTTTCAATCCTTCCTTAATGCATTCACAATATGCTTTAAGATTGGTTTCATTAGACTTAGCTTCTGAAAACCCAATCCCTTTGCCATTGTTCTTGTAAATGCTATAAATCATAGAAGCAACTCTGCTTCTGTCAATACCAGACATAATGAAATCTTCAAGAGCAATTTCATGGTTACTTAAAGACTTTCCATCACATTTCTCTTGTAGCTTCTGACATAAGAACCTGAGCTTGTCTTCATAAGTTTTACAAATGAAGTCAAAGCCTCTGAGTCCTTCTTCAGAAGCCTTCAGATCCAATAGAGTTGATTCTTGTTGTTTCAATAAATCAACATATTTTTCTTTCAAATCTCTCAACTCATTGGTTCTTACTTCGAAATGCGTAAGGAGTTCTTTAAGAGACTCAATCAATTCTTCTTTGGGAATTTTATAATATACCTCGTTTTCCTCTTCTGAGTCTGATTCTGATTTAGCTTCTGAAGTTGTTGTAGCTACTAACCCAACAGCTATCTTTGCACCTTCATTAGCTTCCTCCTTGTCAGATTCAAATTCACTTTCTAAATTATCCCATGTGGCCATCAGACTATGTTTGATCTGTTTCTTGAACTTGCTTGACTTGAATGTTGGCTTCTTTGACTTTTCCTTATATTTTTCCTTCGGAAGATCAGGGCAATCAACAATGAAATGTACAGGCTTCTTACAATTTAAGCAACCCTTTTGATCTTCTTTCTTTGAGCTTCTGAAGCTACCCTTTCTGGCCAGAAACTTCTTGTTCTTCTTGGCTAGATATTGAAGTCTATTTGAGAGCATAGCCATCATCTCAGCAGCTTCTTGATCAGAATCTCCATTAGATGAATCTTCTTCTTCAGACTCAACCACTTTAAGAGCTTTCGACGACTTGCCTTTGGATGGAAGAGCTATTGATTTACTCTGTTTAGTAGACTCATGTTCATTAAGACTTAACTCATGAACTTTGAGAGAACTAACAAGATCTTCAACACTTACAGTGTTTAAATCTTTAGCTTCCTCAATGGCAGTCACCTTTGGTCTCCATCTGGCAGGCAGGCTTCTAAGTATCTTGCTTACATGATCAGAAGCAGCATAGCTTTTCTTCAGTATTTGAAGTCCAGAGACTAGGGTTTGAAATCTTGAGTACATCTCCTCAATACTTTCATCATCCTTCATCTTGAACAACTCATACTGATGAACAAGCATGAGTGCTTTGGCTTCTCTAACTTTCTTGCTTCCTTCATAGTTAGCACATAAAGATGCAAACACAGCCTTTGCAGTATATTTATCACTCATCTTCATGTACTCTGAACGTGGTATCGCAGATATAAGAGAGCCTCTGATCTATTGATGTTTCTTGTACATCTTCTTCTGAGCAGGAGTACGAATCTTTCTATCAACAGCAACTCCTTCTTCATCAAGGACTAAGTCACAAACTCCATCTTCTAGAATATCCCATAGTTCTTCATCTAAGCCCATGATATAACTGTAGAAGTTGGTTTTCCACCAAGAAAACTCTTCAGGATCTCCATTAAACTTTGGAACTTTCCCTGAGTCAGTTTTCTTTTCATTGTAATCATATGGCACAACAATATGATTACTTCCAGAACCAGCAGAACGAGAAATAGATGATTCAGCAAACATGTTTTTCTCAGATCTTGGACTGTTACATTGTTAGGTGTTTATCAACAGAACCAAGGCTCTATATACCAATTGAAGGGGAGAAAAACACAAGAAGGGGGGGGGGGGGTTGAATTGTGTTAGTCTTTTTCTAAGTTTTCTCAAAAGCAGTAGAACACTATGATCAGAAGCAATATGGATAGCTTCTGAAGAAGGTGATCAAGAGCGTGTGCAGCGGAATGAAAAACAAAGAGAAAAGAGAAGAAGAAAAACACAAGCAATTTATACAGGTTCCTTCCACAAACCGGAAGTAGTCTTGTCCCCCTTGCACTTCCAAGGAGAGTTCACTATAAGTAATATCTGATTACAAATGCTCAAGCACACAAGCAAGAGATTTCAAATGCTCAAGAACATAATCAAGAGACTTCTAATGCTCAAGCACACAAGCAATAGACTTCTATCAAACAAAATTACAAAGAAAATGTTTGAGGTTGAACACTTGATATACAATCAGTGGTGTTCACAATACAAATCAGATACAGACTCTTAAGACTTTAGAATTTCGAAGATATGAACTTGAAAACTGAAATTCTAAGTGAACTTTTGGATGCTGAACAATTTGACAGAGTTTTGGCGCTTTCAAAATGTTGTAGAGTCTTATTGTTCTTTAGGTAGCACTCTTTTATATAGAGGTGTGAAATGAACGTTGTAAGTGCCAACACATCCAAAAAGAGTCGTTGTTGAAGCTTGATCTTTCACCAATGATTCCTTGCCTGATTAAGATATTGTCCTATGAAGGATCAATTTCAAATCCATTCCAGTTGTGAAGGAGCATGTTTGCAGGCGTGGTTGTATTTCAAAGCTGTTTTCCTTGTCTTGTAGTAGAGACACAAAACAGAGTAGTGGAGAAGGTGGTTGTACAGTTCGTACAAAGTACTTTTGTCAACGCTTCTTTTATCTTTGCAACCAAATGACTTCAAATCCTTTTGAAATGACCGTTGCATAATTCCACTAGTCTTCTGCCAATGTAAGATGAATTTCGATCCAACAAACAACTCTTGAAGCTTCAAATTCTGTGAATTCTAATGAACTTGAGCTTCTGGTGAAATGTAGCTTCTGATGAGATAGCTTCTGATGACGTCATCACTCCAGGAGTACTCTGTCTTCAGGAGCACTTGACTTCAGGAGCACTTCTCTTCAGATGCTTTAAGCTTCCTTTTTGTTGAATTCTTTGCTCTCTTTTGTTCATTCAGTACTTTTGTAAGATGTAAATTTTGTCTATCGTCCTGTACACTTCAACAAATATTAGCAATACCAATTGTCAATTTTTAATACCTTGTTATCATCAAAACTCTTTAAGGTTTATTGTTAAACACATTTTGTTCCAACAATATTCATATTTTTGTCATGAATCCTTGCACCAGATACTTTTGTATGAGATCTTCATATTTTTGACACGAATCAGCTCCAATTATCTTTTCTTTTGCTCAAAGACTAAATCTTTAGATATTTGTTCCTGAAATATAATAATATGCAATTGAAGTAAAATAGCTCTAAAAGAAAATAATATTTAAATAAAATAAACTTAAATCTAAATAAAACGAAACCAAATATTAGATTAAAATAACTAATTAATGACTCATCAATGATCTAACTAAAAGTTAATTACATGGTTCCTTATATCTACAAGTGATGGAAAGCTAGATAACTTGGAGAACAAGTTACAAGTTATAACTAACTTTGAACAAGCTTATTTTGGTGTAACTAACTCAATTCTATTATCTACATCCTATTTGTGACTTGTAATGACAGGTTGTACGCTAGATGAAGTACTATCCTCTAATATGTTAGATTATCATGTAGTGAGGGACAAGGTTCAAGCACGATTGTTTCATTTGCTGCCAATTTCATCATATTTGTTCACGAAATCTGTTCACATATCTTTTTTATATTCTTTGTTACTAAGCCTCTTAAACTCATTATATTTTAAAATGGTGTTTAAGGTTAGCAGACAATATTATTAGAAAATTGAAGAATATTTCTAGGTTGCTCATTAGTCGTCCTATATCACTAGTCTCAGAGTTCCAAATCACTGTCATAATTGTGTTTGGTTTTATTAAGTCTTGTTGTATTAATTGTTTGTTAAATTGATTTAAAGGAGATTAACCATTTGGTCTAATCTTATATACGTATTCTTAACTTAACTATATTTCCTTAATGAAATTTATATATTAATTTAATTGATTTTTTTAATAATCAAGTGGAGATTTGATGTCGTTGTCTTTTGTTAGTCTAGAAATTTGAATTAGTACTAACTAAATCATACAAAACGTTTTGTAAGGTGAATGTGTCTCTCTTTATAAACTCTCGTCAGATAAATTTTTCAGTAACCTCCCACGTCTAACATTATTGAGTTTGGTGTGTATATATAAATTATGGTTGATCCGAATTGATATATTATGATATCATTTTAAAATTTTGGTTAGACATAACTCAATCTTACAAAATCAGTTTGTAAAGTGATGGGTATTCTATTTAAACTCTCTCCGGAACTTATCTTTAATGTGTGTGGAATTTAATTTTTCCAATAGTTATGAGGTGCTGGTTCAGTGCTAATTTGTCATTGTTCTTAACTAGATTAAGATGAGAAGTAACGACAAATAACGCTTTACATTTTGGTCCATCTTTTAAAATTCATCTTTCACAAATAACGCGTGTATAAACCAAATGCTAAAAGAGATATTGTGATATGACCCGATTGATATTAGCACTATTGTAAACGACGGCATTTGAGCTAAAAAATTGCAATGATGTGAGTGTGGAGAAAAAGCATTAAAGCTTTTCATGACATAGCACATTGATCATAATCGACATACTATTGATGGATTTCAAAAGATGGACCAAAATGTAAAGGGTTATTTGTCGTTACTTCTTATCTTAATCTAATTAACAACAAAGACAAATTAAGGTGAATAGGTTGGGTGGACTTATATTAGAGTAAAGCACCCAAATTTGTAAAATCCATAAAAGTGTCATATCGTATCATTCAACATTTGTCATCTATGGCGACAAGTTGAATTTGAAACAGAAAGAGCATAAGACAAGGCTTGTTTGGATTATAGTTATATCTGCTTACACGACATTCCAATTGAATTCATCCAATCGAACAATTAATTTCATCCTCGACTTGTTTATATATATATGTAGCTTGGCATTGTTAAAGTCCAAGCTACTTCACTTATTGATAAATAATAATTAAGCTAGTTACTTGTTTTGCTTGTAAATTTAAGTGAATTGTAAGATCATGGCTACTTCCACGAATTCAAGAGAGTTTCTTATCTTCATTTGTGTTTTAACATTGCTTGTAGTGAGGTCAGAGGCAAGACTTGTGCCTATGTTGTTGTTCTCAACAAAGGACAAAGTGATGAATAGCAAATTTGGGTTGCGTGAAGTAATTAATGATGTAAGAAATAGTGAGTGGCTGCGGAAGAGGGCATTGCTAGGTGGAAAGCCAGAGAGAGTGTCACCTGGAGGGCCAGATGCTCAACATCACTAGATATATCATATTAGTGTTAACCCACTTGGGTTTTTCTGGTGGTATTGGATCGGGATCTGGGAGTATGTTCCTCCTCAAGGTCTCAGATTCGATTCTCTTCAATGTCAATTTAAGTGGACTAATTTAGCTTCTTAAAAAAAAATATCACATTAGTGTTTGTGAATAAGCATAGCTTTTTCATTATATGAGATAAGATCAATGGTAAAGGGAATGAATAAAACAATGTCATTATGTCACATTAGGGAAAATGGAAAGGTGTTAATACTTGTATGTCTAGCTACTAATCACATTTGTGGTTTCTAATGCTTCTATGGCTGAATAAATGTAGTGATGATGGAAGTTTTGATCATTTAATGGATGCCACTGAATTGTATTTTATTTTCATTTTCCTAAGGAAAATACAAAATGGTACGACAATGTTTTCGCAATAATTGCACGACACTACTAAATTGCTTCTCTTTTAACTTTTATGACTCAAAATGATTCATTGAGTTCCTGATTTATTCTTTTACATGAAATCACAAGTTACATATTGCTGGTACATAATATTTCTTGTCACTTCTACAGTGTTTTGTCTTGTTTCATAATGTGAGTTAAGTTGTGTGTGACCTTGCATTCTTCTTTGCTATGTCTGAAGCTTGGATCCCCTTGAACTTGAGAAGTTAGAAAGACCCTCACAATTCCCATTGTAGGTGAAAAGAAATCCTTCTTTTCCTTTAGAACCTTGATCCTCAATCAAGTTCTTTGAAAGAAGCCGATCTAAAATTCATGTATCACTCTTGCAATCTATCATTCAAAGTCCACAAAAATTATTAGAAAAAAGGTTTAATCTTAAAAACAAGTGGTGAGAGAGGTTTGGAGACTTAAGAATGTTATTCGCAATATATTCAGTAAGTTGGAACGTGTATGGGTATAGTTATATACAGGCATGAGTGATAAGTGCAATATTAGTGACAAAACAACGACTTGATATGAATCACACTAAGTATGATTGAATTCAGACATGTGAAAAAGGATAAATCTGGAGCTATGCAGATTGATACGATTCGAGGAACATTTGAATCAAATCAAGTGGCTTCCAGATGAATATTGATATGCTTCAAAAGTGCTCAGGCAAGGAAATGAATCGATTCAATCAATCAACATTAGACAAAATTTGTTGAGGTTTTAATGAAGTTTTTGTTGATATCCTAACATATAAATGAATATAGAATATGATTTATACAAAAACTTTATATTTTTATTTTGATCACATGTATTATTTCTTGTAAATTGTTATTTTTATAATTATATATTAATGAAGAGTAAATGATGTTTTGTTTTCAAGTATTTTACATGCATATTGTTGGTCTATATAATGAAAAATAAGGTGCCCTAGAGGGGGTGAATAGCCTTTTTCGATTTTCAAAAGGTTTTGTGAAAGCGTGGATTTGTAAACTTATGACTTATTAGATTTGTGTGACACGATGATAACAAATTTAAGACAGTGAACAAAAACTAAGATTCAAAGCTGAATTGAGATTTTCAAATATTGAATCCTATTAAGCAAATCAAATATCAATATTCAAGTATACAAATTGCAAAACTAAACAATCTCAAATCAAACCTATTTACAATAAATCACACTAACAAGTAATGAACACAAGGTATATGAATCAATGGTTTGAAACTTAATTGAAGCTTGATTGTGTTAAAAATGAATTTGAAAGAATCTCAATTGAAGTGATTGAGATTAATCACAAACAAATCAAGATTGTTTCAAACATAATAATCATATACAATTATGAATGCAAAAGTCTAAAAGGATATGGAAGAGAAGAACACTAGGATCAGTGGTTCCCTCTTTCGTCCTTGCTTCGGGGTACCTCCACTCTTTTTGATAGAAAACGTCTCTATTAAAGACTTCTACTATTGTTGAAAAATATTTACAAATTGTTATGTTTACAAAAGATTCTCTCGATAACCCTAATCTTCAATCATAAGCAACCACAATACCACCAATCTTCAAGTACTCTTGAAATTGGAAATTCTTTAAGTCTTTGAAACTCAAGCTCTCATGCAATCCTTGGAATTCCTTCACCTTGAATTCTTATTTGCTATGTTTGAAGCTTGGATCCCTGTTGGATATTTGTATGTTGGCTTCAATTTTGCCTAAAACAGATATTCACTTCAGATATGGAACACGATGTTCCAACATCCGAGCATGGTTTTGTGTGTTCTGTACCTTGCCTTATTTCACGCACGCATTTGTTTCTTTAAGGAATCAACACCTTCATTAGTGTTGGTCAACCTGCGTGTCTTTATTAGAAGATAAGAACATATGTGATTTCCTGAGGAAGTGCTAACGACTTAGGAAAGTCCTTGAAGGTGATCGTATTGTTCCTAAAGATGTGCCTACTTTTTAGGAGTTTCCTTATCCGATCTTGTTGACTAAGTAATGGATCACCGATTTTATCTGAAGCCCGAAAAATGATTTGACCCATATTGCTTCAGTATTTAGACAAAGCTGCAAGACCTAGTTCATCATTCAAGACGTCTTTTTGAAGAATAGATCTTTAGGGTTTTGAGTCTTTGTTAATTGTGAGCCTTTCGTGTGTGAGATGATACATGTTTAGGACTGTGCTTTGAGTTGTATTTTGTTCACTGCTCTGAAGCTTTTAAGCAAAGAGTCAGGTAGATTGTGTACTGCACCAAAGCTGTGAAGCACGGTTTAAGTTGTAACAACCCGATTTTTTGTTATTTTGTTTTTAATTATTTTATGTGTGTTTATTTATGCTTGTATGTGATTATTTATTCATGGTTGTATTTTCTTGGGTTTAGTGATTAGAAGGGCCTTTTGGTCTTTTGGTGAGCAAGGGTAAAATAGTAATTTTGGTTGAGGATTAAATTGTAGCGTTTTAAGTGAGGACCAATTGCTTAGTGAATTGTTAGTTGTTGTAGTAATTAGAATTAGTGCCGGTAGTTACTAATTATTTTATCGGTAATAAGTAAGAAGCTAGCAAGTGAAATAATTAGAATTGAGCTCATTTAACAATTGACGGGTTAGGCTCAATGGAGTGTGACTATATAACACAACCTTTTGAGAGAAACTAGGGTTAGAAACATGTTTCATTTCACACAAAGAGGCTAGAAAAAGGGAGAGGCTAGAAAAAGGGTTTGGAGAGGAGAAACTTGAAGAAGGGAAGATTTTGGAGTAAAAGTGAAGCTTCGGTTTGGATTGTTGAAGATTAGAGGTAAGGGGGTTAGTCTTCAAACATAATCTCTTTTTCTACCCATTTCTCATAAGTGATTAAGTAAATAAGTGATTTTGGGATTAAGTGATTATTGAATTTAAGTGAATGAATTCATGTTTGGATGTTGATATATACTATGATTGTACATGTGAATTGAATGAGTAATTGTTGTTGATAATGAATTCATATGCCAAAAATCATATATGTGAGTGTGTTGTGTTTTTGTGAAAAGAGAATGAATAATGAAGTTGTGGTTTGTTGAATTTTGAATGAATTCGTGATTAATTGTTGTTGATGATGTTTTGAAACATGTCGTTGATGAATTGGTATAATGATCATGTCTATTGGTGAATTGATGATGAAAGTTGTTGTTGTTGTTGTTAAATATTTGTGAAAGTTTGGTGAATTATTAAATTTTGACAAAGTGATGTTTTAATCTTGAGTTTTGAGCATCATTGAGTATGTTTTCAAGTATGTGACTTGTAAACATAATTTGGGACGTGTTTTGAGTGGGGAGAGATCAAAATTGGAGTGTTTGGGAAAAAAGGTTTTTAAATTCGAAGTGTTTTTTTTCTAAATTGAAGAGCATTCGCTTAAGAGAACCTCAAGCGAGCGTGCCCAGGTTGCTTCTGGACACAGTTCGCTTGAGCGAGCCGTGAGCAAAGCTCTAAGCGAACAAGAATGTTGCTTCTGGACAGAGTTCGCTTGAGCGAGCGGTAAGCGAACTTGTCATACCCTCATTTTGGACCTAAAAATACTTACTCAAATTCCTCTGTTATTTTCCAATGCTTTCAAATTCAATGTGTTTTCTACTGTGTTTCAACTGCATACATTACTGCTTCAGTCTTTTAAATTTTTGCATAAAATCATACAAAAGGGTATTTTGGTCATTTCCTACAAAGGAACCCATTTTCAGTCCCTGCAATTTGTCCCTGAGTCTTTTCAATTTGTTTGCATGAATCATTAATCAAAATTTGTACAAAATCATCTAGTTTGCATCTGAGTCAGTCTGAGTCGCTTTTTGCCCCAGGGGCATTTTAGTCTTTTCACATTATTCAAATTTTGGGCAGAGAGGTATTTTAAAATACCTCATTTTTGGTAGTTTATTCGTTTTAGTCCATTTTGTCAATTTTAAACGTTTCACTTTACGTCGTTTTCAAATTTACATTTTGAACCCATTTTATTTTAACTTTTTACATTTTAGTCCTAATATTTTCAAAATTACAATTCAGTCCAATTTTTTTTCTTTTTTAGTGGTCATTTCCTTTTAAAGAAAACAGTCCAGTCCAAATACTTTTTATTTTTGCATTTCAGTCCTTGAATCTTTTCAAATTTGCAAAACAGTCCAAATTTTTACATATTTGCAGATTGGTCCTCAAGGTCAAAAAGAAGCCAATTCAGTCCAAAAAGCCACGCGAGCAAGGTCCAGTCCACGTGTCAGTACTTCATTGGCCCACAGTACACATGGCAGGCTATAAAAGGCACACAGTGTCAGAGATATAGAATCAGCGCCACATCAACACAAACACCTCACAATTTTCTCTCTCATGTTAGTTAGATCAAAAACCATAACAGAATTCAGTTAGGAAGAAGAACTTCAAGCTCTCAGAGATTCAACAATGATGAATCTTCATCATTGAGCCATTTCTCCCTGCAATTCCAACGCGAATTCACTGCTAGGGGCAGCAAACTCAAGCGTGATCACAGGATTGAAAGTTGAGAAGAAGAGGGAAAGAAATTCAAGGTTCCGAACCGGTTCAGAGAAGAAAAGAAGAGAAAGCGCAGAACTGAATCAGAGAAGAAGAGGAAAGCTACTGGTTAACCTTGGAATTGAATCAGGAACTAACAGAACCGAAGAAAGCTCAAGGAATTCCAAAGATTCAGATCAAATCCCCAGGAAAACTGCAGGTAAACTTTCAATCCCAACATCTACATATCATAATCGCAATAACAAGGAGAAGCTGATATGAATCCTTGAATTTCAAACGGTTCCGAGTCGTAAACTCACGAAACCCTAAAAATGGTGAAAGTTATGAACGAACCTTAAAGATTCAAGGCGAGTTTGAATCGTCAAGAATCTGAGAGGATTCATGGACGTTCGAACAAGCAAGACAAGAGGAGATGACGAATCGGAACCGTATACGAACATCAACAAGGATTCACATCAAACTTGTAATTTCACGAAGCTTTTGTTTGATTTTTGTGATTAGAACAACGAAATGGGACGTTTAAGCATGATTAGAGATGAATTTGAGCAAGTTTTGAGAGATTAGGGTTCGTGTTCTTTGTTCTTGAGGGAGTGAGAGAAAACGGCGAGGAAGAGAGAACGAGAGAGGGGAAAGAATGAAGCTGAACCGGGTTTTAACCCTTATATGCGAGTGTTTGAACCGGGTCGGGTTCAAACCGACCCATGTCTTGTGCCTTGGCCACCTTTAGATCTAGGTTTGAGTTAATCCGGATCAATCTAACGCCTCTGAGGCATCCAGTTTGATCCGGATCCGTGTAGGATGGGTGCCAGCCAGTTGGGTTTGGGCTTTGGGCCATTTTCTTACGTTTTTGTTCTTGCTTGCTATGCACACCTCTGATCTTGCTACTTGAACCCATACGCATGTTAATTTCTTGCAAAAATCTTGAAAAATTATCACATGTTTCTTGATATATTTTCAACCGTTTTGTGGTAATTTCACATTTTAAAGTGGATAAAAAGCATGTGCGCTAATTTTTATTGGATTTACATGTTCTGATGCTTTTTTGCGGATTTTCTTGCGCTATTTTGGATCCAATTCTTGCTCTATGGCGTTGATGTTTGATATGTGATTTTTGTGATGTGTTCATCTCTGAATTCATGCTGTTTCTACATTCTTGCATGCCTAATTGTTAATTCCTTGGTTTTCAAACTCAATGGATCCTTTCTTGCTTTACAAATTAATTCCTAGTCCTCTAGTTCAAGTGCTCAATAATTTTACAAGTTGCTTGCAATCTACAATGCCACAATTTTGTTTGTTAATTTCTCTTTGCAAGTTTAAATGAAAGCTTCCCTTTGGTCAAGTATAGTTGTTAATTTTGAGTCGCAATTTACTTGCAAAATGTGTTGATTTTAGGGTTTAAGTGTGACTCGTAATTTCCCTTTGATTCTTGGAATGTTTTCTTTGAAAAAGAGGTGCTGTTTTGGGTAAAGGTTATAGGTCATGGGACTTAGTTTGGCTTTTAGGTTTTAGTTTGGTGCCATTTGCATTATTTTTGGTATTTGTTCTCTTGCAATTTGCTAAATGTTTTAGTTATGTTCACTTCATCTTTTTTAATTGGTTTGGTGCTTTGTTAGTAAATTTCATATCCTATGCATTGCTACTCATGCTACCATTTCTCATTTCATTACTAACCATTTTGTTCTATGTCTCATGCACATTGCAAGCATTGCCTCACTCTCATTTGTTTTTCTTCCTTTAGTTACCCTTATGCAATTTTCTATTTGACTCATGTAATATTTTAGGTTTAGGTTATTTTCTTTAATTTCATGCAAGACTATAGAATGTAAAATAGGACCCGATGTAAAAAGACATGGACTATAATGATGTACACCGACACATGCACCGACACACGCACACACGTTGTATGTTCATCGCTAGGTGTATGTTTAGGATACGCGGTACTTAGAAAAATCAATCTTTTGAAAAACAAACAACTTCCATCACTTCAAATCTTTTTCAAACAAACCTTGGAGTCAAAACTCCAAGAGATTTTCCTTTTGTTTTCTTAATCAAGAATCAAAATGAACACTAATTTCCAACTTTAACTACTTTTTGTAAATAAATTGGACTAACCTCATTTGTTTTCAATTCTAATGCCTACACGGCCTCTTACCTCTTTCTTCAAAAACCATTTTTAAAAAAAACTAAAAAGAACAAAACTCACAAAAGCATTTTTGAAAGAGAACTACATGGAATTTTGATCCCTTAAAAGGGTATGTAGGCAAGAGACTCACATCTCTCCAAGTCCAATAAAATAAAATCCAATCTTCTCCCTCTCATTCTTAAAACCAATTTCTTTTACAAGTAGCAATAAAAGTAAAGCATAAACGTAAAGCGTAGTGAAACGGTTCCTATAGGATACTATAGTCATTACGGGTGCCTAACACCTTCCCGTGATGAAATCAGCCCCGAACTTAGGATTTCTAAGGTTTTCTCGATTTTACCTTCCCCAAAAAAAATTGAAACATCAATGATCGAAAGGTTCAAATCCAATTAATGATTTGACACCCGAAAATCGCGATGACAGAACCCCAAGCGAACGAGCCCAAAATGCTACTGAGACCTGGTCGCTTAAGCGAACCAGACTTCGCTTAAGCGAACAACACCCTGTTCATCCACACTTGATTTTTCGTTTCGTGTACTTGGGGGCCAATCCGAACTTTCTAAATTGTTCCTTTTGACTTGTTTGATCATTACTTGTGTATTTAATCCTATTGAAACATCATTTGTATGAGATTGGACTTAGTTTTATAAATCGATCCAACGTTTGGAAAAATGTCCAAGAACATAAATTTTTCCGAAATCTTGTTTTCTCGAGTGAATGATATGGGATTAAATATGTGTGCTGTTTATATGATCAATAACATGACCTTGAATTGTCTCATTAAGAACTAGTTTGTTTTACTTTGAAAATGGACTATATTTAGAAAAGTGACAATTTGAGACGAACGTTGTGAGAATTCATTGTAATTGGCCGGTGACACGCTCATGTACGTACACCTACATTCATATGTGACTAGTGTATTTACTTAGTGGAGGCAATTGAGTCATTTGGTTTGTTTTGGTTCATTGATTCCAATTATTAAAGTTGTGAATTATATTATACGAACTTAGTCGTAAATGCAACACCCCGTATTCCCAAACAACATAAATCATACTTAAATCAGAGTATTTCAACATATACGGAATGCCACATTTCTTTTCATAAAAATCATAAATAGAATAGAGTTACTATTTATTTAAAACATGTCATATCAAAATCTCAAAATTACATCGCAGCGGAATTCGTTCAATCTTTTAAACTACTTTGGCACAAAAGGCCTCAACGTAAAATCTCATAAAATTTATTCCAACAACAGGTTCATAAAATTTCATATATAATACGTAAGGAATAGAAAGCAACGACAAAATTTCTCATCCCGTTACGTATCAGAGCACCTAAGACACACGTGAGAGAAGTCCACTCACAACTGCAACTATTATGGGTCACCTGTAAGTTACCCATACGAAAGACAACAATTTTCAAACAGAAGGGGTGAGATTCATATTCAATAATAATAAGCATATAATTCATTAAAAGAATTTAACAACAATTAACAATGCTAAAGCTTCACATAATCTTCATTAAATCTCTTATTAATTCATCAACAACTCGACGACGACGACAACTCTTGACAAATGCAACGACAACGACCTCAATATGCATGTAGTACCAATCAGGGCATAAGCCCTCAACGTGTTAGAGTAATAACTCTCGGGGCATAAGCCCTCATCATATGGAGTAAAGCTCCCATCGTGTTAGAGTAATAACTCTCAGAACGTAAGTCCTCATCGTGGTGGAGAAAGCTCCCAGGGCCATCAGCCTTCATCTTTTAGAGCAAAGCTCTCAGGGCCATCAGCCCTCATCTTTAATGACTATGCATGGACTCATCAACCAATGCAACTCAACAACTTAGACACCATCTTATAACTTCATCATCTTAGACAACATCTTACAACTTGACATCTTAGACAACATCTTACAATTTGTCATCTTAGACAACATCTTACAATTTGACATCTTAGACAACATCTTCATATAAAATCAATCATAAACAACATCCTATAACATCATAATTATCATTATATATATTCATATAATAGCTCATTAATCAAATATATTCACATCAAAACAAGTTAGATTCATTAAAACATAGGTTAAATACTCATAAACACTTCAATTGAGCTCATAGTGTAACACCCCGTTTTCCCGACTTAAAAATTTCTTAAAATAAATCAGAGTTAATCACATAACGGAGCGTCACATTTCACTTAAATTTCAAATATGAATAAATAACAATTTATTCTTTATTAAAACGTCTTAAACATAGCAGCGGAATCATAAAAAGGTCTTGGCACGCAGGCCTCATCAAAACGTCTCAGAAAGTTCATCCAAAAATAGTTTTATGAATTCATAAATGACATGCAAGGAATAGAAAAGCATTAAACAAGTTTCCCCATCCCGTTACATATCAAAGCACCTAAGACTCAACCGAGGAAAGTCCTCACACGCCTGCACCTAATCTTGGTTACCTGCAAGTTACCCATACGAAGAGCAACATTTTCAAGCAGAAGGGGTGAGATCCACAAAACAATAATATTATACATATAATTCAATAATTATAGTTAACAAAAAATCATCACATAAACACGTCGCAACAAACATCATCTAGCATCACAAGCATTATCATAAAACATCATCATAAACATCTTAAACGACTTGACTCAACAATGCAACTTCACTTGACTATGCAACTCTAACATCTTAAATGCATGTGGTACCAATCCAGGGCATAAGCCCTCGTCGCTTTGAGCATAAATATACTCCCAGGGCATGAGCCCTCGTCGCTAGTGAGCAAAAGCTCCAGGGCATGAGCCCTCGTCCCTGGTGAGTAAAAACTCCAGGGCATAAGCCCTCATCTCTGAATGAGTATGCATGAGACTCAATCTCTTATAACTTATTCAAGTTAAACATCTTGAAACGTCGCAACATCATAGGCATCTTGGACCGACACATGCAGCATTAATCATATATAAACAACTACATGGCAGCAACTCATCAAATCATGGCATATAGCAACATCAAGGATTCATCACGTAAGCATCACATATATTACGCATATAGTTCACTTAATACACGTATGATTCATAAATCATTAGCAACATTAAAACCTCCCTTAACATCTTTACAGATCATCAATTATATCACAGTTATCTACCATTACTACCCAAGGGTCAACTCTCAAAGTCCTACACGAAACAGATCCCAAGATACAAAGTTATTGCAGTCTGAAACCGCACTACTCGCCGTGGCAAGTTGATTTGCTCGCCTCGCGAGCTCAACTAGGGGTTACTCGCCTCTGGCGAGTTGGGGGCGAACTGAGAGCGAGCAATAATGGGTGCTCTCGGCCTTTTTCACCTTTTTCCTCCAAAAACTTCAATTATAAGTTCCCTAGGTCCAATTTGATCCTAAAAACTTACCTAATCATTCTCAAATACATCAAGGTACTCAAAACCATCTACAACACGTCTCAAAACAACATCTTAAAAATCAAGATTCTCTCAGGTCAACTCGCTATGGCGAGTGGGGTTGCTTGCCTCGCGAGTGATCAAGGGTTACTCGCTATGGCGAGTTGGGTTGCTCGCCTCGCGAGCGATGAAGGTCTACTCGCCGCGGCGAGTTGCTTAGCTCGCCTAGGCGAGCGATGAACAGACAGCTACAGGTTCATCAAAATTCTCACCAAAAGTCACCAATCTCACCATGTTAAACCTCGAAACGATCAGGAACATTAACCCTATAATTATTCTAGGTTCTATACACAATTTCTACACCAGTTCTACAGCTTTACATCATCAGATCATTAATTCTCCACTTTTAACCTAATTCCCAATTCCTCACAAATCATTCCTACACTTGTTAATTATAATACAAGAATTACAGGCTTAATAGAATTGTAATGTTAGGCTCACCCTTACCTTAAAATTGCAGAAATCGCAGCTCTCCTTGGTCTCTTCTCTCTTCTCTGGTTTTTCTCCCTTTTTCACCAAAACGCACGTACTGACATTCTGACCTAATTTTCCCTTTTTATATTCCCAACAAATTTTATCTTATTTACTCTTTCTCCCACATAACTCTCTAAAATCTCAAAACTACCCCACATCTCTAAATTTATTTTATTTTCAAATCTTATATTATTAAACAATAAAATAAGTCACCACATCACATAAAAATCACTTAAATCTTAATCTCAACATCTCTTAAAATATATATAAATATATCTAGACTCCTCAAATAATTCAAATAATTAAATAATTAAAATAATTCAAAGTGGGCGTTACAACTCTCCCAACTTATTAGATTTTCGTCCTCGAAAATTTACCTCAAGCAAACAACTCTGGATTAGATTCCAGCATCTTACTCTCTAGCTCCCACGTCAAGCTTTCACTAGTCGCTCCGTCCCAAACGACTTTCACAAGAGGTATCTCCTTGCCTCTCGACCGCTTCACTTCACGCCTTCAATCCTCACTGGTAAGGTCTCAACCGTAAGGTTATCCCTAACTTGCACATCATCTCTCTGGATCACATAAGATGGATCCGGAACATAATTCCGAAGTTGCAACACGTGAAACACATCGTGCAAATTCGAAAGATGCGGTGCTAAACCCACTCGGTAAGCTACCATCCCAACTCTCTCCGATATCTGATACGGACCAATAAACTTCGGAGTCAACTTCTTTGACTTCAATGCACGACCAACACCGGTCATGGGAGTAACTCTTAAGAACACATGATCTCCCTCTTGAAATTCAAGGTCCTTTCTTCGCTTATCATGGTAACTCTTTTGTCGACTCTGCGACGCTCTCATATTTTCTTGAATCATCTTAACCTTCTCAGTAGTCTGTTGAACAATCTCTGGTCCTAGAACCACGTTCTCACCTGACTCAAACCAACATAACGGAGTTCTGCATTTCCGACCATACAAAGCCTCAAAAGTTGCCATTCCAATACTTGAATGATAACTGTTATTGTACGTGAACTCTATCAACGGAAGATGACTATCCCAGGTTCCTCCTTGCTCAAGTACACACACTCTCAACAAGTCTTCCAACGACTGAATCGTTCTCTCCGACTGACCATCTGTCTGCGGATGATAAGCCGAACTCAACCTTAATTTACAACCTAAGGCCTCTTGCAAACTCTTCCAAAATCTATAAGTAAATCTCGGGTCTCTATCTGACACAATACTTGAAGGAACACCATGAAGCTTCACTATATCACGAATATAAATCTCTGTCAACTGCGCCACAGGAAAGGTGATATTAATCGGAATAAAATGAGCTGACTTAGTCAATCTATCAACAACCACCCATATAGCGTCATTCCCTTTAGGAGTATTCGGCAAACTCGTCACAATATCCATGGATATACTATCCCATTTCCACTCCGGTACATCTATAGGTGTCATCAATCCTGCAGGTTTCTGGTGCTCTACCTTCGACTTCTGACAAATCAAACAAGAATACACAAATTGTGCCACGTCACGTTTCAATCCAGACCACCAAAACAACTTCCTCAAATCATGATACATCTTGGTAGCTCCCGGGTGAATACTCAAGCTACTTCTATGACTCTCTTCAAGAATCATCTTCTTCATCTCATCATTGTCAGGAATACAAATTCTACCTCGGAATCTCAACACTCCTTGATCATCGACCTTAAAGTCACTGTCCTCAGTCTGATTACTAGCAACCCATAAGACCACAAACTTTACATCTTCTTTCTGCGCTTCTTTAATACTTTTCAGGAAATCATTATCAATATTCAGTATTCCCAGCTTTACACTCTGAGGTGTCCTTTCACAAACTAAACTCAAATCTCTAAACTGTTCCAGTAACTCAAACTCCTTCACCATCATAGCAGACATATGTAAAGTCTTCCTACTTAAGGCATCTGCAACAACATTGGCCTTACCCGGATGATAATTCAAACCAAAGTCATAATCTTTCAACAATTCAAGCCACCTTCGTTGTCTCATATTCAATTCCTTCTGATCAAACAAATACTTCAAGCTCTTGTGATCACTGAACACTTCAAATCTCGAACCATACAAGTAATGTCTCCAAATCTTAAGCACAAACACAACTACAGCCAAGTCAAGATCATGAGTAGGATAATTTCGTTCATGAACTCTCAACTGTCTTGATGCATAAGCAACCACTTTACCATCTTGCATAAGCACACCACCTAAACCCAACTTGGACGCATCACAATAAACAACAAAAGGTTCATCAGACTTCGGCAAAATCAAGACTGGAGCCGTCGTCAACCGCTTCTTCAACTCATTAAAACTGTTCTCACAATGAACATCCCACACAAAAGATTTACCTTTACACGTCAACTGCGTTAACGGAAGAGCCAAATTAGAAAATCCTTCTATGAACCTTCGGTAATAACCAGCTAAACCCAAAAAGCTTATAATCTCTGTAACCGACTTAGGAGTCTCCCATTGCGATACCGCTTCAACTTTGGACGGATCTACTGCAACACCGTTACCAGAAATAACACGGCCAAGAAAACTCACCTCTTTCAGCTAGAATTCACATTTTGACAATTTGGCAAACAGCTTCTTCTCTTTCAACACTTGCAAAACGATCTTCAAATGTTCCGCATGTTCTTCTTCAGTCTTAGAGTATATCAAAATATCATCAATGAAGACCACAACAAAACGATCCAAGTAAGCATGAAAGGTTTTATTCATGTACTCCATAAATACACCAGGTGCATTAGTAACACCGAAATGCATCACTGTATACTCATAATGCCCATAACGCGTCCTAAACGCCGTCTTCTGCATATCTTCATCCTTCACCTTAATCTGGTAATAACCTGATCTCAAATCTATCTTGCTAAACACACGTGCACCCACTAACTGATCCATCAAGTCGTCAATTCTCGGAAGTGGATACCTATTCTTTATAGTTACTTTGTTCAACTGCCGATAATCAATACATAACCTCATACTGCTATCTTTCTTCTTTACTCGCAATACCGGCGCTCCCCAAGGTGAAACACTCGGCCTAACAAACTTCTTCTCAAGCAAATCCTCTAATTGTTTCTTCAGCTCCACCAACTCAGAAGCTGACATACGATAAGGTGTCATAGACACAGGCTTCGTCCCAAGAATAAGATCAATCGAAAATTCAACTTCTCTTTCTGTAGGCACATCAGGAATTTCATCAGGAAAAACTTCTGGGAATTCGCATACCACTTGTAGCTTATCGATCACTGCCTGATTCTTATTAGATAACGACGCCATTAAAGAAAACATCATAATTCCATCGCGTTCCAACTGCTTCAGCTGATTAGTAGATAAGAACTCTGCTCCA
Organism: Medicago lupulina; assembly: GCA_958299785.1. Classification (NCBI taxonomy): domain Eukaryota; kingdom Viridiplantae; phylum Streptophyta; class Magnoliopsida; order Fabales; family Fabaceae; genus Medicago; species Medicago lupulina. Next base: position 35,621,078 of record OY283143.1, read on the forward strand.
ATCTCTTCCTCGGCAGAAGAAAAGTGCACCGTCTTGCTAAAACAATTAATAAGAACGTGATTGTATTCCAACCAATTCGTCCCCAAGATTACATCCATTCCGACCAACGACAAACAAACCAAATCAATCTCAAAGTCACGACCAAACATAGACACAAGACATCTCAAACACACAAGAGAAGTAGTCACCGAACCCTTAGCTGGAGTTTTGACAACCATCTCCCCATTCATATCAGATACAGCAAGATTCAACTTAGCAGCACAATCAAGAGCAATAAAACAATGTGTAGCACCAGTATCAATAATAGCAACTAAAGGTATATTAGCAAAGTAACAAGTACCTCTGATCAAACGATCTTCATTCTCTGTCTGAGTACCAGTCAAGGCAAAAACTCTCCCAGTAGTCTGAGCCTTCTTAGGCTTCTTGCATTGTGAACCAATGTGACCCTCCTCCTCGCAGTTAAAGCACACAATGTCATCATGTTTGCACTCAGCAGTAGTATGCCCTTTCTTGCCGCAACGAAAACACCGTTTTACCTCTCCAGGACAAGCACTACTCTTATGGCCCTTCACACCACAAGTATAGCAGACAATCTCAGTAGGAGCATTTTTCTTAATAGGTCTCCTCTCATCATTAACTCTTTGTTTACCCTTATCAGCAGGGGCACTGTAAGGCTTAGGACGACTCTGCTGACCTTTACCTTTCCTCTCATTAACAACCTTGTAATGAGCTTTTGTATCCTCTTCGTAAATCCTGCAACTGCTTACCAGCTCGGAAAATTTCTGATCTTCTGGTAACCAATTGCCCTCTTGATATCAGCACGCAACCCATTCTCGAATTTGATACATTTAGAAAATTCAGTAGTCTCAGCAGTATAATGTGTATAGAACTTAGCCAACTCCACAAACTTCGCAGCATATTCAGTCACCGACATGTTCCCTTGCTTAAGCTCTAGGAACTCAATCTCCTTCTTCCCGCGAACATCTTCCGGAATGTATCTATCAAGGAACTCTCTCTTGAACACATCCCAAGTAACCTCAGCACTATCTTGCTCTAGAATAGGTAGGAGACTAACCTACCAATCATTAGCTTCCTCAGCTAGCATGTGTGTAACGCCCTAGTTGCTATTTTGTTATTTTTAGTTGTTTGGCATATTTTATTTGAATTTATAAATGATTATGTGAATATGTGGTGTGTTTATTTGTTTATAATTATTTATGCGATTTTATGTTATTTAAGAAAATAGAAGAAATATTATTATTTTGGAGAATTATGAAAATAGGAGGAATAATTATTAATTATTAGAATTATGGGGTTAATGTGAATTAAAGGAGATTAAGGAAGGAGTTAATAGAAAAAAGGGGAGTTATACTTTGGTTGGTAAAGGAAATAGAAGAGTCAGACTAAAACAATAGTACGTATCAGTAAAAAGAAAGAATAGACTTTTTGGGAGAAAGAGAGAAGAGTCAAGAACAAGGGGAGATTGCTAGGAAGAGTGGAATTGTTGTAGCTTGCTTTGTTCATTTAATCAGGTAAGGGTGGGTTTATGATTCAATAGCTGATATATATGTATATGATTTCATGAAATTGGATTGAAATTGGTAGTTTTGGAACTAGGTTTATGAACATGATGAATTGCTCACTTTTGATGAATTGTGTTGTTAATGATGTTGTATGTTGTGTTTCTGATGCCTTGAAAGTATATTGAACCCATAAACTTCATTCTAAATCGTTTTGGGGTGATTGGGGGATTAAAATTAGGTTTTTGGATGATTTAGGGCTTAGAAAATCGTAGCTGTATTTCTGCCCAGATGAATTCTCGCTTAAGCGAGATAGCCGTCGCTCAAGCGAGCGGCACTTTTCTCTGCCCAGAATCGTTTCGCGCCCGTTCGCTCAAGCGAGAGCTAAGCGGACTCTAAGCGAGCGAAATCCCAACCTTCGTCATTTGCGTCGCTCAAGCGAAATCTGCCCAGAACCTGTAGTTTGTGAGCGTCGCTCAAGCGAACGCTAAGCGAGCCTCAAGCGAGGAACATCCTGACTTTCGTCATTTGACTCGCTCAAGCGAGATGCTGCTCGCTTAAGCGAGATTGGTCCTGTGCGACCATTTTGTGTAATTTTTCAAAGTGCTCCAAACCCAAACCTATGCTTCCTATTTTGTTTATTGGATTTATTAAGAATTGTTTGGACAATAAAACTTATATTATGAAGATGAATTTGATGGATTAATGTATGTTTATATGAAAATAAGCATGTTTTGCTAAATTGAAGTTGTTCTTGATGTTCAGTGGTTGTGTCTAGTTGGGGAGGATGTCCTAGTCTTGTTGTTGTTGGTTGCATGCTGATATGCACCATTAGTTGCCGTAGGGTTGTATGCAGATATACACCATTGAGTCATTCATAACTCATTTGCATCGTTGGGGGCTTATGCCCTGGAATGTTTTATACATTCAACCGTTGAGGGCTTATGCCCTGGAATGCTAGTCATTCACCTGTTGGGGGCTTATGCCCTGGGATGCTTTAACCATCCAAATTGTTGGGGGCTTATGCCCTGGAATGCTTAGCATTCAATGCGCGTAGTATGGTACCACATATGAGTAATGCATTAGTTGTTGATGGAGTCTTGCATTAGTTGTTGATGGAGTCTTGTAGAGTTGTTGTTGGTGAGGTGTCGTCGCAAGTGTGTTGTTGTTGTTATTAATCAAAGAAGAATTCTAATGATAATGTGGAGCTGATTTTATTGTTTATGTTGCTGATGGTAGATATTGAAGTTGTTGATTTTTATCAATTTATTTGATTGATTCATATATTATATATATTACTTTGTTTTGTGAACTCGCCCCTTCTGCTGGAATTGCCGCCTTGTGGGCAAGTGCAGGTAATGAGGGCTTGTAGGTTGATGGCTCTTGTGTCTAGGGCTCTGATGCGTAATGGGATGGGAATATTGCATGTTTAATTCTTCATTCCTTATGTATCACTTGTTGAACCATGTTGTTGAGGATTCTGTTAATGAATAATTCTTATTGATGTTAAGGCCTTTGTGCCAAGAACTTACTTGTAGTAGATTAGATGTTGATGTTTTGAATTAAAGATTTTCCGCTGCAGAATTTTAATATGATGGAATTTGTTGATGTTTTTAAATAGTTTTTTTATATTCTATTTAAATAATTTTGAAAAGTAGATGTAATACTCCGTTGTTTGCTGAACTCTGATGATTGTTGCATATTATTATGTCATTTTGGGAAACGGGGTGTTACAATTGGTATCAGAGCATTAGTTGAGTCGTGTCGAGCCTAGTAGAGTTGTGTGACAGTTTTAACTGTCTTTGTTGTTCTAATTGTTGTTGTCGTGTAGAATTACCAAGATGTCTGGAAGGAATGATGCTGCTCTTGCTGCTGCTTTGCAAGCAATGGCCCAAGTGGTAGGACAACAACAAGGTGCTGGTGGTGGAGAAGGTGTGCGGATGCTAGAGACCTTTCTGAGGAATCATCCACCAACCTTCAAGGGAAGGTACAACCCCGATGGAGCGCAGACTTGGCTGAAAGAGGTAGAGAGAATCTTCAGGGTGATGTAGTGCACCGATGCTCAGATGGTGCGGTTTGGCACACATATGTTGGCTGAAGAGGCTGACGACTGGTGGGTAAGCACTCAACCTATTTTGTAGAATGAAGGTGCTGAAATCACGTGGGCTGTGTTTAGAAGGGAATTTCTGAGGAGGTACTTTCCAGAAGATGTCCGTGGTAGAAAAGAAATATAATTCCTTGAGCTGAAGCAAGGAGACATGTCTATCACAGAGTATGCTGCCAAGTTTGTGGAACTTGCCAAGTTTTACCCCCATTATGCTGCGGAGACTGCTGAGTTCTCCAAATGTATCAAGTTCGACAATGGCCTGCGAGCGGATATTAAGCGGGCTATTGGTTATCAGAAGATCAGAGACTTTTCTGAGTTAGTGAGCAGCTGTAGAATTTACGAAGAAGATACAAAAGCTCACTACAAGGTGATGAACGATCGCAAGGGAAAGGGGAAGCAGAGTCGCCCGAAGCCTTATAGTGCCCCAGCTGATAAGGGCAAATAGAGAATGCATGATGAGAGGAGGCCTGCACGTAGGGATGCTCCTGCTGAGGTTGTTTGTTATAAGTGTGGTGTTAAAGGCCATAAGAGCAATGCTTGCAACCGAGATGAGAAGAAGTGTTTCCGTTGTGGTAAGAAGGGCCACACTGTTGCTGAATGCAAGCGTGGGGACATTGTTTGTTTCAACTGTGATGAAGAAGGTCATCTTAGTTCTCAGTGTACTAAGCCTAAGAAGGCGCAGACCAGTGGAAGAGTGTTTGCTTTGACTGGTACCCAGACCGATAACGAAGATCGCCTGATCCGAGGTACTTGTTTCTTTAATGGTACTCCTTTAATCGCTATTATAGATACTGGTGCTACGCATTGTTTCATTGCTATTGACTGTGCAAAAAGATTTGGTTTGATTATGTCTGATATGAATGGGGAGATGGTTGTTGAAACTCCAGCCAAGGGTTCAGTGACTACTTCCCTTGTTTGCTTAAGTTGTCCGTTGTCTGTTTTTGGTAGAGATTTTGAGGTTGATCTCGTTTGTTTACCGTTAGTGGGGATGGATGTAATATTGGGAATGAATTGGTTAGAGTACAATCATGTCCTGATTAATTGTTTTACCAAGACGGTACGGTTTTCTTCTGCTGAAGAAGAGAGTGGAGCAGAGTTTTTATCCACTAAAGAGATGAAGCGGTTAGAACAAGACGGCGTGTTAATGTTTTCTTTGTTGGCATACTTGTCGGCGGAGAATCAAGCTGTGATTGATGGACTGCCTGTTGTGAAAGATTTTCCTGAAGTTTTTCCAGATGAGATTCCAGATGTGCCACCAGAGAGGGAAGTTGAATTTTCGATTGACCTTGTGCCGGGTACGAAGCTTGTGTCGATGGCTCCTTACCGTATGTCAGCTTCGGAGTTAGCTGAGTTAAAGAAGCAGTTGGAAGACTTACTTGACAAGAAGTTTGTGAGACCGAGTGTTTCGCCTTGGGGAGCGCCGGTATTGTTAGTCAAGAAGAAGGATGGTAGCATGTGGTTGTGTATTGATTACCGTCAATTGAACAAAGTGACGATCAAGAACAGGTATCCACTCCCGAGGATTGATGACTTGATGGATCAACTAGTGGGTGCTCGTGTATTTAGCAAGATTGACTTGAGGTCAGGTTACCATCAGATTAAAGTGAAGGATGAGGATATGCAAAAGACGGCCTTCAGGACACGATATGGTCATTATGAATATAAGGTGATGCCGTTTGGTGTTACTAATGCGCCCGGTGTGTTTATGGAGTATATGAACAGAATTTTTCATGAGTATCTGGATCAATTTGTTGTTGTATTTATAGATGATATTTTGATTTATTCTAAGACTGACGCAAAGCATGCAGAGCATTTGAAGATTGTATTGCAAGTGCTGAAGGAAAAGAAATTATATGCCAAGTTATCCAAGTGCGAATTCTGGTTGCATGAAGTAAGTTTTCTCGGCCACATCATTTCTGGTAATGGCATTGCTGTAGATCCTTCGAAGGTTGATGCTGTGTCGCAGTGGGAGACACCGAAGTCAGTTACCGAGGTTAGAAGTTTTCTTGGTTTGGCCGGCTATTACCGCAGGTTCATTGAAGGATTTTCAAAGTTGGCATTTCCTTTGACGCAGTTGACCTGTAAAGGAAAAGCATTTGTGTGGGATACTCAATGTGAGAGTAGTTTCAATGAGTTGAAGCGAAGATTGACGACTGCTCCTATTTTGATTTTACCGAAACCAGAAGAGCCTTTCGTTGTTTATCGTGATGCATCTAAGCTGGGTTTAGGTGGTGTTTTGATGCAAGATGGCAAGGTGGTAGCGTATGCTTCTAGGCAGTTGAGGATCCATGAGAAGAATTATCCTACGCATGATCTAGAGTTGGCAGCTGTGGTATTTGTTTTGAAAATTTGGAGGCACTATTTGTACGGTTCCAGATTTGAGGTATTTAGTGATCACAAAAGTTTAAAATATTTGTTTGATCAGAAGGAGTTGAACATGAGGCAGAGAAGGTGGCTTGAATTGCTTAAAGATTATGATTTTGGTTTAAATTACCACCCGGGTAAAGCTAATGTAGTTGCTGATGCGTTGAGCAGAAAGACATTGCATATGTCGGCTATGATGGTAAAGGAATTCGAGTTACTTGAACAGTTTAGAGACTTGAGTCTTGTTTGTGAAAGATCACCTCAGAGTGTGAAGTTGGGCATGCTGAAGATTAATAGTGATTTCTTGAGTAGTATCAAAGAGGCGCAGAAGCTTGATGTTAAGTTTGTGGATTTGATGACTGCTAGTGATCAGAATGTGGATAGTGATTTCAAGGTTGATAACCAAGGTGTGTTGAGGTTCAGAGAAAGGATCTGCATTCCTGATGATGAGAGTTTGAAGAAGTTGATTTTAGAACAAAGTCACAAGAGTAGCTTGAGTATTCATCCGGGAGCTACTAAAATGTATCATGACTTGAGGAAATTGTTTTGGTGGTCCGGTTTGAAAAGAGATGTTGCTCAGTTTGTGTATGCATGTTTGACTTGTCAGAAGTCCAAGGTTGAGCATCAGAATCCTGCAGGGTTGTTGACTCCGTTAGATGTACCTGAGTGGAAGTGGGACAGCATTTCTATGGATTTTGTGACGAGTTTACCGAATACTCCAAGAGGGCATGATGCCATTTGGGTCGTGGTCGACAGGTTGACTAAGTCGGCGCACTTTATTCCGATCAATATCAGTTATCCGGTAGCTCAGTTGGCGGAGATCTATATCCGTGACATTGTGAAGTTGCATGGTGTTCCGTCAAGTATTGTGTCGGATAGAGATCCGAGGTTCACTTTGAGGTTTTGGAAGAGTTTACAAGATGCATTGGGTTCGAAATTGAGGCTGAGTTCGGCTTATCATCCGCAGACAAATGGTCAGTCGGAGAGGACTATCCAATCCTTAGAAGATTTGTTGAGAGTGTGTGTACTCGAGCAAGGTGGAGCTTGGGACAGCCACTTACCGTTGATAGAGTTCACCTATAACAATAGTTACCATTCAAGTATTGGTATGGCACCGTTCGAAGCTTTGTGTGGTCGAAGGTGTAGAACTCCTCTATGTTGGTTTGAGTCGGGTGAGAGTGTTGTGTTAGGACCTGAGTTAGTGCAGCAGACTACAGAAAAGGTCAAGTTGATAAGAGAAAAGATGAAAGCATCGCAAGATCGTCAGAAGAGTTATCATGACAAACGTAGAAAAGCCCTTGAGTTTCAGGAAGGTGAGCATGTGTTTTTAAGGGTTACTCCTATGACGGGTGTAGGACGTGCATTGAAGTCTAAGAAGTTGACTCCAAAGTTCATTGGTCCTTATCAAATTTCAGAGAGAGTTGGTACCGTGGCGTATCGGATTGGATTGCCACCACATTTATCGAACTTGCATGATGTGTTTCATGTGTCGCAGCTGAGGAAGTATGTAGCAGATCCTTCGCATGTTATTCATAGAGATGATGTGCAAGTTAGGGATAATCTTACCGTTGAAGCTTTACCTTTGAGGATTGATGATCGTAAGGTGAAGCAGCTGAGAGGCAAAGAAATACCTTTGGTGAGGGTTGTTTGGGGTGGTGTGACTGGTGAAAGTTTGACTTGGGAATTGGAGAGCAAGATGCAAGAATCCTACCCTGAGTTGTTTGTTGCTTGAGGTAATATTTCGAGGACGAAATTCTCTAAGTTGGGGAGAGTTGTAACGCCCTAGTTGCTATTTTGTTATTTTTAGTTGTTTGGCATATTTTATTTGAATTTATAAATGATTATGTGAATATGTGGTGTGTTTATTTGTTTATAATTATTTATGCGATTTTATGTTATTTAAGAAAATAGAAGAAATATTATTATTTTGGAGAATTATGAAAAAAGGAGGAATAATTATTAATTATTAGAATTATGGGGTTAATGTGAATTAAAGGAGATTAAGGAAGGAGTTAATAGAAAAAAGGGGAGTTATACTTTGGTTGGTAAAGGAAATAGAAGAGTCAGACTAAAACAATAGTACGTATCAGTAAAAAGAAAGAATAGACTTTTTGGGAGAAAGAGAGAAGAGTCAAGAACAAGGGGAGATTGCTAGGAAGAGTGGAATTGCTGTAGCTTGCTTTGTTCATTTAATCAGGTAAGGGTGGGTTTATGATTCAATAGCTGATATATATGTATATGATTTCATGAAATTGGATTGAAATTGGTAGTTTTGGAACTAGGTTTATGAACATGATGAATTGCTCACTTTTGATGAATTGTGTTGTTAATGATGTTGTATGTTGTGTTTCTGATGCCTTGAAAGTATATTGAACCCATAAACTTCATTCTAAATCGTTTTGGGGTGATTGGGGGATTAAAATTGGGTTTTTGGATGATTTAGGGCTTAGAAAATCGTAGCTGTATTTCTGCCCAGATGAATTCTCGCTTAAGCGAGATAGCCGTCGCTCAAGCGAGCGGCACTTTTCTCTGCCCAGAATCGTTTTGCGCCCGTTCGCTCAAGCGAGAGCTAAGCGGACTCTAAGCGAGCGAAATCCCAACCTTCGTCATTTGCGTCGCTCAAGCGAAATTCCCGTCGCTCAAGCGAAATCTGCCCAGAACCTGTAGTTTGTGAGCGTCGCTCAAGCGAACGCTAAGCGAGCCTCAAGCGAGGAACATCCTAACTTTCGTCATTTGACTCGCTCAAGCGAGATGCTGCTCGCTTAAGCGAGATTGGTCCTGTGCGACCATTTTGTGTAATTTTTCAAAGTGCTCCAAACCCAAACCTATGCTTCCTATTTTGTTTATTGGATTTATTAAGAATTGTTTGGACAATAAAACTTATATTATGAAGATGAATTTGATGGACTAATGTATGTTTATATGAAAATAAGCATGTTTTGCTAAATTGAAGTTGTTCTTGATGTTGAGTGGTTGTGTCTAGTTGGGGAGGATGTCCTAGTCTTGTTGTTGTTGGTTGCATGCTGATATGCACCATTAGTTGCCGTAGGGTTGTATGCAGATATACACCATTGAGTCATTCATAACTCATTTGCATCGTTGGGGGCTTATGCCCTGGAATGTTTTATACATTCAACCGTTGAGGGCTTATGCCCTGGAATGCTAGTCATTCACCTGTTGGGGGCTTATGCCCTGGGATGCTTTAACCATCCAAATTGTTGGGGGCTTATGCCCTGGAATGCTTAGCATTCAACGCGCGTAGTATGGTACCACATATGAGTAATGCATTAGTTGTTGATGGAGTCTTGCATTAGTTGTTGATGGAGTCTTGTAGAGTTGTTGTTGGTGAGGTGTCGTCGCAAGTGTGTTGTTGTTGTTATTAATCAAAGAAGAATTCTAATGATAATGTGGAGCTGATTTTATTGTTTATGCTGCTGATGGTAGATATTGAAGTTGTTGATTTTTATCAATTTATTTGATTGATTCATATATTATATATATTACTTTGTTTTGTGAACTCACCCCTTCTGCTGGAATTGCCGCCTTGTGGGCAAGTGCAGGTAATGAGGGCTTGTAGGTTGATGGCTCTTGTGTCTAGGGCTCTGATGCGTAACGGGATGGGAATATTGCATGTTTAATTCTTCATTCCTTATGTATCACTTGTTGAACCATGTTGTTAAGGATTCTGTTAATGAATAATTCTTATTGATGTTAAGGACTTTGTGCCAAGAACTTACTTGTAGTAGATTAGATGTTGATGTTTTGGATTAAAGATTTTCCGCTGCAGAATTTTAATATCATGGAATTTGTTGATGTTTTTAAATAGTTTTTTTATATTCTATTTAAATAATTTTGAAAAGTAGATGTAATACTCCGTTGTTTGCTGAATCTGATGATTGTTGCATATTATTATGTCATTTTGGGAAACGGGGTGTTACAATGTGCGTACCAAAACGCACCTTCTGCACCTTCGTGCACTGCATAACTCTGAACACTCTCTCGATCTCCTTGAGCCACGTCTGAGCTCCATCAGGATCATATCTTCCTTTGAAGGTAGGAGGATGATTTCCCAGGAATGTCTCTAACATACGGACCTCAGCATTCGCACCAGCATTCGCATTAGGTTGTTGTCCTACAGCTTGAGCAACAGCTTCCAGTGCAGCAGCAATCGCAGCGTCGTTTCTTCCAGCCATCTTAGTTCTCTACACAACACAAAACAATCAGCATGACATATAACAATACATCAACTGATACTCGACACAACAAGACTCTTCTACTTGGCCGGATGGACCGACCTGCTCTAATACCAATTGTAACACCCCTTTTTCCCGACTTAAAAATTTCTTAGAATAAATCAGAGTTAATCACATAACGGAGCGTCACATTTCACTTAAATCTCAAATATGAATAAATAACAATTTATTCTTTATTAAAACGTCTTAAACATAGCAATGAAATCATAAAAAGGTCTTGGCACGCAGGCCTCATCAAAACGTCTCAGAAAGTTCATCAAAAAATAGTCTTATGAAATCATAAATGACATGCAAGGAATAGAAAAACATTAAACAAGTTTCCCCATCCCGTTACATATCAAAGCACCTAAGACTCAACCGAGGAAAGTCCTCACACGCCTGCACCTAATCTTGGTTACCTGCAAGTTACCCATACGAAGAGCAACATTTTCAAGCAGAAGGGGTGAGATCCACAAAACAATAATATTAAACATATAATTCAATAATTATAGTTAACAAAAAATCATCACATAAACACGTCGCAACAAACATCATCTAGCATCACAAGCATTATCATAAAGCATCATCATAAACATCTTAAACGACTTGACTCGACAATGCAACTTCACTTGACTATGCAACTCTAACATCTTAAATGCATGTGGTACCAATCCAGGGCATAAGCCCTCGTCGCTTTGAGCATAAATATACTCCGAGGGCATGAGCCCTCGTTGCTAGTGAGCAAAAGCTCCAGGGCATGAGCCCTCGTCGCTGGTGAGTAAACAACTACATGGCAGCAACTCATCAAATCATGGCATATAGCAACATCAAGGATTCATCACGTAAGCATCACATATATTACGCATATAGTTCACTTAATACACATATGATTCATAAATCATTAGCAACATTAAAACCTCCCTTAACATCTTTATAGATCATCAATTATTTCACAGTTATCTACCATTACTACCCAAGGGTCAACTCTCAAAGTCCTACACGAAACAGATCCCAAGATACAAAGTTATGGCAGTCTGAAACCACACTACTCGCCGTGGCTAGTTGATCTGCTCGCCTCGCGAGCTCAACTAGGGGTTACTCGCCTCTGGCGAGTTGGGGGCGAACTGAGAGCGAGAAATACTGGGTGCTCTCGGCCTTTTTCACCTTTTTCCTCCAAAAACTTCAATTATAAGTTCCCTAGGTCCAATTTGATCCTAAAAACTTACCTAATCATTCTCATATACATCAAGGTACTCAAAACCATCTACAACACGTCTCAAAACAACATCTTAAAAATCAAGATTCTCTCAGGTAAACTCGCTATGGCGAGTGGGGTTGCTCGCCTCGCGAGTGATCAAGGGTTACTCGCTATGGCGAGTTGGGTTGCTCGCCTCGCGAGCGATGAAGGTCTACTCGCCGCGGCGAGTTGGTTAGCTCGCCTAGGCGAGCGATGAACAGACAGCTACGGGTTCATCAAAATTCTCACCAAAAGTCACCAATCTCACCATGTTAAAACTCAAAACGATCAGGAACATTAACCCTATGATTATTCTAGGTTCTGTACACAATTTCTACACCAGTTCTACAGCTTTACATCATCAGATCATTAATTCTCCACTTTTAACCTAATTCCCAATTCCTCACAAATCATTCATACACTTGTTAATTATAATACAAGAATTACAGGCTTAATAGAATTGTAATGCTAGGCTCACCCGTATCTTAAAATTGCAGAAATCGCAGCTCTCCTTGGTCTCTTCTCTCTTCTCTGGTTTTTCTCCCTTTTTCACCAAAACGCACGTACTGACATTCTGACCTAATTTTCCCTTTTTATATTCCCAACAAATCTTATCTTATTTACTCTTTCTCCCTCATAACTCTCTAAAATCTCAAAACTACCCCACATCTCTAAATTTATTTTATTTTCAAATCTTATATTATTAAACAATAAAATAAGTCACCACATCACATAAAAATCACTTAAATCTTAATCTCTACATCTCTTAAAATATATATAAATATATATAGACTCCTCAAATAATTCAAATAATTAAATAATTAAAATAATTCAAAGTGGGCGTGACACATAGTACACGGGCTTTATAGTTAGAGACAATCCATAAGTTTTGGGTTAATTTTCATAAAACTCCAGTAAGACCTCAAGCTTTCCTCTTGTCATCTCACTTTTCTCCCTAAACTGTTTTTACGCGAAAACTATTCTGACTCTAGGCTTTCTATTTTTATAACCTAAGCCAACTCTCATAATTCTATTTCAGCCCAACAACTCTAAATATTATATTTTATTATCAAATCTTATTCTATTTTTAACCACAATCTACCAAATAAATAATTTAAGCCACTTAATAAAATATCACATATCACATATTTAAATAAAACATATAATTAGACTCTAAACTCATCAAAATAATCGAATAAATAAATAGGGCGTTACAATAAATATTCATTGAGCCCGGTTACTTTGAATTTCCTTCATGAATAGTTTGATATGATTATATATGTTATGTGCATATATGTTGTTGGTGATTATATATATGTTATGTGCATATATGTTGTTGTGTGCATATATGTTGTTGGTGATTATATATATGTTATGTGCATCTATGTTTTTGGTGATTATATATATGTTGTGTGCATATATGTTGTTGGTGATTATATAAGTCTATGCGCATATACGTTGTTGGTGAATTTCTCTTACATGCTATTGATGGTGAATTGTTGGTGTAAGCATGTATTGGGTTATGTTGATGTGGACTTGTGGAATTCATATAAAATATGTTTTGTTGTTGTCGATTCCTAAGTTCACACACAGTTGTTGTTGGATTTCATCTCCATGTTGGTGTTGAATACTTATGTATTCAATTATGCGGGTTGTTATGATGTGTTTGTTGCATCAGGGGCGACGGCCTCGGAGATGAAAATTGGTACCACACGAACCTAGAGTTGGTCTAGACACATTTCATGTTCTAGGAAGAGTCATGTTTTGCTTATGTGTTTGAGGTGAATACGTGTGGTGTAATTGTGTGCTTTGTGAATGGTTGCAATTAATGAACCTTATGCTTGAGCATTTATTGGTGAAATTAATTTATGTCCATGTTTATTTATGAAAGATTAATCATTGATGCATGCTTATCCTGTTTATCTTTTGGTTATGATTGATGTGAAACTAACCTCTAGTGGTCTGTGGTGGACCGCCTACCTATTTGTATGAATGGGTAGACGGCGTGCAGGATTAGTTGACTGTATTGCTTCGGTGAATGCTCGAGGATAGCGGGAGCTTCCTTCATTTCTTTTTGCTTATCGTGTCTTAGAGAGGCTCTATTTTGAGATATATCTATGTTGAGATTTATTTGGGAGTTGGTTGCATTTTCATAATTATTGACATGGCTATTATTGAGATGTAGTTTGAGTTTCCGCTGTGACCTTTTATGTAGAGATATTTTCATGCATGATTACTTGGTGATTTATTCGGAGACGTGACGACTATTTCTTATTTATTTATTATAATTACATGATTTATTGCTTAAATAGAAATAAGGCGTTACAAGTTGGTATTAGAGCCATGTCGGTCTTGTCCAGACCAAAACCCGGTGAATTACCTGTTGTACTTGAATGGTATGTTGAGTTACCTTCAATACTGGTTGTGTTGTTTTGTTGTTGTTCTTACCTGTTGTTTGGTTTTGTTGATTAGAAGTGAGATGGCTGGCGGAAATGGTAGGAATGATGATGCGATTGCAGCAGCTTTGACTGCAGTGGCTCAAGCTTTGGCTTAGAATCAAGGGAATGGTGGTCATGGTCAGGAAGACCAAGGAGAAGCGGAGGAGCGGAGGCTTGATCGTTTCATGAGAAACAAACCGCCGACGTTCAAGGGAAGGTTTGATCCGGAAGGAGCTTTGACTTGGAAGGAAAGCATGGAGAGGATCTTTCGTGCTATGGTGACTAATGATGTTGGCTACTCATATGCTTGCTGAGGAGGCCGAGTATTGGTGGACTAGTACCAAGAGGAGGATTGAGGTAAGTGGTGATGTTATCAGTTGGGTGAGGTTCAAGAATGAGTTCTTGAAGAAGTACTTTCTGGAAGATTTGAGAAACAAGAAGGAAGCTGAGTTGTTGAACTTGAAGCAAGGGAGCATGTATGTTGCTGAGTATGCGGCTAAGTATGAGGAGCTTTCGAGGTTTTGTCCTTACATCAATGCAGAAGATGTTATGGTTTCTAAGTGTGTGAAGTTTGAGAATGGTTTGAGGCCGGAGATCTATCAGAACATCTGTTTCCATGAGATTAGAGATTTTGACACTTTGGTGCACAAGTGTCGTATGTTTGATGATGTCGGGAAGGCTAAGATGAATTACTACAAAGTTGTGAGTGACAAGAAAGGGAAAGGTCATGGAATTGGGAAACCGTACAACAAGGATAAGGGCAAGAAGAAAGATGTTGGTGGAGGTTCCAAGGTGAATGTAGCGGAAGTCAAGTGCTTCAAGTGTGGTATTTATGGTCATTTTGCTAATGATTGTAAGAAGGGAGATAATTGCTTCAAGTGTGGTCAGAAGGGTCACAAGGCTTTTGAATGCAAGAGGGACATTACTTGTTACAATTGTGGTGAAGCGGGTCATTTGAGTACTAAGTTTACTAAGCCGAAGAAGGCGGCGGGTAAGGTGTTTGCTTTGAATGCGAAGGAAGTGGAGCAGCCGAATAATCTCATCCGAGGTATGTGTTTTATCAATAGTACTCCTTTGATTGCAATTATTGATACTGGTACTACGCATTCTTTTATCGCAAGTAGTTGTGTTGAGCGTTTGGGCTTGGTTGTGACTGTGTTGTTGGGTGGGATTGATAGACGTTTGGCAAGTGCACCAAATACTATCGAAGTAGTAAAAATATCGATCCCACGAGGATTGTTTTTAATCGCAATAATTTAATTTCGTTATGCAATAGGATGTTTAAAGGTTATTATAGTTTTGCCACTAGGCGGTAGATTTGTTTGTTTTAATAACAAAAATAACAAAAGGATAGAAGTTGCTTAAGAAAATATGGAGAGAGATGAGATCGGATCGTCGAATCCTCTATGTTTCCCCTAATTGGTTACTGTACTCTATTCCTATTAATGGTTCTTTAAGTCCCACGATAGTTAACAAAATAGCCCTAATCAATCCCTTGAGTTAGGACCCTCTTCTTAAACTACAGCCCCTAATTCCTTAGGTGGTCTAATAATTCTTGAAGGTTTAAACACGTTAACCTAATATCACTAATAAACGATTATCCATTCCTAAACTAACCATGTTTATTAGAACAATTCAATTAAGTCTAAGTTGAAAGCTAGGGTCAGTAGTCATTCATTCTCACGAAAACATATTTATATTTGATCAGGATATAAAAAGCATTAAGAACAATTGAATTGAATAAAGACTTAAATAATCATTAATATGGAATAGAGTTTCATCACAGCAACATAAGATCAACTAGGGTTTACACAGAATCATCTCGGATCCAATCTCTAAGAGATTTAGCTACACATAACAATGTTTACAAATAGCATAATCAATTGAATCATTAAAACATACATGTAACTGGTAAAAGGATGAAGAAATCGTCCTCCTTGCAGTCGCCTTGATGTCAAAATCGCACTTTTCTCTCCAAGATTCGTAACCCTTGTTTTCGGAAAAGACTTCAGCTTAAATAGGCCCAGAAATTCGCCCAAAACGTGTCACGTTTTAAGTAAAACGTGTCACGTTTTTTCCTTCAGTAGCAAGTAACCAAATTAGGGTTTCACAAAACGTGTCACGTTTTTGCCAACGTGACACGTTCTTCTTTCTTCTCAAAACATGCTCTCTGACTTGTGAAAACGTGTCACGTTTTTTAGCAAGCGTGACACGTTTTTGTGACTTGCACCATTCTTCAGTTTTCTTGCTTTTTCTTGCTTTTCATGCGTTTCTTGCTGCTTAAGTTGCTTTGTGACTCCATAAAATGATAAAATATACATAGAAATTACGTAATGACAGCATGTCATCAGGGATGGTCATCGATATCCCGGCCAATGGATCGGTGACTACTTCCTTGGTGTGTGCTAAGTGTCCCGTTAATTTTGGTTGTGTTAACTTTGAGCTAGATTTGGTTTGTTTACCGTTGAAGCATATGGATGTGATTTTTGGAATGGATTGGATGTTGACTTTTGGTGTTAACATCAATTGTTTAACCAAGAGTGTAACATTCTTTAAGCCGGTGGAAGATGTAGGTGGGAAGTTCTTGACCGGGGAGCAAGTGAAGAAGTCCTTAGATGGTAAAGCTACATATTACCAACTCACAACTTGAAAAATGAATAGGGTTCACACTCAATCACATGCAAAGCTACATATTACCATACGCTTGAAAAGTTTCTAAACGTCAATTAAAGTCAATATCAATACACACTTTGAGGTCTTTAAGGGTTATAACGGGGCTTAGGTGAAGGTGGGATGATATTTGGATAAGTAGGCTACACAAAATGTGAGTTAGGCACTCCTACGTCAGTTAAAACATACTTCAATCATCTTTCACCTATGGAACACAATTCTTAGTCAAAATGGGGCTAGAGAACATTATTCATCATCGGGACATTCGAGTTTGGAGTTACTCCGATTTTCAATGTCTTTGTCCCTTTTTCATTCTATATTCTTTTTTTTTTTTTTTGATACACCATTTTTAGTGTCTATATGTCATTATTTTTTTCTTTTGTATTGTTCTCTAGTTCCCCCACCCCAAACTTAATTGGTTGCAAATTCCAAAAGCAACCTCAAACTTAATTTTTAGCAACATTCTAACATGCCTAACTCAGAAAAACAGTATGGGATAAATCCTAAAAGTCTCTAAGTTTGTAATGTAGGTTGTCACCGAACAAAAAGTTCTATCCTACCGGCTCAACTTGTCTAAGAAAAGGATGAATTCAATATAATCAGGGTAGGCTTCAAAAGGCTCACAGGACCAAGCACTTTTGCCTCAGTGTGTATTTGACATAAACCAATCGACAGAAAAGAAACAATGCAAGTTCTAGAAATGTAGATGCATGGAACACTCTATATAAGTAAATTGAAAAATAAAATTTGACCATGAACCTTACAGTTATGATATCTGGGAGTTGTGACTACCTAGCACTGCCGTACACTTCGCCTTTTACTCAAGTCACTCCTCCTTATGAACTTTTGGAAAAATCACTTGAGCACACATTTGTTACGAGACTGTAAAAGGTCAATAAAACACATAAATTCATCAGTAATAAACAAGTTCAGGCTCAATTACATCACAGGGGGATACAACTGATTAAACTTCAAATTGTTCGAAAATAAAATTAAAAAGTACATCAAAATGAAAGGAAAACTGCTGAAACAAACAGAAAAAATAATAATAATAATAGATGAGCCATCAGTAGCCCATCAATCCTGCATCAAGTTCGGGTCAATCCATGTGCTCGGGTTCTGCTCCTCATAGGTGTCTTCGCCAAAATGCGACCTCGACCTCGCACCACCAGCAGCAAAGTCTGCCCTAATCTCCTGCTCTCTTGCTTGGGCACGACCTCTGGTGACATCAAAGTATTGGTCCATCGCCTCCTCGGACCCATCAAAACGGTCAAAAGACCCAGTAATCGCTCTCCTATTGAGGCAGACTGCCTCAGTAAGCTCTGGCCCGAACCTAGGACGGTTCCAATACTCTTGGTCTGACACCTCATTCATCCAGTTGCAGTGGCCGAACATGTAGTCCAGCATCATGGGATGAAGAGGTGCATGGGTACCTTGTTGGCTGCTTCCTTCTCCCGACACCAACGCTGGCTGAGGCGAGGGCTGTTGTGGTTGTGGCTGAAGCTGAGGGCCTGCTTCCTCCTCAGCTCCCAACTGCTGCATGCGCTCCAGATAATCCTTCAGAAAAACCTCCATATAGTTATCAGTGATTGGCTTCATCATCTTTGTCTCGAGGTTATTGATGTAGCACTCGCAGTCAGCTTCCTCACAAAGCCAGTTGATGAGGCTCATGTGAGGGATGGCCTTCTTGTTCCCTTGGACAAATTCAGCAATGTTGTTGGCAATCAGCTCACCAACATTTATAGGGCTACCCTCCAGAATGGCAGCAACAGTATGCACTCGAGATAAGGGAATCTCGGACGAACAGGAAGTACCCTCCAATGTTTGCACCACAAATGATGCCCAAGCCTTAGCAACCGGCTTGAAATCAGCTTTCAGCAACATCTTCCTGCTCTTCTGCCATTGAGCGCCCTCCACACACAGTAAGGATTTCACCTCTTCCCACGTTTCCTCGTCCTAGTTAGCACACGTCTCCCTCCTCCTCTTGACATCACATTGTTTCGGAGGAACGATCTTCAGCATGGTATTGATAGCCTCATGGGAGAAATCAATGGTCTTTCCCCTCACATAAGATTCATACCGCCGCCTGGAGAACCGAGCATTGGCATAAAACTCAAGCGTCATGGTCTTGTTGGCCTCTTGGAAAACCATATCATTCAGCCCGTGCCACCCTCGAGCCGTGATAATTTGTTCAAACTCAGGGTTGCCTAACAATTTAGGGAGTAGGAACCCCCTCTCTGGTATCACCCGATAACTTCTGATTTCTTTGAAGCGGTCACGAGCCGGGATGTCATGGAAACGGTAAGCTAGAGTGGGTGGTACGGCTGGTGGGGCTGTGGGTTTAACCGGTTGTTTGCGTTTGGCGGTGGTTTTGGGTTTTTTGGCTTGTGGGGCTTTTCCTTTCTTTCTAGTATCAACCATGGTGAAGGTTTAGGGTTAGGTCAAAGGAAAAGTGAAAGTTTGAGATTAGGGTTTTGAGGTTAGGTGAGGATGGTGAATTTTGAGAGGTTGATGATGTTGATGGTAGTTTTTGTGGTTGTCTTGGTGATTTGGAGATGGAAAGTTGAAGGTTTTTGGTGTAGAAAGTTGAGAAGTTCGTAGGTTAGGGTTCTGGGGAAATTTTGGCAGAGTTTGGCCACTTATGGAAGTGAATGGAATGATTTTCGTGTGAAGGGTATATATAGGGGAGAAAAACGTGTCACGTTTGGCCAAAAACGTGTCACGTTTTTCGTTTTGTAACGGTCAAAAATTTTTGAAACCACCCAAAAACGTGTCACGTTTGGGCAGAACGTGATACACTCCACTCTTTTGAAAAAATTTGGTTCCCAGAAAACGTGTCACGTTTTGGCCAGCGTGACACGTTTTTGCTAAACAGAATGCTTGTCATTTGTAACTTAGAAAAAAAATTTGGGATGCTTCAGAGGTGGCAAAAACGTGGCACGTTTTGCCCAAAACGTGTCGCGTTTTTGCCCAGTATTGGACTTGAAATTTTTCTTCCTCTGATCGTTTCAGCGAAAATATTTTTGTATTTTTGATTTTTTTGAAAGCAATAAAATGAAAAAAATATAAAAGAACTATTACCTGCAAAAAACTAAAGGTGGGTTGCCTCCCACAAAGCGCTTCTTTACCGTCACTAGCTTGACTACTACGGACCTTTACAGGTCCTTCAGCATCAACCCTACCCTTGCTTTTGGTAGGTCGCCACCCAGATATGGCTTAACTCTTTGTCCATTCACTTTGAAACTCCTGTCACCCTCCGGCGTGATTAGTTCAACAGCTCCGTATGGTGACACGCTCTTGACCAAGAAAGGTCCAGACCACTTCGACTTGAGCTTTCCAGGAAACAGCTTCAACCTGGAATTATATAACAGAACTAGTTGTCCAGAGTTAATTTCCCTAGATACTAAGTTTTTGTCATGATATCTTTTAGTCCTGGCTTTATAGATGAGCGCATTTTCATACGCTCTAAGCCTCATCTCCTCAAGTTCATTAAGTTTCAAAAGTCTTTTCTTACCAGCGGATACTTGATCAAAATTTAAGGCCTTGATGGCCCAGTAAGCTTTATGCTCTAACTCGACTGGAAGATGACAAGCCTTACCATAGACTAGTTGATAGGGTGAAAATCCAATGTGAGTCTTAAAGGCTGTCCTATATGCCCACAGTGCGTCATCTAACTTTTTGGACCAATCCTTCCTATTAGACGCAACTGTCTTCTCTAGAATCTGTTTCAACTGACGGTTTGAAACCTCTACTTGACCACTAGTTTGTGGGTGATAGGGAGTTGCAACTTTGTGCCTGATGTTATACTTTTTTAGCACATTTTCAAGAAGGTTGTTGCAAAAGTGCTTCCCCCCATCACTGATCAAGACTCTAGGTGTTCCAAACCTAGTGAAAATATTCTTTTGGAGAAAATTGACAACAGTTCTGGCATCATTAGCAACACATGGTATCGCTTCAACCCACTTAGTAACATAATCGACACAAACTAGAATATGAAGATAAGAGTAAGAGGGAGGGAAAGGCCCCATAAAATCAACGCCCCAACAATTAAATGGTTCTATTTCAAGTATTCCTGTTAGGGGCATCTCATTCCTCTTAGAAATGTTACCTGTCCTTTGGCATTTGTCACACCGCCGCACAAAGTCTTGGCAGTCCTTGAACAAGGTGGGCCACCAGAAGCCACTTTGCAAGATTTTTGCAGCGGTTCTTTCTCCATTATGGTGGCCCCCATAAGCTGAGCTATGGCAGTGCCACATGATACTATTTGCTTCTTCACCTGCAACACAACGTCTAATCAACCCGTCAGTGCTTACCTTAAATAGATAAGGATCATCCCACAGATAGTGGTTTGAATCCTTGAAGAACTTCTTCTTTTGGGCTGAGTTCAAGTCATCTGGCACTATGTTACCAGCCTTGTAGTTCGCCATGTCGGCGAACCACGGCCTCCCTTCAACAGCGAACAGCTGCTCATCCGGGAACTCGGCCATGATGGCCTTTTCCTTCTTCGTCACCTCCTTATTTTCCAACCGGGAGAGGTGATCAGCCACCACATTCTCAACTCCCTTTTTATCACGAATTTCAAGATCAAACTCTTGTAACAAAAGGATCCACCTCAACAGCCGAGGCTTGGAATCTCCTTTCGTCAGTAGGTACTTCAGGGCTGCATGATCTGTAAACACAATGACTTTGGAGCCGATTAGATAAGAACGAAATTTTTCCAAGGCAAAAATTACCGCAAGCAATTCTTTCTCAGTGGTAGCATAATTTACTTGATTTTCATTCAAAACTTTGCTTGCGTAATAAATTGCATGGAAAAATTTGTTCTTGCGTTGGCCTAAAACTGCACCAACAGCGTAATCACTTGCATCACACATTAATTCAAAAGGTAGATCCCAATCGGGTGCAATGATTATTGGTGCAGTAACCAACTTGGTTTTAATCAAAGAAAAAGCATTTAAGCATTCATCATCAAAATTAAAATCATTTTCTTTGACTAAGAGGTTACAAAGGGGCTTTGAAATTTTTGAAAAATCTTTTATGAAACGCCGATAAAATCCAGCATGCCCCAGGAAACTCCTCACTCCTTTAACATTTATAGGAGGGGGAAGTTTCTCTATAACCTCTATTTTCGCTTGGTCCACCTCTATGCCTTTAGCACTTATCTTATGCACTACAGTTTTCTGAAAGAGCTATATTCTCGTCATCTTTTGGCTTTCTTCTTCCGGTTAATAACTCCTTCATAAACTTTGCATAAACGGGCATTTGATCAAGGGCTTCACTAAAAGGAATATTCACCTGGAGTTGTGAGAAAAGTTCCATGAACTTTTTAAATTGGCCTTCCTCTTTCTTTTTCTTCTTAGCTAGATGAGGGTATGGAAGCTTTACATAAGACGGTACAACTTGTGGTTTATCACCATATTTCAAAATTTGGCTCCTAGACTTCCTCAAGATAGAGTCTTCATCTACTAATCTCTCACTTTTTTCTCCCTCTGATTTTTCCTTCTTTTCTTTTTCAACTTCTCCTTGATCACTTTCTTTTTCAACTACTCCCTCTAATTCTTTTTCAACTTCACTATCTATTTCTACCCCCTCCGTCACAACATCATCAACTGTTTTCTTAACTTTTGGAACTGAAGGTGTGAGCACCTTTTTGCTCCTAAGTTCAATAACATTGCAAGTTTCATTTTTCGGGTTATCCTTAGTATTACCTGAGAATCCTCCCTTGCTTTGTTCAGCCAACTGTTTAGCCATTTGCCCGATTTGAGTCTCAAGCAACTTCCTCGAAGCTTCATTGTTTTTTCTCTCAGCTTCTTGGCTCTTCTTCATCTCTTCAAAGTTACTTTGAGTCATCTTCATGAAATTCACCATTGTTTCTTCAAGAGCTGAAGGCTTCCTCGGTTGTTGTTGTTGTTGTTGAGGATTTGGAAGTAGAGGGTTTAGAGTGTTGTTGTTAGAATAACTCAAGTTAGGATGCTTGTTAAACCCGGGATTGTAGTAAGGATTTTGTCTTTGAAAGTTCACATAGTTCACGAATTCCTCACTAAATCCTTCTGGTACACACTCACCATTTGCATGTCCTTCTCCACATAGATCACACTTAACAGCTGCCACTTGTTGCTTGTTAGCCAAAGTGAACCCTTGGAACTCCTTAGTTAGAGCTTCAATTTGCTTGTTCATGGCTGCTTGGTTAGCTAGAATAGATGTAGTGTCGCTGACCCCATATACTCCTCTTTTCTTCTTCTCCACATTATCACGGTACTCGTTTTGAGCCATGCTTTCAATTAAGGCTTCGACTTCATGATCGGTCTTGTTTTTAAGGCTGCCTCCAGCTGAGGCATCTAGAAACATTCTAATGTTATGTATCAAGCCTTCGGTGAAGATTTGGAGGTATTGTTTCTCAGACAGTTCATGGTTGGGGCACCTCTTCAGCATCAATGTAAATCTCTCCCATGCATCATATAAAGATTCAGTCTCCCCTTGCTTGAAATTTTGAATCTCCATCTTCTTTTCCCAATATTTGGACATAGGAAAGTACTTCTCTAGGAACCTCAGCTCGAGCTCCTCCCATGTTTGAATGGTACCACCCGGAATGGTTAGCAACCAATCTCTAGCTCTTCCCGTCAATGTAAACGGAAATAACCACAGCTTCTTCTGGCTATCAGTAACCGTAGTTGGAGGTACGCAGAATTCACAAGTCTCTGCAAACCAACTCAAGTGCTCATGTGGGCTCATGGCTTCAGTGCCATCGAATTGCTTGTCTCTCAACCCATTCAGAACGGTGCTCTTGATATCAAAAGCAGCAGGGTTGGCAGGATGGAAGGTGTGTGTCAGCTGACCACGGTGAGTAGCTAGCCCGTAGTCTCCCAACTTAGGTCTCGGTTCAGCGTCTCCCATGATACTTGGTGTAGGAGAGATAGACTTCAAGGATTCAGACGGTGGCGGACTAGGTGACCGCCCTTTAGCGATGGGTGGGACTGACTTTGACAACCGGGCAGCTCTCCAATTGGCTCGTTCAGTCCTTTCTATCTCCGGATCGAACTGTAAATCGTCCTTGCTTCGTCGACCTCGCATAAACAGCAAAATACCTTAGTAGCACTGCACCAATAAAAGTAACAAAAAATTTAAAAACAGAAAATAAAATGCAGAAATCCTAAATTATAACTAAATTGCCTTATTGAGATAAATCAACAATCCCCGGCAACAGCGCCAAAAACTTGATAGACGTTTGGCAAGTGCACCAAATACTATCGAAGTAGTAAAAATATCGATCCCACGAGGATTGTTTTTAATCGCAATAAGTTAATTTCGTTATGCAATAGGAAGTTTAAAGGTTATTATAGTTTTGCCACTAGGCGGTAGATTTGTTTGTTTTAATAACAAAAATAACAAAAGGATAGAAGTTGCTTAAGAAAATATGGAGAGAGATGAGATCGGATCGTCGAATCCTCTATGTTTCCCCTAATTGGTTACTGTACTCTATTCCTATTAATGGTTCTTTAAGTCCCACGATAGTTAACAAAATAGCCCTAATCAATCCCTTGAGTTAGGACCCTCTTCTTAAACTACAGCCCCTAATTCCTTAGGTGGTCTAATAATTCTTGAAGGTTTAAACACGTTAACCTAATATCACTAATAAACGATTATCCATTCCTAAACTAACCATGTTTATTAGAACAATTCAATTAAGTCTAAGTTGAAAGCTAGGGTCAGTAGTCATTCATTCTCACGAAAACATATTTATATTTGATCAGGATATAAAAAGCATTAAGAACAATTGAATTGAATAAAGACTTAAATAATCATTAATATGGAATAGAGTTTCATCACAGCAACATAAGATCAACTAGGGTTTACACAGAATCATCTCGGATCCAATCTCTAAGAGATTTAGCTACTCATAACAATGTTTACAAATAGCATAATCAATTGAATCATTAAAACATACATGTAACTGGTAAAAGGATGAAGAAATCGTCCTCCT
The DNA here is from genome assembly GCA_958299785.1 of Medicago lupulina. Lineage (NCBI taxonomy): Eukaryota > Viridiplantae > Streptophyta > Magnoliopsida > Fabales > Fabaceae > Medicago > Medicago lupulina. Next base: position 35,645,627 of record OY283143.1, read on the forward strand.
TGCAGTCGCCTTGATGTCAAAATCGCACTTTTCTCTCCAAGATTCGTAACCCTTGTTTTCGGAAAAGACTTCAACTGAAATAGGCCCAGAAATTCGCCCAAAACGTGTCACGTTTTAAGTAAAACGTGTCACGTTTTTTCCTTCAGTAGCAAGTAACCAAATTAGGGTTTCACAAAACGTGTCACATTTTTGCCAACGTGACACGTTCTTCTTTCTTCTCAAAACATGCTCTCTGACTTGTGAAAACGTGTCACGTTTTTTAGCAAGCGTGACACGTTTTTGTGACTTGCACCATTCTTCAGTTTTCTTGCTTTTTCTTGCTTTTCATGCGTTTCTTGCTGCTTAAGTTGCTTTGTGACTCCATAAAATGATAAAATATACATAGAAATTACGTAATGACAGCATGTCATCAGGGATGGTCATCGATATCCCGGCCAATGGATCGGTGACTACTTCCTTGGTGTGTGCTAAGTGTCCCGTTAATTTTGGTTGTGTTAACTTTGAGCTAGATTTGGTTTGTTTACCGTTGAAGCATATGGATGTGATTTTTGGAATGGATTGGATGTTGACTTTTGGTGTTAACATCAATTGTTTAACCAAGAGTGTAACATTCTTTAAGCCGGTGGAAGATGTAGGTGGGAAGTTCTTGACCGGGGAGCAAGTGAAGAAGTCCTTAGATGGTAAAGCTAGTGTGTTTATGATGTTTGCTTCTTTGAAGGAAAGTGGTGAGAAAGGTGTTGGCGATTTTCCGGTAGTGCAAGAGTTTCCAGAAGTGTTTTCGGATGACATTATCGACTTACCGCCGGAGGGGGAAGTTGAGTTTGCAATTGATTCGGTACCAGGCACAAGTTCTATTTTGACTGCGCTGTATCGGATGTCTGCATCGAAGTTGGGAGAATTGAAGAAGTAGTTGGAAGAGTTGCTCGAGAAGCAGTTCATTAGGCCGAGTGTTTCTCCGTGGGGTGCTCCTGTTTTGTTGGTGAAGAAGAAGGATGGTAGTATGAGGTTATGTGTGGATTATCGGCAGTTGAACAAGGTGACTATCAATAATCGGTATCCGCTTCCGAGGATTGATGATTTCATGGATCAGTTGGTTGGTGCGGAAGTGTTTAGCAAGATTGATTTGAGATCAGGATATCATCAGATAAGAGTGAAGGCGGAAGATGTATCTAAAATTGCGTTCAGGACGAGGTATGGTCACTGTGAGTATTCTGTGATGCCATTTGCTATGACTAATGTGCCAGGTGTTTTCATGGAGTATATGAATCAGATTTTCCATCCTTATTTGGATTAGTTTGTGGTGGTGTTCATAGATGATATTTTGGTGTATTCAAAGTTAGAGGAGGAGCATGCCGAGCATTTGAGGATTGTGTTGCAAGTCTTGAAGGAGAAGCGGTTGTTTGCTAATTTGTCGAAGTGTGAGTTTTGGTTACGAGAAGTGAGTTTCCTTGGTCATGTGATCTCGAAAGGTGGCATTGCGGTGGATTCGTCGAAGGTTGATGCGGTGATGCAGTAGGAATCGCCGCAGTCTGTTTTTGAAGTTAGAAGCTTTCTTGGTTTGGCAGGTTACTATGGAAGGTTCATTGAGGGATTCTCTAAGTTGGCGTTGCCATTGACGCAGTTGACTCGGAAAGGGCAGGCTTATGTTTGGGATTTTATGTGTGAGAATAGTTTCCTTGAGTTGAAGAAGAGGTTAACTTCAGCGCCTATGTTGATTTTGCCGAATCCGAAGGAATCGTTTGTTGTGTATTGTGATGCTTCGGAGATAGGTCTTGGTGGTATGTTAATGCATAATCGTCAGGTTGTAGCTTATGCATCGAGGCAATTGAAAGTGCATGAGAAGAATTATCCGACTCATGATTTGGAATTGGCGGAAGTTGTGTTTGTGTTGAAGATTTGGAGGCACTACTTGTATGGTTCTAGATTTGAGGTGTTCAGCGATCAGAAGAGTTTGAAGTATTTGTTTGACCACAAAGAGTTTAATATCAGGCAGAGACGGTGGTTGGAATTTCTTAAGGATTATGATTTCCAGTTGAGCTATCATCTAGAAAAGGCGAATGTTGTGGCAGATGCATTGAGTAGGAAGTTTTTGCATATGTTTGTTTTGATGGTTAAGAAATTGGAGCTGATTGAGAAGTTTCGAGATTTGAGTTTGGTTTGTGAATTGACGCTTGGAAGTGTGAAGTTGGGAATGTTAAAGTTGACAAGTAACATTTTGGAAGAGATCAAGGTTGGTCAGAAAGAGGATTTGGAACTTGTAGATCGTGTGGTGTTGGTTAAGCAAGGTAAAGGTGTGCATTTCAGATTGGATCAGAATGATGTCTTGATGTTTCGTGATCGAGTGTGTGTGCCGGATGTGCCTGAACTTAAGAAGCGTATTTTGGACGAAGGTCATCAGAGTAGTTTGAGTATTCATCCAGGAGCGATGAAGATGTATCAAGATTTGAAGAGATTGTTTTGGTGGCCTGGAATGAAGAAGGACATAGCAGAGTTTGTGTATGCTTCTTTGGTTTGTCAGAAGTCGAAGATTGAACATCAGAAACCGTCGGGTTTGATGCAACCGTTGTTTGTGCCAGAGAGGAAATGGGATAGTATCTCTATGGATTTTGTTGGGGCTTTGTCAAAGACTGTGAAGGGTTTTGATTCAATTTAGGTGGTTGTTGATCGGTTGACGAAGTTAGCGCATTTTATTCCTATCAAGACCGGTATGTCCATGGCGAGGTTAGCTTAGATCTACATTGAGAAGATTGTCAGGTTGCATGGTATTCCTTCTAGCATTGTGTCATATCGGGATCCGAGGTTTACTTCTAAGTTTTGGGAGAGTTTGCAAGCTACTTTGGGAACTAAGTTGGGGTTGAGTTCTGCTTATCATCCTCAAACTGATGGTCAGACGGAGAGGACTATTCAGAGTTTGGAAGACTTGTTGAGAGCTTGTGTTTTGGAGCAAGGAGTCAGTAAGGTCGAATGTTTACCGTTGATTGAGTTTACTTATAACAACAGTTTTCATTCTAGTATCAGAATGGCACCTTCTTAGGCTTTGTATGGGCGGGAGTGTAGGACGCCGTTGTGTTGGTTTGAGTCAAATGAAAGTGCTTTGTTAGGACCGGATGTTGTGGAAGAGACGACCGAGAAGGTCAAGATGATTCAAGAGAAGATGAAAGCGTTTTAGAGTATGCAGAAGAGTTATCATGATAAGAGGAGGAAGGACATTGAGTTTCAAGTTGGTGATCATGTGTTCTTGAGAGTGAATCCTGTAACCGGTGTTGGGCGTGCTTTGCAATGTCGGAAGTTGACACCGCGTTTTGTTGGACCGTTTGAGATTGTGGAGAAGGTTGGAGTTGTAGTGTATCGGATTGCGTTACCGCCGTCGTTGTCGAATCTTCATGATGTGTTTCATGTGTCTCAGTTGCGAAAGTATGTGTATGACGAGTCTCATGTGATTCAAGTTGACGAGTTGAAAGTAAGAGATAATTTGACGGTTGAGACTTAGCCAGTTAGACTTGAAGACCGTGAGGTGAAGCGTTTGAGGGGCAAGGAGATCGTTTTGGTGAAAGTGATTTGGGTTGCACCAACTGGCGAGAGTGCTACTTGGGAATCAGAGAGCAGGATGAAGGATTCGGATCCGGAGTTGTTTTCTTCAGGTAATTTTCGAGGACGAAAATTCTTTTAGGGGGAGAGTTGTTACAGCCCGATTTTTCATTATTTTGTTTTTAATTATTTTATGTGTATTTTTTTATGCTTGTATGTGATAATTTATTCTTGGTTGTATTTTCTTGGGTTTAGTGATTAGAAGGGCATTTTGGTCTTTTGGTGAGCAAGGGTAAAATAGTAATTTTGGTTGAGGATTAAATTGTAGCGTTTTAAGTGAGGACCAATTGTTTAGTGAATTGTTAGTTGTTGTTTAATTAGAATTAGTGCTGGTAGTTACTAATTATTTTATCGTTAATAAGTTAGAAGCTAGCAAGTGAAATAATTAGAATTGAGCCCATTTAACAATTGACGGGTTAGGCCCAATGGAGTGTGACTATATAACCCAACCTTTTGAGAGAAACTAGGGTTAGAAACATTTTTGATTTCACACAAAGAGGCTAAAAAAAGGGATAGGCTAGAGAAAGGGTTTGGAGAGGAGAAACTTGAAGAGGGGAAGATTTTGGAGCAAAAGTGAAGCTTAGGCTTGGATTGTTGAAGATTTGAGGTAAGGGGGCTAGTCTTCAAACATAATCTCTTTTTCTACCCATTTCTCATAAATGATTAAGTAAATAAGTGATTTTGGGATTAAGTGATTATTGAATTTAAGTGAATCAATTCATGTTTAGATGTTGATTCTATGATTGTACATGTGAATTGAATGAGTAAATGTTGTTGATAATGAATTCATATGCCAAAAATCATATATGTGGGTGTGTTGTGTTTTTGTGAAAAGAGAATGAATAATGAAGTTGTGGTTTGTTGAATTTTAAATGAATTCGTGATTAATTGTTGTTGATGATGTTTTGAAACATGTCGTTGATGAATTCGTATAATGATCATGCCTATTGGTGAATTGATGATGAAAGTTGTTGTTGTTGTTGAATATTTGTGAAAGTTTGGTGAATTATTGAATTTTGACAAAATGATGTTTTAATCTTGAGTTTTGAGCATCATTGAGTATGTTTTCATGTATGTGACCTGTAAACATTATTTGGGACGTGTTTTGAGTGTGGAAAGATCAAAATTGGAGTGTTTGGGTAAAAGGGTTTTGAAATTCGAAGTTTTTTTTTCTAGACTGAAGAGCGTTCGCTTAAGCGAGCTCCAAGCGAACCTCAAGCGAGCGTGCCCAGGTTGCTTCTGGACACAGTTCGCTTGAGCGAGCCGTGAGCGAAGCTCTAAGCGAACAAGAATGTTGCTTCTGGACAGAGTTCGCTTGAGCAAGCGGTAAGCGAACCCCAAGTGAACGAGCACAGAATGCTACTGAGACCTGGTCGCTTAAGCGAACCAGACTTTGCTTAAGCGAACACCACCCTGTTCAGCCACACTAAATTGTTCCTTTTGACTTGTTTGATCATTACTTATGTAAAATCGATCCAACGTTTGGAAAAATGTCCAAGAACATAAATTTTTCCGAAATCTTGTTTTCTCAAGTGAATGATATGGGATTAAATATGTGTGTTGTTTATATGATCAATAACATCACCTTCAATTGTCTCATCAAGAACTAGTTTTTTTTACTTTGGAAATGGACTATATTTAGAAAAGGGACAATTTGAAACGAATGTTGTGATCTATATATGTTATGTGCATATATGTTGTTGGTGATTATATATATGTTATGTGATGTGCATATATGTTACTTTGAATTTCCTTCATGAATAGTTTGATATGATTATATATGTTATGTGCATATATGTTGTTGGTGATTATATATATGTTATGTGCATATATGTTGTTGTGTGCATATATGTTGTTGGTGATTATATATATGTTATGTGCATATATGTTGTTGGTGATTATATATATGTTGTGTGCATATATGTTGTTGGTGATTATATAAGTCTATGCGCATATATGTTGTTGGTGAATTTCTCTTACATGCTATTGATGGTTAATTGTTGGTGTAAGCATGTATTGGATTATGTTGATGTGGATTTGTGGAATTCATATGAAATATGTTTTGTTGTTGTCGAGTCCTAAGTTCACACACAGTTGTTGTTGGATTTCATCTCCATGTTGATGTTGAATACTTATGTATTCAATTATGCGGGTTGTTATGATGTGTTTGTTGCATCAAGGGAGACGGCCTCGGAGATGAAAATTGGTACCACACGAACCTAGAGTTGGTCTAGACACATTTCATGTTCTAGGATGAGTCGTGTAACACCCCGTTTTCCCAACATAAAAATTTCTTTAAAAAGATAGTCATGCATCAGAGTAAGCACATAAACAGGGCATCACATTTCTAAAAACATCTCATGTTAATGAATAAATAAACATTAAATCTGCATGAAATATTAATCATTATTGCAGCGGAAAGATCATAAGGAAAAGCATCTCAAAAGTCTTTGGCACGCAGGCCTCATCAACGTCTTATTAATAAAATCTTCAAAATAAACATAAGCATGTAAAATAACTTAATACGCAAGGAACAGAGAAAAATAAAGAAGATCCCCCTATCCCATTACGTATCAGAGCACCTAGACTCAACTGCAGAAAGCCTCACACGTCTGCACCTAATCTTGGTTACCTGCACTTGCCCACAAGGCGGCAATTCCAGCAGAAGGGGTGAGATTCACAAATAATTATATTAAACATGTAATTAAATAATCACAATTCAACAACCAAACATAATTCAACATATCACAGATAAACATCTAGCTTTTAGAACATCAACATAAACAACACATCAATTAGCAGCGTCATAATCAACATCATAAACATCTTAGTAAACATCTTAGACGACTCGACTCGACATCATCACTTGACTATGCAACCCTACGTCTTATATGCATGTGGTACCAATCCAGGGCATGAGCCCTCGTCGCTATGAGCATAAATATACTCCAAGGCATAAGCCTTTGTCGCTGGTGAGCAAAGCTCCAGGGCATAAGCCCTCGTCGCTGGTGAGTAAAAACTCCAGGGCATAAGCCCCCATCATAGAATGAGTATGCATGAGACTCAATGCAAATTTAACTTAAACAAGTTAACATCATCAACGTCTTAATAACCATCTTAATCATCATGGACTGACACATGCAGCAACTATACATAAGTAAATAGCAACATGGCAGCAAGTACATCATACAAATAGCATCCATAATGCAAGCATCGCAAGTAAATCAAACATCCATAACTTAATTAATTCATTTATCACACATAAGCTTCATAAAATCATCATAAACAATCTCAATCATCATGTATCATCATTACAGATTATATTAAACATCATTAGAAGTCTCTAAAGCTACCCCAAGGTCATCTCTCAAGGTCATATGCGACTACAGGTCGCAAACAGAACAGGTTCTAGGTTCTGACATAACTCGCTATGGCGAGTGGGATAGCTCGCCTCGCGAGTACTAAGGTCCTGCTCGCTATGGCGAGTTGGAGTGCCCGCCTCGCGAGCTCTAGGGTAATGCTCGCTATGGCGAGCTGGGTTGCTCGCCTCGCGAGCGATCTAGGTCTACTCGCCGCGGCGAGTTGCATAGCTCGCCTAGGCGAGCGATGTACAGACTGCTACGGGTTCTGCGAAAATCACACAAAAGGTTCCCAAATTCATCATCTAAATCATCTAAACTCTCAGAAACAACATCATCATGGTTAATCTACGTTCTGTACTCAATCTAAACATCTATTCTACAGCTTTATGGTCCAATTCATGATTATTCTCACTTTTAACCTAATTCCAATTCTCTCAAAAACAGCCCTATGATTGTTCAATCCTGACTAGATGAATTACAGAGTAATATAATCAAATGCTCGGCTCACCCTTACCTGGTAAAAGCAGAAATCGCAGCCCTCTTTCTCTTCTCCCTTCACGCAGCCGTTTCTCTCTTTTTTCCAAAACTCAGTAACGCGTACTGACTCTCTTGACCTAATTTTCCCTTTATATACTCCCAACAAATCTTATCTTATTTACTCTTTCTCCCACATAACTCTCTAAAATCCAAAACTAACCCACAACTAAATATTTTATTTTATTTTCAAATCTTATTTTATTAAACAATAAAATAAGTCACCACGTCGCATAAAATCATATTAAATCTTCATTCAACATCGCATAATATATATATAAATATATATCAACTTCTCAAATAAATCAAATAATTAAATAATCAAAAATGGGCGTTACAAGTCGTGTTTTGCTTATGTGTTTGAGGTGAATACGTGTTGTGTAATTGTGTGCTTTGTGAATGATTGCAATTAATGAACCTTATGCTTGTGCATTTATTGGTGAAAATAATTTATGTCCATGTTTATTTATGAAAGATTAATCATTGATGCATGCTTATCCTGTTTATCTTTTGGTTATGATTGATGTGAAACTAACCCCCAGTGGTCTGTGGTGGACCGCCTACCTATTTGTATGAATGGGTAGACGGCGTGTAGGATTAGTTGATTACATTGCTTCGGTGAGTGCTCGAGGATAGCGGGAGCTTCCTCCATTTCTTTTTGCTTATCGTGTCTTAGAGAGGCTCTAATCTAGGACGACGTTTACCTTTTATGTCTGGATTTTCTTTTATTTTGAGATGTATCTATGTTGAGATTTATTTGGGAGTTGGTTGCATTTTCATGATTTTTGACATGGCTATTATTGAGATGTAGTTTGAGTTTCTGCTGTGACCTTTTATGTTGAGATATTTTCATGCATGATTACTTGGTGATTTATTCGAAGGCGTGACGACTATTTCTTATTTATTTATTGTAATTGCATGATTTATTGCTTAAATAGAAATAGGGCGTTACATAAGTTGTTGTGTTTTGAAGGTAACTTCGTGTTGAATAATTGTATATGTATTGTAAGAATCACAGAATTTGTGATCAGTTGTAAGGGAGTGAGATGGGATCTCAAATCTCAGAGTTTCTAGGTTGAAGTCAGTACGGGTAGGTCTTAGGTCCATAGTGCAAACGTGATTTGCTGAGAGCTATTAAACAAGGACTACACTAGTGGATTTCCTTCCTAGCTTGGTAGCCTCCAGAGTAGGTGTGTTGTCACCGAACTTGGTTAACAAACTCTTTGTGCATGTTTATTTTTCTGTTTGTTTTCGTTCATTTGTTTATCATTGTTAGCTTAATGTTCTAAACATCATATACAACATTTGTATTCTTTAAATTGTGTTGAAACATCGTATAGAATGTAACACCCCGTTTCCCAAAAACAACGTATAATAAATATATCATCAGAGTAATCATCAAATACGGGCATGTCACACCGCTTCCAAAAATTCTTATTAAATAGAATATAAAACTATTTAAATACCAACAATTCATTCTTACAAAATTCTGTAGCGGAAATATCAATTTAAATTCATCATCAGTCAACTACAACAATATCTTTGGCACAAAGGCCTCAACAATTAAAATATTATTTAATCATCATAATTTCTTCAACAACTTATTTAAAACAAATGATACATAAAGGAATGAAATAACACAACAACGTTTCCCATCCCGTTACGTATCAGAGCCCTAGGACACTTGAGCCGACATCCTACTAGCCTTCATTACCTGCACTTGCCCACAAGGCGGCAATTCCAACAGAAGGGGTGAGATTCTCAAACAATAAATAATAGAAGTATAACTTATCAATGAATCTAACACCCTAAATATCAACAAGGTAATTCAATATACATCATTTACAATAAATCAACAACATCAACATCACCTTCAACTCAACTAACAACAACAACCACAACAACGACAACGACTCACCAACAACGACTCCGACAATGCACCGACGACAACAACAAATGCAATATGCATGTGGTACCATTTTACGCGCGTTGAATGACTAGCATTCCAGGGCATGAGCCCTCAACAGTTGGATGGTTAAAGCATCCCAGGGCATGAGCCCTCAACAGGTGAACGATAAAGCGTTCCAGGGCAATAAGCCCCCAACGGGTGAATGATAAACATTTCAGGGTAATAAGCTCCCAACAAATGCATATGAGTATAAAATGAACTCCATGGTGTATATCAGCATACAACCAAACAACAACAACAACAACAACTACGACAACAACAAATGTGCCTAAATTATTTAAGACACACTCCCCAACTTGGACAACAGTGACAACAACAACTCAACGAATGCATATACAAAGTATGACTTACATTTCCAACAATTCAACCAATGATAATCCAACCTTTGAAAAGAAGTTCAATGAAATATATAATATATGTATATATACAAATACACCAACAACCATATCATTATCATCAACCGAATTTAACCAACCCAATAATCAAACATATAAACCACCTCAGGTACAGGGCTACTCGCCTCGGCGAGTACATCTACTCGCCATAGCGAGCTCAAAGAATGGGTTACTCGCCTTAGGCGAGCTAGGGGCGAGCTGGGAGCGAGTAGAACTGGGAGCTCTCGGCCTTTTTGACATTTTTCTCACCAAAACTTCATTTTTAAGCTACCTACTCATCTTTTTAATCTGAAAATTTTCCCAGTCATCTCGAAAAATATTAAGGTACACAAAACTATCCATCCCACGCCTTATAACAACATTTTAAAAATCAGATTTTTCTAAGGCCCTACTCGCCGTGGTGAGTGGTTTTGCTCGCGAGGCGAGCTATGAACATTGCTCACTCGCCATGGCGAGTCATGCTACTCGTCGCGGCGAGCGATGAATGTCAGCACGGGCAGAATGCAGTTTTCTCCCAAAAACCCCATTTTTCTCAATTTCCAACCCCAAAACAATCTACAGAAGTATAATAAGGTTCTGCCTATAACCTGATTGCATTCTAACATCATTACAGTACAATCTACACCATTATCCCCCCATAATCACACTCCAACCCTAAATCCCAATTTTCATAATTTTCCACAAATTCCATGTTAAATTCAAATCAAAGTTGTACAATCCATTATTATTGAAAGATAATCTCACCCTTACCTTAATTAAGATGAACAAAAGCTACAACAGTCAAAATCTGGTTCTTCACTTGGCTCTTCTCTCTTTCTCCCAAAACTCTGGTTTTCTTACTGAACGTGAAATGTTTTGTCTGACTCCTTCCTATTTCCTTTTTCCCACAAAACATAACCTCTCTTTCTCTTAACTCCCTCTTAACTCTCCTAATTAAAATGTAACCCCCTCCTCCTTAATTCTAATAATTCTCCACAATTCCTATTAATTATTATTATTACTCATTTCTATTAAATAATAAAATAATTATATAATAAAATAGAAACCACCAATAAATCACATAAATCAACATTTCATATAAAATACACAAAACATACTAAAATCAACCAAAAATAGTAAAATAACAATTAGGGCGTTACAACTCTCCCCAACTTAAAGAATTTCGTCCTCGAAATATTACCTCAAACAAACAACTCAGGATAGGATTCTTGCATCTTACTCTCCAACTCCCAAGTCAAACTTTCACCAGTTACACCACTCTAGACAACCTTCACCAAAGGTATTTCCTTGCCTCTCAACTGCTTCCCCTTACGATCCTCAATCCTCAAAGGTAAAGTCTCAACGGTAAGGTTATCCCTAACTTGTACATCATCCCTAGAAATAACATGCGAAGGATCCGGTACATACTTCCTTAGCTGCGACACATGAAACACATCATGCAAGTTCGAAAGATGTGGTGGCAACCCAATCCGATATGCCACCGTTCCAACCCGCTCAGATATCTGATAAGGACCAATGAACTTTGGAGTCAACTTCTTAGATTTCAATGCACGTCCTACACCTGTCATAGGAGTAACCCTCAAAAACACATGATCACCCTCCTGAAACTCAAGGGCCTTTCTTCGTTTGTCATGGTAACTCTTCTGATGATCTTGCGACGCTTTCATCTTTTCTCTTATCATCTTGACCTTCTCCGTAGTCTGTTGAACCAACTCTGGTCCCAAAACAACACTTTCACCCGACTCAAACCAACACAAAGGAGTTCTGCACCTCCGACCATACAAAGCTTCGAACGGTGCCATACCAATACTCGAATGGTAGCTATTGTTGTACGTGAACTCTATCAACGGCAAGTGACTATCCCAAGCTCCACCTTGCTCAAGTACACACACCCTCAACAAATCCTCCAAGGATTGGATAGTCCTCTCCGACTGACCATCTGTCTGCGGATGATAAGCCGAACTCAATCTCAACTTCGAACCCAAAGCATCCTGTAAACTCTTCCAAAACCTCGAAGTGAACCTCGGATCTCTATCCGACACAATACTCGACGGTACACCATGTAGCTTCACAATATCACGAATATAAATCTCCGCCAACTGAGCTACCGGATAACTAATATTGATTGGGATAAAATGTGCCGACTTAGTCAACCTGTCGACCACGACCCAAATGGCATCATGCCCTCTTGGAGTATTCGGTAAACTTGTTACAAAATCCATGGAAATGTTGTCCCACTTCCACTCAGGTATATCTAACGGTGTTAACAGCCCTGTAGGCTTCTGATGCTCAACTTTGGACTTCTGGCAAGTCAAACACGCATACACAAATTGAGCAACATCTCTTTTCAATCCGGACCACCAAAACAATTTCTTCAAATCATGGTACATTTTTGTAGCTCCCGGATGAACACTTAAGCTACTCTTGTCACTTTCCTCTAAAATCAACTTCTTCAAATCCTCATCATCAAGAATACAAATCCTTCCTCTGAATCTCAATACCCCTTGCTCATCAACATTAAAATCGCCATCTGCATTCTGGCCACTAGCAGTCATCAAATCCACAAACTTAACATCAATCTTCTGTGCCTCCTTGATACTATTCAAGAAATCACTATTAATCTTCAACATGCCCAACCGCATACTCTGAGGCGACCTTTCACAAACAAGACTCAAGTCCCTAAACTGTTCAAGCAACTCGAATTCCTTTACCATCATAGCCGACATATGCAATGTTTTTCCGCTCAAAGCATCAACAACTACATTAGCTTTACCCGGATGGTAATTCAAGCCAAAATCATAATCTTTCAACAGCTCTAACCACCTTCTCTGCCTCATGTTCAACTCTTTCGGATCAAATAAATACTTTAAACTTTTATGATCACTAAATACCTCAAATCTGGAACCGTACAAATAATGCCTCCAAATTTTCAACACAAACACCACAGTTGCCAACTCTAGATCATGTGTAGGATAATTCTTTTCATGGATCCTCAACTGCCTAGAAGCATAAGCTACTACATTTCCATCTTGCATCAAAACACCACCTAAGCCCAGCTTAGATGCATCACAATAAACAACAAAAGGTTCTTCTGGCTTCGGCAAAATCAAAATAGGAGCAGTCGTCAACCTTCGCTTCAATTCATTGAAACTACTCTCACATTGAGTATCCCACACAAAGGCTTTACCTTTACAAGTCAACTGCGTCAACGGAAGTGCCAACTTTGAAAATCCCTCAATGAACCTACGGTAATAACCAGCCAAACCAAGAAAACTTCTAATCTCGGTAACTGACTTCGGTCCTAACACAACACTTTCACCCGACTCAAACCAACATAGAGGAGTTCTACACCTTCGACCATACAAAGCTTCGAACGGTGCCATACCAATACTCGAATGGTAACTATTATTATAGGTGAACTCTATCAAAGGCAAGTGGCTGTCCCAAGCTCCACCTTGTTCGAGTACACACACCCTCAACAAATCTTCTAAGGATTGGATAGTCCTCTCCGACTGACCATCTGTCTGCGGATGATAAGCCGAACTCAGCCTCAATCTCGAACCCAATGCGTCTTGCAAACTCTGCCAAAACCTCGAAGTGAACCTCGGATCTCTATCCGACACAATACTAGATGGAACACCATGCAACTTCACAATATCACGGATATAGATCTCCGCCAACTGAGCTACCGGATAAGTAATATTGATTGGGATAAAATGTGCCGACTTAGTCAACCTATCAACAACAACCCAAATGGCATCATGCCCTCTTGGAGTATTCGGTAAACTCGTCACAAAATCCATCGAAATGCTATCCCATTTCCACTCAGGCACATCTAACGGAGTCAACAGCCCTGCAGGCTTCTGATGTTCTACCTTAGACTTCTGGCAAGTCAAACATGAATACACAAACTGGGCAACATCTCTTTTCAAACCGGACCACCAAAACAGTTTCTTCAAGTCATGGTACATTTTAGTAGCTCCCGGATGAATACTCAAACTACTCTTGTGACTCTCTTCCAAGATCAACTTTTTCAAACTCTCATCATCAGGAATACAGATCCTTTCTCTGAACCTCAACACGCCTTGGTCATCAACCTTAAAGTCACTATCCGCATTCTGATCACTACCAGTCATCAATTCAACAAGTTTAACATCAATCTTTTGTGCCTCCTTGATACTATTCAAGAAATCACTGTTAATCTTTAACATGCCCAACCGCACACTTTGAGGTGATCTTTCACAAACTAGGCTTAAATCTCTAAACTGTTCAAGCAACTCGAACTCTTTCACCATCAACGCGGACATATGCAACGTCTTTCTACTCAACGCATCAGCAACTACATTAGCCTTACCAGGATGGTAATTCAAGCTAAAATCATAATCTTTCAACAGCTCTAACCACCTCCTCTGCCTCATGTTCAGCTCCTTCTGATCAAATAAATACTTTAAACTCTTATGATCACTAAACACCTCAAATCTGGAACCGTACAAATAATGCCTCCAGATTTTCAAAAAAAACACCACGGCTGCCAACTATAGATCATGTGCAGGATAATTCTTCTCATGGACCCTCAACTGCCTTGAAGCATACGCTACTACCTTGCCATCTTGCATTAAAACACCACCTAAACCCAGCTTAGATGCATCACAATAAACAACAAAAGGCTCTTCTGGTTTCGGTAAAATCAAAATAGGAGCAGTCGTCAATCTTCGCTTCAACTCATTGAAACTACTCTCACATTGAGCATCCCACACAAATGCCTTTCCTTTACAAGTCAACTGCGTCAAAGGAAGTGCTAACTTCGAGAATCCTTCAATGAACCTGCGATAATAACCAGCCAAACCAAGAAAACTTCTAACCTCGGTAACTGACTTTGGTGTCTCCCACTGCGACACAGCATCAACTTTCGAAGGATCTACAACAATACCACTACCAGAAATAATGTGGCCAAGAAAACTTACTTCTTTCAACCAGAATTCACATTTGGATAGCTTGGCATACAACTTCTTCTCTTTCAGCACTTGCAATACAATCTTCAAATGTTCTGCATGCTCTGCTTCAGTCTTAGAATAAATCAAAATATCATCAATAAAAACCACAACGAACTGATCCAGATACTCATGGAAAATTATGTTCATGTACTCCATAAACACACCAGGTGCATTAGTAACACCGAAAGGCATCACCTTATATTCATAATGACCATATCGTGTCCTAAAGGCCGTCTTTTGCATATCCTCATCCTTCACTTTAATCTGATGGTAACCCGACCTCAAATCAATCTTACTAAACATGCGAGCACCCACTAGTTGATCCATCAAGTCATCAATCCTCGGGAGTGGGTACCTGTTCTTGATCGTCACTTTGTTCAACTGACGGTAATCAATACACAACCGCATGCTACCATCCTTCTTCTTTACCAACAACACCGGCGCTCCCCATGGTGAAACACTCGGTCTTACAAACTTCTTGTCAAGTAAGTCTTCTAATTGTTTCTTTAACTCAGCTAACTCCGAAGCTGACATTTGGTAAGGAGCCATCGACACAGGCTTCGTTCCCGGAACAAGGTCAATTACAAATTCAACCTCCCTCTCTGGCGGCACATCTGGAATCTCATCGGGGAAAACTTCAGGAAACTCGTTCACAACAGGCAAACCATCAATCACAGCTTGATTCTCTACTGACAAGAACGCCAGCAAGGAAAACATCAAAACACCGTCTTGTTCTAACCGCTTCATCTCCTTAGTGGCTAAAAACTCTGTTCCACTCTCTTCTTCAGCAGAAGAAAACCGCACCGTCTTGGTAAAACAATTAATCAGGACATGATGGTATTCTAACCAATTCATTCCCAGTATTACATCCATTCCCACCAACGGCAAACAAACGAGATCAACTTCAAAATCTCTACCAAAAACAGACAACGGACAACTTAAACAGACAAGGGAAGTAGTTACTGAACCCTTAGCTGGAGTTTCAACAACCATCTCCCCATTCATATCAGACATAGTCAACCCAAATCTTTTTGCACAGTCAAAAGCAATGAAACAATGCGTAGCACCCGTATCTATAATAGCAATTAAGGGAATACCATTAAAGAAACAAGTACCTCTGATAAGTCGATCCTCACTATCGGTCTGAGTACCGGTCAAAGCGAAAACTCTACCACTGGTCTGCGCCTTCTTAGGCTGTGTACACTGGGAGCCAATGTGACCTTCTTCATTACAGTTGAAGCAAACAACATCCCCACGCTTGCATTCAGCAACAGTGTGGCCCTTCTTACCACAACGGAAACATTTCTTCTCATCACGGTTGCAGGCATTGCTCTTGTGGCCTTTAACTCCACACTTATAACAAACAACTTCAGTAGGAGCATCCCTACGTGCAGGCCTCCTCTCATCATGCATTCTCTGTTTGCCCTTATCAGCTGGGACACTGTATGGTTTTGGGCGACTCTGCTGCCCCTTACCCTTGCGATCATTCATCACCTTGTAGTGAGCTTTTGTATCTTCTTCGTAAATTCTACAGCTGCTCACTAACTCAGAAAAGTCTCTGATCTTCTGATAGCCAATAGCCCGCTTAATATCAGCTCGCAGGCCATTCTCGAACTTGATACATTTGGAGAACTCAGCAGTCTCCGCAGCATAATGAGGATAAAACTTGGCAAGTTCCACGAACTTGGCAGCATACTCTGTGATAGACATGTCTCCTTGCTTCAGCTCAAGGAATTCAATTTCTTTTCTACCACGGACATCCTCTGGAAAGTACCTCCTTAGGAATTCCCTTCTAAACACAGCCCACGTGATTTCAGCACCTTCATTCTGCAAAATAGGTTGAGTGCTTACCCACCAGTCGTCAGCCTCTTCAGCCAACATATGTGTGCCAAACCGCACCATCTGAGCATCGGTGCACTGCATTACCCTGAAAATTCTCTCTACCTCTTTCAGCCAAGTCTGTGCTCCATCCGGGTCGTACCTTCCCTTGAAGGTTGGTGGATGATTCCTCAGAAAGGTCTCTAGCATCCGCACACCCTCACCACCACCAGCACCTTGTTGTTGTCCTACCACTTGGGCCATTGCTTGCAAGGCAGCAGCAAGAGCAGCATCATTCCTTCCAGACATCTCGATAATTCTACACGACAACAACAATTAGAACAACAAAGACAGTTAAAACTGTCACACAACTCTACTAGGCTCGACACGACTCAACCAGGCTCTGATACCAATTGTAACACCCCGTTTCCCAAAATGACATAATAATATGCAACAATCATCAGAGTTCAACAAACAACGGAGTATTACATCTACTTTTCAAAATTATTTAAATAGAATATAAAACTATTTAAAAACATCAACAAATTCCATCATATTAAAATTCTGTAGCGGAATATTTATTTTAAAAACATCTCAAATCAACTACATTAATCCTTGGCACAAAGGCCTCAACATAACAATATTCTCCAATAATGAAATCAACAACATAGTTCAACAAGTGATACATAAGGAATGAAGAATTAAACATGCAATATTCCCATCCCGTTACGCATTAGAGCCCTAGACACAAGAGCCATCAACCTACAAGCCTTCACTACCTGCACTTGCCCACAAGGCGGCAATTCCAGCAGAAGGGGTGAGTTCACAAAACAAAGTAATATATACATATACACTTCATCAAATTCAAATGGAAACATCATCATATAATAACAACCAGCAGCAATAGTATCAACATTATCATCTCAACATTATAATTTGTTTCATCTTAACTTTACAACAACAACAACATCTCTTGTGGCGACATCTCACCAACACAACTATGCAAGACCTCAACTACTAATGCTATATGCATGTGGTACCATACTACGCGCGTTGAATGCTAAGCATTCCAGGGCAATAAGCCCCCAACAGTTGGATGGTTAAAGCATCCCAGGGCAATAAGCCCCCAACAAGTGAACAATAAAGCGTTCCAGGGCAATAAGCCCCCAACAGGTGAATGATAAACATTCCAGGGCAATAAGCCCCCAACAAATGCGTATGAGTATGAATGACTCTATGGTGTATATCTGCATACAACCCAACATCTTAATGGAGCATATCAGCGTGCAACCAACAACAACAACAACTTAAGATACCCTCCCCAACTGGACAATACCACTCAACATCAACAAGGTAACTCAACTTAGCAAAGTATAATTATTTGCACATAAGCATACATAATTCCATCTTAATCATCTTCATAATATAGTTTTTACCATCTAAACAATTCTTAATAAATCCAATAAACAAGTTAGGAAGCTTAGGTTTGGGTTTGGAACACTTTGAAAAATTACACAAAATGGTCGCACAGGACCCAGCTCGCTTAAGCGACGGGCAGCTCGCTTAAGCGACCAAAAAGACGTAAGTTTGGTTTTAGTTCGCTTACGGTTCGCTTGCAGTTCGCTTAAGCGAACAGGTTATTTTCTAAAGTTCTGGGCAAAATTCGCGTTGCTCGCTTAAGCGACGGGCAGCTCGCTTAAGCGACCAAAAAGACGTAGCTTCAGGTTTGACACGCTTGGAGTTCGCTTGGCGCTCGCTTAAGCAAACGGGCGCGAGATAGCTCTGGGCAAGGGGAAGTGCCGCTCGCTTAAGCGACGGCTGGCTCGCTTGAGCGAGAATTCATCTGGGCAGAATAAAAACCTACGATTTCTCAACCTCTAACTCATCCAAAAACCCCTTTTTGATCCCCCAAACACCCAAAAGGATTTGCTACGTTGGTTATGGGTTCAATACGCAACAAAGCATCAGAAACATATCATAACAACATCATCAACAACATAATTCAACAACAATGAGCAATTTATCATGTTCTTAACCCTAAACCAAACCACCAATTTCAATTCAAATTTATGAAATCATATACATATATATTAACAATTGAATCATAAACCCACCCTTACCTCAATTAAGCAAATTCTACAGCAAAAATGGCAGCTTCTCCCTTCCTAGTTCTTCCCCTTGGTTTCTCTCAAAAAGCTAGTTCTTCTTTTGTTTTTCTCTGATACGTGAAATGTTTCTTTTCTTTCCTTACTGACTAATTCTATCCTTACCAAAACATAACCTTTTTTTTTCTCTTTATTCCCCCCACTAAATTCTATTAAATTTCTCCTTAATCCCTCCTTAATTCTATTAACTCCAAATAAATCCCTCTTTTTCTAAAATAAATATTATTTCTTCTATTTCACTTAAATAATAAAAATCATTACTAATTCTCATATAATAAAATATAATAAAATAACAAACACCAATAATTCACGTAAATCAACATAGATAATTTTAAAGCACATAAAATACACCAAAAATCAACTAAAATAAATAAATAGCAACTAGGGCGTTACATAAGGAGCCATCGACACAGGCTTCCTTCCCGGAACAAGGTCAATTGCAAATTCGACCTCCCTCTCTGGTGGCACATCTGGAATCTCATCAGGGAAAACTTCCGGAAACTCTTTCACAACAGGCAATCTATCAATTACAGCTTGATTTTCTACTGACAGGAACGCCAGCAAAGAGAACATCAAAACGCCGTCTTGTTCTAACCGCTTCATCACTTTAGTGGATAAAAATTCTGCTCCACTCTCTTCTTCAGCAGAAGAAAATCGTACCGTCTTGCTAAAACAATTAATTAGGACATGATTGTATTTTAACCAATTCATTCCCAATATTACATCCATTCCCACCAACGATAAACAAACAAGGTCAACCTCAAAATCTCTACCAAATACAGACAACGGACAACTTAAACAAACAAGAGAAGTAGTCACTGAACCCTTGGCTGGAGTTTCAACAACCATCTCCCCATTCATATCAGACATAATCAAACCCAATCTTTTTGCACAGTCAATAGCAATGAAACAATGCGTAGCACCAGTATCTATAATAGCAATTAAAGGAGTAACATTAAAGAAACAAGTACCTCTGATAAGTCGATATTCATTATCGGTCTGGGTACCGGTCAAAGCAAACACCCTACCACTGGTCTGCGCCTTCTTAGGCTGCGTACACTAAGAGCCAATGTGACCTTCCTCATTACAATTGAAGCAAACAACGTCGCCACGCTTGCATTCAGCGACAGTGTGGCCCTTCTTATCGCATCTGAAACACTTCTTCTCATCACGGATACAAGCATTACTCTTGTGGCCTTTCACACCACACTTATAGCATACAATCTCAGCAGGAGCATCTCTACGTGCAGGTCTCCTTGTAACGCCCATTTTTGATTATTTAATTATTTGATTTATTTGAGAAGTTGTTATATATTTATTAATATATTATGCGATGTTAAGTGAAGATTTAATATGATTTTATGCGACGTGGTGACTTATTTTATTGTTTAATAAAATAAGATTTTGAAAATAAAATAAAATATTTAGTTGTGGGTTAGTTTTGGATTTTAGAGAATTATGTGGGAGAAAGAGTAAATAAGATAAGATTTGTTGGGAGTATATAAAGGGAAAATTAGGTCAAGAGAGAGTCAGTACGCGTTGTCAGAGTTTTGGAAAAAAGAGAGAAAACGGACGTGATGGGAGAAGAGCATTAGGGCTGCGATTTTCTGCTTTGATCAGGTAAGGGTGAGCCTAGCATTTGATTATATTATTCTGTAATTCATCTAATCAAGATTAAACAATCATAGGGTTGTTTTGAGAGAATTGAATTTAGGTTAAAAGTGAAGAAAAACCATGAATTAAGCCATGAAACTGTAGAACAGAAGTGTAGGATGAGTACAGAACGTAGATTAACCATAATGATGATGTTTCTGAGAGTTTAGATGACTTAGATGGTGAATTTGGGACACTTTTGTGTGATTTTCGCAGAACCCGTAGCAGTCTGTTCATCGCTCGCCTGAGGCGAGCTTTGCACTCGCCGCGGCGAGTAGACCTAGTTTACTCGCGAGGCGAGCATCCCAGCTCGCCATAGCGAGCAGTACCCTAGAGCTCGCGAGGCGAGCATTTCCACCCGCCATAGCGAGCAAGGCCTAAGTTACTCGCGAGGCGAGCATTCCCACTCGCCATAGCGAGTTGTGTCAGAACCCAGAACCGTGTACTGTTTGCGAACTGTTTCGCATGAAACCTTGAGAGATGACCTTTGGGTAGCTTCTGGGACTTCTAATGATGTTTATTATAATCTGTAATGATGTTACATGATGATTGAGACTGTTTTTGATGATTTTATGAAGCTTATGTGTGATATATGAATTGAATAAGTGATGAATACTTGAATTACATGCGATGTTTGCCATATTAATGTTATGCCTTATGAAGTACTTGCTGCCATGTTGCTGTCTATGTATGTATAGTTGCTGCATGTGTCAGTCCTTGATGATTAAGATGTTTTGCGACGTTTAAGATGTTAACTTGTTTAAGTTAAAAGTGTTGAGTCTCATGCATACTCATTCTATGATGGGGGCTTATGCCCTGGAGTTTTTACTCACCAGCGACGAGGGCTTATGCCCTGGAGCTTTGCTCACCAGCGACGAAGGCTTATGCCTTGGAGTATATTTATGCTCATAGCGACGGGGGCTCATGCCCTGGATTGGTACCACATGCATATAAGACGTAGGGGTGCATAGTCAAGTGATGATGTCGAGTCGTGTCGTCTAAGATGTTTATTTAAGACGTTTATGATGTTGATTATGATGATGCTAAATGATGTGTTGTTTATGTTGATGTTCTAAATGCTAGATGTTTATCTGTGATAAGTTGAATTATGTTGGTTGTTGAATTGTGATTATTTAATTACATGTTTAATATAATTATTTGTGAATCTCACCCCTTCTGCTGGAATTGCCGCCTCGTGGGCAAGTGCAGGTAACCAAGATTAGGTGCAGACGTGTGAGGATTTCTGCAGTCGAGTCTAGGTGCTCTGATACGTAACGGGATAGGGGATCTTCTTTATTTTCTCTGTTCCCTGCGTATTATGTCATTTTACATGCTTATGTTTATTTTGAAGATTTTGCTAATAAGATGTTGATGAGGCCTGCGTGCCAAAGACTTTTGAGATGCCTTTGTTTATGATTTTCCGCTGTGTTAAAGATTAATAATTTATGAAGATTTAATGACTATTTATTCATTGACATGAGATGTTTTAAGATATGTGATGCCCTGTTTACGTGTTTACTCTGATGCATGCTATTCTTTTTAAAGAAATTTTTATGTTGGGAAAACGGGGTGTTACAATTGGTATCAGAGCAGGTCGGTCCGTCCGGCCAAGTAGAGAGTTGAGTGACGTTGTCTTAGAGTTAGAATAGTATTATTGTATTATTCTAACTTATGTTTGTTTTGTTAAGGGATAAGATGGCTGGAAGAAACGACGCTGCGATTGCTGCTGCTTTGGAAGCTGTTGCTCAAGCTGTGGGACAGCAACCAAATGCTAATGCTGGTGCTGGTGCGAAGGTCCGTATGCTGGAGACCTTCTTGAGAAACCATCCTCCTACCTTCAAGGGGAGATATGATCCGGATGGAGCCCAGACGTGGCTCAAAGAGATAGAGAGGGTGTTCAGGGTGATGCAGTGCACGGAGGTGCAGAAGGTGCGTTTCGGTACGCACATGCTGGCTGAGGAGGCGGACGATTGGTGGATTAGTCTTCTACCTACCCTGGAGCAGGACGGTGCTGAGGTGACCTGGGCAGTGTTTAAGAGAGAATTCCTCAACAGATATTTTCCTGAGGATGTGCGGGGCAAGAAAGAGATAGAATTTTTAGAGCTTAAGCAAGGGAGCATGTCTGTGACTGAATATGCTGCGAAATTTGTGGAGCTGGCCAATCGTATGTCAGCTTCTGAATTGGCGGAGCTAAAGAAACTGTTAGAGGATTTGCTTGATAAGAAGTTCGTGAGACCAAGTGTTTCACCGTGGGGAGCTCCAGTGTTGTTAGTCAAGAAGAAAGATGGGAGTATGAGGTTGTGCATCGACTATCGTCAGTTGAATAAAGTAACGATAAAGAATAGGTATCCACTTCCGAGAATTGACGACTTGATGGATCAGTTGGTGGGTGCTTGTGTATTTAGCAAGATAGATTTGAGATCGGGTTACCATCAGATTAAAGTGAAGGATGAAGATATGCAGAAGACGGCGTTTAGGACGCGCTATGGACATTATGAGTATACGGTGATGCCTTTCGGTGTTACTATCGCACCCGGCGTATTTATGGAGTATATGAATAGAATCTTCCATGCTTATTTGGATCGTTTTGTTGTGGTATTCATTGATGACATTCTGGTTTATTCTAAGACTGAAGAAGAGCATGCTGAGCATTTAAAGATCGTCTTGCAAGTGTTGAAAGGGAAGAAGCTTTTTGCCAAGTTGTCTAAGTGTGAGTTGTGGTTGAAAGAAGTAAGTTTTCTTGGTCATGTTATTTCTGGCAATGGCATCGCGGTTGATCCGTCTAAAGTTGAAGCGGTTTCGCAATGGGAGACTCCGAAGTCGGTTACTGAGATTAGAAGCTTCTTGGGTCTAGCTGGTTATTATCGAAGATTTATAGAGGGATTTTCTAAGTTGGCTCTTCCGTTAACGCAGTTGACGTGTAAAGGTAAATCTTTTGTGTGGGATGTTCATTGTGAGAACAGTTTTAATGAGTTGAAGAAACGTTTGACGACGGCTCCAGTTTTGATTTTGCCGAAGTCTGACGAACCTTTTGTGGTGTATTGTGATGCGTCCAAGTTGGGTTTAGGTGGTGTTCTTATGCAAGGTGGTAAAGTGGTAGCTTTTGCTTCAAGGCAATTGAGGATTCATGAGAAGAATTATCCGACGCATGACTTGGAATTGGCAGCTGTGGTCTTTGTATTGAAAATATGGAGACATTACTTGTATGGTTCGAGGTTCGAAGTGTTTAGTGATCACAAGAGTTTGAAGTACTTGTTTGACCAGAAGGAATTGAATATGAGGCAGCGAAGGTGGCTTGAATTGTTGAAAGATTATGACTTTGGTTTGAATTATCATCCGGGCAAAGCTAATGTGGTTGCAGATGCCTTGAGTAGGAAGACTTTGCATATGTCTGCTATGATGGTGAAGGAATTCGAGTTACTTGAACAGTTCAGAGATTTGAGTTTAGTTTGTGAAAGAACGCCTCAGAGTGTAAAGCTGGGAATGCTGAAGATTGATAGTGATTTCTTGAAAAGTATCAAAGAGGCGCAGAAAGAAGATGTTAAGTTTGTGGACTTGTTGGTTGCTAGTAATCAGACGGAGGATAGTGACTTTAAGGTGGATGATCAAGGAGTGTTAAGATTCCGAGGTCGAATTTGCATACCCGATAATGAGGAAATGAAGAAGATGATCCTTGAAGAGAGTCATAGAAGTAGCTTGAGTATTCATCCGGGAGCTACGAAGATGTATCATGATTTAAAGAAGTTGTTTTGGTGGTCTGGTTTGAAACGTGACGTGGCACAGTTTGTTTATTCTTGTTTGGTTTGTCAGAAATCGAAGGTTGAGCATCAGAAACCTGCTGGTATGATGGTACCTTTAGATGTGCCAGAGTGGAAATGGGATAGTATATCCATGGATTTTGTGACGAGCCTGCCGAATACTCCTAAAGGGAATGACGCTATTTGGGTGATTGTTGATAGATTGACGAAGTCGGCTCATTTTCTACCGATTAATATTACTTTTCCTGTTGCTCAGTTGGCCGAGATCTATGTCAAGGAGATTGTGAAGTTGCATGGTGTTCCTTCGAGCATCGTATCAGATAGAGACCCGAGGTTTACTTCTAGATTTTGGAAGAGTTTGCAAGAGGCGTTAGGTTCTCAGTTGAGGTTGAGTTCGGCTTATCATCTGCAGACAGATGGTCAGTCGGAGAGGACGATTCAGTCGTTGGAAGATTTGTTGAGGGTGTGTGTACTTGAGCAAGGAGGAACTTGGGATAGTCATCTTCCGTTGATAGAGTTCACGTACAACAACAGTTACCATTCGAGTATTGGGATGGCACCCTTTGAGGCTTTGTATGGTCGGAGATGCAGAACTCCGTTGTGTTGGTTTGAGTCAGGCGAGAATGTGATGTTAGGACCGGAGATTGTTCAACAGACTACTGAGAAAGTAAGAATGATCCAAGAGAAGATGAAAGCGTCGCAGAGTCGACAAAAGAGTTATCATGATAAGCGTAGGAAGGACCTTGAGTTCCAAGAGGGAGATCATCTGTTCCTGAGAGTGACTCCTATGACCGGTGTTGGTCGTGCATTGAAGTCAAAGAAGTTAACCCCAAAGTTTATTGGTCCGTATCAGATATCAGAGAGGATTGGGGCGGTGGCCTATCGTATTGGATTGCCACCACATCTGTCGAATTTGCACGACGTGTTCCATGTGTCACAACTGAGGAAGTATGTTCCGGATCCGTCTCATGTGATCCAGAGTGATGATGTGCAAGTTAGGGACAACCTTACGGTCGAGACCTTACCAGTGAGGATTGATGACAGAAAGACGAAGACACTGAGGGGCAAGGAGATACCTCTCGTTAGAGTCGTTTGGTCGGGAGCGACTAGCGAAAGCTTGACGTGGGAATTGGAGAGTAAGATGCTAGAGTCGTACCCTGAGTTGTTTGCTTGAGGTAATTTTCGAGGACGAAAATCTTTTAAGTTGGGGATAGTTGTAACGCCCATTTTTGATTATTTAATTATTTGATTTATTTGAGAAGTTGTTATATATTTATTAATATATTATGCGATGTTAAGTGAAGATTTAATATGATTTTATGCGACGTGGTGACTTATTTTATTGTTTAATAAAATAAGATTTTGAAAATAAAATAAAATATTTAGTTGTGGGTTAGTTTTGGATTTTAGAGAATTATGTGGGAGAAAGAGTAAATAAGATAAGATTTGTTGGGAGTATATAAAGGGAAAATTAGGTCAAGAGAGAGTCAGTACGCGTTGTCAGAGTTTTGGAAAAAAGAGAGAAAACGGACGTGATGGGAGAAGAGCATTAGGGCTGCGATTTTCTGCTTTGATCAGGTAAGGGTGAGCCTAGCATTTGATTATATTATTCTGTAATTCATCTAATCAAGATTAAACAATCATAGGGTTGTTTTGAGAGAATTGAATTTAGGTTAAAAGTGAAGAAAAACCATGAATTAAGCCATGAAACTGTAGAACAGAAGTGTAGGATGAGTACAGAACGTAGATTAACCATAATGATGATGTTTCTGAGAGTTTAGATGACTTAGATGGTGAATTTGGGACACTTTTGTGTGATTTTCGCAGAACCCGTAGCAGTCTGTTCATCGCTCGCCTGAGGCGAGCTTTGCACTCGCCGCGGCGAGTAGACCTAGTTTACTCGCGAGGCGAGCATCCCAGCTCGCCATAGCGAGCAGTACCCTAGAGCTCGCGAGGCGAGCATTTCCACCCGCCATAGCGAGCAAGGCCTAAGTTACTCGCGAGGCGAGCATTCCCACTCGCCATAGCGAGTTGTGTCAGAACCCAGAACCGTGTACTGTTTGCGAACTGTTTCGCATGAAACCTTGAGAGATGACCTTTGGGTAGCTTCTGGGACTTCTAATGATGTTTATTATAATCTGTAATGATGTTACATGATGATTGAGACTGTTTTTGATGATTTTATGAAGCTTATGTGTGATATATGAATTGAATAAGTGATGAATACTTGAATTACATGCGATGTTTGCCATATTAATGTTATGCCTTATGAAGTACTTGCTGCCATGTTGCTGTCTATGTATGTATAGTTGCTGCATGTGTCAGTCCTTGATGATTAAGATGTTTTGCGACGTTTAAGATGTTAACTTGTTTAAGTTAAAAGTGTTGAGTCTCATGCATACTCATTCTATGATGGGGGCTTATGCCCTGGAGTTTTTACTCACCAGCGACGAGGGCTTATGCCCTGGAGCTTTGCTCACCAGCGACGAAGGCTTATGCCTTGGAGTATATTTATGCTCATAGCGACGGGGGCTCATGCCCTGGATTGGTACCACATGCATATAAGACGTAGGGGTGCATAGTCAAGTGATGATGTCGAGTCGTGTCGTCTAAGATGTTTATTTAAGACGTTTATGATGTTGATTATGATGATGCTAAATGATGTGTTGTTTATGTTGATGTTCTAAATGCTAGATGTTTATCTGTGATAAGTTGAATTATGTTGGTTGTTGAATTGTGATTATTTAATTACATGTTTAATATAATTATTTGTGAATCTCACCCCTTCTGCTGGAATTGCCGCCTCGTGGGCAAGTGCAGGTAACCAAGATTAGGTGCAGACGTGTGAGGATTTCTGCAGTCGAGTCTAGGTGCTCTGATACATAACGGGATAGGGGATCTTCTTTATTTTCTCTGTTCCCTGCGTATTATGTCATTTTACATGCTTATGTTTATTTTGAAGATTTTGCTAATAAGATGTTGATGAGGCCTGCGTGCCAAAGACTTTTGAGATGCCTTTGTTTATGCTTTTCCGCTGTGTTAAAGATTAATAATTTATGAAGATTTAATGACTATTTATTCATTGACATGAGATGTTTTAAGATATGTGATGCCCTGTTTACGTGTTTACTCTGATGCATGCTATTCTTTTTAAAGAAATTTTTATGTTGGGAAAACGGGGTGTTACACTCCTCTCATCATGCATTCTCTGTTTGCCCTTATCAGTTGGGGCACTATACGGCTTCGAGCGACTCTACTGCCCCTTACCTCTTCGGTCACTCATCACCTTGTAATGGGCTTTTGTGTCCTCCTCACAGATCCTACAACTGCTTACCAACTCTGAGAAGTCCCTTATCTTCTGGTAGCCAATGGCCCGCTTAATATCAGCTCGCAGACCATTCTCAAACTTGATGCATTTGGAGAACTCAGCAGTCTCCGCAGCATAATGTGGATAAAACTTGGCAAGCTCCACAAACTTAGTAGCATATTCTGTGATAGACATGTCTCCTCGCTTCAGCTCAAGAAACTCTATTTCTTTCTTTCCTCGGACATCTTCCGGAAAGTACCTTCTTAAGAATTCTCTTCTAAACACAGCCCATGTGATCACAGCACCTTCATTCTGGAGAATTGGTTGAGTACTTACCCACCAGTCGTCAGCCTCCTCAGCCAACATTTGTGTGCCAAAACGCACCATCTGCACATCATTGCACTGCATCACTCGGAAGATTCTCTCGACCTCCTTCAGCCAAGTTTGCGCTCCATCGGGCTCGTACCTTCCCTTGAAAGTTGGTGGATGATTCCTCAAAAATGTTTCCAGCATCCGTACACCTTCACCACCACCAGCACCTTGCTGTTGTTGTCCCATAACCTGGGCCATTGCTTGCAAAGCAGCAGCAAGAACAGCATCATTCCTTCCAGCCATCACGAAATTCTACATGACAACAACAAATTAGAACAACAAAGACAGTTTAAAGCTGTCACACAACACTACTAGGCTCGACACGACTCTACTAATTGGCCGGACGGACCGACCTGCTCTGATACCAATTGTAACACCCCGTTTCCCAAAAACAACGTATAATAAATATATCATCAGAGTAATCATCAAATACAGGCATGTCACACCGCTTCCAAAAATTCTTATTAAATAGAATATAAAACTATTTAAATACCAACAATTCATTCTTACAAAATTCTGTAGCGGAAATATCAATTTAAATTCATCATCAGTCAACTACAACAATATCTTTGGCACAAAGGCCTCAACAATTAAAATATTATTTAATCATCATAATTTCTTCAACAACTTATTTAAAACAAATGATACATAAAGGAATGAAATAACACAACAACGTTTCCCATCCCGTTACGTATCAGAGCCCTAGGACACTTGAGCCGACATCCTACTAGCCTTCATTACCTGCACTTGCCCACAAGGCGGCAATTCCAACAGAAGGGGTGAGATTCTCAAACAATAAATAATAGAAGTATAACTTATCAATGAATCTAACACCCTAAATATCAACAAGGTAATTCAATATACATCATTTACAATAAATCAACAACATCAACATCACCTTCAACTCAACTAACAACAACAACCACAACAACGACAACGACTCACCAACAACGACTCCGACAATGCACCGACGACAACAACAAATGCAATATGCATGTGGTACCATTTTACGCGCGTTGAATGACTAGCATTCCAGGGCATGAGCCCTCAACAGTTGGATGGTTAAAGCATCCCAGGGCATGAGCCCTCAACAGGTGAACGATAAAGCATTCCAGGGCAATAAGCCCCCAACAGGTGAATGATAAACATTCCAGGGCAATAAGCCCCCAACAAATGCATATGAGTATAAAATGAACTCCATGGTGTATATCAGCATACAACCAAACAACAACAGCAACAACAACTACGACAACAACAAATGTGCCTAAATTATTTAAGACACACTCCCCAACTTGGACAACAGTGACAACAACAACTCAACGAATGCATATACAAAGTATGACTTACATTTCCAACAATTCAACCAATGATACTCCAACCTTTGAAAAGAAGTTCAATGACATATATAATATATGTATATATACAAATACACCAACAACCATATCATTATCATCAACCGAATTTAACCAACCCAATAATCAAACATATAAACCACCTCGGGTACAGGGCTACTCGCCTCGGCGAGTACATCTACTCGCCATGGCGAGCTCAAAGAATGGGTTACTCGCCTTAGGCAACCTAGGGGCGAGCTGGGAGCGAGTAGAACTGGGAGCTCTCGGCCTTTTTGACATTTTTCTCACCAAAACTTCATTTTTAAGCTACCTACTCATCTTTTTAATCTGAAAATTGTCCTAGTCATCTCGAAAAATATTAAGGTACACAAAACTATCCATCCCACGCCTTATAACAACATTTTAAAAATCAGATTTTTCTAAGGCCCTACTCGCCGTGGCGAGTGGTTTTGCTCGCGAGGCGAGCTATGAACATTGCTCACTCGCCATGGAAAGTCATGCTACTCGTCGCGGCGAGCGATGAATGTCAGCACGGGCAGAATGCAGTTTTCTCCCAAAAACCCCATTTTTCTCAATTTCCAACCCCAAAACAATCTACAGAAGTATAATAAGGTTCTGCCTATAACCTGATTGCATTCTAACATCATTACAGTACAATCTACACCATTATCCCCCCATAATCACACTCCAACCCTAAATCCCAATTTTCATAATTTTCCACAAATTCCATTTTAAATTCAAATCAAAGTTGTACAATCCATTATTATTGAAAGATAATCTCACCCTTACCTTAATTAAGATGAACAAAAGCTACAGCAGTCAAAATCTGGTTCTTCACTTGGCTCTTCTCTCTTTCTCCCAAAACTCTGGTTTTCTTACTGAACGTGAAATGTTTTGTCTGACTCCTTCCTATTTCCTTTTTCCCACAAAACATAACCTCTCTTTCTCTTAACTCCCTATTAACTCTCCTAATTAAAATGTAACCCCCTCCTCCTTAATTCTAATAATTCTCCACAATTCCTATTAATTATTATTATTACTCATTTCTATTAAATAATAAAATAATTATATAATAAAATAGCAACCACCAATAAATCACATAAATCAACATTTCATATAAAATACACAAAACATACTAAAATCAACCAAAAATAGTAAAATAACAATTAGGGCGTTACATAGAACATCTTAAGTTTAATGTGCCAGAATTTCAATTGGCATCAGAGTAGGCACCCTGCCTGTTATTGGTTGAGATCCAGAGGAGATTATTCTGGCATTATGGAGAAAGAAGGAGGATTCGTTAACAGACCACCTCTATTGGACGGAACCAACTATGACTACTGGAAGTCACGAATGAGTGCCTATCTTAAGTCTATTGACATAAAGACTTGGAAAGCAGTGTTGAGAGGATGGGAACATCCGGTTGTTCTTGACAAAGATGGCCATAAAACTGAGGTTTTGAAACCAGAAGAAGAATGGACTGCACCTGAAGACGAACTGGTTCTTGCAAACTCTAAGGCTCTAAATGCTCTTTTTAATGGAGTGGACAAGAATATGTTCAGACTTATCAAAAAATGTGATGTGGCTAAAGATGCCTGGGACATCCTTAGAACGGCTCATGAAGGTACTTCCAAGGTGAAGAGCTCAAGGATTCAACTCCTGATGACCAAATTTGGAAGTCTAAGAATGCAAGAGGAGGAGACCATACAGGACTACTATGTGAATGTCCTTGACATTGCTAATTCATTTGACTCCCTTGGAGAAAAACTGTCAGATGAAAAATCGGTAAGGAAAATTCTCAGATCTCTACCAAAGAGGTTTGACATGAAGGTCACATCCATTGAAGAAGCTTAAGACGTCTCCAATATGCAAGTAGAAGAACTCATAGGTTCTCTTCAGAACTTTGAACTTGTTATTGATAACAGGACTGAGAAGAAGGGTAAAGGCATTGCTTTTATAGCAAACACAACTGATGATGAGGCACTGGAAGAGACTGTGGAGGATGAGAATCTATCAAAAAATCTAGTCATGCTTGGAAGACAGTTTAATAGGATTCTCAAGCAAGTAAATAGGAGAACCAAAGGTAATGGGCAGAATATCATATTCAACACTGATAGGCAACAGAGCAACCCAAGGTATGACAGAACTGATGAGAAGAACAGTCGACACAAAGGAGTACAGTGCCATGAATGTGAAGGTTATGGTCATATCCGAACTGAATGTTGATGAGTCAATAATCAGTTAGTTTTAGTATAATATTTGGTTTTGTTTTAATTAGTTTTAAGTTTATTTTATTTTAATATTATTACCTTTTAGAGCTATTTTACTTCAGTTGCATATTATTATATTTTAGGAATGAATACTTGATGGATTGAGTCTTGGAGCAAAAGAAAGGGGTTTGGAGCTGATTCGGAGCAAAAATACGAAGATTTGGAGACAAAAATAACTCTGAAGATTCTTTCAATTTCCTTCAGCCAATTATGAGCTCCGTCGGGGTCATACCTTCCCTTGAAGGTTGGTGGATGGTTCCTCAAAAGGTCTCCAACATTCTCACACCATTGCCGCCAGCAGCACCGTTAGGTTGTTGTCCTACAGCTTGAGCAACAACCTCAAGTGCAGCAGCGATAGCAGCATCGTTACGACCAGCCATTTCAAGGTTCTACATCAGAACAACAGCTAAGAAACAACAACAACTCTATCCTAGGTGGCTCAACACGACTCTACTACTTGGCCGGACGGACCAACTTGCTCTGATACCAATTGTAACACCCCGTTCCCAAAAATACTTAATTTAAATAAAGCAATCAGAGTTAAACCACAAACGGAGCATTACACTTCTTATATAAAAATTCTTTAATAGGAAATAAACTATTAAACTTCAACAACCAACTTATAAAATTTGCAACGGAATATTCATTCAATCATAATTAATCCTCAAATAAAATCTTTGCACAAAGGCCTCAACCAACAATCATTTATTCAACCATGTTTAAACATTTCCGGCATAAAAGCCTCATCAACCATCCCCTTATTTATAATTAATTTGCATCAATCTCATTTCATGATGACTACACACCGACACCAACTCAATATCAACGACACGTCAACAACAACGACGACTCACCCAATACAACAACTACGATGATGCAACAATGCACATGCATGTGGTACCAATATACCGGGCAGAAGCCCTCACCGGAAATTGAATGGTTAAAGCATTCATCAGGACCTAAGTCCTCACCGCTTTGAACAACAAAGTGTTCCACGACATGAGTCCTCCCGCTTTGAACGACAAGGCGTTCCAGGGCAAAGCCCTCACCGCTTTTATGCATTATGTAACAGACTCCACTTATGTATATCTACATACAACATCAACATCTGTGCCTAAATAGTTATGACACACTCCCCAACTGGACATCACGACCAAAACGACTCGACAACACGACGTACATATTTGTAAATAATTAAATATGCATAATTCCACATGATTTTCCATCTTTTAAGATTTTCCACCATATAACAATATTTAATAAATCCAATAAACATTTTGGGAAGTTCAGATTAAAGTCCTAAAGCACCTAACAAAATTCACAAAATGGTCGTTCAGGACCAACTTCGCTTAAGTGAAGCATAGCTCGCTTAAGCGAACCAATTCATGTAAGTTAGGATGTTCCTCGCTTGAGGCTCGCTTGGTGTTCCCTTGAGCGACGCTCACTTGCTACAGGTTCTGGGCAGATTTTGGGTTTCTCGCTTAAGCGACGGGAACTTCGCTTGAGTGAACCAAATGTCGTAAGTCAGGTTTTTGCTCGCTTGCAGCTCGCTTGAGCGAACTAACTTTTCAGAATTCTGGGCAACTACATGAATGCTCGCTTAAGCGACGGGAAGCTTCGCTTAAGCGACGCATCATCTGTACAGTTCAAACCTACGATTTTCAAAACCCTTTTTCATCCAAAAACCCAATTTTGATGCCCCAATCACCCAAAATGATTTACAAAAACGTTTACAGGTCTTATATACATGATAGCACTCAAACAACACAAAAACATAGAATCAACAACAAATTCAACAATATTTTCAACAATTCATCAAGTTCTCAAAACCTAAACAAAAACAGACAAATTCAATCCAATTTTCAGAATCGTGTATATATATTAAAATTGAATGCTAGCCTCACCCTTACCTGATTAGATGAACAACTACAGCAATTCAACTCTCCCTTCTAGGCAATTTTCCCCTGTTCTTGGTCTCTCTCCCTTTTTCTCCCAAAAGCTTTCTTTTCTTTTCTCTTGTACGTACAAAAAATGTTTTTACTGCCTAACTCTTCCTATTCTCCCAAAGTGTAACCCCCGCTTATTTCTTAACTCCTACTAAAACCTATTAATTCTCATTAACCCCCAATATTTTAAATAAATATTATTTTCTTACTTATTCCTATTAAATAATGAAAATAATCATAATAAGATAGCAAACACCAATAATCACAAAAATCATATAAAATACACAAAGCATATTAAAAATTAACTAGAAATAATCTAATAAAAACTAGGGCGTTACAACAATCCCCAACTTAAAGAATTTCGTCCTCGAAATATTACCTCAAACAAACAACTCAGGATAGGACTCTTGCATCTTACTCTCTAGCTCCCAAGTCAAACTCTCACCAGTTACACCACTCCAAACAACCTTCACTAGAGGTATCTCCTTGCCTCTCAACTTCTTCACCTTACGATCTTCAATCCGCAAAGGTTAAGTCTCAATTGTAAGATTGTCCCTAACTTGTACATCATCTCTAGGAATAACATGCGAAGGATCCGCTACATACTTCCTTAGCTGCGACACATGAAACACATCATGCAAATTCGAAAGATGTGGTGGCAAGCCAATCCGATATGCCACTGTTCCAACCCTCTCAGATATTTGGTAAGGACCAATGAACTTTGGAGTCAACTTCTTGGACTTCAATGCACATCCTACACCCGTCATAGGAGTAACCCTCAAAAACACATGATCACCCTCCTAAAACTCAAGAGCCTTTCTACGTTTGTCATGGTAACTCTTCTATCGACTCTGCGACGCTTTCATATGCTCTCTGATCATCTTAACCTTCTACGTAGTCTGATAAACCAAATCTGGTCCCAACACCACACTTTCTCCCGACTCAAACCAACACAAAGGAGTTCTGCACCTCCGACCATACAAAGCTTCGAACGGTGCCATACCAATACTCGAATGGTAACTGTTGTTAAGGTGAATTGTTGTTGTTTCATTTCAATTGATGAATTATTTATATATATTATTTTGATTGTGATTCTCACCCCTTCTGCTTGAAAATGTTTCCCTTCGTATGGGTAACTTGCAGGTGATCCTGAGTAGTAGGTGGTGGCTCAATGTCTAGGGCTCTGTTGCGTATGGGATGTGATTGTTTTATTATTTTCATTGCTATGTAACGAATTTTGAGACTTGATAATGTCGTCCTTGTTGGGATTATTTTGATGAGGCTTTTATGCCGGAAATGTTTAAACATGGTTGAATAAATGATTGTTGGTTGAGGCTTTTGTGCCAAGATTTTATTTGAGGATTAATTATGATTGAATGAATATTCCGCTGAAAATTTTATAAGTTGGTTGTTGAAGTTTAATAGTTTATTTTCTATTAAAGAATTTTTATATAAGCAGTGTAATGCTCCGTTTGTGGTTTAACTCTGATTGCTTTATTTAAATTAAGTATTTTTGGGAACGGGGTGTTACATTGGTGCACAAGTGTCGTATGTTTGATGATGCCGAGAAGGCTAAGATGAATAACTACAAGGCCGTGAGTGACAAGAAAGGAAAGGGTCGTGGGAATGGGAAACCGTATAACAAGGATAAGAGCAAGAGGAAAGATGTTGGTGGAGGCTCCAAGGTGAATGTGGCAGAAGTCAAGTGCTTCAAGTTTGGTGTCTTGGGTCATTATGCTAGTGATTGTAAGAAGGGAGAAAGTTGCTACAAGTGTGGTCAGAAGGGTCACAAGTCTTTTGAGAGTAAGAGGGAGATTACTTGTTACAATTGTGGTGAAGCGGGTCATTTGATTACTAAGTGTACTAAGCCGAAGAAGGCGGTGGGTAAGGTGTTTGCTTTGAATGCGGAGGAAGTGGAGCAGCCGGATAATCTCATCTGAGGTATGTGTTTTATCGATAGTACTCCTTTGATTGCAATTATTGATACTGGTGCTATGCATTCTTTTATCTCGAGTTGTTGTGTTGAGCGTTTGGGTTTGGTTGTGACTCCGTTGTTGCGTGGGATGGTCATCGATACCCCGGCCAATGTAAGAAAATTCATCAACAACATATATGTCTACATACGTATATAGTTCACCAACATCATTATCATAATAATTTGATAACTCCATAAAATTCTCACAAATCAAGTAAAAGAGAAAATACACCTCATTATGATAAACATCATATTCAACACCCATCAATCATTCATACATCTTCATTTATTCATAACAAACTAGTCATAAAAGATTTTCAAAGTAATCGGACTCAAAGATTATTTTCAACCAAGTTCGTATAATATATTTCACAACTTTAAAATAATTAAGACAATTGAACCAATAATTAGGTAAACAACTCAATTGCCTCATATATGTATACACATTAATCACATATGAGTGTAGTTGTGCATACTGTAACGCCCACTTTAGATTATTTTAATTATTTAATTATTTGAATTATTTGAAGAGTCTAGATATATTTATATATAATATATGAGATGTGAAGAGATAAGATTTATGTGATGTGGTGGCTTATTTTATTGTTTAATAAAATAAGATTTGAAAATAAAATAAATATAGAGATGTGGGGTAATTTTGAGATTTTAGAGAGTTATGTGGGAGAAAGAGTAAATAAGATAAGATTTGTTGGGAGTATAAATAGGGAATATTAGGTTAAGAATAACTCAGTACGTACGATTAGCTTTGGGAGAAAAAGGGAGAAAAACCATAGAAGGAGAGAAGAGGCAAGAGGGTTGCGATTTCTGCACAATTAAGGTAAGGGTGAGCCTAGCAATTCAATTATATTAATCTGTAATTCGTTTAATCATAATTAACAAGAGTAAAAGGTGGTTTTTGTGGAATTGGGAATTAGGTTAAAAGGGAAGAATTAGTGAATTGATGATGCAAACTGTGAAATTGATGTAGGAATTGATTACAGAACCTAGAATATGTATAAGGCTGTTATTTCAGTCGAACTTGGGCTTAACATGATGAAAAATGGGATTTTGAGTGGAAAAGTTCGTAATCCCGTAGTCTGTTCTGACATCGTTCGCCAGGCGGAAGCCGTAGCTCGCCACGGCGAACATACCTTCATCGCCCGCCAGGCGAGATATAGCTCGCCATAGCGACGGACCCGTAACGCTTCGCAAGGCGAGAAATCCTTTCGCCATGGCGAGAGAGACCTGTAATCTCTCGCCAGGCGAGCAATTGAGCTCGCCACGGCGAGTTGTGCTATGACAGAATGTCACGTTTCATATGTTGTTGCGATCTGTTTCGCACGAGACTTTGAGAGATGAACCTTGGGTGGTAGAGTAGGTTGTTTTTAATGTGAGTGACGCTTGTGATAACCTTACGTTGTTGTTAATGATTTATGAATCATATGAAATAGATATGTATGAAATGTATGTGATGTTGAGATGATGTTTGTAATGATATTGTTATATTTTGTGATTTGTTTGCTGCCATGTTGCTGTTTACGTAAGAATAATGTTGCATGTGTCGGTCCAAGATGTTTGCGACGTTTTAAGATGTTTAACTTGTTTAAGTTTTAAGATGTTGAGTCTCATGCATACTCATTCATAGATGAGGGCTTATGCCCTGGAGTTTTTACTCACCAGCGACGAGGGCTCATGCCCTGGAGCTTTTGCTCACTAGCGACGAGGGCTTATGCCCTGGGAGTATATTTATGCTCAAAGAGACGAGGGCTTATGCCCTGGATTGGTACCACATGCATTTAAGATGTTAGAGTTGCATAGTCAAGTGAAGTTGCATTGTCGAGTCAAGTTGTTAAGATGTTTGTGAAGATAATACATGATGATACTTATGATGCTAAGTGATGTGTTTTATGTGATGATTTATTGTGACGTGTCTTATGATGATGTTGAGGTGCTAAATGCCATTGTTGTGATGTGTTTTATGTGATGATTTGTTGTTAACTATAATTATTGAATTATATGTTTATTTTAATTGTTTTTGTGAATCTCACCCCTTCTGCTTGAAAATGTTGCTCTTCGTATGGGTAACTTGCAGGTAATCAAGAATAGGTGTTGTCTCGTGAGGACCATTCCTCGGTTGAGTCTTAGTTGCTCTGATACGTAACGGGATGGGGAACTTTGCTTATGTTTTCTATTCCTTGCGTATTATTTTACTATGATTCTTCATGATTATGATTATGTTGAGAATTTTCTGAGATGTTGATGAGGCCTGCGTGCCAGAAACTTTTGTGATGATTTTAAAGAATTCCGCTGCAATGTTTGGATAAGTTTAATAACTATTTTTATGAGGAATAAATTATTATTTATCCATTACTTGAGATGATTTAAGAATATGATGCTCCGTTATGTGTTTACTCTGATTATTTATTTGAGAAATTTTTATGCTGGGAAAACGGGGTGTTACACATACGTGTGCGTTTCACCGGCCAAATACTATGAAATCATCAAAATCACACTTGGAGTGTTTTGGAAATAGTTATGCTAAGTTTTCCTTAAAGTTTTCCAAGACCCACTTGGAGTGTTTTTATTATAACTCAAAATCCACAAAACATTTTCAAGTAAATCCAGAACCATTGGAAAGATAATTCAATTATCTACAACTTTCATGTTTACACCAACAGCCAATTTAAAACAAAAATGTGTGAAAAAGACGCAAGAACGCGAAACTTGAAATGTTGTTACTGGGCAATTTCGCTGATAGCGAAATTTTGGATAATAGCGAGTTTCTAGCGAGTTTTCCCCTGTTCATACGGGTTTTGCACCATATTTTACCCAAAAATCCCAATTTTGATTCCCCAACACCCCAAATTCATCCCCAAAGTTTATCTTTACGTTTATGTACTTAAAAGGCAAACAAAACCATATAAAACTTGAAATCAAAACAACATTCCAACACAAATCATCAAATCAACCATCTTTCACAAAAACTCTCATCAACAATTCAACAAAGTTTCACCAAAACTTTCAACAACAATCCAATTCTCATTACCAATCCATAAATATGAATACCAAATGCATTAATTCATCAAGAACGCATCCCATAACAACAACGACAACTTTTAATCATGAAATCATTCACAAATTAACAACCACAACATCATTTTTCATCAATTTTGCACAAAACCCAAACATACTCATATATATACATTTAAGCATGCAATTTCAACATCAACAACACAATTATCATTCAATTTACATACATGAACATATCATCAAAATTAAAGCACGAATTTCTACAACTAAGCTCAATAATCACTTATTCAAATAAGCACTTTTGGACATGGGTAGAAAATAGATTAAAATGAAAAAATTATGCTTGAATACTATCCCCCTTACCTCAATCTCCAAGATTCCTAGCCTTGGCCTCACTTTAGCTCCTAGAATCCTCAAACCCTTCTTCTAACCCTTTTCTCCTCTTTCTCTTGCTTTTCTCTCTCTACCTCTTTCTAATGTTATGAAAAATGAATACTCTAACCCTAGTTTCCTCTTAAGACATGGGTTATATAGACACACCACTAATGGGCCTAACTCTCTCAAAATGTTTTATGGGTTTAAAACTCTAATTAATCCAATCCACAAGTTTCTACTCTCTTACGATAAAAATAACGAGTAAACATTGGCTCTTAATTTAATTACCACAACCCACTAACAACTTAATAAAATAAATGGTTCTTGTAACACCCCGTTTTCCCAACATATAAATAACATATAATAAATCAGAGTTTCATCGCAAAACAGGATGTCACATTTCGTTCTTCAAAACATCATCAAATATAAATAGAGTTAAATTCACTATTTATTTAAACAACTGCTTTCAATAATTCAAATAATGTCGCAGCGGAAAATATTAAACGTTTTAATAAAAACTCGGCACTGAGGCCTCAACATCAACAACGTAATAAAATTCCAATTCCAAAAGTGGTTCAACATCAATTTATAAGGAAATACGTAACAAGGAAAACAAAACATATAAGTATCTCCATCCCGTTACGTATCAGAGCATGACTCCTAAGACGACATGAGGAATCAACTCACATCAACGGTTACTCCTGGTTATCTACATGTTTCCCACGTAGAGGCAACATTCAAACAGAAGGGGTGAGATTTCACATTCAATAATAATAAGCAACAATTCATGTAAAGAATTAATCAAATAAAACAACAACAATTCATCTTTAAGAATACTTCACATAATGCCAACAACAATTATCATTTAACTTCATTCAAATAATGCAGCAGCAACATCAATATTGCAACAACAACGACTCAACGACTACTCAACAAATGCAACAATGACTACTCAACAAATGAAGCATAATTATGCATGTGGTACCAACAGAGCTACAACTCCCTTTGCTAAAGTCATAATCGACTTGTCGGGCTACAGCCCCCTTCACTAAAGTCATATTCGACTTGTCGGGCTACAGCCCTCTTCGCTAAAGTCATATTCGATTTGTCAGGCTACAGCCCCCTTCGTTTGACAATGCTTATGCAATGACACAATTTAAATGCAACGACATCAACATCATAAATTCATATTAAATCAACCACAAAAGATTTGCACATCAACTCAAAACCACTAAAAAGATAAATCAGTTATCAACAATTTTTATGTTTATAACAAAATCCAATTCAAAACAGAAACGAGTGAAAAAGACACAAGAACGTGAAACGGGCAATCTGCCATTGAATAGTTCACTAGGCGAGTTCAACTACTCGTTGTGGCGAGCGATGTAACACCCCGTTTTCCCGACTTAAAAATTTCTGAAAATAAATCAGAGTTAATCACATAACGGAGCGTCACATTTCACTTAAATCTCAAATATGAATAAATAACAATTTATTCTTTATTAAAACATCTTAAACATAGCAGCGGAATCATAAAAAGGTCTTGGCACGCAGGCTTCATCAAAACGTCTCAGAAAGTTCATCCAAAAATAGTCTTATGAAATCATAAATGACATGCAAGGAATAGAATAGCATTAAACAAGTTTCCCCATTGTAACACCCCGATTTCCCAACATAATTAAATATACGTAAAATCAGAGTTTTCATCGCAAAACGGAATGTTACACTACTTTTCAAAAATTCATAAATAGAAAATATACTATTTATTCAACAACATAGATTAATCTCGTAATATTTTGCAGCGGAAAAGTCTTTTTTAAAATATAATCAACTTCAACAAAATCTTGGCACAAAGGCCCCAACATAAATAATCATTTTAATAATCCTCTTAATAATAAATAAATGTTCCAACAATATAGTTCCAAAATTGATACATAAAGGAATGAAAATTCAACAATTAACTCCATTCCGTTACGTATCAGAGCCCTAAGACACTTGAGCCAACATCCTACTAGCCTTGGAAATCTGCACTTGCCCACAAGGCGACAATTCCAACAGAAGGGGTGAGAAACACATTCAATAATAATAATATATAATTCATCAAATCGATGAAACAACAACAAATTATACCACAAGTATCAACAAGTTCATATATGTATGTGTGTGTGTGTGTATATATATATATATATATATATATATATATTGCAACAGCAACGTTATCAACATCAACGACATTTAGCAAGATACAACAACAATAAACAATCAACAACAACAATATCAACAACATCAACAAATCATCACATATAACGAAAACATCTCAAACATTCACAAGTACATCATAACATCACAAATACTTCAACACGTCATAAATACATCAACAAGTCACAATTACACCATCACGAATACATCATCACTTTGCAAATTACATCATCACTTCACAATTACATCATCACTTCACAAACGACACGACACGACTATGCAACACTTAGACCTCATGCATGTGGTACCATCAGGGCATTAAGCCCCCATCGCTAAAGGTCAAATAGGACCTGTCAGGCATTAAGCCCCCATCGCTAAGGTCATAGAGGACCTGTCAGGCATTAAGCCCCCATCGCTGACTATGCTATGCAACGACACGACTCAAATGCAACGACACGAGTAAAGACTCAACAATGCACATCTTTAGATGACTCGACAAATACACATCTTTAAATAGCATCATCGTCAAATATCACATATTTAAATATGACATCTTTATATAGCACATATTTAAGTCACACATCTACAAACAACACATCTTGATATAACACATATTTAAATCACACATCTCCGGAAAGCACAGATACATTAATCAACTACATCCATATCAAACCAAAACATTCTTCAAAAATAAAGCAAGTTGATCAATAAAACATAAGCCAAATACTCATAAAACACTCCGACTAAATCCCTAATACTTAAGTTTGAAGTTGGGAAACCAACCATAAGTTTTGGACTAACTTGGGATTAGTTAAGCTAAGTTTTCTTAAAATTTTCTGAAGACCTACTTGGACTATTTTTATCATAACTCAAGATTTACAAAACATTTTCGAGTCAAACCAGTGTCATTAGAAAGCTAACTCAATTATCTACAACTTTCATGTTTACACCTAAGACCAATTATGTACCAATCAATACCAGTTTTCATTTCAAATTCGGACAAAGTGGTGCTGAAATTCATAAAAATTCACTGTGACCTACGTTCAGTAATTTGACCATAACTCAAGTTCTATAAATCATTTTGACGTCAGACCAACGGCATTAGAAAGATAACATTCATACCTACAACTTTCGTGTTTACACCGAATGCTAGTTCGAAACAGAAACTGATGCAAAAGACGCAACAACATGAAACAGGGTATGCTGTCAAAGGTAGCTCTCGGGAAAACTCTATTTTTCACTCAAAAACCCAAATTTCATCTACCCAAATCCCAAATTTGATAGAGAACAATGTTTACAGGTTCTATATACAACATAACAATCAAAACAACACAGAAACATGCATTAAACAACACAATTCATCACATCATATCAATTATCATAAACTTTCTAAACCCTAAACCTAGAACACAATTTCATCAACAATCAAAATTATATATACATATTATTGAAGGAATCCCACCCTTACCTTAGATTATGATTCCTGAATTAAGCTGCGTTCTTCTCTCTTCTTCTAGCCTCTTCTCTTGGTTCTAGGTTTTCTCCTCTTCTCTCAAAAACTCACTTTCTCTCTTTTTTTTCAATTGTACGTAAAACTCTTTCTGACTCTCCTTTTCTTTTTATTGTAAACTATAACCCCCTCTTATTTCCTTAACTCCCACTTATTCCTCATAATTATACGTAATTCCCTTTAAACCAAATAATACTATTTTCTACCTTTTTATTAAATAAATAAAATAATCAAACAACATTTATTTAAATATAACACAACACCATAAATCATATAATAAATTATCATCACACCAAATATCACACAATTCATACCAAGTCATATATTTCACATAAAATCATATCTAAATCATATATGTCAAATATAGTCATATAAAATCATATAAAAATACTCAAAAATCAACTATAAATAATTAAATAAAAATGGGGCGTTACACCCATCCCGTTACATATCAGAGCACCTAAGACTCAACCGAGGAAAGTCCTCACACGCCTGCACCTAATCTTGGTTACCTGCAAGTTACCCATACAAAGAGCAACATTTTCAAGCAGAAGGGGTGAGATTCACAAAACAATAATATTAAAGATATAATTCAATAATTATAGTTAACAACAAATCATCACATAAACCCGTCGCAACAAACATCATCTAGCATCACAAGCATTATCATAAAGCATCATCATAAACATCTTAAACGACTTGACTCGACAATGCAACTTCACTTGACTATGAAACTCTAACATCTTAAATGCATGTGGTACCAATCAAGAGCATAAGCCCTCGTCGCTTTGAGCATAAATATACTCCCAGGGCATGAGCCCTCGTCGCTAGTGAGCAAAAGCTCCAGGGCATGAGCCCTCGTCGTTGGTGAGTAAAAACTCCAGGGCATAAGCCCTCATCTCTGAATGAGTATGCATGAGACTCAATCTCTTATAGCTTATTCAAGTTAAACATCTTGAAACGTCGCAACATCATAGGCATCTTGGACCGACACATGCAGCATTACTCATATATAAACAACTACATGGCAGCAACTCATCAATTATGGCATATAGCAACATCAAGGATTCATCACGTAAGCATCACATATATTACACATATAGTTCACATAATACACATATGATTCATAAATCATTAGCAACATTAAAACCTCCCTTAACATCTTTACGGATCATCAATTATTTCACAGTTATCTACCATTACTACCCAAGGGTCAACTCTCAAAGTCCTACACGAAACAGATCCCAAGATACAAAGTTATGGCAGTCTGAAACCGCACTACTCGTCGTGGCGAGTTGATCTGCTCGCCTCACGAGCTCAACTAGGAGTTACTCTTGGCCTTTTTCACCTTTTTCCTCCAAAAACTTCAATTATAAGTTCCCTAGGTCCAATTTGATCCTAAAAACTTACCTAATCATTCTCATATACATCAAGGTACTCAAAACCATCTACAACACGTCTCAAAACAACATCTTAAAAATCAAGATTCTCTCAGGTCAACTCGTTATGGCGAGTGGGGTTGCACGCCTCGCGAGTGATCAAGGGTTACTCGCTATGGCGAGTTAGGTTGCTCGCCTCGCGAGCGATGAAGGTCTACTCGCCGCGGCGAGTTGCTTAGCTCGCCTATGCGAGCGATGAACAGACAGTTACGGGTTCATCAAAATTCTCACCAAAAGTCACCAATCTCACCACGTTAAACCTCAAAACGATCAGGAACATTAACCCTATGATTATTCTAGGTTCTGTACACAATTTCTACACCAGTTCTACAGCTTTACATCATCAGATCATTAATTCTCCACTTTTAACCTAATTCCCAATTCCTCACAAATCATTCCTACACTTGTTAAATATAATACAAGAATTACAGGCTTAATAGAATTGTAATGCTAGGCTCACCCTTACCTTAAAATTGCAGAAATCGCAGCTCTCCTTGGTCTCTTCTCTCTTCTCTGGTTTTTCTCCCTTTTTCACCAAAACGCACGTACTGACATTCTGACCTAATTTTCCCTTTTTATACTCCCAATAATCTTATCTTATTTACTCTTTCTCCCACATAACTCTCTAAAATCTCAAAACTACCCCACATCTCTAAATTTATTTTATTTTCAAATCTTATATTATTAAACAATAAAATAAGTCACCACATCACATAAAAATCACTTAAATTTTAATCTCAACATCTCTTAAAATATATATAAAGATATCTAGACTCCTCAAATAATTAAATATTAAAATAATTCAAAGTGGGCGTTACAAGCGACGGAGTCTACTCGCTAGGCAAGGAAAACATTCGATGTGGCGAGTTGGGATCTACTCGCCAGGCGACCAAAAACACTTGTTGTGGCGAGTTGGGAACTACTCGCCAGGCCACTAAGAACACTCGTTGGGCGAGCGATGACTTCTACTCGCTAGGC
This sequence comes from Medicago lupulina, assembly GCA_958299785.1. Classification (NCBI taxonomy): domain Eukaryota; kingdom Viridiplantae; phylum Streptophyta; class Magnoliopsida; order Fabales; family Fabaceae; genus Medicago; species Medicago lupulina. Next base: position 35,690,616 of record OY283143.1, read on the forward strand.
GAGGTTGAGCACTCGCCGTGGCGAGCGACGACAGATAGGTCTACGAACAGACCTCTGTTCTCACTCCAAAACCCTAATTTTAACAACCCCGACCCAAAAATTGATAGGAAACATTACCTATTGTTATTCTACAACCTAGACATCACTTCCTTACATTAATTCATGGAGTTACCTACACTTTCAACAAATTTTATTGATTTTAGACTTAATTCATATAATCTCAAAACTCAACAACAACAACATGATTAGACCCTTTACAGAATCATATGCTTAAGATTATAGAAGGTTAGTCCCACCCTTACCTTAGGTTTGTTGAATTCTGAAATCTACAAGCTTCTCTTCTCTTACTTCTCACTTTTCTCCCAAATATTGGTTTTCACGTATACTGACTTTCTATTCCCTACCTCTTATATTCTTAACCTAAATAAATTCTCCTTTTTCCCAAAACTGTCCTTACTGCCTCAATATTCTATTTTAATTTTATGCCTTCACTAACAATATTTTAATAAACTACTAATATATACTAACACATAACACAAAAACCCACACATCGCAATTATTCAAATAAAATATATAAAAAGACACTAAACTCGACAAAATAATTAGATAATAAAAAATAGGGTGTTACAACTCTCCCCCACTTAGAATATTTTCGTCCTCGAAAATGTACCTCATGCAAACAACTCTGGATATGACTCCAGCATCTTGCTATCCAACTCCCACCTCAAACTTTCACCAGCTGCTCCTCCCCAAACGACTTTCACAAGAGGTACCTCCTTGCCTCTCAGCTTCTTCACTTCACGACCTTCAATCCTCACTGGTAAGCTCTCGATCATAAGGTTGTCTCTTACTTGGACATCATCTCTTGGAATCACATGAGATGGATCTGGAACATACTTCCGAAGTTGTGACACATGAAACACACCATGCAAGTTTGAAAGATGCGGTGGCAAACCTACTCTATACGCAACCGTCCCAACCCTCTCCGAAATCTGATATGGGCCAATGAACCTCGGAGTCAATTTCTTTGATTTTAGCGCCCGTCCAACACCGGTCACGGGAGTGACTCTCAAAAACACATGGTCTCCTTCTTGAAACTCAAGGTCCTTCCTACGTTTATCATGGTAACCCTTTTGTCTACTCTACGACACTTTCATCTTATCTCTAATCAACCTGACCTTCTCAGTAGTCTGTTGGACAATCTCTGGTCCTAGCACCACACTCTCACCGGACTCATACCAACATAACGGAGTTCTGCATCTCCGACCATACAACGCTTTGAACGGTGTCATTTCAATCCTAGAATGGTAATTGTTATTGTAAGTGAACTCGATCAATGGAAGATGATTAATCACACACAAACACATATTAAACAAATAAAAATAAAATTAAGCGGAAAAAAAAAATCGGGCTGTTACACAAGTTAGAATGATGACCACTAGAACTGATGCTCTGGATAGGATGCTAGAAGGTCAGGTGAAAGGCAAACCTAATGGTATAGGCTTTACAAATGAACACCTAAAACAGGAACATCAAAACAGTAGCTATGTTCAGGCTTTAGAACACTACCATAAGGCCAAGAAGGGAAAACCTGTTAAGAAAATAAAATTTGTAGCATCAACTAGAACAGATAGTACTACTGTTAAAGATCCAAGGTTGGAACATCTTGTAGAACTTCCCAAACCTGAGTTAGTAAAGGAACCTCCCTTATGGAAGTGTCACTTTTGCAACAGACAGAGTCATAAGAAACCTTTCTGCCACAAGTTGTATGGATTACCTAGATTGTATCAACCCAGATCAGCAATAAGAATGGTCAAGAAGGAATGAAGACCTAAATGTGTAGGACTGATAGCTCATACATTCTTAAGAGCATCTTCTAGTGAAGACTGGTATTTTGATAATGGGTGTTCTCGTCACATGACTGCGGTGGACAAATTTCTTGAAAATGTCAGACCTTATGCCAAGAGCTATGTTACCTTTGGTGATGGGGTTAAAGGAAATATTGTAAGTATTGGAAACTTAGTTAGTGAGGGATCCCCAAGACTGGATAATGTTTTGTTAGTCAAAGGGCTAGCTGCAAATTTGATCAGTATTAGCCAACTGTGTGATCAAAGTCCGAGTGTAAATTTCAGCAAAACTGCTACTTATGGGTCTCTCAAGAACAGGCTCTCATAGCCTCTTGTATGCTGAGTAAAGATGAAGAGGTCAGACTGTGGCACCAAAAACTAGGACATTTGAATATGCAAGGTATAAAGAAAGCTATTGCACTATAAGCAATCAGAGGTATATCTAAGTTGGAGATCACTGAAAGAAGTATTTGTGGAGAATGTCAGGTAGGCAAGCAAACTCGGATGTCTCATCCAAGGTTGGAACATCAGGGAACCTCAAAGGTTCTTGAACTCCTTCATATTGATTTGATGCGGCCTATGCAAGTGGCTAGCATTGGTGGTAAGAGGTATGTTCTGGTTGTTGTTCATGATTTCTCTAGATTTACTTGGGTGAACTTTATCAGAGAAAAATCAGATGCATTTGAGTCGTTCAGGGAACTTTGCATTCAACTTCAGAGAGAGAAAGATAGAGACATTGTAAGGATAAGGAGTGACCATGGAACATAATTTGAAAATTCCAGATTTCATGAATTCTGCACCGGTGAAGGAATCAAGCATGAATTCTCATATCCTATAACACCTCAACAGAATGGTGTGGTGGAAAGAAAGAACAGAACTCTGCAAGAATCAGCCAGGGTTATGCTACATGCAAAACATCTTCCCTATCATTTCTGGGTTGAGGCCATGAACACTATCTGTCATGTTCATAATAGAGTCACATTAATAACAGGTACTGCAACTACTCTGTATGAATTGTGGAAGGAAAGAAAGCCAACTGTAAAATATTTCCATGTTTTTGGCAGCAAGTGTTACATTCTAGCTGATAGAGATTACAGGAGAAAAATGGATCCAAAAAGTGATGAAGGAATCTTTCTGGGTTACTCTACTAACAGCAGAGCCTATAGAGTGTACAATAACAAGAACTCAAGTTGTTATGGAATCCATCAATGTGGTGATAGATGATGTTGTTAAAGAACTAGTTCCTGAAGTTGTACTAGGTGTTGAAGCATATCCTGAAACATCTGCTCAAGAAAAGGAGATGCCTGAAACTGTTATAGAACCTAAAACTAACCCTGAGAAGGCTGAGCTGAACAATGCAGGAACAAGTAAAGGACCGTCAATCAGAGTTCAGAAAAATCATCTTCAAAAGCTCATTATCGGAGATCCAAATCAAGGAATCAGAACCAGAAGAACTAATGATATTGTCTCAAACTCCTGTTTTGTGTCCAAATTTGAGCCCAAAAATGTGAAAGAAGCTTTCACTGATGATTTCTGGATTGAGGTTATGCAAGATGAACTTAACTAGTTCAAAAGAAGGGAGGTATGGGATCTAGTGCCAAGACCAAATGACATAAATGTTATTGGAACAAAATGGATCTACAAGAACAAGTCAGATGAAAATGGTACTGTTACCAGGAACAAGGCAAGACTGGTGGCTCAAGCATATACACAAGTAGAAGTATTAGATTTTGATGAAACATTTGCACCTGTTGCCAGACTGGAATCCATAAGGTTACTTTTGGGAGTGGCCTGTATTCTGAAGTTCAAATTGTTTCAGATGGATGTAAAGAGTGCCTTCTTGAATGGATAACTCCACAAAGAAGTCTACGTAGAGCAACCTAAGGGATTTGTTGATCCAAATTTCCCTGTTCGTGTGTACAAGCTGAAGAAAGCATTGTATGGGTTGAAGCAGGCTCCTAGGGCTTGGTATGAAAGACTTACAAAATTTCTGATTAATCAAGGTTACAAGAAGGGAGGAACTGACAAGACCCTGTTTGTTAAAAAGGACAAAGGAAGACTCATGATAGCACAGATCTATGTTGATGACATTGTGTTTGGAGGAATATCGAATCAGATGGTTCTGAAGGGATTTTTAAGAGGGGTTTTTCAAATTATTTATCCTCTTAACGGAACAAATCCATTAGAACGGATTTTGATTAAATCATTAATCACAAATCAACAAGAACACATACTTAAACACTTTAAGGATTATGTGTATACCTCTTGAAGCGCAGAACCTTTGTAGCAGCAGAATTATTTCTGATCACGAGTAAAGCAACGTAGCCATGCCTCTACTCAGTCCACACAAACAGAACTTCTCTGATGACCGGTGCAAGCCAATTCCAATAGAGAATAGGGTTTAGAGATCAGCGGCTAGGTTTCTAAATTTTAGAAGGGTTAATATGTCTTTACCCCCTTGTAATTTGGGCGAGTTCCGGTTTTCACCCCTGTAAAAAAAAAAGTTTAGATTCCAACCCTATAATATGAAGATTCTCCACAAAACACACCTGTAATATAAAGATTCTCCACAAAACACCCCTGACCCCATCCAGACGCTGACGTGGCACGCCACTGTGTAATTATTTTTATTTTTATTTTTTTTAAAACCTGACACGTGTGTAATGGATGCTGACGTGACACACCACTGTGTAATTATTTTAATTTTTATTTTTTTAAAAACTGACATGTGTATAATGGTTTAAAAAATTATTTTTAAAAAGATAAAAAATAAAATAAAAACTGAAAATTTATTTTAAAAAATAAGAAAAAAAATCGATTTTTTTAAAAAACGAAAATAAATTAGACTTTTTAAAAAATAAATAATTTTTTATATTCATTTAAATTTAAAAATAGAAAAAAAAAATCAGATTATTTTTTCTAAAATTGAAAAAATCGGAAGAAAAAATCAGATTTTTTTTTAAATTTAAAAAAACAGAAACAAATTCAAATTTTTTTTTCCTAAAATTTTATAAAATCTTTTTCAAAACTAAAATATTAGAAAAAAAATAATTATTTTTTACGAAAATGAAAATTTTTGGAACTTAATGTATTTCAAAATTTTCGAAAATAATTAGAAAATATAATTCGAAAAAGTTTAGATTTTTTTTTCGTAATTAAAAAGCTTCATTTTCATTTTTATACAAAAAATAAAAATTTTGGAAAATATTTTTCGTAGTAAAAAAAATTCCTGAATTTTTCAAAATTTTATTTTTTTGTAAAATCAAAATTCCAGATTTTTTTTCTTCTTACTTTTAGAAATTTTTTATTTTCCTGAAAAAAATTTTAATTTCAAATTTGTTTTCTTAAATTTTGGTTTTTTTAAATTTTAAAAATTAAACTCCAGAATTTTTTATTTTTTTTGAAAATATTTTTTTTACGATTTTTTTATTCTAAAAAATTATTTTTCTGATTTTTAAAATAATTTTTTATTTTTCAATTAATATAACTTCATTTATATTATTTTTTATTTTAAAAAAATAAAATAAAAAATTAATTATACAATCAGCGTGCCAAATAATCAAATATGCACAGTCAGCGCGCCACTCAGCATGCCACGTCAGCGTCAGGGTCTAAAACGAAAGAATCTTAAATTACAAGGTTGAAATCTAAACTTTTTTTTTACAGGGGCGTAAACCGGAACTCGCCCAAATTACAGGGGGGTAAAGACATATTAACCCATTTTAGAATTAGGTTAAGACTTTCAAGCAACCAAAAGTTTTAGCACAAGGATTCTATTTATAGAACCACTTGTGTGCTCAGAAAGTCAAGCACTTAAGTACACCATACCTTACGGTGCACCATATCTCACTTAAACACACTGTACCTTACGATGGACCGCGTTTCTCTATTTTCACAATTAAATAATAAGTCATACATAATTATTTAATGACGAATAAGTCTTACTTATTTATTTCTCTCATCTATCTGTCCTTTGTATGTGACCCTATAGGTTCTCGTAACGTGGCAATAATATTAAATCATCTATTTAATATTATAAACAGTGAGCGGTATCTAGCAACACATCACTGCTACCCAAGTGACGAGAATGTCATGTGATATGGCGAAACCTTTCCATGATAATATTTATGTGTATAATTACCCTTTTGCCCTCATGTCTATATTGAACACAAGGCATAGTATGTCATCCTTGTCCAGTTCAATATTGGGCCCGTAGACATTTCTCCTGTTATGTAGGAGGGGCAAATTTCATCTAGGTCACTCATGTCCCTCAGCATGATTCGTGGAGTACCTATCAACCAACTTTATAGTCATCTTGTTACGGACAATGTTTGAATGGTGGCAAAGCACTTGACTCCAACATCTAGGGTACATAGTTGTTTTAGGTCGAAGGGTGGAATACACCACTATCACTATGAGAATATCTTATGATACTTTTCATAACTTTTACTATGTAGTATTCTCATGGTGGGTCAATCCAATATAAATATTACTCCTAATATTTATATCTATGTGTAGACTTGATAACTTTTTATCCATGATCTGTGAGATGTGATCATCAGTCTATCCACATAATAGTCTCTATGCTTTAATGATATCCCACTTCTCAATAAAGCCTGACTACAGATACATTAAGAATAGTGTCGTTATGTTTAATGGGGTCTCACAATTAAGTTATACTTAATGTTCCATTAAACAGACTAACTATTCTAGGGACTTTATTATTTTGAAACAAAACAATGGTATATGTATTGTAAGAATCACAGAGTCTGTGATCAGTTGTAAAGGAGTGAGATGAGATCTCAAATCTAGGAGTTCCTAGGTTGAAGTCAGTACGGGTAGGTCTTAGGTCCATAGTGCAAACGTGGTTTGCTGAGAGCTATTGAACAAGGACTACACTAGTGGATTTCCTTCCTGACTTGGTAGCCTCCAGAGTAGGTGTGTTGTCACCGGACTGGGTTAACAAACTCTTTGTGCATTTTTATTTTTCTGTTTGTTTTCGTTCATTTGTTTATCACTGTTAGCTTAATGTTCTAAACATCATATACAACATATGTATTCTTTAACTTGTATTGAAACATCGTATAGAACATCTTAAGTCTAACGTGCCAGAATTTCAATCCCCTTGAACTTGAGAAGTTAGAAAGACCCCCACAATTCTCCTTGGAGGTGGAAAGAAATCCCTCTTTTTCTTTAGACCCTTGATCCTCAATCAAGTTCCTTGAAAGAAACCAATGTACAGTTCTTATAGCACTATAACAATCTATGACTCAAAATCCACAAAAAATCTTAGAAAAAATGTTTAAACTAAAGAACAAGTGGATAGAGAGGGTTGAAGACTCTAGAATGTTATTTGTCATTGATTCAGTAAGTTGGAAGGTGTATAGGTATAGCTATATATAGGCAGGAGTGATAAGTGCAATATTTGTGGCAAAAACAACGACTTGATTTGAATCACACTACGTATGATTCGATTCAGACAAGTGAAAAGGGATAAATTTGGAGCTATGAAGATCGATACGATTCAAGGAACATTTGAATCAAATCAAGTGGTTTCTGGATGAAGATTAATACGCTTCAAAAGTGCATAGGCACGAAAATGAATTGATTCAAAGTAACTCAAATGAAGGTTGATACCAATCAACGAACATTGATACGATTCATCAAGGCAAATCACAGGACCATAGAACTCAAATGATACGAATCAACAAATTGTGATTCGATTCAAGCATGATACGAATCAAAATATTCATGAAACGATTCATATTTACACGTCCAACAAAAACTAAGACCAAAGAGCTGAAATGATACGAATCAACACATAGTGAATCAATTCATAGGGATGGAAAAAAAGAGTTTTGCCACAAAATGAAACTTGACACACAAGACACTTTGAAGAACCCTATGAACATTGGAATGCTAGGTGCCAGAACATATGCTAATCATTATAGAAGGAACAATAAACATCATCAAAATATCTAGCAGCCTAATCAAAAATCATCACAACAAAACTAACACCAAGGGCAACTTCACATATAGTATAAAAAATTTGTTAACGTATCTTAACCGTATTATATCCTAAATTTTAGAAATTTTGCATTTCGTATGTACTTGTACTACATATCAGAACTTCATAGGCTAAGGTTGATTATTTAACCTTGTTATTTACAAACATTTCCCTACAATCCTCTTTATTTCCTTCATCATAGACCCCTGGTTCTCGTCAAAAGTGAAAGAGGTTGAAGCTGAAGTGACTCAAAAGCAGGGAAGAATAAAAATGTGAACTCACGGTTATTACTAGTGATTCTGGGAAAGAAAGAAAAAAAAAGCACCAAGTGATTGAAAAATTAGTTGAATCTTTGAGGGCATTGTTTGTAGGGGGAGAAAAGACCCCAATAGGGTAGGTAGAAGTGAAAAGGAAAAGGTCATACAGGAGTTGGAGAAAACACAACTAGAGGAAGCAAGACAAGTTGAAGATTCGAGTCTCTGTGTCAATGCTAATCCCCCTTGAGAGCTTCTTTCACCACCCTGAATGTTCTTTAAAATGAAGATGGGAAAGGGGGGCAACCACGTCATTGGTGGGCCATTTCCGTGAACGTTTTAGTAATTCAAAAATTTATATGAATTATATACATTTCAATAAATTGTTTTGATGTATTTGTTGCTCTTTAGAAAATATTGGAGTTATCTTATAATTTATATTTTAAAAGATGTTGCAATTTAGTAGATTCCATAATAATTATAACCAGTTTTCAAGATCTAGAAGAAATATAAATGAGAAATAAAAAGGAAAAAAAAAAAGTGTACATCACCCGTTAATTGCATAGTATATGAAACCATACATTAGTGAAGGGCCATTATGAATCTAAAACTGGTTTTAATTTCAATCCCTGCAGCAATAAACTGTTCTTGCAGATTTAATTATTAAATCTAGGCATATACCTGCTCTAAATAAAACAACAAAGCCACCACCTCTGCCAGCAACATTACAAACAATTGTTCTGAATTTGCAAAATTTGATTCGGTCGTAAATGGAAAAATCCAGTAACCTGCCAGAAAAGTATGACATGTTCGATTACTGGGAGGCAAATTTGATTCCCTTCTCAATAGATGACTTAAGTTCAGACTTGAGGTTTTCAAGGCCTTGTTTCTCAAAATCTGAGAGAGAACCTAGGCCCAGAATTTCCTCTACACCATTCTTCCCAATCCTCACCTGTAAAATATTTCAACAGTTTAGTCGATGCGAAAGAATAAAACAACTGGTGGTCAACATAGATCACCTTTTCTATGAACACAACAAGTTAAAAGAAAATAGGCCCTATGCATCCTCAAACAACAAGAGAATGAACCTTAAACCATTAGAAGTAAAAATAGAAACATAAAAGAATATAGTTCATTGCAGTTTCGATCACCTTGGAAGCAAAGAAAGGAAGTTCAGCAATGAGATTGGATTGCACATACGAGCACTCAACAACATCTGGAACTCCATTAAGACCTTTGAGGCAAGCATCAGCAAATATGGCTCCAGCATAACTGCAAGAAACATGTGAATACTTTACATCAACTACACGAAAAACTCACCCAGGAATCATAATTCTTGTAGTACTATCGAGTGTTAACATTGAATAAACTTATTCTAGAGATTAACATTACTGTCCAGTCGAGTATCAACATGGCTAAACCAAGACTTACGCCATTGACAAAGTTGCGGAACCCTTTCCAGCCTTGGCAGTCACAACCTCTGTTCCTCCATCTTGGGTCCTCGCAGTTAGAGCCTTAATAACATCATCATCCAGATTGGCTTGAGGTGATGCCTATACAAGAGAACAGTTAAGAGGATTACCACATAGCGTTTGGAAGCCAAAATACATGTTAGAAGTACGAAAATGCCAAGTTAAAGAGCAGGGAATTACCTGAGAAAATAGTGGGAGAATAGTAACTCCTGCATGGCCTCCTATAACAGGTACATTGACCTCTGCAGAAAAATCAAATGTTATGTACAACTAATAGCAAATTGGTCTGCTGTAGAAAGAAATCCAAAATCTTCATGCAATTACAATCCTTTCCCCACCAACACCGTTCTTGCTCGAGAAAAAATATTTCAGTTATGTTCGACTTTCTTTGGGAAAGCTTGAAGCTTAAATATGACCAATACTCAAATCCTCATGCTTTGTCTTAAGGAAAATTGAACAAAAACACAGAAACATTAGACTATTTGTGCGACAGTTACGCTTTACATACCCGCAACTGGAACATTAGCTTTCCCAGCATAGAAAGTTTTTGCCCTAACTACATCAAGAGTTGTAACCCCAAACAATCTCTTCTCGTCGTATGTCCCTGCCTTCTTGAAAACCTCAGCCGCAATGGGGACAGTTGAGTTCACAGGGTTGCTTATCATGTTAACAAGGGCCTGATTTCATATTTAAAGAAGTACTCAGCATCAAATAAAATAAAATTCTATTATATATGAATATAAAAGCTAAAACCATATCATGCTTAAATATAGAAGGACATGCATATATTTACTTATTTCAATTTATCAAATACACTTGATTAGTTTTCTAATTTTCCAACTTATAAATCTCAAATCCTACACTTTTAATGGATGTAAAAAAACCAATAATATGCCACTCAATTATTAGTATTATTAGTCATCAAATCAAATTTTAAATCAATTCAATACACATAATAAGTTGATTAGAGAAATAGACTACCAGTCTAAGAGTAAGTCCAGGGTAACTTTAACTAAGAAAATTAACTGATACATAACCAGTTGTAATGAAATTCACTCATTTCCTTCATGGCATAAGCTAGTACACATGTTTAAAATTTTCACAGAGAAACCAAAATAAACATCACTGAATTGCAAGCAAAATCAACAAAGAGTTACAGAAGAACAATAAAAAACAACTCAACGAAAACAGAGACTCACATGGGGGCAGTACTTAGAAATAGCAGTAGCAAGTGATTTAACAATGCCGGCGTTAATGTTGAAAAGATCATCACGAGTCATTCCAGGCTTTCTGGGCACGCCGGCAGGAATTATAACAACGTCAGCACCCTCCAAAGCTTTTCCAAGCTCATCTTCACCTGCGTACCCAGTTACCTGCCATTAAAACCAAAATTGGAAGGAAAAAAAATCCTCAATCAACAGCTCAACAACATTAAACTAAAGTAAAAAAATCACGGCATTGCAGAAGGGTTGAATTTACAATAACATAAAAAAAATCAGAGTTTGCATTTTAACATTTCCCATTGTTGTGATACAAAATCAAACTAAATCCAAGCACAGTTTAGTGCATCATTGCAAAACAGTAAATCCAATAAAAGGGTACCTTCATGTTCTAAAATCAAATGAAACCATAATAGTATATAAATCCTGTATCTTTGCAGTTCACTCCCCCACAAAAAAGGTTAATTACCATAACATTAAAATACAACAAAAGAGAAATGAGATCGTCAAAACTTATGAAGCACGGATGACACACCGACACTGCTGAATTTTTAAGAAAATCATATAATTCAGTATCGTGTTGTCGTGTCCATGTCGCCGCGTGTCCGACACCGGGACACGCCTAATCCGATGGGTGTTTGTGCTTCATAGATTGAAACAAATGTTTAATAATTTAATTTAATAAAAATACGCATGAGATGGAAAATGTATAGTTTCTTCTTAAAAACACACCGATTAATTCCGATCTCTCACAGAATAACCCAATAAACAGCACCAGTAAAGTTAGCACCTTTGAAATTAAGATTCATCATCAAGCAATAAACATTGAATTTTACAATTAACCAGTGAAAAGGGTACCTGAGATCTGGAGTTGATGTGGCTAACATCGGCGGCAACACCGGGGGTACCAGCAATATCATAAAGAGAAAGGGTTGAAACGAGAGGGTTGAGCTTCATGAGAAGAGAGAGGGGCTGACCGATCCCACCGGCGGCACCGAGAATGGCCACCTTGCGTTCAGGCACCGGTTCGGTGGCATAGCCACGGCGGGTTATGTTGCGGGACACGGCGGACTGGACGGATCTGAGCATCGACGGCCTCATCGTGGATGCTTCAAGAAAGCTTTTCCAGAAGAGAGAGAGATGAATGAATGAATGAATGCTTATGACGATGATTCCAATTTATTGCGAGTAGAGATTAGTGACTGAGCATCTTACAAGCATCAACTATTTTGGGTCCACACAAAAGGAGTAAATTTTGGGGAAAATTTTACAAACATTTTTTTTTTTAAGGAAAATATTTTACAAACTTGTTTCATAGATAAATTATTCGGTGAATATTTTCATCTATATCAAATTTGGGATGCCAAAAGCATCTACAATGATAGTTTTTTAACCGGGACTCTTTAACTAAACTTCACCTGACACATCACTTATTTATAATTTTTTAATAAAAATACATATTAAGGACTCAATGACTTCAATAATAATACACTGATAAAAACTCTAATGAAAAGTACTTAAATAGGTCAAACTATTTTTACATCATTACATCTTACAAAAAAAAATAACTTTAGATCATTACAAAAATAATTTACATATTACTTATTTTTACAAGTGGGACTAAGTAGTACATATTTTATTACTCATTTTTGTAAGTGAGACCAAGTAGTACACATTTTATTACTTTTTTAAAGTAGACATCAGGAATAAAGTAGACACTCAACACTTGAGAGATATGGCCCAGTTGGCCGATAGAGTTCGACATGTCGAAAGAATAAAGGCTAAAAAAGCCAGAACTCAGAAACATTACAAAAGAGAAAAGATTGCTTCCATCATATCGGATGAAGGCAATCAAGAATTTGACATAGCTTTTGGCGATGTTGAAACAAAGGAGGTTGACATTGCTCAATTAAAACCAGGGCCCCCTTATACGTGTAAATCGTTAAGGCCCTCTGATGGGAACAATCCTGTCAAACCAAGCAATGAAAGATATGTTCAAAAAACATACACCTTCGACATAACCAAATGCGACGAGATCTATGATCTATTAGTTGTTGATGGTCAAGTGGTAGTACCCAAGGATTTGAAAACCCCACCACTAGAACAACGTCAAAAAAGAGGTTTTTGTAAATACCATATTTTTTTGGGACATAACACCTCACGATGTTCCCTTTTCATGGATTTGGTTCAAAAGGGTCTAAATGAAGGCAAATTGAAGTTTGGAAACAAGCCAAAGCCTCAAATGCAAGTAGACTCTGATCCTTTGATGGATGCGAGCATGATGTACAATGACATTGCAGGTTGCAATATGGTTGAAGCAATCATTGATGATGTCGAAGACTTATATGTCGAAGTGGAAGTGGGAAAATGAGCTGATGTTGCAGAATGTCGAATGGTGAACATCACTAAAGATGCAGAACACGTCGAAGAGACTGATACACAACCTCAATTCGACAAGAGGTTAAAGACAACGTACCCTATAACTGAAGAAGAATTCATTGATTTCCTCAATCGATGCAAGCTGAAGGATTCTGAGGTAATGCTCTGCCCCAGATGTAGTGTTGTATTTAACAAAGAGGCAACTGAAGGCCTTGAAAGTTCTATCCCAAAACCTAAGAAAAGAAACAAATGGTCTAGTGATTATAGACCCAAGTTTTCCTTTACAAAGAGTTATATACCATTTATCAATAACTGTTCGACCACTAATTATGTCAATAAAGGTGGTCAAGGAAAAGCTTTTGTTCCTTACGCACCCTGTAACACTTGACTATTTGTGCGAAAGTTGGGTTCTTGTTCGCTTGGCGCTCGCTTGAGCGAACAGTCAATTTCCAGTTCTGGGCAACTACAAGGCATCTCGCTTAAGCGACGGGTAGCTTCGCTTAAGCGAAGCATCATCTGCACAGACCAAAACCTACGATTTTCTAAACTCTTTTTCATCCAAAAACCCCATTTTGATCCCCAATCACCCAAAATGAATCACTACAATTGTTTACAGTTCTATATACAACATAATACTCAAAACAACTCAGCACACATACATCAACAACACAATTCACAACATTCTTGCAATTTCTCATACCTTCTAACCCTAGGTCAAGAACACATCAATTCAATCCAAATTCAGAATTCATATACATATTATTAGTTGAAGGTTAGCTTCACCCTTACCTGGATTAAGAAGAACAACTACAACAATTTAATCTCTCCTCTAGGCAATTCCCCTTGTTCTTGGCTCTTCTCCCTTTTCTCCCAAAAAGCTTAGTTTTCTTTTCTTACTGTACGTACAAAAGTTTTCTGCATAACTCTTTTCCTATTCTCCCCAAAGTGTAACCCCCACTTATTTCTTAACTCCTACTAAAACCTATTAATTCTCATTAACCCCCAATATTTCCAACAATATTATTTCTTACTTATTCCTATTAAATAATTCAAAATATTTATAATAAAATGCAACACACCTCATAAGTCACATAAATTATTTTTAAAGCATATAAAATACATAAAACATATTAAAAATCAACCAAATTAATCAAATAAAAACTAGGGCGTTACACACCCAACCAGAAATGGGTTTAGTCTACCCATAAGAATGTGCAACATGGGATGAACAATGTGGTGAAAAGTGAAGGTGAGAAAAACACAAGAAGGGGGGGTTGAATTGTGTTAGCTTTTCTTCGTTTTCTCCTACTGAAGTCACAGATCAGAAGCAGATAAATTACAACTTCTAAAGTGATGTTTAGATTCTAAATGCAGCGGATAAAAATAGAGAGCGAGAGAGAGAGAGAGAGAGAGAGAGAGAGAGAGACAAAACAATTATACATGTTCCTTCCACAAACCGGAAGTAGTCATGTCCCCCTTGCACTTCCAAGGAGAGTTCACTAAAATGTAATATCTGATTACAAATGCTCACTGCTAAAACTAGCAAGGGACTTCAAATTACTCAAGCACAACTGCAAGAGATTTCCTATGCTCCTTAACACAATCAAGAGACTTCTTTGCTAAAGCACAACTGCGAGAGACTTCTATTCAAACAGAATTACAAAGAAAAATATTTGAGGTTGAACACTTGATATACAATCAATGGTGTTCACAAAACAAATCAGATATAGACTCTTAAGACTCTAGAATTTCTAAGATATGAACTTTAATAAGAAATTCTAAGTGAACTTTTGATGCAGAACAATTTCAGCAGAGGTTTGGCGCTTTCAAATTGTTGTTGAGTCTCTATAATTCTCTAAGTCTTCACTCCTTTATATAGAGGTATGAAATAGACGTTGTGAATTGCCAGCACATCAAAGAGTCGTTTGAAGCTTTGATCAATCACCAATGATCTTTTGCCTGATATGGTTATTGTTCTATGAAGGATCAATTTTAAATCCATTCCAAGTATGAATGAACATTGTTGCAGGCATAGCTGTTACTTTTGTCCTATAGCAGAGACACAAACTGAGTAGTGGAGGTAGTGACTGTACACTTCGTACAATTGTACTTTGTCAACGCTCTTCAAAGAACTAGCATCCAATGCCTTCAAATTCATTTGAATTAGGTGTTGGTTTACTCTTCTGGTCTTCTGCAATGCTAGGTGTGATTAAAATCTTTGAACAACCTTTGAAGCTCTGATTCTTTCATATTCTGATGATCTTCAACTTCTGGTGATTTTGCTTATGATGAGGTGCTTCTGATGAACTTGCTTCTGATGACCTCATCACTTCAGGAGCACTAGACTTCAGGAGCACTTTCTTCAGATGCTTTAAGCTTCCTTTACTTTGTTGATTCCATTGCTTTCATTTGTTCTTTCAGAACCTATACTTCAAATAGACACTAAATTTTTGTCTATAGTCCTGCACACTTGAACAAATATGAGCATATCCAATTGACAATTTTTAATACCTTGTTATCATCAAAACTCTCAAGAGGTAATGTTAAACACATTTTGTTCCAACAATCTCCCCCTTTTTGATGATGACAAACATTAGTATTTAAAATGTTCAAGTGTTGTTAATCTAATTAACAAGTTGACTTTAAGGGTATGAGGTTTGTAAGCTCCCCTTGAGTCCAATAGTACTTTAAGGTGAGGTTTGTAAGTGTAACACCCCGTTATCCCAACAATTAATTATTATATAAATAAATAATTAAATCAGAGTGCACAACATACTGGAATGTCACACTGTTTTTCAAAAATTCGTAAATAGAAAATATACTATTTATTCAAAATATAACAACTAATAATTTGCAGCGGAAAATTGTTTTCAACATTAACAACTTCAGTAAATTGGCACAAAGGCCACCAACAGTCATAAGCATTAATTCAACACCGTTTGAAAACTTCAACAATAATAAGACTCCGACAACATGTTTCAAAATTTGATACATAAAGGAATGAAAGAAAACATCGTGACGATTTCCCATCCCGTTATGTATCAGAGCCCTAAGACACTTGAGCCAATACCTCTACTAGTGTTCGCTACCTACAAGTTACCATCAGAAGGCACCAATTTTCAAGCAGAAGATGAGATTCACAAACAACAATAATAATATATAATTCATTAATTGAATCAAAACCACATCAATTATAAGGATTAGGCAACATTTAGTTCATGTTTAAGCAACAACAACATCATCAACAACTACGACACCAACGACTCAACCAACAACAACGACTACGACAATGCACCGACGACAACTACTAATGCAATATGCATGCGGTACCATTTTACGCGTTTGAATGACAAGGCATTCCAGGGCATGAACCCTCAACAATTTTGGATGGTTAAAGCATCCCCAGGGCATAAGCCCTCAACGGTTGAATGATAAACATTCCAGGGCATGAGCCCTCAACGGTTGAATGATAAACATTCTAGGGCATGAGCCCTCAACAATGTATGAGTATGAATTGACTCACTGTGTATATCTGCATACAACTCAACAACAACAGCAACAACTACTAATGCATAACCAACTATGACACACTCCCAAACTTAGCCAAATATGACACAACAATTCTTAAACATTCAACATAACATATATGTATATATATTTATTCACATGATTCTACATTCAATCATAATGTTTACCACATAGATAAGGTTAAACAAGTAGAAGGAATCATTTAAGAATGCTCAGATTGGTTCCCTAATGCACGAAGCAAAAATCAGAAAAGGTCGTACATGACCCAGTTCGCTTGAGCGAACAAGTGCTCGCTTGAGCGACCAAAAAGACGTAGGTTAAGGTTTTGCATGCTTGCGGTTCGCTTACGGTTCACTGAAGCGACCTAAATGACGAAGGTCAGGAAATGTTCGCTTACGAGCTCGCTTGTGGCTCGCTCAAGCGACCTGACGCTAGCAAATTCTGGGCAACTAACTTGAATGCTCGCTTAAGCGACGGGTCTCTCGCTTAAGCGACCATTCATCTGGGTAGTGAAAAATGCTCTCGGGTTTTCTAACCCTATCTCATTCAAAACCCAATTTTTAACCCCTGATTACCCAAAACGTGTTCCAACAGATGTTTACAGGTTCAATATACAACAATGCACAACAAAGAACACAAAACAACAACATCAATCTGCAATTCAACTCATTCTCATCAATTTTCAAAAGATAATCTTTAACCTTAACTCAAGAACAATACATTCAATTCAATTTCAGAAATTATATAGTAAGATCATTGCTAGTTAGCCTCACCCTTACCTGAATTTAGATGATTCAAAAGCTCTACAGAAATCAGATTCTCCTATTGGCTCTTCTCCCTTGTTCTTGGTTTCTCTCCCTTTCTCCCAAAACTTTTGTTTTTCTTTTACATGAAAATGTTTCTGACTTCCCTTTTCCAATTCTCCCTATAATTTTCTTAACTCCTCCTTACTCCTAATAACTCCCTTTAATTCCTATAATTGAAAAGTAACCCCCCACACCCCAATAATTTCTATATCTCATAAACCCCCAAATTTTCAAATAAATATCAATTCTCACTTATTTCTATTAAATAATAAAAATAACTATATAATAAAATAACAACACACCATATAATCACATAAATCATTTAAAATCATATAAAAGACTTAAAATCAATCAAAAATAATTAAATAATAACCAGGGCGTTACAGTAAGCTCCCCCTGAGTTATATCCATGTTAATTAAATTCATCATTAAAAACGAAATAACGCTCAGAAATAGTCTCACATTAAATAGACTAAGAGATAAGACGAAAGTCCTATTAATTTAAATTGTTTAGAGTTAAATTAATGGGGCTCAGAGCCTATAAATACTATACATCTACTCTCCCTTTTGTCGTCAACAAAAAGTATAAAATAAAGACAAAAAGACATAGATGAGAAAAACATAGTGAGAAATTCTGTAAAAAAAAAAAGTTTAGTTCAGAAGCACACATATTAGTTCAGAAGTAAAAATTTGTCAGAAGCATATAACATAGATCAGAGGTAAAAATTGTTCAGATGCAAATAACAAGGTTCAGAAGCAACAAAAATAGATTAGAAGTACACAAACAAACATAGAAAATCAAAAGAACCTAATCAAGCTAAAATCAAAACTCTTTCGTTAGCTGTTTGTTTTCTCTTTCCAGGACTGTGTTCCTTTGCAGTAGTTCCAAGTCTGTAGAGGCTGACTTGAAGTTATTCTTGTTCAACCAATCTAGATTCAGATCCTTTGGATGAACACATCTAGGAATAACATTAGCAACATCTCTTCCTGTTAAGCATAAGGGAGTCTTCACAAGAGTTCTACTAACAGCTACTTCTTGCATATCATTGACAATTCCTCTCAACCAATCCTAAAGGTTGTTCTAAGCAGTGTCTTGAGCATCAAAAGAAGATATTTGTAGTTCAGACAAGACAAAGTTTACTCTTTCTTTTAGTCTCCTTCTTTTCTTCTGATAGCTCTCTTCATGAAGCAAGTTGTTTCTTGCTTCAATCAATTTGTTCAACTCCTGAAATATGTTCTCACACACATCTGCTAAAATAGTATAATGTAGAAACAGGGTGGGTGGAGAAGGGATGTTTATAGATCTAGCAGGAGCATATGTTTGAAGGGCTAGGTTAGAGGATGAGGGTTGGTCATTTAGAGAGATTTCAGGTTCAGCATAGATAGAGTTGGTTTCAGAGGGTTGTACAACAATAATTTGTTCAGGAACAGATTGTTCAGGAACAGTTTATTCAGGAACATGTTGTTCAGTGTGAGTTTGTTCAGGGTGAATGACAAAGTCTGTACTGGTTAGTGAGGCCATTTCTGAGTTTGGTGCTTGTTGTTGGGGGCTTTCTGTCATAACTTCATCAGAAGCTAAGTCAGAGGCTCTTTCTAGGTTGGTCTCATAACCTGGTAATTCACCTGAGTAATAGTTGACAAGACTATCTTACACAGATGGTTCAGATGATTGGGTAGTTGTTTTGGATCGAGATAATGATACCTTATTGTTGGAAGACTCAGACCCTGTGTGATCATCTACACCCTCTGTAACAACCCGATTTTCGCTAGTTTTATTTTTAATTGTTTAATATGTGTTTATATGTGCTTGTGTGTGATTATTTATCCTTGGGTGTATTTTCGTGAGTTTAGTGTTAGAAGGGTATTTTCATCATTTTGCAAGCAAGGGTGATTTAGTAATTTCTTAGTGAAGGTTAGTTTTAGTATTTCAAGTGGGAATCATTATTTTTATTAAGTTGTTAGTGGGTTGTGGTAATTAATTAAGAACCAGTGTTTATTCATTATTTTTACCGTAAGTGAGTATAAACTTGTGGAATTGAGTAATTAGAGCTTTGAACCCATAAAACATTTGGAGGGTTAGGCTCATTAGTTGTGAATTTTTATAACCCATATCTTAAGAGAAATTAGGGTCAGAACATTCATTTTCACAATCTTAGAAAGAGGTAGAGAAAGAGAAAGAGCTAGAGGAAGAGAAGGAAAGGGTTAGAAGAGAAAAGCTTGAAGATCAAGAAGGGGGTGGAGATTATAGAAGCAAAATTGAAGCTAAGGCTAGGATTCTTGGAAATTAAAGTAAGGGGGTTAGAATTCAACCATAATCTCTTAGTTTAATTTCTACCCTAATTCTATGCTTAAGTGCTTAATTGAATAAGTGATTATTTTGAACTTAGTTGTGGAAATTCGTGCTCTTAATTTGATGAATTGTTTGGGTATGTTAATTTGTTGATAATCAAGTTGTTGATGATGAAACTACATGCTCAATATATGTTTATATGTATACTTTGTTGATTTTGCTCAAATTGGTATAAATTAGTGTTGTTGTTGTTGTTGATTTGTGATGAATTCATGTTAAACGAAGTTGTTGTTGAATTAGATATGTTGTTGATTTGTACCATGTGTATTCCATTTTGGGAAGTTGTTGCTCGAATTGGTGAAGTTTGTGCTAAGTTGTTCATGTGAAGGACCAAAATGAACTTTTGTTATATGAGGTTGTTGTTGACGGAATTTTTGATGTTATTGGATGAATTGGACTTAGTAGAATTTCTGTTTTCATGTTGTGGTTATGACAATTTGGTGATTATGTGAAGATGTGCATATGTTGGCATTTATTATGAACCATGAAATATTATGATGATTGATTATTCCTATTTATATATATATATATATATATATATATATATATATATATATTGATTATGTTTGATGTGAAGCTAACCCCATTGGTCATTTGGTTGACCGCCTACCTATTTGTATGAATGGGTAGACGGCATGCAGGATCAGTTTGATTGCTTGCTTGGTGAGTTGCTTGAGGATAGCGGGAGCTTCCTCTGTTTTTTTTCCAGTTAGAGTCTTAGATGAGGCTCTGATTAGGTGTCTGTTCTTTTGATTTCCGGATTTGTTTATGTTGTGGAGTTTTGCCCATATGTTGGGATTTGGATATTATATTTTATGGATTTATTTATGAGTTGATGACATGGCTACTTGAGGCGTATGCTATATTTCCGCTGTGATGTTTTATTGTTTAAATTTTTATGCATGTCAGTTGAGAATTATTTGAAGACGTGACGTCTATTTCTTGAATATTTATTATATTCGCGTGTTTTATCGCTTTAATAGAAGTAGGGCGTTACACCCTCTGCATCAGCAGGAACAAATTGAAGAGGTTCAATCATAGGTGGTTGTAGAGGATGATCAGCAGGTAGTCTTACACAAGCATTGATTCTTCTTTGTTGCATATCATGTATCCTTTCTTCAATAGAATGATACATAGGAACAAAGGTATCATTATCTGTCTTTTTCTGAGGTTTGGTGGATGATGATGGGGATAAAAACTTATTTAGATTTTCATAGACTTTATTCAAAGGAATATCATCCATGTCTAAAGAGGTTGATGAGAAGGTTGAGAGAGAGGCTGAGGTTGACCTAGAGTCAGAGGTTGTACTAGATTCTATATTTACTATTTCAGCAGTGTGAAGAGAATCACTATTGCCTTTTCCAGCTTCTGAAGCATCAGCTTCTGAGTAGCCAGCTTCCTTCTGAACTTCTTCAGCAGTATCCACCAGTTCACCTGACACTGCCAGTTGTTGAAGGTTCTTTGTAAGCTAAATTCCCAGTTGAGCAGCTTCAACTGTTGATTCCTTTATCAAAACTTCAGCAGGAACTTCAATTTCTTTAGCAATTTCAAGTGCCTTCTTTAGAGCAACAACATCAACAGATTTCTTCTTCATCAGTTCTCTTGTGACAAGCTCAGTTGCTTCTTCCACTTCTTCAGAAGCAACCTTTAGCTTCCTAACAACATGTTTCCTTTTCTTTTTAGGAATGGAGGGTTGAGCAGGTTGAGGTTGTGAAGATTCAACTGACTTGCCACTTCTGGTTCTCTTGTTCAGAACCTTAGCAGGATCCAGACCCTGAACTTCCTCTTGGATGGTTGGCACACCAGAACTAGTTGCTTGTGCTTGAGGAGCAACTTTGGCTTTCTTGACTTTCTTCTTATAAGGTTTAGAAGCTTCTTCAGCAACTTCTGACAGGTACTCTTCTTTGGTCAACTTTCTCTTCTTCTTGGAAGCAACTAGAAGAGAACCACCAAACATTGTTTCATGAACATCTTCCATCCTGATGGTCTCTTCAGTTGTTTCATAATGCTTCAACATGTAGCTGACTCTTACATCAAGAGGATCTTGCATGCAGATTGGAGGAAAGTCCACCATCAAGTTGGCTACAGCTTCAGACGCCTTCAAATCTGTAGCCAACTTTTTGTAGTCCTCTTTCTTGATAAGCTTCATATGTCTCAAGGTGCCACCATTGATCACTTTGCCTATTACTGTGCCCAACTGCTTATCATCTGAGACCTTAGATGTTCTGATAGCATCCATAATTCCTCCTTGATGAAAGATTTCAGAGAGAAGTCTTCCATAGGGCACCCAACACCTGTTGATTGTTTGACTCTCCTTCAGAGTCTTAATCATATGTCTGAATATGTACTTGGGTACATTAGCCTTTTCCTTAGTCATGAAGAAATGAAAAAATACTCTGTGATCCAATGAAGGTTGGTCTCCACCACCACCTTTGGGTAGAAAATTTTCATTCTGGATCTTCAGGAGCAACTTGTGTTCCATGCTCAAGTCACAATACTTTCCCTTTTTCGTACTGTTGAACATTGTCTTGTTCACTGTATCATTCCAAGGACTGGTTTTGTTGTTATCCAAGCCACTAACAAACCTTCCTTCAGATGCTCTCTTGATTACCCAAGCAATCTGTTCTTCTGAAATAAACACTAAAATCCCCATGATGCTTGATCTTATCTTAGTGACAGTGAAAGGTCCCATACCCATTTCTTCTCTTGATTTACCAGCTAAACTGGGGCCAATCAGAATTTTCTTGTCCATTTCTAACTGAACAGCTTTGCGATCATAAACTTGTGCTCTAACCCAGAAGTGCCTTACTAGGTTCATGTAGGTTGGACCATTCAGCATGTCAAAGTAGTTGAGAAGGTCCTGAGCTTCGTAGTATTTCTTGATGTCGCAACCATGATGTGAAAGAGATACGAAGTCTACAGCGTTTTCCATTTGAACATTGAGATCCCATTCTTTTAGAGACATAGTTCTTCCTCTGATTTCGTAAGCAGGAGCTTCTTGAATGGACGATTCTTAAACTGAACTTGAGGATGCCATTGATGAGGATGAAGTTTTTAGGGTTCTAAGATTTTTGATTTTGAAAGGTTGAGTTTTCGCAGAGAACGATCTAAAATCAGAAAGTGTGAGTTGTGGAGTGCGTAGTGTGTGAATTTTGTTTAAGTGATTTGAGTAAAACGATTTCAATTCAGAAGAGGACAAACAAACACAACATTAAGGACATTTGGGGGCGCGAGATAGTACATTCAAAGCTTAAAATCATCATTGCCCTCTTATGCTATACACCAATATAAATAAGCCACAATGGATTACTTCAGATGAGCTGCCAAGTTAGTGGGACAGGTGTTACTAAAACGT
Source organism: Medicago lupulina (assembly GCA_958299785.1). NCBI lineage: Eukaryota > Viridiplantae > Streptophyta > Magnoliopsida > Fabales > Fabaceae > Medicago > Medicago lupulina. The sequence goes on from OY283143.1 coordinate 35,713,834, forward strand.
AACTTCCAACGTTTCCACTAACTCTGCTATTTAGGAGCAAAAAGTCCAGCTTCTGAAGTTAAAATGTTGATGTCATCTTCAAAAGCACATTTTCCTCAGAGTCTTAGTTAAGAGCTTCTGATGGACCATAGCTTCTGAACTAACTTCAGGACCTAACTTCTTGTTTAGGAGAAAGCAAATTTAATCAGACACGAAATGCATGTTCAATTTTTTCTTTATAAAATCAAATATTTCCACAGTTAAAGGTTTAGTAAACATATCAGCCCACTGATGTTCAATATCAATGGATTGTATATCCAGAATTCCTTTTTGAACATAATCTCTAATAAAATGATGTTTGATTTCAATATGCTTAGCTCTTGAATGTAGAATTGGATTCTTTGACAAATAAATAGCAGCAGTATTATCACAAAAGATGGGAATATTGTTAGCATTAATATGATAATCTTCCAACTGAATTTCATCCAAAGTAGTTGTGTACAACAACTTGCAGCTGAGATGTATTTTGCTTTTGTTGTAGACATAACAATAGTTGCTTGTCTTTTGCTAGCCCAGGATATCAGATTCTCTCCCAGGAACTAACAGTTACCACTAGTTGATTTTCTTTCAATCCTGTCACCAGCATAGTCAACATCACAGAATCCAACCAACTTGTAATCTAAGGATTTCCTGTATAGGAGTCCAAGATTTGTTTTTCCTTTCAGATACCTGAATATTCTCTTAACATATGTTAAATGAGATTCGCTAGGATCTGACTGGAATCTTGGACAAAAGCATACCCTGAATAAAATATCTGGCCTAAATGTAGTAAGGTATAACAAGGAACCAATCATACCTATATACAGCTTCTGATCTACCTTTGATCCAGTATCTTCTTTGCTTAAGGTGTAGGTTGGATGCATTAGAGTGTTCATCATTTTACAATCTTACAGCTTGAACTTCTTCAGAAGCTCCTTTGTATACTTTGTCTAATGAACATACACTCCATCTTTACATTGATTAATTTGAATTCCAAGGAAGAACTTCAATTCTCCCATCATGCTCATTTCAAATTCATCCTGCATTAACTTAGAAAATTCCCTGCAAAGAGATGCGATGGGATAAAACCGCAAGTGCACCGTGTTATTGAAGTAGTAATAAAGAGAGTATCGTTCTGATAGAGAGTTGGTCAATTCAATCAACTTAAGGCTGTGAAACTACTTCGTCCAAAGATAGCAAAGACTATTTTGCTGCCTTTGCAATCTCTGTCTAAATTCACTTGTTCCAATATCAAGACTCGGCTTTCCCTTTATGAATTGATATTTGGGATAATGGATTAATTATTATCAAACCTTAGCTTTCGCGTCCACAGTTTGATAATGATTAATCCATGTTAAAGTGGTGAATTTAGATTAGAAATTAGGTTTACATAAGGTTTAGGAAGAAAGCTTGGTTTGTTTTGGATTATGTCATTAGACTATCCAACAATCCCAAGACAAGAGAAGTCTACTCACTCATGATCATAGTAGACAAGGGGATGAAGAGAGAAGACATAAAATAAATAATAATAAAATAAAGAGAGAAATTATTATTAGAAAGACAACTGTCACTATTGTATTCCAAGAATAAGATGAATGTTTGTGGTGGAAGACTACTCTATTTATAGCTTACAATAGACTTAAAATCTAAGCAACTATAATGCTAGAGTGTCCCACAAGAAACTGTGCGCCTAAACTACAGGCGAGCAAAACTGGGTGCTCTCGGCCTTTTTGACATTTTCGCCAAAAAATTTCGTTTTAAGGTTCCCTAAATCCAAATTGATTCAAACAACTTCACAGGTCTTTCTTATAAATAATAAGGCACTCAAAACCACCTAAAGTTTGGCAAAAATCCTAAGTTCTAGGGTCAAGCTCGCCACGGCGAGCTATGCTGCTTGCCTCGCGAGCGATAAGGTTGTACTTGTAACACCCCAATTTCCCGTCTTAAAAATTTCATTAAATAAATCACATAAATCAGAGTACTTCTCAAAAGGAGTGTCACATTTCATCTTAAAAATAATTTAGGTAATAATTTATCACATTACCAAAAATACTCAATTAAGCAGCGGAATTAAAAAGTCTCATCTCATAAATAGTCTTGGCTTAAAAGCCAGCAAAAACGTCTCAAATATTAATGTTTCAACATCACTGAAAGTCAAATTTATTCTAACAAGATACATAATGGAATATACTCTACAAAAGACCCCATCCCGTTACGTATCAGAGCAACCCTACTTCACACAGACTCCTCGCATCATCGCACCTAAGACCGGGTACCTGCACTTGCCCACGAGGCGGCAATTCCAGCAGAAGGGGTGAGATTCACAACAATAATATTAATATGTAAATCAAACGTCAAGATTAACAATCTTAAACCCAACTCATAACATATACATTGTAGCACATCATAACATCGTCATAAACATCATCATAAACAACATCACATCATATATCAACGTCTCAAACATCATCACATATATGTCACAATTGACTCGACTAAATGCAACACCTAACGTCTCAACATCATGCATGTGGTACCATATGATTATAGCATTAATATGCTTCACCGTCGCTTTGAGCAAATGCTCCACCGTCGCTTTGAGCATAAAGCTCCACCGTCTCATAAATATGCAAATGCATAGACTCGTCGTTTAACAACTTAATACACCGTCTCAAACATCATTACATTTTCAAGACTGATACATGCAGTTATAATAATTACATGGCAGAACATCATCTTGTTATTCATACACATTGCAACATTTAGCATCATTCACGTATCATCATACTCATACATCACTTATACACAACAATATATCATTTATCAACAGCTCAAGAGAAACATCAGCAATCATCTTTACAGAATACATTAAAGGGTATAAAACCTCACTAACACTACCCAAAGGGTTCCTCTTAAAGTCCCATGCGAAACAGATCGCAAAACGAACAATCAGTCCTGAACCATCTAACTCGCCACGGCGAGTGATCTGCTCGCCACAGGCGAGTACTCACAACAGCTTACTCGCCAAAGGCGAGCTGGGGGCGAGCTGCAGGCGAGAAATTCTGGGTGCTCTCGGCCTTTTTGACATTTTTCACCAAAATCTTCATTTTTAAGTTCCCTAAACCCAATTTGGCTAAACCAACTGCACAGGTCATCTCTATAAATATTAAGGCACTCAAAACCATCTCCAATTGGGCCAAAGTCCTAAAATTTAAGGAACACGCTCGCCACGGCGAGCTATAATGCTCGCCTCGCGAGCAACAAGGGGGGTACTCGCCACGGCGAGTGATCACTCGCCATAGGCGAGCGATCTCAGAACCCACACGGGTTCAGACCAAAACTCACCAAAACCTGCCAATTCTCTCCAATCAAACCTCTAATTCATCTGCAAAGTCGTCCTAGGGAATAATCTAGGTTCTGTATCCAGTTCCACAGCCTTATAACTCAATCTATCATCAATCCATCACAATTTCATCATAAACCCTAATTTCCAAACCCATCCCAATCCTCACCAAACTCTATGCCAATCAAGAACAGATGATTTACAATTAAATTACTGAAGTTAGGCTCACCCTTACCTGGAAAAATTATGCAGAAATGTAGCCTAGCCTCTTCTCCCCTCTTGAACCGTTTCCTCTTCTTTTCACCAAAAGTCTGTACGCGTTTTCTAAAATGTTTTCTCTTAACCTACTTCTCTTATATACTCCTCTCAATCTTTCTAATTCTATCTCAACCCTCACAACTCTTCCTAATTATAAATATAACCCCACCTCTTAAAATTCTATTTTTCTAACAAATCTCTTTATTTATCAAATAAATATTCATATAAACATCACTTATATTATTTTATTAAACAATAAAATAATAACACGTCACACGTCACAAATACGTCACATAATCATCAAAATCATATAATATATAATTATATACTATATCCTCTAATAAAATAATTAAATAATTAGAGAGGGCGTTACAACTCTCCCCCTCTTAAAGGATTTTCGTCCTCGAAAATTTACCTTGCTCAAACAACTCTGGATAGGATTCCAGCATCTTACTTTCTAGTTCCCAAGTCAAGCTTTCACCCGTCGCTCCGTCCCAAACAACTCTAACGAGAGGTATCTCTTTGCCCCTCAGCGTCTTCGTCTTTCGATCATCAATCCTCACGGGTAAGGTCTCAACCGTAAGGTTTTCCTTAACTTGCACATCATCGCTTTGGATCACATGGGACGGATCCGGAACATACCTCCTCAGCTGGGACACATGAAAAACATCGTGCAAATTCGATAAGTGTGGTGGTAATCCAACACGATATGCCACCGGCCCAATCCTCTCTGAAATCTGATACGGACCAATAAACCTCGGAGTCAACTTCTTCGATTTCAAAGCACCTCCAACACCCGTCATAGGAGTCACTCTCAGGAACACATGATCCCCCTCTTGGAACTCAAGGTCCTTTCTACGCTTATCATGATAACTCTTTTGTCGACTCTGCGACGCTTTCATCTTTTCTTGGATCATTTTCACCTTCTCAGTAGTCTGTTGAACGATCTCCGGTCCTAAGACCACTCTTTCACCCGACTCAAACCAGCACAACGGAGTTCTGCATCTCCGACCATATAAAGCCTCAAACGGTGCCATTCCAATGCTTGAATGGTAACTGTTGTTGTACGTGAACTCTATCAATGGAAGATGACTATCCCAAGCTCCTCCCTGCTCAAGTACACAAACCCTCAACAAGTCCTTCAATAATATGTATATATAATTTTGATTGTTGATGAAATTGTGTTCTAGGTTTAGGGTTTAGAAAGTTTATGATAATTGATATGATGTGATGAATTGTGTTGTTTAATGCATGTTTCTGTGTTGTTTTGATTGTTATGTTGTATGTAGAACCTGTAAACATTGTTCTCTATCAAATTTGGGATTTGGGTAGATGAAATTTGGGTTTTTGAGTGAAAAATAGAGTTTTCCCGAGAGCTACCTTTGACTGCATACCCTGTTTCATGTTGTTGCGTCTTTTGCATCAATTTCTGTTTCGAACTAGCTTTCGGTGTAAACACGAAAGTTGTAGGTATGAATGTTAGCTTTCTAATGCCGTTGGTCTGACGTCAAAATGATTTATAGAACTTGAGTTATGGTCAAATTACTGAACGTAGGTCACAATGAATTTTTATGAATTTCAGCACAACTTTGTCCGAATTTGAAATGAAATCTGGTATTGATTGGTAGATAATTGGTCTTAGGTGTAAACATGAAAGTTGTAGATAATTGAGTTAGCTTTCTAATGGCACTGGTTTGACTCGAAAATGTTTTGTAAATCTCGAGTTATGATAAAAAATAGTCCAAGTAGGTCTACAGAAAATTTTAAGAAAACTTAGCTTAACTAATCCCAAGTTAGTCCAAAACTTATGGTTGGTTTCCCAACTTCAAACTTAAGTATTAGGGATTTAGTCGGAGTGTTTTATGAGTATTTGGCTTATGTTTTATTGATCAACTTGCTTTATTTTTGAAGAATGTTTTGGTTTGATATGGATGTAGTTGATTAATGTATATGTGCTTTCCGGAGATGTGTGATTTAAATATGTGTTATATCAAGATGTGTTGTTTGTAGATGTGTGACTTAAATATGTGCTATATAAAGATGTCATATTTAAATATGTGATATTTGACGATGATGCTATTTAAAGATGTGTATTTGTCGAGTCATCTAAAGATGTGCATTGTTGAGTCTTTGCTTGTGTCGTTGCATTTGAGTCGTGTCGTTGCATAGCATAGTCAGCGATGGGGGCTTAATGCCTGACAGGTCCTCTATGACCTTAGCGATGGGGGCTTAATGCCTGACAGGTCCTATTTGACCTTAGCGATGGGGGCTTAATGCCCTGATGGTACCACATGCATGAGGTCTAAGTGTTGCATAGTCGTGTCGTGTCGTTTGTGAAGTGATGATGTAATTGTGAAGTGATGATGTAATTTGCAAAGTGATGATGTATTCGTGATGGTGTAATTGTGACTTGTTGATGTATTTATGACGTGTTGAAGTATTTGTGATGTTATGATGTACTTGTGAATGTTTGAGATGTTTTCGTTATATGTGATGATTTGTTGATGTTGTTGATATTGTTGTTGTTGATTGTTTATTGTTGTTGTATCTTGCTAAATGTCGTTGATGTTGATAACGTTGCTGTTGCTATATATATATGTATACATACATATATGAACTTGTTGATACTTGTGGTATAATTTGTTGTTGTTTCATCGATTTGATGAATTATATATTATTATTATTGAATGTGTTTCTCACCCCTTCTGTTGGAATTGTCGCCTTGTGGGCAAGTGCAGATTTCCAAGGCTTATAGGATTTTTGGCTCAAGTGTCTAGGGCTCTGATACGTAACGGGATGGGAGTTAATTGTTGAATTTTCATTCCTTTATGTATCAATTTTGGAACTATATTGTTGGAACATTTACTTATTATTAAGAGGATTATTGAAATGATTATTTATGTTGGGGCCTTTGTGCCAAGATTTTGTTGAAGTTGATTATATTTTAAAAAAGACTTTTCCGCTGCAAAATATTACGAGATTAATTTATGTTGTTGAATAAATAGTATATTTTCTATTTATGAATTTTTGAAAAGTAGTGTAACATTCCGTTTTGTGATGAAAACTCTGATTTTACGTATATATTTTTATGTTGGGAAAACGAGGTGTTACATACTCTATCAATGGAAGATGACTATCCCAAGCTCCTCCCTGCTCAAGTACACAAACCCTCAACAAGTCCTCCAACGACTGAATCGTCCTCTCCGACTGACCATCTGTTTGCGGATGATAAGCCGAACTCAACCTCAACTGAGATCCTAACGCCTCTTGTAAACTCTTCCAAAATCTAGAAGTAAATCTTGGATCTCTATCTGATACGATGCTCGAAGGAACACCATGCAGCTTTACTATCTCTTTAACATAAATCTCTGCCAACTGAGCTACAGGAAAAGTAATGTTAATCGGTAGAAAGTGAGCAGACTTCGTCAATCTATCAACAATAACCCAAATAGCATCGTTCCCTCTAGGAGTATTGGGCAAACTCGTCACAAAATCCATGGATATACTATCCCATTTCCACTCTGGCACATCTAAAGGTACCATCATACCAGTCGGTTTCTGATGCTCAATCTTTGACTTTTGACAAACCAAGCAAGAATACACGAATTGTACCACATCGCGTTTCAAACCAGACCACCAAAACAGCTTCTTTAAGTCATGATACATCTTCGTAGCTCCCGGGTGAATACTCAAGCTACTTCTATGACTCTCTTCAAGGATCATCTTCTTAATTTCATCATTGTCAGGAATGCAAATCCTACCTCGGAATCTCAACATTCCTTGGTCATCGACCTTAAAGTCACCATCCACAGCCTCATTACCAGCAATCAACAAATCTACGAACTTGACATCTTCCTTTTGGGCTTCTTTGATATGTTTCAGGAAATCATTATCGACTCTCAACATTCCCAGTTTAATGCTCTGAGGTGTCCTTTCACACACCAAGCTCAAGTCTCTAAACTGTTCCAACAACTCAAATTCTTTCACCATCAACGCGGACATATGCACAGTTTTCCTACTCAGGGCATCTGCAACCACATTTGCTTTACCAGGATGGTAATTCAGACCGAAATCATAATCTTTAAGTAACTCAAGCCACCTTCTCTGCCTCATATTCAACTCCTTCTGATCAAATAAATATTTCAAACTCTTATGATCACTGAATACTTCAAACCTTGAACCATACAAGTAGTGTCTCCATATTTTCAATACAAAGACCACAGCTGCCAACTCTAAGTCATGCGTCGGATAATTCTTCTCGTGAATTCTCAACTGTCTTGAAGCATAAGCTACCACCTTACCATCTTGCATAAGAACACCACCTAAACCCAGCTTGGACGCATCACAATATACCACAAAAGGTTCATCGGGCTTTGGCAAAATCAAAACTGGAGCCGTCGTCAAACGCTTCTTCAGCTCATTAAAACTATTCTCACAATGCACATCCCATACAAAAGACTTACCCTTACACGTCAACTGCGTTAACGGAAGAGCCAACTTGCGATACCGCTTCAACTTTTGACGGGTCAACCGCGATACCATCACCAGAAATGACATGGCCAAGAAAACTCACTTCCTTTAACCAGAATTCGCACTTAGACAACTTAGCATACAGTTTCTTTTCTCTCAACACCTGCAAAACAGTCTTCAAATGTTCAACATGCTCCTCTTCAGTCTTGGAGTAAACCAGTATATCATCAATAAGCACCACCACGAACCGATCCAAAAATGCATGGAAGATGCGATTCATATACTCCATAAACACTCCAGGTGCATTGGTAACTCCAAAAGGCATAACTTTGTACTCGTAGTGACCATAACGGGTCCTGAAAGCCGTCTTCTGCATATCTTCATCCTTCACTTTGATCTGGTGGTAACCTGACCTCAAATCTATCTTGCTGAAAACACGTGCACCCACTAATTGATCCATCAGATCGTCAATCCTCGGAAGTGGATACCTATTCTTGATCGTCACTTTGTTCAGCTGTCTGTAATCAATGCACAGTCTCATACTGCCGTTTTTCTTCTTCACTAGTAACACTGGAGCTCCCCATGGTGAAACACTAGGTCTCACAAACTTCTTCTCAAGCAAGTCTTCCAACTGTTTCTTCAATTCTGCTAACTCAGAAGCAGACATACGATAAGGTGCCATCGACACCGGCTTCGTTCCAGGAACAAGGTCAATAGAGAACTCAACTTCCCTCTCCGGAGGCACATCAGGAATTTCATCTGGGAAAACTTCAGGAAAATCACAAACCACTTGCAGTTTATTAATTACTGCTTGATTCTCTAAAGATAAGGAAGCCATCAACGAAAACATCAGCATTCCATCACGTTCTAGTTGCTTCAGCTGCTTAGTAGATAGGAACTCTGCGCCCCACTCTTCTTCGGCAGAAGAAAAATGCACTGTCTTTCTAAAACAGTTGATAAGAACACGGTTGTACTCTAGCCAATTCATACCCAGAATCACATCCATACCTCTTAAAGGTAGGCAAACTAAATCCATCACAAAGTCACGGCCAAACATAGATAAAGGACAATTCAAACATACGAGAGAAGTAGTCACCGAACCCATAGCTGGAGTTTCGACAACCATCTCTCCATTCATATCAGACACATCAAGACCCAAAGCAGAAACAAAGTCTAAGGCAACAAAACAATGCGTAGCACCAGTATCAATAATAGCAACTAAAGGAGTATTATTAATATAGTAAGTACCTCTGATCAAACGATCGTCATTCTCAGTCTGAGTGCCATTCAAAGCGAACACTCTCCCAGTAGTCTTAGTCTTCTTGGGTTGCTTACACTGCGAACCAATGTGTCCTTGCTCATTGCAGTTGAAACACACAACATCATCAAACTTGCAGTCATTAGTGATATGCCCTTTCTGACCACAACGGTAGCATCTCTTCACATCAACAGTACACGCATTACTCTTGTGGCCTTTCTCGCCACAAGTGAAACAGGTAATCTCAGCAGGAGCAGTCTTCTTCTGGGGCCTCCTCTCATCATTCACTCTTTGCTTCCCTTTATCTCTAGGGGCGTCATAAGGTTTTGGGCGACTCTGCTGGCCCTTAGCTTTCCTCTCATTCACCACCTTGTAGTGAGCCTTGGTATCCTCTTCATAAATTCTGCAGCTACTTACTAACCTAGAAAAGTTGCGGATCTTCTGATAACCAATGGCTCGCTTGATGTCAGCACGCAAGCCATTCTCGAACTTTATGCACTTCGAAAATTCAGCCGTCTCAGGAGTATAATGCGGGTAAAACTTCGCCAGCTCCACAAACTTTGCCGCATACTCAGTCACCGACATGTTTCCTTGCTTAAGCTCCAGAAATTATATCTCTTTCTTCCCACGAACATCTTCCGGGAAGTATCTGTTAAGGAACTCCCTCGTGAAAACAGCCCACGTCACCACAGCTCCGTCTTGCTCCAAAATGGGTAGGAGACTAACCCACCAATCATCAGCCTCCTCCGCTAGCATGTGCGTGCCAAAACGCACCTTCTGCACATCATCACATTGCATGACTCTGAAGATCCTCTCTACTTCCTTGAGCCATGTTTGAGCCCCATCTGGATCATAGCGCCCCTTGAAGGTAGGCGGGTGATTCCTCAGAAAGGTCTCCAACATCCTAGTCCCGTCGTTTCCACCAGCATTGTTCTGATTACCCACAACATTAGCCATTGCTTCTAAAGCAGCAGCAAGGGCAGCATCGTTTCTACCAGCCATCTTAGTTCTCTGGAAAAAAAACATAAGTTAGAATAATACGATAATACTATTCTAACTCTAAGACAACGTCACTTGACTCTCTACTTGGCCGGACGGACCGACCTGCTCTGATAACAATTGTAACACCCCAATTTCCCGTCTTAAAAATTTCATTAAATAAATCACATAAATCAGAGTACTTCTCAAAAGGAGTGTCACATTTCATCTTAAAAATAACTTAGGTAATAATTTATCACATTACCAAAAATACTCAATTAAGCATCGGAATTAAAAAGTCTCATCTCATAAATAGTCTTGGCTTAAAAGCCAGCAAAAACGTCTCAAATATTAATGTTTCAACATCACTGAAAGTCAAATTTATTCTAACAAGATACATAATGGAATAGACTCTACAAAAGACCCCATCCCGTTACGTATCAGAGCAACCCTACTTCACACAGACTCCTCGCATCATCGCACCTAAGACCGGGTACCTGCACTTGCCCACGAGGCGGCAATTCCAGCAGAAGGGGTGAGATTCACAACAATAATATTAATATGTGTCATCGCGATTTTCGGGTGTCAAATCATTGATTAGATTTGAACCTTTCAATCATTGATGTCTCTATTTTTTTGGGGAAGGTAAAATCGAGAAAAACCTTAGAAATTCTAAGTTTGGGGCTAATTTCATCACGGGAAGGTGTTAGGCACCCGCAATAACTATAGTATCCTATAGGAACCGTTTTACTATGCTTTACGTTTATGCGTTGCTTTTATCGCTATTTGTGAAAAAAGATTGATTTTAAGAATGAGAGGGAGAAGATTGGATTTTATTTTATTGGACTTGGAGAGATTTTGAGTCTCTTGCCTACATACCCCTTTTGAGGGATCAAAATTCCATGTAGTTCTCTTCCAAAATGTTTTTTGTGTGTTTATTTTGTTTTATAAGTTTGAAAAAAGATTTTGAAGAAGGGAAAGAGGCCGTATAGGCATTAGAATTGAAAACAAGTGAGGTTAGTCCAATTTATTTACAAAAAAAACGGTTAAAGTTGGAAATTAATTGCATTTTGATTTGATTAAGAAAATAAAGGGAAAATCCTTTGGAGTTTTGACTCCAAGGTTTATTTGGAAAATATTTGAAGTGATGGAAGTCGTTTGTTTTTAAAAGATTAATTTTCTCTAAGTATCGCGCATCCTAAACATACACCTAACGGTAGACATACAACGTGTGTGCGTGTGTCGGTGCATGTGTCGGTGTACATCATTATGGTCCATAGTCCTTTACATCGGGTCCTATTTTACATTCTATGATCTTGCATGAAATTAAAGAAAAGTAAACTATCCTAAAATATTACATGAGATAGTAGAAAATTGCAGGAAATTTAAAGAAAGAGATGAGAATGGGATGAAATGCTTATAATGTGCATGAAACATAGAGTAAAGAAGTTAGTAAAAAAACAAGACAAACTGACAATGGAATGCTAATTCTAACCAACATTGCAAAATATCACTAAATTGGCATAAAATCATACTTAACAAAATTAGCAAAATATCGCAAAATTGGCTTCAAGAATCAAATTTAACAAAGTCACACAATATCACAAAAACTAGAGTCATGAATTGATTTAAACAAACAAGAAGGTATCACTAACACTAGAATCATGAATTAACCTAAACAAACACCAAAATATCACTAAAACTAGAATCATGAACTAAACTACGCAAAACAACCAAATATCACTAAGGCTCAAGATTCAAACTAAACAAAATAGCAAAAGGATGCCAAAGTTAATATCATGAATCAAACTAAACAAAGTAACAAAATTAGGAGTATGGCTAGGAAAATCCAACTTAACAAGGCCCCATGAATTAGCAAGAAAATCAGAAATGAATTGCTCATGGAATCAAATGCCACTTACTAAAGTCACATGCCAAGAATTCGGACTCATATATGCAAGAAATCCACAAAACATACCAATTAAGTAGAGAATTAACTCCTATCATTTTTTATCAATTTTAACATGAAAAATCAACAACAAACAGTCGGGAAAATACCAAGAATCACATAAAAAAAAAATAATTACGGAAGTATTCAATAAAATTGCAGCGAGCCAGAGGTTCAAACAGCAAGAGAGGTAGCGCAATTAGCAAAAGGATCAAGAAAAAATGAAGAAACCCGGAGCCCAAAGCAAATAAGCCCAAAATCCATGGATCTGATGGATCCGGACCAAACTTAACGCTCTAGGAGCGTTGGATTGATCCAAATCCATCAGGATTTTAATCAAACGGCCAAGAGTAGAAGAGAGTGGGTCGGGTTTGGGTCAACCCGAACCAGGCATGCATACATAAGGGCCTTGCGCCCGTTTTCGTTCAGTTTTCAGCATCGTTTCTCTTTCTTCTCTTCTTCTCCTACGCCGTTCTCTCACCCATGGATTCCAAACCCTAATCGCTCAAATTCGCACAGAAATAAAGGAATCTAGGCTTAAACTGTTCATATCCTTATCCTAAACACGAATCCATCAAGGACGAACGGTTCTAGCCATTGAAACGGCGAGAATCGTTGTGTTTGGTACCGGCTCAGACTGTTCGGATCCTTCGTGTTTCTTTGATTAAATACGTTGTAAGCTATGAGGAAGTACTTCGATTCACACTTGTGGTGGATTCTGAAGCTTTCCTTTGATTTTTCAAATTCTTTTGAGTTAGGGTTAGGGTTTTGGGTCCGAACAGTTCGAATTGGCTATAGATTCGTGTAATTCCGAATTTGCGATGATTTGTAAAGAGATAAGATGGAGTTTGAGTATTACCTGAGTCTTGCTTGAGGATTTGAATCGGAATCTTCGGAAACCTTGGATCTTGATTCTGTTTCACCGATTCCTTGTCTTGAATTTGGAACTTGACCGGTAAACTTCTTCTTTTTCTTCTGAACTGGTTCGGAATCCTTGAATTTCTTTCTCTCTTCTTCTCAAACGCGCCTCTGTGATCGCATTAGGGTTTGTTGCTTCTGTGACGAATCTGATGCTGGAATTGCAGAGGACAAGGCTCAATGATGAAGATTCATCACTGAATCTCTGAGAGCTGAAACAAACTCCATTGATTCTGTGTGGATTGAGCTTCTGAAACGGTTAGGGTTTGGAATTTTCTTCAATTTCTTGAGCTTGTTATGGTTTTTGATCTAACTGACATGAGAGAGAAAAATCTAACTCTGTTTGTGACTTGGCGCGTGATCTATGAAAGTTCTGACACCTAGAGCCTTATATAGGCTGACATGTGGACTGTGGACCAATTGGAATGTGCCACGTGGACCTTGAACACCTGTGTAGCAATTCTGAAATATTTCTGACTCAAGGACCAAAATGCAATTATGTAAAAATTTGGGACTGAACTGCAATTTATTAAAGATTGGACTGTTTTTAAAAGAAATGAAAGAATTGGACTGTTTTCAAAAGAATTGGGACAAATTTGCAAAAAAACATAATATTTGGACTGAATTGCAATTTCTAAAAATGTTTGGACTAAAATGTAAAAATAATAAAATTGGCTAAAAAATGTAATTTGAAATGCAACGTAAAGTGAAACAATTAAAATTGACAAAACGGACTAAAACGAACAAATTACCACAAATGAGGTATTTTAAAATACCTCTCTGCCCGAAATTTATTTGACGTGAAAAGACTAAAATGTCCCTGGGGGCAAAAACGACTCAAACTGACTCAGATGCAAAACTAAGATGATTTTTGTACAAAACTTGATTATTGATTCATGCAAGCAAATAGAAAAGACTCCGGGACAAATTGTAGGGACTAAAATAGGCTCCTTTGTAGGAAATGACCAAAATACCCTTTTGTATGATTTTATGCAAAAATTAAAAGGACTGAAGCAATAACGTATGCAGTTGACGCACAGTAGAAAACACGGTGAATTTGAAAGTATTAGAAAATAGCAGAGGAATTTGAATGAGTATTTTTTAGGTCCAAAATGAGGGTATGACAGCTGCCCCTATTTAAGTTTCTTTGTCTGGAGAGTCAAGAGACGGAGTCTTTGGCTTGACGCGACGAAGATACTTAAATATCGACATTTGCACTGATTTTGGGCGTAAAAATACGTTTATAAATGTCATGTATGCCATGCAACATTTGTGTCATGAATGCAAGACAAACTGAGAATTGAATTTAACAAAATATGTCGTATCCATTGCGGGACTGATTGACATTAACAAGGTAACAAAAACGGAGTATGTCGTATCCATTGCGGGACTGGTTGACATTAACAGGATGGTAGATAACAAGACTCACCGGGGAGACTTAATAGCAAATTTGACAGGTACAAGCTGTTCTTGGATGCGAACTGGCCACTTGACCGGGAATGTTGACAGAAGGCGCAAGCTGCTCTTGTATTTGAGCTGGTTACTTGGCTGAAAGCAAACATAAAAAGCACAAGCTGTTCTTGGACACGAACTAGTTACTTGGCTGAAAGGAAACAAAATAGAAAGCACGAGCTGTTCTTGGACCTGAACTAGTCGCTCGGCGGATATCAAAAGGATAGGCACAAGCTGTTCTTGGATACGAACTTGCTACTTGACCGATAACCAAAACAAATTGACAGGTACAAGCTGTTCTTGGGTACGAACTTGCTGCTTGACCGATAACAGAAACAAATTGTACTTGAAAGAGACTGGAATTTGATTGACACAACTGCAGGAGCTTGAATTTGACAGGAAAGTTAGAACAAGACTGTTGATCTTTGAAATTGGCATGACAGTAGACATTTATTGTTGGCAGAAGAAATTTGAAGTTGGCAAGATTGATTTTGATTGAGATTAACATAGGGATTGAGAATGCAGATGCGTATGAATAGCATGACAATTTTATCAAATGCATGAACACATAGGATGCATGATTATGCATGTATGAATGCTTCGAAATGCATGATGATTGGCAATTTGTAGGCACAATTTCGCAGAGACGGACAAAACATTGGAATATTGGGCACGTAATGGCTCGCGCTCGGACATGTATTTGCAAAAGTTCCTCTTCTGGGGATGCAGTCGTTTGAAGATACATCGAGACCATCGCTTGAAGGTAGGAAGCTGTAAAGTTGTAGAGAAAAAATAGTCTGAATGGTATTGCTGCTTGTCGGAACAGTAACGTAAAACGTTTCGGACATTGCATCTGTGATCAATGCTTCTTGCATGTTTGTTCTTTTTTTTTTCATCATTTCTTTTTCATTTTTATTTTCATCATCCCATTTTTGCCTGGATCGCCCTTTCGGGTTTTCGACCCACCGGGGAATAGTTTTTTTCACATGCCCCTGTTTTTGCCTGAATTGCCCTTGCAGGTTGTCAATCCATCGGGGTGCTCATTTTTGCCTAAGCCGCCCTTTCGGGTTTTCGACTTAGCGAGCATATTCATTTTTCATGCTTTTCATTCTGTTTTTTCATTCTTGCCATTGACCACAGACCGTCACCGGAGGGAAGGCTTGCTAGCAACTTGAATTGGAACTGATTATCAATGTTGATTTGTTCATGCATGTTCATTTGAATGTACCTAGCTGTTTAGGCTTGTTTTCAAAAATACTTAAAAATTTTCAATTTTCATAATGTTTATTCCAGACGTACGTCATTATCAACATAGAAGAAATCTTTTGTACAAAGCTTTGAAAATAGAACGGAAAATGAGTGCCAAACAAAAGCATAGGCTCAAATCGATGTATAAGGGTGGTAGTCGGCCAAAAGCGCGACCCCACAGATTTACAAGGCTTGGAAAATGGTAATTTTATTGGTTGGTGGTACATTGAACACAGTAATTGCTATGGTATCTGAAACTCTTGAATCCACAGGCGTCGGAACCTCGGATGAGAACATCCAATCATCAGTTGCAAAGATCCCAAGGGGAAGGGTAATTTGCCAGATATAGTCAATTGTCTTTTATTTCAATCTCATTTTTGCATGAACCGCCCTTTCGGGTTTTCGGCTCATCGAGACGCTCATTTTTGCCTGAGTTACATGTAATCTCAGCGAGCTTTTTACATTTTGTTTCTTGTCCCTTATTTTGCCTGGACCGCCCTTTCGGGTTTTCGATCCACCGGGAAGCGCATTTTTGCCTAGGCCGCCCTTTCGGGTTTTCAACCTACCACGCTGTTCTTTTCATATCTAGACAAAGTATTTCTTGACTATATCGGCATTCACAGGATTCGGAAGTTCTACACCATCCATGTGTGTGAGAATCAAAGCACCGCCGGAGAAAGCCTTCTTGACAACATAAGGTCCTTCATAGTTAGGCGTCCACTTGCCCCTTGGGTCGGGTTGCTGACTCATTCTTCTTTTCAATACGAGTTCACCCTCCTTGAATTCCCGAGGACGGACATTCTTGTCAAAAGCATTTTTCATCCTTGTTTGATACATCTGACCGTGAGCCAAAGCATCCAGGCGTCTTTCCTCAATCAAATTCAACTGGTCGTACCGACTCTGGCACCACTCAGCCTCAGACAATTTTGCTTCCATAATCACACGGAGAGACGGGATCTCCACTTCCAATGGGAGGACTGCTTCCATGCCGTATACAAGAGAAAAAGGCGTTGCCCCGGTTGAACTACGGACTGTAGTGCGGTAGCCGTGTAAAGCATAGGGTAACATCTCATGCCAGTCTTTGTATGTTGTTACCATCTTCTGCACAATCTTCTTGATGTTCTTATTGGCGGCCTCGACTGCACCATTCATCTGAGGTCTGTAAGGAGAAGAATTGTGGTGTTCAATCTTGAATTTTTCACATAAGGCTTGCACCATGTCATTGTTCAGGTTGGTACCATTGTCAGTGATGATCTTGCTAGGGACACCGTACCGACAGATGATATTGTTCTTGATGAATCTGACTACCACTTGCTTAGTCACGTTGGCATATGATGCAGCTTCGACCCATTTGGTGAAATAATCGATTGCTACCAGGATAAAACGATGACCGTTTGAAGCTTTCGGTTCAATTCTTCCGATCATATCAATGCCCCACATAGAGAAAGGCCATGGAGAAGACATAACATTGAGAGCGTGCGGAGGCACATGGATCTTATCAGCATATATTTGACATTTGTGGCACTTCCTGGCATACTGATAGCAATCGCGCTCCATGGTCATCCAGTAGTAACCAGCTCTCAACAGCTTTCTAGACATAGCATGCCCCGATGCGTGGGTCCCAAAGGTGCCATCGTGCACATCGTGCATTAGCTGTTCTGCTTCACATTCATCAACACATCTTAACAACACCATATCGAAATTCCTTTTGTACAGGACATCACCATCCAGCAGGAACTTGCTAGCCAACCTGCGCAGCGTCTTCTTGTCTTTGTTGGAAGCATTCGGCGGGTACTCACGGCTTTGCAAAAATTGTTTGATATCATAATACCAGGGTTTGCTGTCGACTCCGCCTGAACCCGTTTGTACAATTGCATCACTGACAGTAAACACATGGGCGGGCCGATCTAAGCGTTGTACTTTGATCATCGGTACATGATTCCAATGGTTCACTTGAAGCATGGAAGATAAGGTAGCAAGAGCATCGGCCATTTGGTTCTCCTCTCGGGGAATATGGTGCAACTCGACCTTTGTAAAATACGTTAACAGACGCCTTGCATAGTCACGGTAAGGGATTAAATTAGCGTGATGGGTTTCCCATTCTCCCTTTATCTGGTTGATGACTAGTGCGGAGTCTCCATAGATGTCAAGATGCTTGATTCTCATATCGATGGCTTCTTCAATTCCCAGGATACATGCCTCGTATTCGGCCACGTTGTTGGTGCACTCAAACACAATCCGGGCTATAAAAGGGATGTGATGCCTCTGCGGAGCCACAATTACTGCGCCAATTCCTCGGCCATAAGCATTAACAGCACCATCAAAGACCAATCCCCACTTGCTATCCGGGTCTGGACCTTCACCGATCAGTGGTTCTTCGCAGTCTCTTGACTTCAAGAACATGACCTCTTCGTCTGGGAAATCGAACTTCAAAGGCTGATAATCATCAAGCGGCTGGCAGGCGAGATGGTCAGCCCGGATGCTCCCTCTAATGGCTTTCTGAGCTTTAAACACAATATCATATTCTGACAGTAACATTTGCCAACGTGCTATTTTTCCAGTGACAGCCGGTTTCTCAAAGATGTATTTGATTGGATCCATCCGGGATATCAACCAAGTTGTATGATTTATCAAGTAATGACGCAGGCGTTTGGCAGCCCAAGCTAGTGCACAACAGGTTTTCTCGAGCATCGTGTACCGAGTCTCACAATCGGTAAATTTCTTGCTAAAATAGTAGATTGCATGCTCTTTCCTTCCAGTTTCATCCTGCTGACCAAGCACACATCCCATGGATTCATCCAACACTGACAGATACATGATCAATGGCCTTCCGTCCACGGGCGGGACAAGGATCGGTGGCTCTAGCAAATAGTTCTTGATGTTGTCGAAAGCTTCTTGGCATTCATCATTCCATACCACAGGTTGATTCTTCCTGAGTAGTTTGAAAATCGGCCCGCAGGTCGCAGTCATGTGAGATATAAATCTGGAAATGTAGTTCAAACGCCCGAGGAACCCTCTGACCTGCTTCTCGGTTTGCGGAGCTGGCATCTCGCGGATAGCTCGGACTTTATCAGGATCTACTTCAATGCCCTTCTGGCTGACAATGAAGCCTAGCAACTTCCCAGATCTGACACCAAACGTGCATTTGTTTGGATTCAGCCGAAGCTTGTATTTCCTCAACCTTTCAAACATCTTAGCCAAATATTCGACGTGTTGTTCTTCATCGCTTGACTTGACAATCATGTCATCTACATACACTTCAACCTCTTTGTGAATCATGTCATGGAACAAAGTGGTCATCCCCCTTTGGTAAGTAGCACCGGCATTTATTAGACCGAACGACATCGCTTTACAACAGAAAGTTCCCCATGGAGTGATGAACGACGTCTTCTCCCTGTCTTTGGGTGACATTTTGATTTGGTTATAGCCAGAAAAACCGTCCATGAAGGAGAACACCTTGCACTGGGCAGTATTGTCAACGAGGACATCGATGTGAGGCAGTGGGAAATTGTCCTTCAAGCTTGCTCTATTCAAATCTCTGTAGTCAACACACATTCGAACCTTACCGTCCTTTTTTGGCACTGGCACAATGTTAGCAACCCACTCGGGATATTCAACTGTCATGAGAAAACCCGCATCGATCTGTTTCTGCACTTCCGCTTTGATCTTCAGAGGCATGTCCGGCCGAGTCCGTCTCAACTTTTGTCTGACAGGGGGACAATCTGGTTTAGTCGGTATCCGATGCTCCACAATCTGAGGATCCAAACCGGGCATGTCTTCATACGACCATGCAAAAATGTCCGAGTATTCGCGGAGTAGTTGGAAGATCCTTTTCTTGACACCTTCCTCTAATGCAGCACCGACTTTGATTTCTCTTTTGTTATCCTCGGTACCCAAGTTGATTAGCTCGATCTCCTCCTGATGAGGCTGAATTGTTTTCTCTTCTTGTTCAAGCAATCGGGCAATCTCATCGGGTATATCGTCACTATCCTCATCTTCGGCCTCAAACACCGGGGATTCGACAGTTTGGAGAAACATAGGGTTATTGTGTTCAACGGGTTCATTTTGGTTTGATCTGCGTGATATGATTGGATGATTTTTTTAGAAAATAATTCTCATGCAGATCTTTGAAATTAATAAGAAAACACAGATGTTTTGGTTTTTTCTGGCATTACCATTATTTCCAAGGGAAAAAGCATTAAAGAAAGAAAAAGAGTCGTGAAAGAAACGACGTTTTTTATTGATAATGGTGATGTCGGAACAAACATGCCCTTTACAAAAGTGTCATTTCCGCCTCGGGCAAGGCGGAAGGATTGTTATTTTGAAAACAAAGCCTAAGCAGCAAGACATATTACTTAGAATCATGCACAAACACAGGGAGATTGATAACGTTCCAGTTCTTTGCAATGCCTCCTGGTATCACAAGTGTGGGTCTAACCCCTCTTTCAGCAGCACCATCAAGAATCGCATTGGCAAACCCGGCACTACGGAACGTTCCAGTTGACACGCCTGACGACGGAGAGAAACCGAGACCCTCTTTGTGTTTGTTGTCCAGCAGCTGTATCAATTGGCCCCAACCAGCGGCCTGACCCTCCTGAACGGCTTTCTGCGCATCTTTTAATGAAGCCATGGCAGCACTAGCTCTCTTGGGCTCCGTACCCTCGATAGTCAAACCCTCGAATGCAGTTCCTTCGGCAGACTTAGCTTCGATACAAGAGAAGGATGATAACTGACTGACCAGATAAGCTTCTTCCCCCTGCACTGTCACAAGTTTACCATTCCTTACGAACTTTAACTTCTGATGGAGGGTAGAAGTGACCGCCCCGGCCTCGTGTATCCACGGTCTGCCGAGAAGGCAACTGTAAGAGGCATCTATGTCCATAACCTGGAAAGTAATCATGAATGTTTCAGGACCAATAGTCATGGGGAGATCTACTTCTCCGAGCACAGTTTTACGGGAACCATCGAAAGCCTTGACTAGAAAAGTACTCCTTCTCAAAGGAACTCCTCGACAACTTAACTGATCCAAAGTCGACTTAGGCATTACATTCAACGACGACCCAGTGTCTACCAACACGTTGGACAGCATATCTGTTTTGCAGTTCATGGAAATATGCAGGGCCAAGTTGTGGTGCTTTCCTGCCTCTGGAAGTTCATCTTCACCAAACCAAAGGTTACTGCAAGCAGTGATGTTAGCCACTATTCCACCAAATTGATCCTCTGTGACTTCGTGGTCAACATAGGCTTGTTCCAACACCTTCAATAACACATTCCTGTGAGCCTCCGAACTGAGGAGTAGGGCCAAGATGGATATCTTCGAAGGAGTCTGTAACAGCTGATCAACGATCTTATAATCGCTTTTCTTAATTATCTTCAAAATCTCATCCAGATTGGAATCATCAATGGAATGGCCTGGACGGCTGGTACTTTCAACAACAGGAGGGTTTGTTATTGGAGTAGTCTTATCAGCAGGAATCGCAACTTGCACATCATCTTTCTTCTGGAATAAAAGTGGTCGGACCTTGCCGCTCCTCAAAGCCGTCACTTCAGCGATACTGCCTACTGTGCTTGAGGACACCAAAGGTACTTCTTTCCCGTTTTCCAACATAGTCGCACTGTACTTGTACGGGATGGCTTTCGCAGAGGTATATGGCACTGGACCAGGCAACCGTATGACCAACGGTTCAACATCCTTCCTGACGGGCGCGCTCTGGACCGGAGTATCGTGGAAGATCGGTACTATCATGCAAACATCACTGGTAGTCAGGTAGTTGTCATTCATCAAGCTTTGGATATTAGTCTGAACTATGCTGCAACCCATAGGGTTCTGAAGACATTCACAGCAGGCAGCGTGGTCGTGGCTAAACAAGGAAGCTTGGCACAACTTGATATGTAGTGGCACCAGGGGTGTAGCAACATTACGGACATTGAGACGAAGGATTTCTTCACAGACTTCGATCATATTCACGGCGGCATGGTTGGGAAGTGGATTGTCAAGCACATGTGGGACATTGTTTTCAAAAGATAGCTTTCCCTGGTCGATCAACTTCTTCACAATGTATTTCAGAGCGTAGCAACCTTCTACGTCATGACCCAGGGCGCCTTGGTGGAAATCACATCTGAGATCGGAGCGGAACCTGGGAGGTAATGGGTTTGGCGGAGGCTTGCCAGGTCTAGTGGTGCAATACCCCTTATGTAACAGAGTTGTATCGGCGGGAAGGATGGTCTAGATTGAGGGCCTTGTTGTTGTTGTTGCGGTTGTTGTTGAGCTAGTGGTTGTTGTTGCATTTGTTGGGCGATGGCATTAACAGGGACCTGAGGCTGGCCCGGTAGAGAAGGGTATTGATGGTAGAACGGCGGATAGAACGGATGCTGGGCATACTGTAGGTACTGATACGGTTGAGGTAGTTGTGTAGCATTGACAGGAGCGGCAGTGGCAGATTGATTGGTTCCGGCGGACACCATTCCAACTTCTGATTCCTTTTTCTTATGGTGACCATTGCCGTACTTCTTCGGTGCATTCGAAGATTCACCTTTCTCAAACACGATGATCCCCTCTCGGACGGCTTCCTCCAAGCGGGTTCCCATAGTGACCATCTCAGAGAAGTTGCTTGGGGAAGCAATAATCATTCTCTCAACATAATCTTTCTTCAGGGTCTTCAAGAATGTTTGAGTCATTTCTTCCTCGTCCAAAGCGGGAGTGATACGGGCAGCTGCCCCTCTCCACCTCTGTGCGTATTCGCGAAAGCTTTCGTCCTTTTTCTGAGACAGAGATCGGAGGAATTCTCTATTCGGCTTGAGCCTGGTGTTGAATCCATAGTGGCTCTTGAAAGCAGTAGCCAGATCATCAAAAGTACGGATATCATCTTTGCTCAAACCGGTATACCACTCCGCGGCATCTTCCATTAGACTGTCCTGGAAGCAATGGATCATAAGTGAATCATTATCTGCATGGTTAGCCATCTTCCGGACGTACTTGATGATATGGTTCTGGGGGCAAGTCAGCCCATTGTAGCGGTCAAATTCCGGGACCTTGAATTTCTTGGGAACATCTACCCTCGGCACTAAACAAAGATCGTGGGTCCTGACGAGGTCACTGCTCCCACGGTTGGCCTTGATCTCGCGACGGAGTTCTCTGGCAAGTTCCTCCATTCTTTCCTCCATAGTTCCCAATACAGGAGTCTTTCCACGGTAATCATTAGCATTGGCGCCCTGAGGAGTAGAGTGCACAATCGGATCTGTGAAGACCGTTGACTGAGGCAAGGTAGTGTGAAGAGATGCCTGCCCCGAGACGGGGATCTGGTTGCTGTTGGCAGCACTGGAAGCAACTGTTGTGGGATCTGGAGCAAAGAAAAGTGGGAGCCCGTACGGGTATCCCCTTGGCATGGCGAAGCGGCTATCGAGAGATGATGTTGGGATCGCCTCGGTGGTCTCTGGAGCAAACGAGGTTGGTTGCTCTTGAGCGGCTACCAGAGCAGTCATGGCGTCGAGAGCTTTGGCTAACTCTTCTCTCACAGAGGCTAGTTCAGTGCGGAGCTGTGCATTCTCTTCTTCCATAGCTACTTGATTTCTCCTTCTGTATTGTCTAGTCTGATGTACCCTGGTAGGTTGATCAGTCCTTCGAGCACGAGCCACTTTTCACACTGCGGCAGAAGAACCAGGAGGCAATGAGCACTTGGAAGTTTTTTGTGACCGATGAATGATGCATATGATGCATGATATGCAAATGCGGATGCAAAAATGACTCTTTTTATTACCAAAGGGTTTTTTAGAATTCTTTGCAAACATTATTGGACTAACAAATTATTCAAAGCAAGTTGTTTTGATACATTGAGCCAAGGGAGTAGGCTTCTGAAACATAAGCTGAACAAACAACATAACCAATAGCAATCCTATCATCCAGAACTAAGGAGTGACTGGGTAGTATTCGGGATCCGAGTCTGAAGCTGAACCACAATGACTGGCGAAGAAATCTCGACGACCTCTGACTCTCCTGGAGTCTCTCCTCAATAGATCATCCTTTTCCTCAAGCTCCTTCCTAACTCTGGCTAGTTCCTTCTTCAGCATCCGGTTCTCATGATCCTTCTGCTCGTCTCTGCCATCCAAAGTCACGATCAAGTTCTCAGCCTCACTGTAACGGGATTTCCATGCTCGCTTCTCCTCACTCTCCATAGCTAGGTGCTCCTGATACATCTCCTGAGTCACGGGAAGCAACGGTAATGGTCTAGACGGAGTAGATGCAGATACATGCCTCATAGCAGGGTAAGGCATGCCAATCTCTTCGGCTCGGTCTATCACCCACTGAGTATAGGCTTCATGAGCAATACCGGATCTCACACCCAAATGCTTCACATCTTTCCTACGAACCTTAGACCAAGCATCGGTAAAAGCTTTCCTTTGCCCGGTGGGAGCATTGGAATAGTAGAAGAACTCCTGAGATGTAGCAAGGTTGATGGGCTTCGCTCTCATAGGAAAACCAAACTGTCTCATGGCTAACTCGGGATTGTAGTTGATTCCTCCCCGTGTACCGAGAAGTGGTACATTGAGGAAATCTCCGCAACCAGTGATAATCTCCTTGACTCGAGCTGCTGGAGTGATCCAAACCACCTCATCGGGAGTAAGAGCCATAATCCGCTGTGAATAGGACCAATTCTCCGAGTTGGCATGGAAAGAACTCGGGAGGTGAGAAATAAACCACCTATAAAGAAGAGGTATGCAGCAAAGAATAAATCCACGACCCTTGAGAGTCCGATCATGGATGGCATGGTATGTGTCAGCTAACAAAGTAGGAACCGGATTCCTGGAATGGAAGATCTCTATAGCATTCATGTCCACGAAGTTGTCGAGATTCGGAAAGAGAACGAGCCCATAGATGAGTAGTGCAAGAATAGCCTCAAGGGTGTCCTGACAAGTAGATTCGAGATTAGCCCGCTCAAGTAAGTACTTCGAAGTGAAACCCTGAATGTGAGACTTGGTAATGAGATTCTTAGACACATCGGAAGTCTTGAGATACAGATCCTTAGCAATAACCAGAGGAGTAAGAGAAGATCCTGGGCCTGTGAAAGGTGTCTCCTCAGCTATAGGTAAACCCAATAAGCAAGAATAAGCCTCGAGTGTAGGAACCAACTGAAAATCCGGGAAAGTGAAGCAACGGAAAACCGGGTCATAGAATTGCACCAGAGTGTGCACCAGCTTCTCTTCTACATTAGTCCGGAGAATACCAAGCAAACCACCGTATCGGAGACGAAACCCAGTCGGATTCTTAACCTTAAGCGCCAACTCCCTTAGGCTAGCCAAATCAACTTCTTTGAACTTGTAAGACTTAGTCCTCTTCATGCCTGGTTATATTTGCAAAGAATTTTTAGTTTGTCTATACCCTTTGATAAATGCATGTAGAAAATTTATGCATGAATGCATGTATGCATGGTTTCAACAAGGAAAGCACGGTGGGCTAAGGTAACAAGTGGACACGGTGTCCGGTGCAACTAAGGCTTTGATAGTAGTAACCAAGGTTCTACAAAGTTCCCAAACCACAACCTCTCTTGCGTATATCATGGTAGTACAAAGCAACGCTTGTCCATGATTATCCGTAAGAAGGTTTAGTTTGAGTGTAGTATCGCGTGACAACTAAATTTCGAGACAACGCTCGGTTTAGCCACCGCACTACGTCCTAAGAAAGGCCAAGGATGGGCTTGGTAACTACGGTCCATAGCCTTCATCAGTCAATTGGAAGTAAAGTGCCTAAGCATGACAACACACGCCGACACCATCACCTCCAAAATGCCTCAGCTATGTGAGATTGATCGCGTAATCCAATGCACGAGGCAACCCCCGGAATGGATTGTCGATTATATCTCTTCCTAATCTTAAGTTCACTCAGCCCGGGTATAAGGCTTTTGATATTCTCACCCCACACGTACATAAAAAAATCTTTTTACATGTAACAAAAAAGCAAAGTATAAACATAAAGCACGTAAAACTAGGTGTAGCCCTAAAGTCCCCAGTGAAGTCGCCATTTCTGTCATCGCGATTTTCGGGTGTCAAATCATTGATTAGATTTGAACCTTTCAATCATTGATGTCTCTATTTTTTTGGGGAAGGTAAAATCGAGAAAAACCTTAGAAATTCTAAGTTCGGGGCTAATTTCATCACGGGAAGGTGTTAGGCACCCGCAATGACTATAGTATCCTATAGGAACCGTTTTACTATGCTTTACGTTTATGCGTTGCTTTTATCGCTATTTGTGAAAAGATTGATTTTAAGAATGAGAGGGAGAAGATTGGATTTTATTTTATTGGACTTGGAGAGATTTTGAGTCTCTTGCCTACATACCCCTTTTGAGGGATCAAAATTCCATGTAGTTCTCTTCCAAAATGTTTTTTGTGTGTTTATTTTGTTTTATAAGTTTGAAAAAAGATTTTGAAGAAGGGAAAGAGGCCGTATAGGCATTAGAATTGAAAACAAGTGAGGTTAGTCCAATTTATTTACAAAAAAAACGGTTAAAGTTGGAAATTAATTGCATTTTGATTTGATTAAGAAAATAAAGGGAAAATCCTTTGGAGTTTTGACTCCAAGGTTTATTTGGAAAATATTTGAAGTGATGGAAGTCGTTTGTTTTTAAAAGATTAATTTTCTCTAAGTATCGCGCATCCTAAACATACACCTAACGGTAGACATACAACGTGTGTGCGTGTGTCGGTGCATGTGTCGGTGTACATCATTATGGTCCATAGTCCTTTACATCGGGTCCTATTTTACATTCTATGATCTTGCATGAAATTAAAGAAAAGTAAACTATCCTAAAATATTACATGAGATAGTAGAAAATTGCAGGAAATTTAAAGAAAGAGATGAGAATGGGATGAAATGCTTATAATGTGCATGAAACATAGAGTAAAGAAGTTAGTAAAAAAACAAGACAAACTGACAATGGAATGCTAATTCTAACCAACATTGCAAAATATCACTAAATTGGCATAAAATCATACTTAACAAAATTAGCAAAATATCGCAAAATTGGCTTCAAGAATCAAATTTAACAAAGTCACACAATATCACAAAAACTAGAGTCATGAATTGATTTAAACAAACAAGAAGGTATCACTAACACTAGAATCATGAATTAACCTAAACAAACACCAAAATATCACTAAAACTAGAATCATGAACTAAACTACGCAAAACAACCAAATATCACTAAGGTTCAAGATTCAAACTAAACAAAATAGCAAAAGGATGCCAAAGTTAATATCATGAATCAAACTAAACAAAGTAACAAAATTAGGAGTATGGCTAGGAAAATCCAACTTAACAAGGCCCCATGAATTAGCAAGAAAATCAGAAATGAATTGCTCATGGAATCAAATGCCACTTACTAAAGTCACATGCCAAGAATTCGGACTCATATATGCAAGAAATCCACAAAACATACCAATTAAGTAGAGAATTAACTCCTATCATTTTTTATCAATTTTAACATGAAAAATCAACAACAAACAGTCGGGAAAATACCAAGAATCACATAATAAAAAAATAATTACGGAAGTATTCAATAAAATTGCAGCGAGCCAGAGGTTCAAACAGCAAGAGAGGTAGCGCAATTAGCAAAAGGATCAAGAAAAAATGAAGAAACCCGGAGCCCAAAGCAAATAAGCCCAAAATCCATGGATCTGATGGATCCGGACCAAACTTAACGCTCCAGGAGCGTTGGATTGATCCAAATCCATCAGAATTTTAATCAAACGGCCAAGAGTAGAAGAGAGTGGGTCGGGTTTGGGTCAACCCGAACCAGGCATGCATACATAAGGGCCTTGCGCCCGTTTTCGTTCAGTTTTCAGCATCGTTTCTCTTTCTTCTCTTCTTCTCCTACGCCGTTCTCTCACCCATGGATTCCAAACCCTAATCGCTCAAATTCGCACAGAAATAAAGGAATCTAGGCTTAAACTGTTCATATCCTTATCCTAAACACGAATCCATCAAGGACGAACGGTTCTAGCCATTGAAACGGCGAGAATCGTTGTGTTTGGTACCGGCTCAGACTGTTCGGATCCTTCGTGTTTCTTTGATTAAATACGTTGTAAGCTATGAGGAAGTACTTCGATTCACACTTGTGGTGGATTCTGAAGCTTTCCTTTGATTTTTCAAATTCTTTTGAGTTAGGGTTAGGGTTTTGGGTCCGAACAGTTCGAATTGGCTATAGATTCGTGTAATTCCGAATTTGCGATGATTTGTAAAGAGATAAGATGGAGTTTGAGTATTATCTGAGTCTTGCTTGAGGATTTGAATCGGAATCTTCGAAAACCTTGGATCTTGATTCTGTTTCACCGATTCCTTGTCTTGAATTTGGAACTTGACCGGTAAACTTCTTCTTTTTCTTCTGAACTGGTTCGGAATCCTTGAATTTCTTTCTCTCTTCTTCTCAAACGCGCCTCTGTGATCGCATTAGGGTTCGTTGCTTCTGTGACGAATCTGATGCTGGAATTGCAGAGGACAAGGCTCAATGATGAAGATTCATCACTGAATCTCTGAGAGCTGAAACAAACTCCATTGATTCTGTGTGGATTGAGCTTCTGAAACGGTTAGGGTTTGGAATTTTCTTCAATTTCTTGAGCTTGTTATGGTTTTTGATCTAACTGACATGAGAGAGAAAAATCTAACTCTGTTTGTGACTTGGCGCGTGATCTATGAAAGTTCTGACACCTAGAGCCTTATATAGGCTGACATGTGGACTGTGGACCAATTGGAATGTGCCACGTGGACCTTGAGCACCTGTGTAGCAATTCTGAAATATTTCTGACTCAAGGACCAAAATGCAATTATGTAAAAATTTGGGACTGAACTGCAATTTATTAAAGATTGGACTGTTTTTAAAAGAAATGAAAGAATTGGACTGTTTTCAAAAGAATTGGGACAAATTTGCAAAAAAACATAATATTTGGACTGAATTGCAATTTCTAAAAATGTTTGGACTAAAATGTAAAAATAATAAAATTGGCTAAAAAATGTAAT
Source organism: Medicago lupulina (assembly GCA_958299785.1). Taxonomy (NCBI): domain Eukaryota; kingdom Viridiplantae; phylum Streptophyta; class Magnoliopsida; order Fabales; family Fabaceae; genus Medicago; species Medicago lupulina. The sequence continues at coordinate 35,742,733 of OY283143.1, forward strand.
TTGAAATGCAACGTAAAGTGAAACAATTAAAATTGACAAAACGGACTAAAACGAACAAATTACCACAAATGAGGTATTTTAAAATACCTCTCTGCCCGAAATTTATTTGACGTGAAAAGACTAAAATGTCCCTGGGGGCAAAAACGACTCAAACTGACTCAGACTGACTCAGATGCAAAACTAAGATGATTTTTGTACAAAACTTGATTATTGATTCATGCAAGCAAATAGAAAAGACTCCGGGACAAATTGTAGGGACTAAAATAGGCTCCTTTGTAGGAAATGACCAAAATACCCTTTTGTATGATTTTATGCAAAAATTAAAAGGACTGAAGCAATAACGTATGCAGTTGACGCACAGTAGAAAACACGGTGAATTTGAAAGTATTAGAAAATAGCAGAGGAATTTGAATGAGTATTTTTTAGGTCCAAAATGAGGGTATGACAATATGTAAATCAAACGTCAAGATTAACAATCTTAAACCCAACTCATAACATATACATTGTAGCACATCATAACATCGTCATAAACATCATCATAAACAACATCACATCATATATCAACGTCTCAAACATCATCACATATATGTCACAATTGACTCGACTAAATGCAACACCTAACGTCTCAACATCATGCATGTGGTACCATATGATTATAGCATTAATATGCTTCACCGTCGCTTTGAGCAAATGCTCCACCGTCGCTTTGAGCATAAAGCTCCACCGTCTCATAAATATGCAAATGCATAGACTCGTCGTTTAACAACTTAATACACCGTCTCAAACATCATTACATTTTCAAGACTGATACATGCAGTTATAATAATTACATGGCAGAACATCATCTTGTTATTCATACACATTGCAACATTTAGCATCATTCACGTATCATCATACTCATACATCACTTATACACAACAATATATCATTTATCAACAGCTCAAGAGAAACATCAGCAATCATCTTTACATAATACATTAAAGGGTATAAAACCTCACTAACACTACCCAAAGGGTTCCTCTTAAAGTCCCATGCGAAACAGATCGCAAAACGAACAATCAGTCCTGAACCATCTAACTCGCCACGGCGAGTGATCTGCTTGCCACAGGCGAGTACTCACAACAGCTTACTCGCCAAAGGCGAGCTGGGGGCGAGCTGCAGGCGAGAAATCCTGGGTGCTCTCGGCCTTTTTGACATTTTTCACCAAAATCTTCATTTTTAAGTTCCCTAAACCCAATTTGGCTAAACCAACTTCACAAGTCATCTCTATAAATATTAAGGCACTCAAAACCATCTCCAATTGGGCCAAAGTCCTAAAATTTAAGGAACATGCTCGCCACGGCGAGCTATAATGCTCGCCTCGCGAGCAACAAGGGGGGTACTCGCCACGGCGAGTGATCACTCGCCACAGGCGAGCGATCTCAGAACCCACACGGGTTCAGACCAAAACTCACCAAAACCTGCCAATTCTCTCCAATCAAACCTCTAATTCATCTGCAAAGTCATCCTAGGGAATAATCTAGGTTCTGTATCCAGTTCCACAGCCTTATAACTCAATCTATCATCAATCCATCACAATTTCATCATAAACCCTAATTTCCAAACCCATCCCAATCCTCACCAAACTCTATGCCAATCAAGAACAGATGATTTACAATTAAATTACTGAAGTTAGGCTCACCCTTACCTGGAAAAATTATGCAGAAATGTAGCCTAGCCTCTTCTCCCCTCTTGAACTGTTTCCTCTTCTTTTCACCAAAAGTCTGTACGCGTTTTCTAAAATGTTTTCTCTTAACCTACTTCTCTTATATACTCCTCTCAATCTTTCTAATTCTATCTCAACCCTCACAACTCTTCCTAATTATAAATATAACCCCACCTCTTAAAATTCTATTTTTCTAACAAATCTCTTTATTTATCAAATAAATATTCATATAAACATCACTTATATTATTTTATTAAACAATAAAATAATAACACGTCACACGTCACAAATACGTCACATAATCATCAAAATCATATAATATATAATTATATACTATATCCTCTAATAAAATAATTAAATAATTAGAGAGGGCGTTACAGTACTCGCCACGGCGAGTAGTCACTTGCCACAGGCGAGCGATCTCAGAACCACTACGGGTTCACTCCAATTCTCACCAATTCATCTCAAAACTCTCATACTAAGCCTCTAATTCATCAGCATTGTTGTCCTAGGGGATAATCTAGGTTCTGTAACACGTTTCCACAGCAATACAACACATTCTCACATCAAATTCATCAAAATCACTAAAACCCTAACTCATGAAACTCATCTCAATTTCTTTCCAATCCCTAAGCCAATCATAAATAGATGAAATACTATTAATATAACTGAAGTTAGGCTCACCCTTACCTGGAAAAATCGCAGAAATTGCAGCCTAGCTTCTCCTCTTCCTTCAACCGTTCAATCTCTCTATATTCCAAAAGTCTGTACGCGTTTCTGATTATTTCCTTAACCTAATTTCCTTTTATACCACCTCCCAACTTATCTAATTCTATCTCAACCCTCATAACTCTTCCTATTTATAAATATAACCCCACTTCTCAAAATAATATATTTTTATAACAAATCTCTATTTTTCATATAAATATATATAAAAACATCACATATATTATTTTATTAAACAATAAAATAATCATCACGTCACACATCATAATTACGTCACAAAATCATCAAAAAATCATATAATATATAATAATATACTATATTCTCTAATAAAATAATTAAATAAATAAAGAGGGTGTAACGCCCTCTTTAATTATTTAATTATTTTATTAGGTGATATAGTATATATTTATATATTATATGCTTTTTGATGATTATGTGACGTGATTGTGATGTGTGATGCAATATTATTTTATTGTTTAATAAAATAATATAAGTGATGTTTATATGAAATATTTAGTTGGTAAATAAAGAGATTTGTTGGAAAAATAGATAATTTTAATAGATGGGGTTATATTTATAAATAAGAAGAGTTGTGAGGGTTGAGATAGAATTAATTAAGTTGAGAGGGAGTATATAAGAGAAGTAGGTTAAGAGAAATAGGGTACGCGTTGTCAGACTTGGGAAAAGAAGAGGAAACGGTTCAAGAAGGGAGAAGAGGCTAGGCTGCATTCTGCACAATTTTCCAGGTAAGGGTGAGCCTAACTTCAGTAATTTTAATGTTAAATCACCTGTTAATGATTAGCTAAGAGATTAGGAAGAATTGGGAAGAATTTCATGAACTAGGTTTTTGAGGATTTTAATGAATTTGATGTGAGATGGCTGTGAATTGGTGTAGAAACGTGTTACAGAATCTAGATTATCCCCTAGGACAACATTGCCGATGAATTAGAGGTTAGATTGGAGAGATTGGAGATGTTTTGGTGAGGTTTGGTCTGAACCCGTGTAGGTTCTGAGATCGCTCGCCTATGGCGAGTGACTACTCGCCGTGGCGAGTAACCCCTGGTTGCTCGCGAGGCGAGCAGTATAGCTCGCCGTGGCGAGCTTGTCCCTTAAATTTAGGACTTTTGCCAAACTTGAGACGTTTTTGAGTGCCTTGTTATTTATAGAGATGATCTGTGAAGTTGGTTTAGCCAAATTGAATTTAGAAAACCTTAAAACGGAGATTTTGGTGAAAAAGGTCAAAAAGGCCGAGAGCACCCAGGATTTCTCGCCTGCAGCTCGCCCCCAACTCGCCTTTGGCGAGTAAGCTGTTGTGAGTACTCGCCTGTGGCGAGCAGATCACTCGCCGTGGCGAGTTAGATGATTCAAGACTGATTGTTTCGTTTTGCGATCTGTTTCGCATGAGACTTTGAGAGGAGACATTTGGGTAGTATTTAGAGATGTTTTATATCCTTAGATGTAATCTGTAATGGGGATTGATGATGATTCCTTTATGATGTTGATAAATGATGTATTGTTGATAATAAGTGATGTTTGAATATGACTTATGTGATTATGATGATATTATGCGTTGCGATGTATATGATTAATGAGATGATGATCTGCCATGTAACTGTTATAACTGCATGTGTCAGTCTTGCATTACGAATGATGTTTTGAGAAGTTGAAATTAATTATTAAACGACGAGTCCATGCATTTGCATAATTATGAGACGGTGGAGCTTTATGCTCAAAGCGACGGTGGAGCATTTGCTCAAAGCGACGGTGAAGCATATTAATGCTATAAATATATGGTACCACATGCATGATGTTGAGACGTTAAGAGTTGCATTTAGTTGAGTCAATTGTTGACATATTATGAGACGATGTTTGAGACGTTGATGTATATGTTTAAAGATGTTTATGATGATGTACGATGTGTTGTAACAACCTGATTATGTGTTGGATTATGTTGTTAATCTTGATATTTGATTTATTCATTAATATTATTGTTGTGAATCTCACCCCTTCTGCTGGAATTGCCGCCTTGTGGGCAAGTGCAGGTAACCAGTCTTAGATGCGATGATGCGATGAGTCTTGTGTGACGTAGGATTGCTCTGATATGTAACGGGATGGGGTCTTTATTTTGGGTCTATTCCTTTATGTATCATGTTTGAATAAATGATGACTTTAGGATTTTATTGGTGTGAGACTTAAATATTTTGAGACGTTTTGATGGCTTTGAGCCAAGACTATTTATGAAGATGTGACTTTTGAATTCCGCTGCTATAAATGACTATTTTGCGAAGGATAAATTATTATCTAAATGTCGTTAAGATGAAATGTGACACTCCTTTTTGAGATGTACTCTGATTTATGTGTTTATTAAATGAAATTTTTAAGACGGGAAATTGGGAGTGTTACAGAGGGCGTTACAGAGATCATGTTGTGTAGATGACGTTAGAGAACGTTCTTGCACAACATGATCATCAAGCATGCAACAAGGAAAATAGAATGGTTCTTGGGTATCAATTTCAAAACCAAAGCCTTTTGTTTCAAACACGATCTTACCTCCCTTAACATCAATACGAGTTCCCGTAGTAGCGAGAAAGGGTCTTCCTAAAAGTATAGGCACTAGATCGTCCTCACCCATATCTAAAATTACAAAGTCAGTCGGGATGTACATCCCTCCTACCTCGACGGGTATATATTCAATAAATCCAGCGGGACTAACTATGGTTCCATTGGCTAGTCTTAGGGTAGCTTTATTACGTTTTAATTCACCTATGCCCATCCTCTTGAAGAGGGACAAGGGTAACAAGCTAACACTAGATCCTAAATCACACATGGCCTTATCAATGGCCTCACTTCCAATTACACAAGGTATAGAGAAACTACCCGGATCCCCAAGTTTATAAGGAAGCTTCTTGATGATTGCACTACTCTCCCTAGTCAAAGCTATTGTCTCTTTATGCTCTAAAGCCTTTTTCTTTGAAATTTTTTTCTTAATAAACTTGGAATATAGAGGCATTCGAGTCAAAGCTTCCACAAAGGGAATTTTAATGCAAATCTTCGTAAGTATATTCATGAACTTTTTAAATTTAGCCTCCAAGCAAGGCTTAGCAAGCCCTAATGGCACGGGTGTCTTGGATTGTTTCTCACTCTCTACCATAGCTACCTCACCTTGATACTCATTACTCTCTCCCTCAATGGTTCTAGCTTTAACAACGGTATCCTTTAACTTCCCACCATTCCCTAATGATATAGCGTTAACACGAGTTTGTGGGTTGGTTTCGGTTTGTCCAGGAAAGATTCCTGGTGTTTGAGAGGATGTGGCCACTTGTTGGGCCACTTGGGAGATTTGTGTTTCAAGCATCTTATTATGGGTAGCAAAAGAGTCGACCTTGGCATTAAGTTTGGTTAGAGAATCATTTATAAATCCGGTTTGGGTTTTCAATTCTTGAATTTGTTTACTTTGATTCATGATATAGCTTTCCATTAAAATTTCCAAACCAGATTTTTGATTGGTCCTCTGGTTGTTTGTATAGTCGGGTGGTGCTATTTATCCATAGGAATTTTGAGGGGATTTATAAAAGTTTTGGTTTTGACTCATTCCTTGGTTGTATTGAGCATAGTTCATTTGCTGAATACTATCAATAGCACTACCTAGTTGACAATCAACACCAATATGGCCATGAATACCATAGACTTCACAAGGAGGAGATGAAGAAGAAGGATTGATAGCACTGACATTAAGTTTTTCAAGTTTTTGGGTTAATGCATCAACTTTAGCAGCAAGATGATCATAGTTAGAGACTTCGTACATACCTGCCTCTTTCTTATAGGGAGTAGGAGCTGTTAAGGCTCTCTCATTGGTCCATTGGTAGTGATTCTGGGCCATATCCTCAATCAAGGCGTATACTGCTGTAAGGTTCTTGTTCATCAAGGCTCCACCTGCAGCTGCATCAACAGTCATTTTAGTGGTATAAGATAAGCCATTATAAAAAGTGTGGACTATGAGTCACTTTTCCAAACCATGGTGGGGACAAATTCGGAGCATTTCTTTGAAACGCTCCCATGCATCATAGAGAGATTCCCCATCCTTTTGGTTGAAACGTGTAATTTGGTCCCTAAGTTTGGCGGTTTTAGAAGGGGGAAAAAATCGGGCAAGGAATGCTCGCCTCATTTGATCCCATGAGGTGATGGAACCGACCTCTAGAGAATGGAACCAAGCACTAGCTCTATCCCTTAAGGAAAAAGGAAAGAGATGAAGTCTTACAGCTTCTTGGTTCTCTTTTAGGGTGCCACTAAGTCTTAGGAAAGTAGAGATATGAAGGTTAGGGTCCTCAATAGGTGATCCAGAAAACTGATTTTGTTGCACCAAGTTAAGAAGTGCAGGTTTAATCTCAAATCTTGCATCCTCAACCGTTGGGTACATAATAATAGCTTGTGGCTCTTCCGTTGAAGGAGTAGCGTACTCTTTGAGAGTACGTTCAGCCATGGCAATATTATTTTGTGCTTCTCTTCTCCTTTTGCGCAAATATCTTTCAATCTCAGGTACGAATGCATCAAGACTTTTAGACCTTCGCATAAAAGGGAAAGAACCCAAGAAATTAACGGTGACAAAAGAAGAGAGAAGAATAAAAGAGAAAAAATTAGCAAAGAAAAAGTAAAAAAAAATAATGAAGGAAATTCTAATCACAAGAAAAAGTTAATCAAATTAGTAAACTCCCCGGCAACGGCGCCAAAAACTTGATGGGATAAAACTGCAAGTGCACGGTCTTATCGGAGTAGTAATAAAGAGAGTATCGTTCCGACAGGGAGTTGGTCAATTCAATCAACTTAGAGTTATGATTAGAAGAGAAAATAATAAATTTAGAGTTTTAAAATGTTGGAAGAGAAAATAGTATAAAAGAGAGCCTTGGGATTATTGGTTCATCTTAATGACAAACCCTCCACAAACTGAAGCTTTAACCTTATAACTTTATGTTGGACCTAATTTCTAATGACCGGTTTCCCTTTAGCCCCTTACTTTTCCTCTCAGTCCAGTAAGAGTTTACTCCTAGCAATCAATCCTATTTTGCTGAATTGATTACTAGGAGATGCATTAAGGGTGTGAAACTACTTCGTCCAAAGATTGCAAAGACTATTTTGCTGCCTTTGCAATCTCTGTCTAAATTCACTTGTTCCAATATCAAGACTCGGCTTTCGCTTTATGAATTGATATTTGGGATAATGGATTAATAATTATCAAACCCTCAGCTTTCGCGTCCACAGTTTGATAATGATTAATCCATGTTAAAGTGGTGAATTTAGATTAGAAATTAGGTTTACATAAGGTTTAGGAAGAAAACTTGGTTTGTTTTGGATTATGTCATTAGACTATCCAACAATCCTAAGACAAGAGAAGTCTACTAACTCATGATCATAATAGATAAGGGGAAGAAGAGAGAAGACATAAAATAAATAATAATAAAATAAAGAGAGAAATTATTATTAGAAAGACAACTGTCACTATTGTATTCCAAGAATAAGATGAATGTTTGTGGTGGAAGACTACTCTATTTATAGCTTACAATTGACTTAAAATCTAAGCAACTATAATGTTAGAGTGTCCCACAAGAAACTGTGGGCCTAAACTACAAAACAGAGTAGCTTGCAGGAGAAGAAAAAGCAGCAAAAGGGATCCTGAGAGGTGGCACGGCCGTGCCAAGCTTCTGACTTGGGGGCATCGTATTTTTGTGCTGAATCTTGTATTTTTCCAGCCCGAATCAGCTCCTAATCCTCTTTCTTTTGCTTCAAGACTGCTCCACCCAATATTCGTTCCTGAAATATATTTTATTGAATCTTAAAGTAAATTTCTCAAAAAAGGAAATAACAATAATATAAAATAAACTCAAATCTAAATAAAACAAGGTTAAATATTATTTAGAATAAACTAATTATTAATCCATTAAATAGCTCAAAAGGAAATAATAATAAAATAAAATAGACTTAAATCTAGATAAAACGAGATTAAATATTATATTAAATATACTAATTATTGACTCATCAAGATTCATTAGTATAACCAAATATTATATCATCAACATATATCTGCACAACAAGAATGTCTTTCTAAAGAGTCCTTCTGAAGAGTGTTGTGTCAACTTGACCTCTTTTAAAATCATTTTTAATCAGGAAATTACTTAGTCTATCATACCAAGCTCTGGGAGCTTGTTTCAAGCCATATAGTGATTTCTTAAGTTTATAAACATGGTCAGGATGCTTAAGATCCTCAAAACCAGGAGGTTGCTTGACAAACACTTCTTCTTATATGACTCCATTAAGAATGCACTATTGACATCCATTTGATATAATATTATGTCATGATTAACTGCATAGGATAGAAATAACCTGATTTCTTCCAATCTTGCAACTGTAGCAAATGTTTTAGTGTAATCAATGCCTTCTTGTTGACTGTAACCTTGTGCAACAAATCTAGCTTTGTTTCTGATTACTTCACCTTGTTCATTCAGGTTGTTTCTGACTACCCATTTTGTTCCAATAATGTTCTTCTGCTGAGGTTTGGGTTCTAGATCCCACACATAATTTCTTTGAAGCTGAATGAGCTCTTCTTGCATATCTAGTATCCATCCATCATCTGAAAGTGCTTCATCAATGGTAGCAGGTTCAATTACTGAGAACAATCCTATCATAGATTCTTCTTGTCTGAAATATGATCTTGTTCTTCTAGGACTGTCTTTGTTTGCAATGATTTGATCCTTATGATGTGAAGACTTGTACTTGAATGTATTCTTGGATTGATTAGCTTGCTGAGAGCCATCTTGAGCTTCATCAGAAGCTACTTCATCTTGAGCTTCTGAAGTTGATTCAGCTTCTCGACTATCTTCAGATTCAACAGTCTGATCAGGTTCTGGAGTGTCTTTAGTAACCTGTATATCTACAAAACTTTCATCTTGATCTGTGTAACAACCTAATTTTTTGTTATTTTATTTTTATGTGTTTGTGTATGATTATTTATCTTTGGGTGTAATTTCTTGGGTTTTTCGTGTTAGAAGGGTATTTTAGTCTTTTGGTGAGCAAGGGTAATTTAGTAATTTCGGTTGAGGGTTATTTTTAACGTTTTGAGTGAGAACCATTTATTTTATTAAGATTGTTAGCGAGTTGTGGTAATTAATTAAGAGGGATAGTATTCTTGGAAATTGAGGTAAGAGGGACAATATTCAACCATAATCCTTTTAATTTTTCATCTCTTTACTACCCATGTTCAAAAGTGCTTATTTGATAAAAGATTATTTGGTTAAGTGATTATTTGAGTTTTAATTGTGGAAATTCGTGCTTAGGTTTTGATGATATGTTCATGTATGTGAATTGAATGATAATTGTGTTGTTGAGGTTGAATTTGCATGCCTAAATGTATATATATGGGTATGTTTTGTTTTTGTGTGAAATTGATGAAGAATGAAGTTGTAGTTGTTGAATTGTGAATGGTTTAATGATTATTTGTTGTTGTTGTTTTGGGATGTGTTGTTGATAAATTAATGCTTTGGGCATCCTTATTTATGGATTGGTGATGAGAATTGTTGTTGTTGTTGAAAGTTTGGTGAAACTTGTGAGATTGTTGAATTATGACGAATTGATGTGTTAATTTTCAAGTTTTGTGAATCTTTGAGTGTCTTTTCTTGTATATGACCTGTAAACATATTTGGGATGAGTTTTGGGCATTTGAAAGATCAATATTTAGATTTTGGGTGAAAAGGGTTTGAAACCCGAAACTTTTTGATAGAACTGATGACCGTTCGCTTGAGCGAGCGCCAAGCGAAAAAGCCCAGTTGGTTTTGGACACAGGTCGCTTGAGCGAGCCCCAAGCGAGCTTCAAGCGAGTGAGCCCAGAAGCTACTGGAAGCTGGTTGCTTAAGCGAGCAACCCTTCGCTTAAGCGAGCAGCACCCTGTTCAGCAATTATTTGTTTTTCGTTTCGTACACTTGGGGACCAATCCGGGCTTTCTAAAATGTTTCTTTTGACTTGTTTAATCACTGTTTATACATCTAATCCTACTCGAACATCATTTGAAGTCAAATTGGACATTATTTTACGAAATGAACTTAACTTTTGGAAAATGTCTAAAAACGCCGATTTTTCTCAAGTGAATGATATAGGGTTAAGTATGTATGCTGTTTATGTGGTTACTAAAATGGTATTGATTTATTTCATTGAGAGTTAAATTGTTTTGCTTTGAAAATGGATTCTATTTGGAAAAGTGGCATTATGAGACGAACTTTATGATTTGTGAGATTCCATAGTAATTGGCCGGTGAAACACTCATGTACGTACACCTACATTCATATGTGATTAGTGTGCATACATAGTTGAGAGGCAATTGAGTTGTTTTTCTTAGTTTTGATTCAATAGCCTTAATTGTTTAAAGTTGTGAAATATATTATACGAACTTGGTTGAAAATATTCATTGGAACCGATTACCTTGAAAATCCTTTATGAATAGTTTGTTATGAATAAATAAATATGTATGAATGATTGATGGGTGTTGAATATGATGTTTATCATAATGTGGTGTATTTTCTCCTTTACTTGAACTGTGAGAATTATATGAAGTTGTTGAACTACTATGGTGACGTTGTTGGTGTTTATATATGTTATGTCCATATATGTTGTTGGTGAATTTTCTTACATGCTATTGGTGTTGAATTTTTGGTGAAATCATGTACTCTTATAGCCATATTGTGGTGAATATATGCATAGTTGATTGAGTCATATGTTCATGCATCACATGTTGAGTCGGATGTTTACATCCATATTGCCGTTGACCGGATACTTGTGTCCATATAGCCGTTGACAATGATGTTCAGTTGGCATCAAGGGTGACGACCTCGAAGGTGATTTGGTACCACACGTGTCTAGGCACATTGCATGTTTAGGATGAGTCATAATTGTTTATGTGCTCGATGTGAATTACGTGTTGGTGTTGTTGTGTGCTTGGTGATTAGTTGCAATTGATGAATCTTATACTTGTGCAAATATTGTTGATGATAATTTATGACGATGCTCATTTATGAACGATGAAATATTATGTTTATTTAATCCTGTTTATCTTTTCGATTATGATTGATGTGAAGCTAACCCCTAGTGGTCTGTGGTGGACCGCCTACCTATTTGTATGAATGGGTAGACGGCGTGAAGGATTAGTTGATTTGCATTGCTTGGTGAGTTGCTTGAGGATAGCGGGAGCTTCCTCCGTTTATTTCGATTTCGTGTCTTAGATAGGCTCTGATCTAGGACGACGTTTCCTTTTATGTTGCTTGGATTATCTTTATGGTTGAGATTTGCCCTCATGTTGGGATTTGATTATTATACTATTTGGATGTATTTATGAGATAATGACATGGCTACTTGAGGTGTATTATATATATTTGCGCTGTGATTTTTTTTTCCTGTTGAAATTTTATGCATGTCTATTGTGGATCATTCGAAGACGTGACGTCTATTTCTTAATTATTTATTATAATTGCGTGATTTATCGCTTTAATAGAAATAGGGTGTTACAAGTTGGTATAAGAGCCATGTCGGTCATGTCCGGACCAAAACCCGGTGAATTACCTGTTGTATTCGAATGGTATATTGACTTACCATCGATACTTGTTGTGATGTTTTGTTGTTGTTCCCGTTGTATGCGATATGTACGAAAGTACTATCGGTACTTGTTCCGGTGTTTTTTTTTTTAGGCGTGTCTGAGCTAAGTGGAGGAGTAGCAGCATATTCTAGGTGTTGTAGAGGTATCTTTTGGTTGGAGAAGCTCAGTTGGTTGTGGTTGCGGTTACTGCTAAGTCTGAGGAGCTTTCGAGGTTTTGTGCCTACATCAACACAGAGGATGCTATGGTTTCTAAGTGTGTGAAGTTTGAGAATGGCCTGAGGCCGGAAATCTATCAGTACATCTGTTTCCATGAGATTAGAGACTTTGACACTTTGGTGCATAAGTGTCGCATGTTTGATGACACCAGGAAGGCTAGGATGAATTATTACAAAGTTGTGAACGACAAGAAAGGAAAAGACCATGTATTAGGGAAGCCGTACAATAAGGATAAAGGGAAGAAGAAAGAGGTTGGTGGAGGCTCTAAGCCGAATGTGGCTGATGTCAGGTGCTTTAAGTGTCGAATTTTGGGGCATTATTCCAATGAATGTATGAAAGGAGATAGTTGCTACAAGTGTGCTCAGAAGGGTCACAAGGCTTATGAGTGCAATAGGGAGATTACTTGTTTCAATTGTGGTGAAGCGGGTCATTTGAATACTAAGTGTACCAAACCGAAGAAGGCAGCGGGTAAGGTGTTTGCTTTGAATGCAGAGGAGGTTGAGCAGCCGAATAATCTCATCAGAGGTATGTGTTTTATCAATAGTACTCCTTTGATTGCAATTATTGATACTGGTGCTACGCATTCTTTTATCGCGAGTAGTTATGTTGAGCGTTTGGGCTTGGTTGTAACTCCGTTGTTGCGTGGACTGGTCATCGATACCCCGACCAATGGCTCGGTGACTACTTCCTTGGTGTGTGCTAAGTGTGCCGTTAGTTTTGGTTGTGTTGACTTTGAGTTGGATTTGGTTTGCTTACCGTTGAAGCATATGGACGTGATTTTCAGAATAGATTGGATGTTGACTTTTGGTGTTAACATCAATTGTTTAACCAAGAGTGTAACATTCTCTAAGCCGGTGGATGAAGGAGGTGGGAAGTTCTTGACCGTGGAGCAAGTGAAGAAGTCCTTGGATGGTGAAGCTAGTGTGTTTATGATGTTTGCTTCGTTGAAGGAAAGTAGTAAGAAAGGTGTTGGCGATTTGCCGGTAGAGCAAGAGTTTCCAGAAGTGTTTCCAGACGAAATTACCGACTTACCGCCGAAGAGGGAAGTTGAGTTTGCAATTGATTTGGTGCCAGGAAAGAGTCCTATTTCGATTGTGCCGTATCGGATGTCTGCATTAGAGTTGGGCGAGTTGAAGAAGCAGTTGGAAGAGTTACTCGAGAAGCAATTCATTAGGCCGAGTGTTTCTCCGTGGGGTGCTCCTGTGTTGTTGGTGAAGAAGAAGGATGGTAGTATGAGGTTGTGTGTGGATTACTGGCAGTTGAACAAGGTGACTATCAAGAATCGGTATCCGCTTCCGAGGATTGATGATTTGATGGACCAGTTGGTTGGTGTAGAGGTGTTTAGTAAGATTAACTTGAGGTCAGGATATCATCATATAAGAGTGAAGGCGGAAGATATATCTAAAACTGCGTTCAGGACGAGGTATGGTCACTATGAGTATTATGTGATGCCGTTTGGTGTGACTAATGCGATAGGTGTTTTCATGGAGTATATGAATAGGATTTTCCATCCTTCTTTGGATCAGTTTGTGGTGGTGTTTATAGATGATATTTTGGTGTATTCGAAGTCGGAGGAGGAGCATGCCGAGCATTTGAGGATTGTGTTGCAAGTCTTGAAGGAGAAGCAGTTGTTCCCTAAGTTGTCGAAGTGTGAGTTTTGGTTGCGGGAAATGAGTTTTCTTGGTCATGTGATTTCGAAAGGTGGCATTGCGGTGGATCCGTCGAAGGGTGATGCAGTGATGCAGTGGGAATCGCCGAAGTCTGTTTTTGAGGTTAGAAGTTTTCTTGGATAGGCAGGTTACTATCGGAGGTTCATTGATGGATTCTCTAAGTTATCGTTGTCATTGACGCAGTTGACTCGGAAAGGGCAAGCTTATGTTTGGGATTCCAAGTGTGAAAATAGTTTTCTTGAGTTGAAGAAGAGGTTAACTTCAGCGCCTGTGTTGATTTTGCCGAATCCAAAGGAATCATTTGTTGTGTATTGTGATGTTTCGAAGATGGGTCTTAGTGGTGTGTTAATGCAGAATCGTCAGGCTGTGGCTTATGCATAAAGGCAGTTGAAAGTGTTTGAAGATTTGGAGGCATTAATTGTAACACCCCATTTTCCCAACATGTAAATAACATATAATAAATCAGAGTTAAATTCACTATTTATTTAAACAACTGCTTTCAATAATTCAAATAATGTCGCAGCGGAAAATATTCAACGTTTTAATAAAAAACTCGGCACTATGGCCTCAACATCAGCAACATAATGAAGTTTCAAATCCAAAGGTGGTTCAACAACAACAACTTAAAAAGTAATACGTAACAAGGAAAACAAAACATAGAAATATCCCCATCTCGTTACGTATCAGAGCATGACTCCTATGACGACACGAGGAATCAACTCACATCAGCGGTTACTCCAGGTTATCTGCATGTTACCCACGTAGAGGCAACATTTAAACAGAAGGGGTGAGATTTCACATTCAATAATAATAAGCAACAATTCATATAAAGAATAAATCAACTGAAACAACAACTTTTCATCATTAATAAATACTTCACATAATTCCAACAACAATCATCATTTAACTTCATTCAATAATGCATCAACAACGACTCAACAATGCAACAACGACTACTCAACAAATGCAGCATGATTATGCATGTGGTACCAACAGAGCATCAAGCTCCCTTCGCTAAAGTCATAATTGGACTTGTTAGGCTAAAACCCCCTTCGCTAAAGTGATATTCGACTTGTCAGGCTACAGCCCCTTTCGCTTGACAATGGTTATTTAAACGACACAACTTAAATGCAACGACACAAATTAAATGCAACGACACAACTTAAATGCAATGTCATCAACATCTTAAATTCATATCGAATCAACCACAAAATATCTGCACATCAATTCAAAACCAGTGAAACGATAAATCCGTTATCAACAACTTTCATATTTATAACAAAATCCAACTCAAAACAGAAACGAGTGAAAAAGACACAAGAACGCGAAACGGGAAATCTGCCACTAAACAGTTCGCTAGGCAAACACAACTACTCGTTGTGGCGAGAGATGACGTCTACTCGCTAGGCGGGGAAAACATTCGCTGTGGCGAGTTGGGATCTACTCCTCGGGCGACTAAAAACACTCGTTGTGGCGAGTTGGGAAGTAATCGCCAGGCGACCAAGAACACTCGCTGGGTGAGCGATGACATCTGCTCGCTAGGCGAGATTGAGCACTCGCCGTGGCGAGCGATGATAGACAGGTTGGTGAACAGACCTCTGTTCTCACTCCAAAACCCTAATTTTGACAACCCCAAACCCAAAAATGGATAGGAAACATTACATACTGTTATTCTACAACCTAGACATCACTTCCTTACATTAATTCATGGAATTACCTACACTTTCAACAAATTTTATAGAATTTAGACCTAATTCCTATAATCTCAAAACTCAACAACAACAACAACAACATGATTAGACCCTTTAGAGAATCATATGCTTAAGATTATAGAAAGTTAGTCCCACCCTTAACTTAGGTTTGTTGAATTCTGAAATCTACAAGCTTCTCTTCACTAACTTCTCACTTTTCTCTTTTTCTCCCAAAAACTGTTTTTTCACGTATACTGACTTTCTATTCCCTACCTCTTATATTCTTAACCTAATAACTTTTCCTTATTCCCAAAACTGCCCTTACTGCCTCAATATTCTATTTTAATTGTATGCCTTCACTAACAATATTTTAATAAACTACTAATATTACTAACACATAACACAAAAACCCACACACCGCAATTATTCAAATAAAATATATAAAAAGACACTAAATTCGACAAATTGAATAGATAATAAAAATAGGGCGTTACAACTCTCTCCCACTTAAAATATTTTCGTCCTCGAAAATGTGCCTCATGTAAACAACTCTGGATATGAGTCCAGCAACTTGCTCTCCAACTCCCACGTCAAACTTTCACCAGCTGCTCCTCCCCAAACGACTTTCACAAGAGGTATCTCCTTGCCTCTCAGCTTCTTCACTTCACGACCTTCAATCCTCACTGGTAAGGTCTCGATCATAAGGTTGTCTTTTACTTGCACATCATCTCTTGGAATCACATGAGATGGATCCGAAACATACTTCTGAACTTGCGACACATGAAACACATCATGCAAGTTTGAAAGATGCGGTGGCAAACCCACTCTATAAGGAACCGTCCCAACCCTCTCCAAAATCTGATACAGGCCAATGAACCTCAGAGTCAATTTCTTTGATTTTAGCACCCGTCTAACATCGGTCACGGGAGTGACTCTCAAAAACACATGGTCTCCTTCTTGAAACTCAAGATCCTTCCTACGCTTATCATGGTTACTCTTTTGTCTACTCTGCGACGCTTTCATCTTCTCTCTAATCAACTTGACTTTCTTAGTAGTCTGTTGGACAATCTCTGGTCCTAGCACCACACTCTCACCAGACTCATACCAACATAACGGAGTTCTGCATCTCCGACCATACAACGCTTCGAACGGTGCCATTCCAATGCTAGAATGGTAATTGTTATTGTAAGTGAACTCGATCAATGGAAGATGACTATCCCAAGTTCCCCCTTGCTCATGTACACAAACTCTCAACAAGTCCTCCAACGAATGAATTGTCCTCTCTGCCTGTCCATCTGTCTGTGGATGATACATCGAACTCAACCTCAATTAAGAACCCAACACCTCCTGCAGACTCTTCCAAAATCTATAAGTAAATCTTGGATCTCTATCTAATATAATACTCGATGGAACACCATAGCTTCACAATCTCACGGATATAAATTTCCGCCAACTAAGATATAGGAAAACTGATGTTAATCGGAATGAAATGAGCTGACTTCGTCAGTCTATCCACAATTACCCAAATCGCATCATGTCCTTTTAGAGCATTCGGCAAACTCGTCAAAAAATCCATTGATATACTATCTCACTTCCACTCTGGAACATCTAAAGGTATCAACAACCCAACAGGTTTCTGATGTTCAACTTTCGATTTCTGACAAATTAGACATGCATACACAAATTGCGCCACATCTCGCTTCAACCCTGACCACCAAGACAATTTCTTCAAATCATGATACATTTTTGTAGCTCCCGGATGAATACTCAAGTTACTTATATGAATTTCTTCCAGAATCATCTTTTTCATTTCTGCATTGTAACACCCCGTTTTCCCAACATAAAAATTTCTTTAAAAAGAATAGCATGCATCAGAGTAAACACGTAAACAGGGCATCACATATCTTAAAACATCTCATGTCAATGAATAAATAGTCATTAAATCTTCATAAATTATTAATCTTTAACACAGCGGAAAATCATAAACAAAGGCATCTCAAAAGTCTTTGGCACGCAGGCCTCATCAACATCTTATTAGCAAAATCTTCAAAATAAACATAAGCATGTAAAATGACATAATACGCAGGGAACAGAGAAAATAAAGAAGATCCCCTATCCCGTTACGTATCAGAGCACCTAGACTCGACTGCAGAAATCCTCACACGTCTGCACCTAATCTTGGTTACCTGCACTTGCCCACGAGGCGGCAATTCCAGCAGAAGGGGTGAGATTCACAAATAATTATATTAAACATGTAATTAAATAATCACAATTCAACAACCAACATAATTCAACTTATCACAGATAAACATCTAGCATTTAGAACATCAACATAAACAACACATCATTTAGCATCATCATAATCAACATCATAAACGTCTTAAATAAACATCTTAGACGACACGACTCGACATCATCACTTGACTATGCACCCCTACGTCTTATATGCATGTGGTACCAATCCAGGGCATGAGCCCCCGTCGCTATGAGCATAAATATACTCCAAGGCATAAGCCTTCGTCGCTGGTGAGCAAAGCTCCAGGGCATAAGCCCTCGTCGCTGGTGAGTAAAAACTCCAGGGCATAAGCCCCCATCATAGAATGAGTATGCATGAGACTCAACACTTTTAACTTAAACAAGTTAACATCTTAAACGTCGCAAAACATCTTAATCATCAAGGACTGACACATGCAGCAACTATACATACATAGACAGCAACATGGCAGCAAGTACTTCATAAGGCATAACATTAATATGGCAAACATCGCATGTAATTCAAGCATTCATCACTTATTCAATTCATATATCACACATAAGCTTCATAAAATCATCAAAAACAGTCTCAATCATCATGTAACATCATTACAGATTATAATAAACATCATTAGAAGTCCCAGAAGCTACCCAAAGGTCATCTCTCAAGGTTTCATGCGAAACAGTTCACAAACAGTACACGGTTCTGGGTTCTGACACAACTCGCTATGGCGAGTGGGAATGCTCGCCTCGCGAGTAACTTAGGCCTTGCTCGCTATGGCGGGTGGAAATGCTCGCCTCGCGAGCTCTAGGGTACTGCTCGCTATGGCGAGCTGGGATGCTCGCCTCGCGAGTAAACTAGGTCTACTCGCCGCGGCGAGTGCAAAGCTCGCCTCAGGCGAGCGATGAACAGACTGCTACGGGTTCTGCGAAAATCACACAAAAGTGTCCCAAATTCACCATCTAAGTCATCTAAACTCTCAGAAACATCATCATTATGGTTAATCTACGTTCTGCACTCATCCTACACTTCTGTTCTACAGTTTCATGGCTTAATTCATGGTTTTTCTTCACTTTTAACCTAAATTCAATTCTCTCAAAACAGCCCTATGATTGTTTAATCTTGATTAGATGAATTACAGAATAATATAATCAAATGCTAGGCTCACCCTTACCTGATCAAAGCAGAAAATCGCAGCCCTAATGCTCTTCTCCCTTCACGTCCGTTTTCTCTCTTTTTTCCAAAACTCTGACAACGCGTACTGACTCTCTCTTGACCTAATTTCCCTTTATATACTCCCAACAAATCTTATCTTATTTACTCTTTCTCCCACAAAACTCTCTAAAATCCAAAACTAACCCACAACTAAATATTTTATTTTATTTTCAAATCTTATTTTATTAAACAATAAAATAAGTCGTCACGTCACATAAAAACATCTTAAATCTTCACTTAACATCACATAATATATATAAAAATATATAGCAACTTCTCAAATAAATCAAATAATTAAATAATCAAAAATGGGCGTTACAACTCTCCCCAACTTAAAAGATTTTCGTCCTCGAAAATTACCTCAAGCAAACAACTCAGGGTATGACTCTAGCATCTTACTCTCCAATTCCCACGTCAAGCTTTCGCCAGTCGCTCCCGACCAAACGACTCTAACGAGAGGTATCTCCTTGCCCCTCAGCGTCTTCGTCTTTCTGTCATCAATCCTCACTGGTAAGGTCTCAACCGTAAGGTTGTCCCTAACTTGCACATCATCACTCTGGATCACATGAGACGGATCCGAAACATACGTCCTCAGTTGCGACACATGGAACACGTCGTGCAAATTCGACAGATGTGGTGGCAATCCAATACGATAGGCCACCGCCCCAATCCTCTCTGATATCTGATACGGACCAATAAACTTCGGGGTTAACTTCTTTGACTTCAATGCACGACCAACACCGGTCATAGGAGTCACTCTCAGGAACACATGATCTCCCTCTTGGAACTCAAGGTCCTTCCTACGCTTATCATGATAACTCTTTTGTCGACTCTGCGACGCTTTCATCTTCTCTTGGATCATTCTTACTTTCTCAGTAGTCTGTTGAACAATCTCCGGTCCTAACATCACATTCTCGCCTGACTCAAACCAACACAACGAAGTTCTGCATCTCCGACCATACAAAGCCTCAAAGGGTGCCATCCCAATACTCGAATGGTAACTGTTGTTGTACGTGAACTCTATCAATGGAAGATGACTATCCCAAGTTCCTCCTTGCTCAAGTACACACACCCTCAACAAATCTTCCAACGACTGAATCGTCCTCTCCGACTGACCATCTGTCTGCGGATGATAAGCCGAACTCAACCTCAACTGAGAACCTAACGCCTCTTGCAAACTCTTCCAAAATCTAGAAGTAAACCTCGGGTCTCTATCTGATACGATGCTCGAAGGAACACCATGCAACTTCACAATCTCCTTGACATAGATCTCGGCCAACTGAGCAACAGGAAAAGTAATATTAATCGGTAGAAAATGAGCCGACTTCGTCAATCTATCAACAATCACCCAAATAGCGTCATTCCATTTAGGAGTATTCGGCAGGCTCGTCACAAAATCCATGGATATACTATCCCATTTCCACTCTGGCACATCTAAAGGTACCATCATACCAGCAGGTTTCTGATGCTCAACCTTCAATTTCTGACAAACCAAACAAGAATAAACAAACTGTGCCACGTCACGTTTCAAACCAGACCACCAAAACAACTTCTTTAAATCATGATACATCTTCGTAGCTCCCGGATGAATACTCAAGCTACTTCTATGACTCTCTTCAAGGATCATCTTCTTCATTTCCTCATTATCGGGTATGCAAATTCGACCTCGGAATCTTAACACTCCTTGATCATCCACCTTAAAGTCACTATCCTCCGTCTGATTACTAGCAACCAACAAGTCCACAAACTTAACATCTTCTTTCTGTGCCTCTTTGATACTTTTCAAGAAATCACTATCAATCTTCAGCATTCCCAGCTTTACACTCTGAGGCGTTCTTTCACAAACTAAACTCAAATCTCTGAACTGTTCAAGTAACTCGAATTCCTTCACCATCATAGCGGACATATGCAAAGTCTTCCTACTCAAGGCATCTGCAACCACATTAGCTTTGCCCGGATGATAATTCAAACCAAAGTCATAATCTTTCAACAATTCAAGCCACCTTCGCTGCCTCATATTCAATTCCTTCTGGTCAAACAAGTACTTCAAACTCTTGTGATCACTAAACACTTCGAACCTCGAACCATACAAGTAATGTCTCCATATTTTCAATACAAAGACCACAGCTGCCAATTCCAAGTCATGCGTCGGATAATTCTTCTCATGAATCCTCAATTGCCTTGAAGCATAAGCTACCACTTTACCACCTTGCATAAGAACACCACGTAAACCCAACTTGGACGCATCACAATACACCACAAAAGGTTCGTCAGACTTCGGCAAAATCAAAACTGGAGCCGTCGTCAAACGTTTCTTCAACTCATTAAAACTGTTCTCACAATGAACATCCCACACAAAAGATTTACCTTTACACGTCAACTGCGTTAACGGAAGAGCCAACTTAGAAAATCCCTCTATAAATCTTCGATAATAACCAGCTAGACCCAAGAAGCTTCTAATCTCAGTAACCGACTTCGGAGTCTCCCATTGCGAAACCGCTTCAACTTTAGACGGATCAACCGCGATGCCATTGCCAGGAATAACATGACCAAGAAAACTTACTTCTTTCAACCAGAACTCACACTTAGACAACTTGGCAAAAAGCTTCTTCCCTTTCAACACTTGCAAGACGATCTTTAAATGCTCAACATGCTCTTCTTCAGTCTTAGAATAAACCAGAATGTCATCAATGAATACCACAACAAAACGATCCAAATAAGCATGGAAGATTCTATTCATATACTCCATAAATACGCCGGGTGCGTTAGTAACACCGAAAGGCATCACCGTATACTCATAATGTCCATAGCGCGTCCTAAACGCCGTCTTCTGCATATCTTCATCCTTCACTTTAATCTGATGGTAACCCGATCTCAAATCTATCTTGCTAAATACACAAGCACCCACCAACTGATCCATCAAGTCGTCAATTCTCGGAAGTGGATACCTATTCTTTATCGTTACTTTATTCAACTGACGATAGTCGATGCACAACCTCATACTCCCATCTTTCTTCTTGACTAACAACACTGGAGCTCCCCACGGTGAAACACTTGGTCTCACGAACTTCTTATCAAGCAAATCCTCTAACTGTTTCTTTAGCTCCGCCAATTCAGAAGCTGACATACGATTGGCCAGCTCCACAAATTTCGCAGCATATTCAGTCACAGACATGCTCCCTTGCTTAAGCTCTAAAAATTCTATCTCTTTCTTGCCCCGCACATCCTCAGGAAAATATCTGTTGAGGAATTCTCTCTTAAACACTGCCCAGGTCACCTCAGCACCGTCCTGCTCCAGGGTAGGTAGAAGACTAATCCACCAATCGTCCGCCTCCTCAGCCAGCATGTGCGTACCGAAACGCACCTTCTGCACCTCCGTGCACTGCATCACCCTGAACACCCTCTCTATCTCTTTGAGCCACGTCTGGGCTCCATCCGGATCATATCTCCCCTTGAAGGTAGGAGGATGGTTTCTCAAGAAGGTCTCCAGCATACGGACCTCCGCACCAGCACCAGCATTAGCATTTGGTTGCTGTCCCACAGCTTGAGCAACAGCTTCCAAAGCAGCAGCAATCGCAGCGTCGTTTCTTCCAGCCATCTTATCCCTTAACAAAACAAACATAAGTTAGAATAATACAATAATACTATTCTAACTCTAAGACAACGTCACTCAACTCTCTACTTGGCCGGACGGACCGACCTGCTCTGATACCAATTGTAACACCCCGTTTTCCCAACATAAAAATTTCTTTAAAAAGAATAGCATGCATCAAAGTAAACACGTAAACAGGGCATCACATATCTTAAAACATCTCATGTCAATGAATAAATAGTCATTAAATCTTCATAAATTATTAATCTTTAACACAGCGGAAAATCATAAACAAAGGCATCTCAAAAGTCTTTGGCACGCAGGCCTCATCAACTTCTTATTAGCAAAATCTTCAAAATAAACATAAGCATGTAAAATGACATAATACGCAGGGAACAGAGAAAATAAAGAAGATCCCCTATCCCGTTACGTATCAGAGCACCTAGACTCGACTGCAGAAATCCTCACACGTCTGCACCTAATCTTGGTTACCTGCACTTGCCCACGAGGCGGCAATTCCAGCAGAAGGGGTGAGATTCACAAATAATTATATTAAACATGTAATTAAATAATCACAATTCAACAACCAACATAATTCAACTTATCACAGATAAACATCTAGCATTTAGAACATCAACATAAACAACACATCATTTAGCATCATCATAATCAACATCATAAACGTCTTAAATAAACATCTTAGACGACACGACTCGACATCATCACTTGACTATGGACCCCTACATCTTATATGCATGTGGTACCAATCCAGGGCATGAGCCCCCGTCGCTATGAGCATAAATATACTCCAAGGCATAAGCCTTCGTCGCTGGTGAGCAAAGCTCCAGGGCATAAGCCCTCGTCGCTGGTGAGTAAAAACTCCAGGGCATAAGCCCCCATCATAGAATGAGTATGCATGAGACTCAACACTTTTAACTTAAACAAGTTAACATCTTAAACGTCGCAAAACATCTTAATCATCAAGGACTGACACATGCAGCAACTATACATACATAGACAGCAACATGGCAGCAAGTACTTCATAAGGCATAACATTAATATGGCAAACATCGCATGTAATTCAAGCATTCATCACTTATTCAATTCATATATCACACATAAGCTTCATAAAATCATCAAAAACAGTCTCAATCATCATGTAACATCATTACAGATTATAATAAACATCATTAGAAGTCCCAGAAGCTACCCAAAGGTCATCTCTCAAGGTTTCATGCGAAACAGTTCACAAACAGTACACGGTTCTGGGTTCTGACACAACTCGCTATGGCGAGTGGGAATGCTCGCCTCGCGAGTAACTTAGGCCTTGCTCGCTATGGCGGGTGGAAATGCTCGCCTCGCGAGCTCTAGGGTACTGCTCGCTATGGCGAGCTGGGATGCTCGCCTCGCGAGTAAACTAGGTCTACTCGCCGCGGCGAGTGCAAAGCTCGCCTCAGGCGAGCGATGAACAGACTGCTACGGGTTCTGCGAAAATCACACAAAAGTGTCCCAAATTCACCATCTAAGTCATCTAAACTCTCAGAAACATCATCATTATGGTTAATCTACGTTCTGCACTCATCCTACACTTCTGTTCTACAGTTTCATGGCTTAATTCATGGTTTTTCTTCACTTTTAACCTAAATTCAATTCTCTCAAAACAGCCCTATGATTGTTTAATCTTGATTAGATGAATTACAGAATAATATAATCAAATGCTAGGCTCACCCTTACCTGATCAAAGCAGAAAATCGCAGCCCTAATGCTCTTCTCCCTTCACGTCCGTTTTCTCTCTTTTTTCCAAAACTCTGACAACGCGTACTGACTCTCTCTTGACCTAATTTCCCTTTATATACTCCCAACAAATCTTATCTTATTTACTCTTTCTCCCACAAAACTCTCTAAAATCCAAAACTAACCCACAACTAAATATTTTATTTTATTTTCAAATCTTATTTTATTAAACAATAAAATAAGTCGTCACGTCACATAAAAACATCTTAAATCTTCACTTAACATCACATAATATATATAAAAATATATAGCAACTTCTCAAATAAATCAAATAATTAAATAATCAAAAATGGGCGTTACATGCATCATCAGGAATGCAAATCCTATTCCGAAACCGCAACACTCCTTGATCATCAACTTTAAAGTCACTATCTTCAGTCTGATTACTTCCAACCATTAAGTCTACCAACTTTACATATGCCTTTTGAGCTTCCTTGATACTATTCAAAACTCCATTGTCGATCTTCAACATTCCCAATTTCACACTCTGTGACGACATTTCACAAACCAAGCTCAAGTCTGTGAACTATTCAAGCAATTCTAACTCTTTAACCATCATTGCAGACATATGTAACATTTTCCTACTTAAAGCATCTACAACAACATTAGCCTTGCCCAGATAGTAGTTCAACCCGAAATCATAATCTTTTAGCAATTCAAGCCACCTTCGCTGCCTCATATTTAATTCTTTCTGGCCAAATAGATACTTCAGACTTTTATGATCACTGAACACTTCAAATCTAGAACCTTACATATAATGTCTCCAAATTTTAAGTACAAAAACCACTGCAGCTAACTCAAGATCATGGGTAGGGTAATTACGTTCATGAATCCTCAACTGCCTCGATGCATAAGCCACCACTTTATTATCCTGCATAAGCACATCACCGAAACCCAACTTAGACGCATCACAGTATACAACGAATG
Source organism: Medicago lupulina (assembly GCA_958299785.1). Classification (NCBI taxonomy): domain Eukaryota; kingdom Viridiplantae; phylum Streptophyta; class Magnoliopsida; order Fabales; family Fabaceae; genus Medicago; species Medicago lupulina. The sequence goes on from OY283143.1 coordinate 35,768,154, forward strand.
GTTCATCGGATTTTGGTAGTATTAAAATTGGAGTTGTCATCAAATGTTGCTTTAGTTCATTAAAACTATTTTCACACTGAACATCCCATACAAAAGCTCTACCTTTACATGTCAACTAAGTTAACGGAAGTGCTAACTTGGAAAATCCTTCAATAAACCTTCGGCAATAACCTGCCAAACCCAAAAACTCCTAACTTCGGTAACCGACTTCGGAGTATCCCATTGCGATACTGCCTCAACCTTAGCTGGATCTACAACAATACCACTACTAGAAATAATGTGACCAAGAAAACTCACTTCCTCTAGCGTATAACTTCTTCTCTTTTAGAACTTGCAAAACAATCCTCAAATGCTCGGAATGTTCCTCCTCGGACTTGAAGTATCCTTCTTTCTAGGCGTACTCTCGTCATTCACCCTCTGCTTACCCTTATCAGCCGGAGCGTTGTAAGGCTTACCACGACCTTGTTGTTGTTTACCCTTCCGCTCATTCATAACCTTGTAATGAGCTTTGGTGTCTTCCTCATTGATTCTGCAGCTACTCACCAAATCAGAAAACTGTCGGATCTTATGGTACCCTATTGCCTGCTTGATCTCAGCACGCAAACCATTCTCGAACTTGATACACTTGGAAAATTCAGTAGTCTCAGCATTATAGTGCGGATAAAACTTGGCCAACTCAACAAACTTAGCAGCATACTCCGTCACCGACATATCACCTTGCTTCAGCTCCAGGAACTCAATTTCCATCTTCCCGCAAACATCTTCCGGAAAGTACCTACTCAGAAATTCCCTCCTATAGACAGCCCATGTAACTCCTTCTGCTCTGTTCTCTAGAAGCGGACGAGTATTTACCTACCAATCATCAGCCTCCTCAGCCAACATATGCGTGCCAAAACGTACCATCTGAGCTTCATTGCATTGCATGAATCAAAAAATTCTCTCAACTTCCTTGAGCCATGTCTGAGCTCCATCAGGATCATATCTGCCTTTGAAAGTAGGTGGATGGTTTCTCAGAAAATTTAACAGCATACGAACCCTATCATTACCACCAGCACCAACATTAGGTTGTTTCCTCACAGCCTGAGCCATAGCTTGCAACGCAGCAGCAATAGCAACATCATTCCTTCCAGCCATTCTCTGTTCAGTACACAACAAACAATAATAAGAAAACGACAATATTCAATCGTCAGACGACACAAATGACTCAACTACTTGGCCGGACGGACCGACCTGCTCTGATACCAATTGTAACACCCCGTTTTTCCAACATGTAAATAACATATAATAAATCAGAGTTAAATTCACTATTTATTTAAACAACTGCTTTCAATAATTCAAATAATGTCGCAGCGGAAAATATTCAACGTTTTAATAAAAACTCGGCACTAAGGCCTCAACATCAGCAACATAATGAAGTTTCAAATCCAAAGGTGGTTCAACAACAACAACTTAAAAAGTAATACGTAACAAGGAAAACAAAACATATAAATATCCCCATCGCATTACGTATCAGAGCATGACTCCAGTGATGACACGAGGAATCAACTCACATCAGCGGTTACTCCTGGTTATCTGCACGTTACCCACGTACAGGCAACATTCAAATAGAAGGGGTGAGATTTCACATTCAAAAATAATAAGCAACAATTCACATAAAGAATTAATCAACGAAAGCAACAACTTTTCATCATTAATAAATACTTCACATAATTCCAACAACAATCATCATTTAATTTCATTCAATAATGCATCAACAGCAACTCGAGAATAAAACAACAACGACTACTCAACAAATGCAGCATGATTATGCATGTGGTACCAATAGAGCATCAAGCTCCCTTCGCGAAAGTCATAATTGGACTTGTCAGACTACAACCCCCTTCTCTAAAGTCATATTCGACTTGTCAGGCTACAACCCCCTTCACTAAAGTCATATTCGACTTGTCAGGCTACAACCCCCTTCGCTTGACAATGCTTATGCAACGACACAACTTAAATGCAATGACATCAACATCTTAAATTCATATCGAATCAACCACAAAAGATCTGCACATCAATTCAAAACCACTGAAAGGATAAATCAGTTATCAACAACTTTCATATCTATAACAAAATCCAACTCAAAACAGAAATGAGTGAAAAAGACATAAGAACGTGAAATGGGAAATCTGCAACTGAACAGATCGCTAGGCGAACACAACCACTCGCTGTGGCGAGAGACGGCGTCTACTCGCTAGGCGAGGAAAACATTCGCTGTGTCGAGTTGGGATCTACTTGCCGGGCGACCAAAAACACTCGTTGTGGCGAGTTGGGAACTACTTGCGAGGCGACAAAGAACACTCGCTGGGCGAGCGATGACATCTGCTCGCTAGGCGAGATTGAGCACTCGCCTTGGCGAGCGACGATAGATAGGTCTGTGAACAGACCGCTGTTCTCAGTCCAAAACCCTAATTTTGAGAACTCCAAACACAAAAATTGATAGGAAACATTACCTACTGTTATTCTACATCCTAGACATCACTTCCTTACATTAATTCATGGAATTACCTACACTTTCAACAAATTTTATAGAATTTAGACCTAATTTCTATAATCTCAAAACTCAACAACAACAACAACAACATGATTAGACCCTTTACAAAATCATATGCTTAAGATTATAGAAAGTTAGTGCCACCCTTACCTTAGGTTTGTTGAATTATGAAATCTACAACTTTCTCTTCACTAACTTCTCACTTTTCTCTTTTTCTCCCAAAAACTGTTTTTTTCACGTATATTGACTTTCTATTCCCTACCTCTTATATTCTTAACCTAATAACTTTTCCTTATTCCCAAAACCGCCCTTACTGCCTCAATGTTCTATTTTAATTTTATGCCTTCACTAACAATATTTTAATAAACTACTAATATTACTAACACATAACACAAAAACCCACACACCACAATTATTCAAATAAAATATATAAAAAGACACTAAACTCGACAAAATAAATAGATAATAAAAATATGGCGTTATAACTTGTTTGGTTCTAGGTTTGAGTTGTTCAGTGATCGCAGGAATTTGAAGTACTTGTTCGACTAAAAGGAGTTGAATATGAGGCAGAGACGGTGGTTAGAATTTCTTAAAGATTATGATTTTCAGTTGAGTTATCATCCAGGAAAGGCGAATGTGGTGGCAGATGCTTTGAGTAGGAAGTCTTTGCATATGTCGGCTTTGATGGTTAAAGAGTTGGAGTTGATCGAGCAGTTTCGAGATTTGAGTTTGGTTTGTGAGTTGACGCCTGAAAGTGTGAAGTTGGGAATGTTGAAGCTGACGAGTAACATTTTGGAAGAGATCAAAGTGAAGGGGAGAAAAACACAAGAAGGGGGGGGGGGGGGTGAATTGTGTTAGACTTTTCTTTTTTTTCTCTCTTAAACTCAGAACACTTGTGATCAGAAGCTAGAAGAACAACTTCTGAACTAGGTGATCAGGAGCGTATGCAGCGGAATAGAAACAGAGAGAAAGGAAGAAGAAAGACACAAGAAATTATACAGGTTCCTTCCACAAACCGGAAGTAGTCCTGTCCCCCTTGCACTTCCAAGGAGAGTTCACTAAAAGTAATATCTGATTACAAATGCTCAAGCACACAAGCAAGAGACATCAAATGCTCAAGAACACAATCAAGAGACTTCTAATGCTCAAGCACACAAGCAAGAGACTTCTATCAAACAAAATTACAAGGAAAATGTTTGAGGTTGAACACTTGATATACAATCAGTGGTGTTCACAACACAAATCAGATACAGACTCTTAAGACTTTTGAATTTCAAAGATATGAACTTGAAAACTGAAATTCTAAGTGAACTTTTGGATGCTGAACAATTTGACAGAGTTTTGGCGCTTTCAAATTGTTGTAGAGTCTTGTTGTTCTTCAAGTATTCACTCCTTTATATACAGGTGTGAAATGAACGTTGTAAGTGCCAACACATCCAAAAAGAGTCGTTGTTGAAGCTTGATCTTTCACCAATGATTCTTTGCCTGATTAAGTTATTGTCCTATGAAGGATCAATTTCATATCCATTCCAGTTGAGAAGGAACATAGATGCAGGCGTGGTTGTATATGACAGCTGTTATTCTTGTCTTGTAGCAGGGACAAAGAAACAAAGTAGTGGAGAAGGTGGTTGTACAGTTCGTACATAGTACAATTGTCAACCCTCTTTGTATTTTTGCAAGCAAATGTCTTCAAATGAGATCATGTGACTTCCATGTGATCTTCTGCCACTCTTATATGAATTACATTACATAATACAACACTTGACACATTAAATCTTGAATCATTTTGCTTCTGGTGATGTACTGCAGCTTTTGAGGAGCCAGCTTCTGATGACGTCATACTCTTCAGGAGCGCAAGTCTTCAGGAGCGCCTAACTTCAAGAGAACTTTAAGCTTCATTATATTTGTTTCCTTTGCTCTTTATTTGTTCTTCCATAACCTTTGTAAGATATAACACTTGGTGTATGGTCTTGTACACTTGAACAAATGTTAGCAATACCAATTGTCAATTTTTAATACCTTGTTATCATCAAAACTCTTTAGGGTTTATTGTTAAACACATTTTGTTCCAACAACGTCAACTCACAAACCAAACTCAAATCTCAAAACTGCTCAATCAACTCCAATTCCTTAACCATCAAAACTGACATATGCAAAGACTTCCTACTCAAAGCATCTGCCACCACATTCGCCTTTCCTGGATGATAGCTCAACTGAAAATCATAATCCTTAAGAAATTCCAACCACCGTCTCTGCCTCATTAAGGTATTGTGCTATGAAGGAACAATTTCAAATCCATTCTAGTTGTGAAGGAACAATGTTACAGGCGTGGTTGTATTTCAAAGCTGTTATCTTGTCTTGTAGCAGAGACACAAAACATAGTAGTGGAGAAGGTGGTTGTACAATTCGTACAGAGTACAATGTCAACGCTTCTTGTAACACCCCGTTTTCCCGACTTAAAAATTCCTTTAAATAAATCAGAGTTTTTTCACATAAACGGAGCATCACATTCTTAAATCATCTCAAGTAATGGATAAATAATAATTTATTCCTCATAAAAATAGTTATTAAACTTATCAAGACATTGCAGCGGAATTCTTTAAAATCATCACAAAAGTTTCTGGCACGCAGGCCTCATCAATGTCTCAGAAAATTCTCAACATAATCATAATCATGAAAAATCATAGTAAAATAATACGCAAGGAATAGAAAACATAAGCAAAGTTCCCCATCCCGTTACGTATCAGAGCACCTAAGACTCAACCGAGGAATGGTCCTCACGAGACAACACCTATTCTTGATCACCTGCAAGTTACCCATACGAAGAACAACATTTTCAAGCAGAAGGGGTGAGATTCACAAACAATAACATTAAACATATAATTCAATAATTATAGTTAACAATAGATCATCACATAAACACATCATAACACATCATTTAACATCTCAAGCATCATCATCAAGCATCATCATAAACCTATTAAACAATTGACTCGACAAATGCAACTCGACTATGCAACTCTAACATCTTAGACATCATGCATGTGGTACCAAATTTTGAGCATTAATATACTCCATCGTCGCTTTGAGCAAAAGCTCCATCGTCGCTTTGAGCAAAAGCTCCATCGTCGCTTTTAAATGAATATGCGTGGACTCACATCTTATGACTTAAACAAGTCTACGTCTCAACATCTTAAACATCTTTGATTGACACATGCAGTTTTAAATGTAAACAACTACATGGCAATAACTCATCAATCATGGCATATAGCAACATCAAGAATTCATCACGTAAGCATCACATATATTACACATATAGTTCACATAATACACATATGAATTCATAATCATTCTCAACGACATCAAATTATCACGAAGCATCCTCACAGATTATCATTTATATAATAGTTATCTTCCATTACTACTCAAGGACCAACCCTCTAAGTTCTACACAAAACAGATCCCTCACTGCAAAGTTATGGCAGTCTGAGACCACACTACTCGCCGTGGCGAGTTGATCTGCTCGCCCTCGCGAGCTCAACTAGGGGTTACTCGCCTCTGGCGAGTTGGGGGCGAACTAGAAGCGAGAAATACTGGGTGCTCTCGGCCTTTTTCACATTTTTCATCCAAAAACGTCAGTTTTAAGTTCCCTAGGTCCAATTTGATCCTAAAAACTTACCTAATCATTATCATATACTTCAAGACACTCAAAACCATCTAAAACACGTCTTAAAACAACATTCTAAAAAATCAAGATTCTCTCAGGTCAACTCGCTATGGCGAGTGGGATTGCTCGCCTCGCGAGTGATCAAAGGCTACTCGCTATGGCGAGCTAGGGTGCTCGCCTCGCGAGCGATGAAGGTCAACTCGCCGCGGCGAGTTGCTTAGCTCGCCTAGGCGAGCGATGAACAGACAGCTACGGGTTCATCAAAATTCTCACAAAAAGTCACTAATCTCTCCATGTTAAACTTCAAAACGATCAGGAACATTAACCCTATGATTATTCTATGTTCTGCACGCAACTTCTACACCAGTTCTACAGCCTTACATCATCAGATCATTAATTCTCCACTTTTAACCTAATTCCCAATTCCTCACAAATCATTCCTACTCTTGCTAATCATAATACATGAATTACAGGTTTAATAGAATTGTAATGCTAGGCTCACCCTTACCTGAATTATGCAGAAATCGCAGCTCTCTAAGTCTCTTCTCTCTTCACGTGCCTTTTTCCTCTTTTCTTCAGAAACGTACATACTGGCACTTCTAAACCTAATTTTCCCTTTATATACTCCCAACAAATCTTATCTTATTTACTCTTCTCCCACATAACTCTCTAAAATCTCAAAACTAACCCCACATCTCTATATTTATTTTATTTTCAAATCTTATTTTATTAAACAATAAAATAAGTCACCACATCACATAAATCACATAAAAGTCATATAAATCTCAATCTCAACATCTCTTAAAATATATATAAAAATATATCTAGACTCCTCAAATAATTCAAATAATTAAATAAATAAAATAATCTAAAGTGGGCGTTACACTTCTTGTATCTTTGCAAGCAAATGACTTCAAATCCTTTTGAAATGACCGTTGCATTATTCCACTAGTCTTCTGCCAAACTAAGATACGTTTCGATCCATGAAACAACTCTTGAATCTTCAAAACTTGCAAGTTCAGATGAACTACAACTTCTGGTGAAATGCAGCTTCTGATGAGATAGCTTCTGATGACATCATTACTTCAGGAGCACCCAGTCTTCAGAAGCGATAGTCTTCAGGAGCACTTGTCTTCAGGAGCTTTAAGGCTTCAATTTTGTTTATTTCTTTGCTCTCTTTTGTTCATTCAGAACCTTTGTATGATATAAATTTTTGTCTATGGTCCTGCACACTTGAACAAATGTTAGCAATTCCAATTGTCAATTTTTAATACCTTGTTATCATCAAAACTCTTTAAGGTTTATTGTTAAACACATTTTGTTCCAACAATCTCCCCCTTTTTGATGATGACAAACAATAGTATTTAAAACTTGATCAATTGTTGTTAATCTAATTAACTAGTTAACTTATAGGGTATGAGGTTTGTAAGCTCCCCTTGAGTCTAATAGTACTTTAAGGAAAGGTTTGTAAGCTCCCCCTGAGTTTTATCTTGTTAATTAAATTCATTTAACGCACAATAATAAAATTTAAGAATAATAGAAAGTGATAGACGAGAAGTATGGTTTAATTAACTTAATTTGAATTTTGATACTCCTTCATAGTTCAGAGCTTATATTACCCTTTTTAATTCAGGTAAAAATGATGAGAAGTTTTTCAAAATTTCAAATATTATTAATGGGGCTCAGAGCCTTTAAATAAACAAAGAGAGATGAGAAAAACATAAAGATAGTGCATAAAAAGGTTCAGAGCAAATAGACATTGTAAAGTGAGAACCATAAAAACATAACATGTTAAGATTAAAGCATAAACACAGTGATAAAAACCAAAGTTTTAGACTAAAGCAACAAGTTCAGAAGTAGTATTAGTAACCAGAAGCAGAAATGTAGTTCAGGAGCAGAAGAGTATTAAAACAACAGAACACAAGAAAATCACAATTTAAAAATGAGTGCAACTAAGGGTTGGTTAGTTTGCTAGTGTTCTCAAGAATCTTATTCAGTAGCCCATTAGTCTCCTCTTGCTTCCTCTGCATATCAACCTTGAACTGTTCGAAGCTTTTGACTAGATTTTTTTCTCTGATTCTTCCTTCTTCTAGCTTAGCTTCTACTTCAGCTTTGAATTCCAGTAGAAGAAGCTTCTGTTCTAATAATTCTCTTTCCAGCTTCTGATTCTTCTCTTCCAAAAACCTATTCCTCTGAACTAGAGCCAGATCAGGAGCAGCTGTCTTGAGGTTTATCTTGGTGAGAAAAGACAAGTCTAGGTCCTTAGGGTGAATGTATTGAGGAAGAAATTCAGTGGCTTTTCTTCCCCTTATACTCAAAGAAGTTCTAGCTCAAGTACCCAGAATCTTGACCTCCTCAAGACTCTCATCAAATATTAGCAATTCCAATTGTCAATTTTTAATACCTTGTTATCATCAAAACTATTTAAGGTTTATTGTTAAACACATTTTGTTCCAACACAAAGTTGGTCAGAGAGAGGATTTGGAACTTGTAGATCGTGTGGTGTTGGTTAAGCAAAGTAAAGATGTAGATTTTAGATTGGATGAGCATGGTGTCTTGATGTTCCGTGATCGAGTGTGTGTGCCGGATGTGCCTGAACTTAAGAAGCGTATTTTGGACGAAGGTCATCGGAGTAGTTAGAGTATTCATCCAGGAGTGACGAAGATGTATCAAGATCTAAAGGGGTTGTTTTGGTGGCCTGGAATGAAGAAGGATATACCAGAGTTTGTATATGCTTGTTTGGTTTGTCAGAAGTCGAAGATTAAACATCAGAAACCGTCGGGTTTGATGCAACCATTGTTTGTGCCAGAGTGGAAGTAAGATAGTATCTCTATGGACTTTGTTGGAGCTTTGCCAAAGATTGTGAAGGGTTTTGATTCAATTTGGGTGATTGTTGACCGGTTGACGAAGTTAGTGCATTTTATTCCAATCAAGACCGGTATGTCTGTGGCAAGGTTGGCTGAGATCTACATTAAGCAGGTTGTCAGGTTGCATGATATTCCTTCTAGCATTGTGTCAGATCGGGATCCGAGGTTTACATCTAAGTTTTGGGAGAGTTTGCAAGCTGCTTTGGGAACTAAGTTGAGGTTGAGTTCTGCTTATCATCCTCAGACCGATGGTCAGACGGAAAGGACGATTTAGAGTTTGGAAGACTTGTTGAGAGCTTGTGTTTTGGAGCAAGGTGTCAATTGGGTCGAATGTTTACCGTTTATTGAGTTTACTTATAACAACAGTTTTCATTCTAGTATCGGGATGACACCTTTTGAGGCTTTGTATGGACGGAGGTGTAGGACACCGTTGTTTTGGTATGAGTCAGGTGAAAGTGCTCTATTAGGACCAGATGTTGGGCAAGAGACGATCGAGAAGGTCAAGATGATTCAATAGAAGATGAAAGCGTCTCAGAGTAGGCAGAAGAGCTACCATGATAAGAGGAGGAAGGATATTTAGATTCAAGTTGGAGATCATGTGTTCTTAAGAGTGAACCATGTGACTAGTGTCGGACGTACTTTTAAGTGTCGGAAGTTGACACCGCGTTTTGTTGGATCTTTTGAGATTGTTGAGAAGGTTGGAGTTGTAGCGTATCGGATTGCGTTACCGCCGTCGTTGTCGAATCTTCATGATGTGTTTAATGTGTCCTAGTTGCGGAAGTATGTGTATGACGAGTCTCATGTGATTCAAGTGGACGAGTTGGAAGTAAGAGATAATTTGACAATTGACACTTGGCCAGTTAGAATTGAAGATCATGAGGTGAAGCGTTTGAAAGGCAAAGAGATCGTTTTGGTGAAAGTGATTTGGGTTGGACCAACTGGCGAGAGTGCTACTTGGAAATCGAATAGTAGAATGAAGGATTCGTATCCGGAGTTGTTTCCTTTAGGTAATTTTCGAGGGCGAAAATTCTTTTAGGGGGGGAGTGTAACAGCCCGATTTTTCGTTATTTTGTTTTTAGTTATTTTATGTGTGTTTATTTATGCTTGTATGTGATTATTTATTCTTGGTTGTATTTTTCTTGGGTTTAGTGATTAGAAGGGTATTTTGGTCTTTTGGTGAGCAAGGGTAAAATAGTAATTTTGGTTGAGGATTAATTGTAGCGTTCTAAGTGAGGACAAATTATTTAGTGATTTGTTAGTTTGTTGTAGTAATTAGAATTAGTGCCGGTAGTTACTAATTATTTTATCGTTAATAAGTTAGAAACTAGTAAGTGGAATAATTTGAATTGAGCCCATTTAACAATTGGCGGGTTAGGCCCAATGGAGTGTGACTATAAAACCCAACATTTTGAGAGAAACTAGGGTTAGAAACATTTTTCATTTCACACTAAGAGGCTAGAGAAAGGGTTTGGAGAGGAGAAACTTGAAGAGGGGAAGATTTTGGAGCAAAAGTGAAGCTTAGGCTTGGATTGTTGAAGATTAGAGGTAAGGGGGCTAGTCTTCAAACATAATCTCTTTTTCTACCCATTTCTCATAAGTGATTTAGTAAATAAGTAAGTTGTGATTAAGTGATTATTTGAATTTAAGTTAATGAATTCATGTGAGATGTTGATGCTATGATTGTACATGTGAATTGAATGATTAATTGTTGTTGATAATGAATTCATATGCCAAAAATCATATATGTGGGTGTGTTGTGTTTTTGTGAAAAAAGGATGAAAAATGAAGTTGTGGTTTGTTTATTTTTGAATGAATTCGTGGTTAATTGTTGTTGATGAATTGGTGTAATGATTATGCCTATTGTAACGCCCTCTTTAATTATTTAATTATTTTATTAGATGTTATGATATATGTTTATATATTATGTGATTTTGATGATTATGTGACGTATTTGTGACGTATATGTGACGTGTGACGTGTTATTATTTTATTGTTTAATAAAATAATATTAGTGATGTTTATATGAATATTTAGTTGGTAAATAAATAGATGTGGTGGTAAAAGATAGAATTTTAAGAGATGGGGTTACATTTATAATTAAGAAGAGTTGTGTGGGTTAAGAAGGATTTAATTAAGTTGTGAGGGAGTATATAAGAGAGGTAGGTTAAGAAAGGAAGTTTTTGGTGAACGCGTATCAGACATTTTAGAGAAGAAGAAGAACGGTCAAGAGAGAAGAGAAAGCTAGGTTCCAATTCTGCAATTTTCCCAGGTAAGGGTGAGCCTAACTTCAATAATCTTAATGTAAATCATCTGTTTTGATTAGCTTAGGATTTGGGGAAGAATTGAGAGAAGTTTTGAGAATTAGGGTTATGGTGATTTTTGATGAATTTGATGTGAGAATGTGTTGCATTGCTGTATAGATGTGTTACAGAACCTAGATAATCCCCTAGGATGTTATTGCTGATGAATTAGAAGCTTAATTGGAGAGAATTGGCAGGTTTTGGTGTGAATTGGACTGAACCCGTAGTGGTTCTGAGATCGCTCGCCTGAGGCGAGCAGATCACTCGCCGTGGTGAGTAACCCTTGGTTGCTCGCGAGGCGAGCAGTATAGCTCGCCGTGGCGAGCTTGACCCTTAAAGTTAGGATTTTTGCCAAACTTTAGATGGTTTTGAGTGCCCCTATATTTATAGAGATGAACTGTGAAGTTGGTTTAGTCAAATTGGATTTAGAGAGCTTAAAAATGAGAATTCTGTCGAAAAATGTCAAAAAGGCCGAAGCACCCAGTATTTCTCGCCTCCAGCTCGCCCCCAACTCGCCTTTGGCGAGTGAGCTGAAGTGAGTGCTCGCCTGTGGCGAGCAGATGTACTCGCCGTGGCGAGTGAGTTGGTTCAGGACTGTTTTGTTGTTTCGCAAGCTGTTTTGCATAGGACGTTTAGAGTATCCCTTTGGGTGGAGTTAGTGCTGTTCTATACCCTTAGATGAGTTATGTGAAGATGAATGATGATGGTTCTGTTAGACCTTTGATAAATGATGTGTTGTTGAATATAAGTGATGTATGAGTATGATGCTAATTGAATAAGATGATGCTATGTGTTGTAATGTATAATGGGATGATGTTTTGCCATGTAATTATTATTAACTGCATGTGTCAGTCTTGAAAATGTAACGATGTTGAGACGGTGTATTAAGTTGTTAACGACGAGTCCATGCATTTGCATAATTATGAGACGGTGGAGCTTTATGCTCAAAGCGACGGTGGAGCATTTGCTCAAGCGACGGTGAAGCATATTAATGCTATAATCATATGGTACCACATGCATGATGTTGAGACGTTAGGTGTTGCATTTAGTCGAGTCCATTGTGACATATATGAGATGATGTTTGAGACGTTGATATGTGATGTAATGTTGTTTAAGATGATGTTTATGATGTTGTTATGATGATGCCATGAAGTGCTATAATGTATATGTGATGACTTGGATGTATGATTTGTTAATCTTAACTTATGATTATATATTAATATTATTGTTGTGAATCTCACCCCTTCTGCTGGAATTGCCGCCTTGTGGGCAAGTGCAGGTACCCAGTCTTAGATGCGTTGATGCGAGGATGTGTGAAGTTAGGGTTGCTCTGATATGTAACGGGATGGGGTCTTTTGTAGAGTCTATTCCTTTATGTATCGTGTTGAATAAATGTTGACTGTTGTGATGTAAAATCTTAATATTTTGAGACGTTTTTGCTGGCTTTTAAGCCAAGACATTTATGAGATGAAACTTTTGAAATTCCGCTGCTTAACTGAATGTTTTGTAATTCGATAAATTATTATCTAAGCTATTTTTAAAGATGAAATGTGACACTCCTTTATGATGAATACTCTGATGTACGATTTATTTTAATGAAATTTTTAAGACGGGAAATTGGGGTGTTACACCTATTGGTGAATTGATGATGAAAGTTGTTGTTGTTGTTGTTGAATATTTATGAAAGTTTGGTGAATTATTGAATTTTGACAAAATGATGTTTTAATCTTGAGTTTTGAGCATCATTGAGTATGTATTCATGTATATGACCTATACACATTGTTTGGGACGTGTTTTGGGTGTGGAAAGATCAAAATTGCAGTGTTTGGGGAAAAGGGTTTTGAAATTTGAAGTTTTTTTTTCTGAATTGATGAGCGTTCGCTTAAGCGAGCTCCCAGCGAACCCCAAGCGTGCGTGCCCAGATCGCTTCTGGACACAGTTCGCTTGAGCGAGTTGTAAGCGAACGAGAATGTTGCTTCTGGACAGAGTTCGCTTAAGCGAGCTGTAAGCGAACCCCAAGCGAACGAGCCCAGAATGCTACTGAGACCTTGTCGCTTAAGCGAACAACACCCTGTTCAGCCACACTTGATATTTCGTTTCGTGTACTTGGGGGCCAATCCGAACTTTCTAAATTGTTCCTTTTGACTTGTTTGATCATTACTTATGTATTTAATCCTATTGAAGCATCATTTGTATAGGATTGGACTTAGTTTTATAAATCGGTCCTATTGTTTGGAAAAATGTCCAAGAACATCAACTTTTCCGAAATCTTATTCTCTCACGTGAACGATGTAGGATTAAATATGTATGCTCTTTATATGATTAATAAAATGATCTTGAATTATTTCATTGAGAACTAGATCGTTTTGCGTTGAAAATGGACTATATTTGGAAAAGCGACATTTTGAGACGAACGTTGTGATTTATGAGAATTCATTGTAATTGGCCGGTGAAACGCTCATGTACGTACACCTACATTCATATGTGACTAGTGTACTTACTTAGTGGAGGCAATTGAGTCGTTTGATTTTGTTTTGGTTCATTGATCCCAATTATTAAAGTTGTGAATTATATTATACGAACTAAGTTGAAAATATTCATTGAGTTCGATTACTTTGAAATTCTTTCATGAATAGTTCGATATGATTATATATGTTTATGTGCATATATGTTGTTGGTGGTTATATATGTTTATGTGCATATATGTTGTTGGTGGTTATATATGTTATGTGCATATATGTTGTTGGTGATTATATGTCTATGTGCAGATATGTTGTTGGTGAATTCCTCTTACATGCTATTGGTGGCGAGTTGTTGATGTAAGTGTAACGCCCTAGTCGCTATTTTGTTATTTTTAGTTGTTGGGCATGTTTTATTTGAATTTATAAATGATTATGTGAATATGTGGTGTGTTTATTTGTTTATAATAATTTATGTGAAATAATTGAGTTATATGATTTATTGATGTATTATCTAAATGCATGTTATTTGTTATTGAATTAATTAGTAGTGGGATATAATATTTGTTTGTTTTAAGAAAATAGAAGGAATATTATTATTTTGGAGAATTATGAAAATAGGAAGAATAATGTTTATTTAGAAAAAGGGATTTATTTGGAGTTAATAGAATTAAGGAGGGTTAATGAGAAATTAAAATGAAAGTTATTGGGGGAGTTAAGAGAAAGAAAGGAGTTATGTTTTGTTAAGGAAAGAATAGGAAGAAGTCAGTAAGCATTGTACGTATCAGAGAAAACAAGAAACAGACTTTTTGGGAGAAAGAGAGAAGAACCAAGAGCAAAGGGGGATTAGCCAAGAGGAGAGATTTTTGTAGCAATTGTTCATCTAATCAGGTAAGGGTGGGCTAGCAATTCATTGGTTAATATATACATGTATGTTTTCATGATTTTGGATTGAAAATGGTGATTTGTTGGTTTAGGTTTAATATTTATGAAAAATGCCATTGTTGATGAATTATGTTGTGATTGATGATGTTCTATGAGATGTTTCTGTTGTGTTGTTGTGTATTGAACCCATAAACATTGTTCTAAATCATTTTGGGTAATTGAGGGATCAAAGTTGGGATTTTTGGGTAGAACCATGCTGAAATCGCACTTTTTTGTGAAGCTGAGTTCAGATTTGATACCGCAAAAACGTGCCACGTTTTGGCAAGCGCGTCACGTTTTTGGTCGACAGAATGCATAGTAATTCTGGGCATAAAAACGTGACACGTTTTCTAAAAACGTGACACGCTTTCTCAAAAATCAGATCATCCATATTTCACTATTTTCACCCACTTCTGCTTTGAACTAGCTTTTGGTGTAAACATGAAAGTTTTAGATAATTAAGTTAGCTTTCTAATGGCATTGGTTGGGCTTGAAAATGATTTGTAGATTTTGAGTTATGATGAAAATAGTCCAGGTGGGTCTCTAGGAAACTTTAAGAAAACTTAACATAACTAGTCCCAAGTTAGTCCAAGAACCTATGGTTAGTTCCCAAACTTCAAACTTAAGTATTAGAGGTTTAATTGAGGTGTTTTATGAGTATTTAGCTTATGTCTTATTGATCAAACTTGATTTGCTTTGAAGGATGTTTTAGACTTTGATATGAACGTAATTGATTAATGTATATGTTGCTATTGTTGTTGATATGTTGGAATATATATGTGTATATATGTACAATTATATACGGTGTATCGTTGTTCCCGTTGTTGATGTTGTTGAGTCGTGTTGTCCAAGTTGGGGAGTGTGTCATAAGTATTAGGCACAAATGTTGATGTCGTAGTAGGTGTTGTTGTTGTTATTGGTTGCATGCTGATATGTACCATTAGTTGTCGTAGGGTTGTATGCAGATATACACCATTGAGTCTTCATAACTCATTTGCATCGTTGGGGGCTTATGCCCTGGAATGTTTATACATTCATTTGGTGAGGGCTTATGCCCTGGAATGTTTATACATTCAATTGGTGAGGGCTCATGCCCTGGAATGCTAGTCATTCATCTGGTGAGGGCTTATGCCCTGGGATGCTTTAACCATCCAAAATTGGTGGGGGCTTATGCCCTGGAATGCTTAGCATTCAACGCGCGTAGTAGGTACCACATTGCATAATGCATTAGTCGTTGATGGAGTCTTGCATTAGTTGTCTAAGGTGTGAGTTGTTGTTGGTGAGGTGTCACCACAAGTGGTGTTGTCGTTGACGTTGTTAACTAAGGATGAACTGAAATTATATTGCTGAAATACATTGATGATTGTTGATGATTATGTTGATGATGGATGTTCTTATTGTTGTTGTTTCTTTTCAATGCAATTTGATGATTTATATATATTTATATATTACTTTTGTTTTGTGAACTCACCCCTTCTGCTGGAATTGCCGCCTCGTGGGCAAGTGCAGGTAGCGAAGGATAGATAGGAGTTGGCTCTTGTGTCGTAGGCTCTGATATGTAACGGGATGGGATTTGATGTTTATGATTTCATTCTTTTATGTATCGGTTTTTGAGAACATGTTGCTTAGACTTTTATTGATGTTGAAGATTTAAATCATCGTTGAATAATATTTTTATTATGTTGGGGCCTTGTGCCAAGGATGTTGATTTTAGTTGATTGATTTTTAAATAAATATTCCGCTGCAAATTTTATAAGAATGATATGTTGGATTAAATAGTTTATTTTCTAATTGAGAAGGATTTTGAAAAGTAGATGTAATACTCCGTTGTTGTTGAAAACTTTGATAATTATACATGCTTATGTTGTTTTGGGAAACGGGGTGTTACAATTGGTATCAGAGCAGGTTGGTCCGTCCGGCCAAGTAGTAGAGTCGTGTTGAGCCACCTAGGATAGAGTGTCAACTCTAATGTTGCTTTTGTTGTTGTTTCTGAATTGTTGTTTGTTGTGTAGAGAACTAACATGCAGGAGTCTTATCCAGAATTGTTGCATGAGGTTCATTTTCGAGGACGAAAATTCTCTAAGTTGGGGAGAGTTGTAACACCCTAGTCGCTATTTTGTTATTTTTAGTTGTTGGGCATGTTTTATTTGAATTTATAAATGATTATGTGAATATGTGGTGTGTTTATTTGTTTATAATAATTTATGTGAAATAATTGAGTTATATGATTTATTGATGTATTATCTAAATGCATGTTATTTGTTATTGAATTAATTAGTAGTGGGATATAATATTTGCTTGTTTTAAGAAAATAGAAGGAATATTATTATTTTGGAGAATTATGAAAATAGGAAGAATAATGTTTATTTAGAAAAAGGGATTTATTTGGAGTTAATAGAATTAAGGAGGGTTAATGAGAAATTAAAATGAAAGTTATTGGGGGAGTTAAGAGAAAGAAAGGAGTTATGTTTTGTTAAGGAAATAATAGGAAGAAGTCAGTAAGCATTGTACGTATCAGAGAAAACAAGAAACAGACTTTTTGGGAGAAAGAGAGAAGAACCAAGAGCAAAGGGGGATTAGCCAAGAGGAGAGATTTTTGTAGCAATTGTTCATCTAATCAGGTAAGGGTGGGCTAGCAATTCATTGGTTAATATATACATGTATGTTTTCATGATTTTGGATTGAAAATGGTGATTTGTTGGTTTAGGTTTAATATTTATGAAAAATGCCATTGTTGATGAATTATGTTGTGATTGATGATGTTCTATGAGATGTTTCTGTTGTGTTGTTGTGTATTGAACCCATAAACATTGTTCTAAATCATTTTGGGTAATTGAGGGATCAAAGTTGGGATTTTTGGGTAGAACCATGCTGAAATCGCACTTTTTTGTGAAGCTGAGTTCAGATTTGATACCGCAAAAACGTGCCACGTTTTGGCAAGCGCGTCACGTTTTTGGTCGACAGAATGCATAGTAATTCTGGGCATAAAAACGTGACACGTTTTCTAAAAACGTGACACGCTTTCTCAAAAATCAGATCATCCATATTTCACTATTTTCACCCACTTCTGCTTTGAACTAGCTTTTGGTGTAAACATGAAAGTTTTAGATAATTAAGTTAGCTTTCTAATGGCATTGGTTGGGCTTGAAAATGATTTGTAGATTTTGAGTTATGATGAAAATAGTCCAGGTGGGTCTCTAGGAAACTTTAAGAAAACTTAACATAACTAGTCCCAAGTTAGTCCAAGAACCTATGGTTAGTTCCCAAACTTCAAACTTAAGTATTAGAGGTTTAATTGAGGTGTTTTATGAGTATTTAGCTTATGTCTTATTGATCAAACTTGATTTGCTTTGAAGGATGTTTTAGACTTTGATATGAACGTAATTGATTAATGTATATGTTGCTATTGTTGTTGATATGTTGGAATATATATGTGTATATATGTACAATTATATACGGTGTATCGTTGTTCCCGTTGTTGATGTTGTTGAGTCGTGTTGTCCAAGTTGGGGAGTGTGTCATAAGTATTAGGCACAAATGTTGATGTCGTAGTAGGTGTTGTTGTTGTTATTGGTTGCATGCTGATATGTACCATTAGTTGTCGTAGGGTTGTATGCAGATATACACCATTGAGTCTTCATAACTCATTTGCATCGTTGGGGGCTTATGCCCTGGAATGTTTATACATTCATTTGGTGAGGGCTTATGCCCTGGAATGTTTATACATTCAATTGGTGAGGGCTCATGCCCTGGAATGCTAGTCATTCATCTGGTGAGGGCTTATGCCCTGGGATGCTTTAACCATCCAAAATTGGTGGGGGCTTATGCCCTGGAATGCTTAGCATTCAACGCGCGTAGTAGGTACCACATTGCATAATGCATTAGTCGTTGATGGAGTCTTGCATTAGTTGTCTAAGGTGTGAGTTGTTGTTGGTGAGGTGTCACCACAAGTGGTGTTGTCGTTGACGTTGTTAACTAAGGATGAACTGAAATTATATTGCTGAAATACATTGATGATTGTTGATGATTATGTTGATGATGGATGTTCTTATTGTTGTTGTTTCTTTTCAATGCAATTTGATGATTTATATATATTTATATATTACTTTTGTTTTGTGAACTCACCCCTTCTGCTGGAATTGCCGCCTCGTGGGCAAGTGCAGGTAGCGAAGGATAGATAGGAGTTGGCTCTTGTGTCGTAGGCTCTGATATGTAACGGGATGGGATTTGATGTTTATGATTTCATTCTTTTATGTATCGGTTTTTGAGAACATGTTGCTTAGACTTTTATTGATGTTGAAGATTTAAATCATCGTTGAATAATATTTTTATTATGTTGGGGCCTTGTGCCAAGGATGTTGATTTTAGTTGATTGATTTTTAAATAAATATTCCGCTGCAAATTTTATAAGAATGATATGTTGGATTAAATAGTTTATTTTCTAATTGAGAAGGATTTTGAAAAGTAGATGTAATACTCCGTTGTTGTTGAAAACTTTGATAATTATACATGCTTATGTTGTTTTGGGAAACGGGGTGTTACAATTGGTATCAGAGCAGGTTGGTCCGTCCGGCCAAGTAGTAGAGTCGTGTTGAGCCACCTAGGATAGAGTGTCAACTCTAATGTTGCTTTTGTTGTTGTTTCTGAATTGTTGTTTGTTGTGTAGAGAACTAACATGCAGGAGTCTTATCCAGAATTGTTGCATGAGGTTCATTTTCGAGGACGAAAATTCTCTAAGTTGGGGAGAGTTGTAACACCCTAGTCGCTATTTTGTTATTTTTAGTTGTTGGGCATGTTTTATTTGAATTTATAAATGATTATGTGAATATGTGGTGTGTTTATTTGTTTATAATAATTTATGTGAAATAATTGAGTTATATGATTTATTGATGTATTATCTAAATGCATGTTATTTGTTATTGAATTAATTAGTAGTGGGATATAATATTTGCTTGTTTTAAGAAAATAGAAGGAATATTATTATTTTGGAGAATTATGAAAATAGGAAGAATAATGTTTATTTAGAAAAAGGGATTTATTTGGAGTTAATAGAATTAAGGAGGGTTAATGAGAAATTAAAATGAAAGTTATTGGGGGAGTTAAGAGAAAGAAAGGAGTTATGTTTTGTTAAGGAAATAATAGGAAGAAGTCAGTAAGCATTGTACGTATCAGAGAAAACAAGAAACAGACTTTTTGGGAGAAAGAGAGAAGAACCAAGAGCAAAGGGGGATTAGCCAAGAGGAGAGATTTTTGTAGCAATTGTTCATCTAATCAGGTAAGGGTGGGCTAGCAATTCATTGGTTAATATATACATGTATGTTTTCATGATTTTGGATTGAAAATGGTGATTTGTTGGTTTAGGTTTAATATTTATGAAAAATGCCATTGTTGATGAATTATGTTGTGATTGATGATGTTCTATGAGATGTTTCTGTTGTGTTGTTGTGTATTGAACCCATAAACATTGTTCTAAATCATTTTGGGTAATTGAGGGATCAAAGTTGGGATTTTTGGGTAGAACCATGCTGAAATCGCACTTTTTTGTGAAGCTGAGTTCAGATTTGATACCGCAAAAACGTGCCACGTTTTGGCAAGCGCGTCACGTTTTTGGTCGACAGAATGCATAGTAATTCTGGGCATAAAAACGTGACACGTTTTCTAAAAACGTGACACGCTTTCTCAAAAATCAGATCATCCATATTTCACTATTTTCACCCACTTCTGCTTTGAACTAGCTTTTGGTGTAAACATGAAAGTTTTAGATAATTAAGTTAGCTTTCTAATGGCATTGGTTGGGCTTGAAAATGATTTGTAGATTTTGAGTTATGATGAAAATAGTCCAGGTGGGTCTCTAGGAAACTTTAAGAAAACTTAACATAACTAGTCCCAAGTTAGTCCAAGAACCTATGGTTAGTTCCCAAACTTCAAACTTAAGTATTAGAGGTTTAATTGAGGTGTTTTATGAGTATTTAGCTTATGTCTTATTGATCAAACTTGATTTGCTTTGAAGGATGTTTTAGACTTTGATATGAACGTAATTGATTAATGTATATGTTGCTATTGTTGTTGATATGTTGGAATATATATGTGTATATATGTACAATTATATACGGTGTATCGTTGTTCCCGTTGTTGATGTTGTTGAGTCGTGTTGTCCAAGTTGGGGAGTGTGTCATAAGTATTAGGCACAAATGTTGATGTCGTAGTAGGTGTTGTTGTTGTTATTGGTTGCATGCTGATATGTACCATTAGTTGTCGTAGGGTTGTATGCAGATATACACCATTGAGTCTTCATAACTCATTTGCATCGTTGGGGGCTTATGCCCTGGAATGTTTATACATTCATTTGGTGAGGGCTTATGCCCTGGAATGTTTATACATTCAATTGGTGAGGGCTCATGCCCTGGAATGCTAGTCATTCATCTGGTGAGGGCTTATGCCCTGGGATGCTTTAACCATCCAAAATTGGTGGGGGCTTATGCCCTGGAATGCTTAGCATTCAACGCGCGTAGTAGGTACCACATTGCATAATGCATTAGTCGTTGATGGAGTCTTGCATTAGTTGTCTAAGGTGTGAGTTGTTGTTGGTGAGGTGTCACCACAAGTGGTGTTGTCGTTGACGTTGTTAACTAAGGATGAACTGAAATTATATTGCTGAAATACATTGATGATTGTTGATGATTATGTTGATGATGGATGTTCTTATTGTTGTTGTTTCTTTTCAATGCAATTTGATGATTTATATATATTTATATATTACTTTTGTTTTGTGAACTCACCCCTTCTGCTGGAATTGCCGCCTCGTGGGCAAGTGCAGGTAGCGAAGGATAGATAGGAGTTGGCTCTTGTGTCGTAGGCTCTGATATGTAACGGGATGGGATTTGATGTTTATGATTTCATTCTTTTATGTATCGGTTTTTGAGAACATGTTGCTTAGACTTTTATTGATGTTGAAGATTTAAATCATCGTTGAATAATATTTTTATTATGTTGGGGCCTTGTGCCAAGGATGTTGATTTTAGTTGATTGATTTTTAAATAAATATTCCGCTGCAAATTTTATAAGAATGATATGTTGGATTAAATAGTTTATTTTCTAATTGAGAAGGATTTTGAAAAGTAGATGTAATACTCCGTTGTTGTTGAAAACTTTGATAATTATACATGCTTATGTTGTTTTGGGAAACGGGGTGTTACAATTGGTATCAGAGCAGGTTGGTCCGTCCGGCCAAGTAGTAGAGTCGTGTTGAGCCACCTAGGATAGAGTGTCAACTCTAATGTTGCTTTTGTTGTTGTTTCTGAATTGTTGTTTGTTGTGTAGAGAACTAACATGCAGGAGTCTTATCCAGAATTGTTGCATGAGGTTCATTTTCGAGGACGAAAATTCTCTAAGTTGGGGAGAGTTGTAACACCCTAGTCGCTATTTTGTTATTTTTAGTTGTTGGGCATGTTTTATTTGAATTTATAAATGATTATGTGAATATGTGGTGTGTTTATTTGTTTATAATAATTTATGTGAAATAATTGAGTTATATGATTTATTGATGTATTATCTAAATGCATGTTATTTGTTATTGAATTAATTAGTAGTGGGATATAATATTTGCTTGTTTTAAGAAAATAGAAGGAATATTATTATTTTGGAGAATTATGAAAATAGGAAGAATAATGTTTATTTAGAAAAAGGGATTTATTTGGAGTTAATAGAATTAAGGAGGGTTAATGAGAAATTAAAATGAAAGTTATTGGGGGAGTTAAGAGAAAGAAAGGAGTTATGTTTTGTTAAGGAAATAATAGGAAGAAGTCAGTAAGCATTGTACGTATCAGAGAAAACAAGAAACAGACTTTTTGGGAGAAAGAGAGAAGAACCAAGAGCAAAGGGGGATTAGCCAAGAGGAGAGATTTTTGTAGCAATTGTTCATCTAATCAGGTAAGGGTGGGCTAGCAATTCATTGGTTAATATATACATGTATGTTTTCATGATTTTGGATTGAAAATGGTGATTTGTTGGTTTAGGTTTAATATTTATGAAAAATGCCATTGTTGATGAATTATGTTGTGATTGATGATGTTCTATGAGATGTTTCTGTTGTGTTGTTGTGTATTGAACCCATAAACATTGTTCTAAATCATTTTGGGTAATTGAGGGATCAAAGTTGGGATTTTTGGGTAGAACCATGCTGAAATCGCACTTTTTTGTGAAGCTGAGTTCAGATTTGATACCGCAAAAACGTGCCACGTTTTGGCAAGCGCGTCACGTTTTTGGTCGACAGAATGCATAGTAATTCTGGGCATAAAAACGTGACACGTTTTCTAAAAACGTGACACGCTTTCTCAAAAATCAGATCATCCATATTTCACTATTTTCACCCACTTCTGCTTTGAACTAGCTTTTGGTGTAAACATGAAAGTTTTAGATAATTAAGTTAGCTTTCTAATGGCATTGGTTGGGCTTGAAAATGATTTGTAGATTTTGAGTTATGATGAAAATAGTCCAGGTGGGTCTCTAGGAAACTTTAAGAAAACTTAACATAACTAGTCCCAAGTTAGTCCAAGAACCTATGGTTAGTTCCCAAACTTCAAACTTAAGTATTAGAGGTTTAATTGAGGTGTTTTATGAGTATTTAGCTTATGTCTTATTGATCAAACTTGATTTGCTTTGAAGGATGTTTTAGACTTTGATATGAACGTAATTGATTAATGTATATGTTGCTATTGTTGTTGATATGTTGGAATATATATGTGTATATATGTACAATTATATACGGTGTATCGTTGTTCCCGTTGTTGATGTTGTTGAGTCGTGTTGTCCAAGTTGGGGAGTGTGTCATAAGTATTAGGCACAAATGTTGATGTCGTAGTAGGTGTTGTTGTTGTTATTGGTTGCATGCTGATATGTACCATTAGTTGTCGTAGGGTTGTATGCAGATATACACCATTGAGTCTTCATAACTCATTTGCATCGTTGGGGGCTTATGCCCTGGAATGTTTATACATTCATTTGGTGAGGGCTTATGCCCTGGAATGTTTATACATTCAATTGGTGAGGGCTCATGCCCTGGAATGCTAGTCATTCATCTGGTGAGGGCTTATGCCCTGGGATGCTTTAACCATCCAAAATTGGTGGGGGCTTATGCCCTGGAATGCTTAGCATTCAACGCGCGTAGTAGGTACCACATTGCATAATGCATTAGTCGTTGATGGAGTCTTGCATTAGTTGTCTAAGGTGTGAGTTGTTGTTGGTGAGGTGTCACCACAAGTGGTGTTGTCGTTGACGTTGTTAACTAAGGATGAACTGAAATTATATTGCTGAAATACATTGATGATTGTTGATGATTATGTTGATGATGGATGTTCTTATTGTTGTTGTTTCTTTTCAATGCAATTTGATGATTTATATATATTTATATATTACTTTTGTTTTGTGAACTCACCCCTTCTGCTGGAATTGCCGCCTCGTGGGCAAGTGCAGGTAGCGAAGGATAGATAGGAGTTGGCTCTTGTGTCGTAGGCTCTGATATGTAACGGGATGGGATTTGATGTTTATGATTTCATTCTTTTATGTATCGGTTTTCGAGAACATGTTGCTTAGACTTTTATTGATGTTGAAGATTTAAATCATCGTTGAATAATATTTTTATTATGTTGGGGCCTTGTGCCAAGGATGTTGATTTTAGTTGATTGATTTTTAAATAAATATTCCGCTGCAAATTTTATAAGAATGATATGTTGGATTAAATAGTTTATTTTCTAATTGAGAAGGATTTTGAAAAGTAGATGTAATACTCCGTTGTTGTTGAAAACTCTGATAATTATACATGCTTATGTTGTTTTGGGAAACGGGGTGTTACAGTAAGCATGTACTGGAATATGTTGGTGTGGATTTATGGAATTTGTATGAATTATGTTTTGTTGTTGTCGAGTCCTAAGTTCACACAGTTGTTGGATTTCATCTCCATGTTGGTGTTGAATACTTATGTATTCAATTATGCGGGTTGTTTATGCGGGTTGTTATGATGTGTTTGTTGCATCAGGGGCGACGGCCTCGGAGATGAAATTGGTACCACACGAACCTAGAGTTGGTCTAGACACATTGCATGTTCTAGGAAGAGTCGTGTTTTGCTTTTGTGTTTGAGGTGAATACGCATGGTGTAATGGTGTGCTTTGTGATTGATTGCAATTAATGAACCTTATGCTTGTGCATTTATTGATGAAAATAATTTATGTCCTTGCTTATTTATGAAAGATGAATTATTAATGCATATTTAATCCGGTTTATCTTTTTTATTATGATTGATATGAAACTAACCCCCAATGGTCTGTGAAGGACCGCCTACCTATTTGTATGAATGGGTAGACGACATGCAGGATTAGTTGATTGCATTGCTTTGGTGAGTGCTTGAGGATAGCGGGAGCTTCCTCCTTTTCTTTTCTCTTATCGTGTCTTCGAGAGGCTCTGATCTAGGATGGCGATTACTTTTATGTCTAGGATTTCTTTTATTTTAAGTTGTATCTATGTAGAGATTTATTTGGGAGTTGGTTGCATTTTCATGATTGTTGACATGGCTATTATTGAGATGTATTTTGAGTTTCCGTTGTGACCTTTTATGTTGAGGTATTTTCATGCATGATTTCTTGGTGATTTATTCGAAGACGTGACGACTATTTCTTATTTATTTATTTATTATAATTGCATGATTTATTGCTTAATGGAAATAGGGCGTTACAAGTTGGTATCAGAGCCATGTCGGTCTTGTTCGGACCAAAACCCGATGAATTACCTGTTGTATTCAAATGGTATGTTGAGTTACCTGCGATACTTGTTGTGCTGTTTTTTTGTTGTTCTTACCTGTTGCTTGGTTTTGTTGATTAGAAGTGAGATGACTGGCGGAAATGGTAGGAATGACAATGTGATTGCAGCAGCTTTGACTGAAGTGGCTCAAGCTTTGGCTCTGAATCAAGGGAATGGTGGTCATGGTCAGGAAGACCAAGGAGAAGCGGAGGAGCGGAGGCTTGATCGTTTCATGAGAAACAAACCGCCGATGTTCAAGGGAAGGTTTGATCCGGAAGGAGCTTTGACTTGGAAGGAAAGCATGGAGAGGATTTTTCGTGCTATGGTGACTAATGATGATGAGAAGGTGAGGTTGGCCACTCATATGCTTGCTGAGGAGGCTGAGTATTGGTGGACTAGTACCAAGAGGAGGATTGAGGCTAGTGGTGATGCTATCACTAGGGTGAGGTTCAAGAATGAGTTCTTGAAGAAGTACTTTCCGGAAGATTTGAGAAACAAGAAGGAAGCTGAGTTGTTGAACTTGAAGCAAGGGAGCATGTATGTTGCTGAGTATGCGGCTAAGTTTGAGGAGCTTTCGAGGTTTTGTCCTTACATCAATGCGGAAGATGCTATGGTTTCTAAGTGTGTGAAGTTTGAGAATGGTTTGAGGCCGGAGATTTATCAGTACATCTGTTTCCATGAGATTAGAGATTGTGACACTTTGGTGCACAAGTGTCGTATGTTTGATGATGCTAGGAAGGCTAAGATGAATTACTAGAAAGCTATTTGTGACAAGAAAGGGAAAGGTCATGGAATTGGGAAACCGTACAACAAGGATAAGGGCAAGAAGAAAGATGTTGGTGGAGGTTCCAAGGTGAATGTGGCGGAAGTCAAGTGCTTCAAGTGTGGTATTTTTGGTCACTTTGTTAATGATTGTAAGAAGGGAGATAGTTGCTTCAAATGTGGTCAGAAGGGTCACAAGGCTTTTGAATGCAAGAGGGACATTACTTGTTACAATTGTGGTGAAGCGGGTCATTTGAGTACTAAGTGTACTAAGCCGAAGAAGGTGGCGGGTAAGGTGTTTGCTTTGAATGCGGAGGAGGTGGAGCAGCCAGATAATCTCATCTGAGGTATGTGTTTTTATCAATAGTACTCCTTTGATTGCAATTATTGATACTGGTGCTACGCATTCTTTTATCGCGAGTAGTTGTGTTGAGCGTTTGGGCTTGGTTGTGACTCCGTTGTTGCGTGGGATGGTCATCGATACCCCGACCAATGGCTCGGTGACTACTTCCTTGGTGTGTGCTAAGTGTCCCGTTAATTTTGGTTGTGTTGAATTTGAGTTGGATTTGGTTTGTTTACCGTTGAAGCATATGGATGTGATTTTTGGAATGGATTAAATGTTGAATTTTGGTGTTAACATCAATTGTTTAACCAAGAGTGTGACATTCTCTAAGCCGGTGGAAGATGTAGGTGGGAAGTTCTTGACCGTGGAGCAAGTGAAGAAGTCTTTAGATGGTGAAGTTAGTGTGTTTATGATGTTTTCTTCTTTGAAGGAAAGTAGTGAGAAAGGTGTTGGCGATTTACCGGTAGTGCAGGAGTTTCCAGAAGTGTTTCTGGATGACATTATCGACTTACCGCCGGAGAGGGAAGTTGAGTTTGCAATTGATTTGGTACCAGGAACAAGTCCTATTTCGATTGCGCTGTATCGGATGTCTGCATCAGAGTTGGGAGAATTGAAGAAGCAATTGGAAGAGTTGCTCGAGAAGCAGTTCATTAGGCCGAGTGTTTCTCCGTGGGGTGCTCCTGTGTTGTTGGTGAAGAAGAAGGATGGTAGTATGAGGTTATGTGTGGATTATCGGTAGTTGAACAAGGTGACTATCAAGAATCGGTATCCGCTTCCGAGGATTGATGATTTGATGGATCAGTTGGTTGGTGCGGAAGTGTTTAGCAAGATTGATTTGAAATCAGGATATATTCAGATAAGAGTGAAGGCGGAAGATATATCTAAGACTGCGTTCAGGACGAGGTATGGTCACTATGAGTATTATGTGATGCCATTTGGTGTGACTAATGCGCCAGGTGTTTTCATGGAGTATATGAATCAGATTTTCCATCCTTATTTGGATCAGTTTGTGGTGGTGTTCATAGATGATATTTTGGTATATTCGAAGTCGGAGGAAGAGCATGCCGAGCATTTGAGGATTGTGTTGCAAGTCTTGAAGGAGAAGCAGTTGTTTGCTAAGTTGTCGAAGTGTGAGTTTTGGTTGCGAGAAGTGAGTTTTCTTGGTCATGTGATTTCGAAAGGTGGCATTGTTGTTGATCCGTCGAAGGTTGATGCAGTGATGCAGTGGGAATCGCCAAAGTCTGTTTTTTAGGTTAGAAGTTTCCTTGGTTTGGCAGGTTACTATCAGAGGTTCATTAAGGGATTCTCTAAGTTGGCGTTGCCATTGACGCAGTTGACTCGGAAAGGGCAAGCTTATGTTTGGGATTTTAAGTGTGAGAGTAATTTCCTTGAGTTGAAGAAGAGGTTAACTTCAGCGCCTGTGTTGATTTTGCCGAATCCGAAGGAATCGTTGGTTGTGTATTGTGATGCTTCGAAGATGGGTCAAGTTGTAGCTTATGCATCGAGGCAGTTGAAAGTGCATGAGAAGAATTATCCGACTCATGATTTGGAATTGACGGCAGTTGTGTTTGTGTTAAAGATTTGGAGGCACTACTTGTATGGTTCTAAGTTTGAAGGGTTCAGTGATCACAATAGTTTGAAGTATTTGTTTGACCAGAAAGAGTTGAATATGAGGCAGAGACGGTGGTTGGAATTTCTTAAGGATTATGATTTTCAGTTGAGCTATCATCCAGGAAAGGCGAATGTGGTGGCAGATGCTTTTAGTAGGAAGTCTTAGCATATGTCAGCTTTGATTGTTAAGGAATTGGAGTTGATTGAGCAGTTTTGAGATTTGAGTTTGGTTTGTGAGTTGACGCTGTTGGAACAAAATGTGTTTAACAATAAACCCTAAAGAGTTTTGATGATAACAAGGTATTAAAAATTGACAATTAGTATTGCTAACATTTGTTCAAGTGTACAAGACCATAGACCAAGTGTTATATCTTACAAAGGTTCTGGAAGAACAAATAAAGAGCAAAGGAAACAAATATAATGAAGCTTAAAGCGCTCTTGAAGTTAGGCGCTCCTGAAGACTTGCGCTCCTGAAGAGTATGACGTCATCAGAAGCTGGCTCCTCAAAAGCTGCAGTACATCACCAGAAGCAAAATGATTCAAGATTTAATGTGTCAAGTGTTGTATTATGTAACGTAATTCATATAAGAGTGGCAGAAGATCACATGGAAGTCACATGATCTCATTTGAAGACATTTGCTTGCAAAAATACAAAGAGGGTTGACAATTGTACTATGTACGAACTGTACAACCACCTTCTCCACTACTCTGTTTCTTTGTCCCTGCTACAAGACAAGAATAACAGCTGTCATATACAACCACGCCTGCATCTATGTTCCTTCTCAACTGGAATGGATATGAAATTGATCCTTCATAGGACAATAACTTAATCAGGCAAAGAATCATTGGTGAAAGATCAAGCTTCAACAACGACTCTTTTTGGATGTGTTGGCACTTACAACGTTCATTTCACACCTGTATATAAAGGAGTGAATACTTGAAGAACAACAAGACTCTACAACAATTTGAAAGCGCCAAAACTCTGTCAAATTGTTTAGCATCCAAAAGTTCACTTAGAATTTCAGTTTTCAAGTTCATATCTTTGAAATTCAAAAGTCTTAAGAGTCTGTATCTGATTTGTGTTGTGAACACCACTGATTGTATATCAAGTGTTCAACCTCAAACATTTTCCTTGTAATTTTGTTTGATAGAAGTCTCTTGCTTGTGTGCTTGAGCATTAGAAGTCTCTTGATTGTGTTCTTGAGCATTTGAAGTTTCTTGCTTGTGTGCTTGAGCATTTGTAATCAGATATTACATTTAGTGAACTCTCCTTGGAAGAATAAGGGGGAAAGGACTACTTCCGGTTGGTGGAAGGAACCTGTATAAATTGCCTGTGTCTTTTTTCTTCCCTTCTCTCTGTTTCTATTCCGCTGCATACGCTCCTGATCACCTAGTTCAGAAGTTGTTCTTCTAGCTTTTGATCACAAGTGTTCTGAGTTTAAGAGAAAACGAAGAAAAGTCTAACACAATTCAACCCCCCCTTCTTGTGTTTTTCTCCCCTTCAATTGGTATCTAGAGCCTTGGTTCTGTTGACAACACCTAACAGTGTAACAGTCCAAGATCTGAGAAAAACATGTCTGCTGAATCACCTGTTTCTGGTTCTGCTGGTTCTGGTGGTAATCATAATGTTGTATCCTATGATTATAGTGAAAAGAAAACTGACTCAGGGAAGGTTCCTAAGTTTAATGGAGATCCTGAAGAGTTTTCTTGGTGGAAAACCAACTTCTACAGTATATCATGGGCTTAGATGAAGAACTATGGGATATTGTGGAAGATGGAGTTGGTGACTTAGTCCTTGATGAAAAAGGAGCTGCTGTTGATAGAAAGGTCCATACTCCTGCTCAAAAGAAGATGTACAAGAAACATCATAAGATCAGAGGCTCTCTAGTTTCTTCTATACCACGGGCAGAGTACATGAAGATGAGTGATAAATCAACTGCAAAAGCTATGTTTGCATCTTTATGTGCTAACTATGAAGGAAGCAAGAAAGTCAGAGAAGCTAAAGCACTGATGCTTGTTCATCAGTATGAGCTGTTCAAGATGAAGGATGATGACAGTATTGAGGAGATGTACTCAAGATTTCAAGCCTTAGTCTCTGGACTTCAAATACTGAAGAAAAGCTATGTTGCTTCTGATCACGTGAGCAAGATACTCAGAAGTCTGCCTGCCAAATGGAGACCAAAGGTGACTGCCATTGAGGAAGCCTGGTCATTTCATTGCTGATTGCCCTGATCTTCAGAAGGAAAAGTCAAAGGAAAAGTCAAAGAAGCCAACATTCAAGTCAAGCAAGTTTAAGAAACAGATCAAGCAGAGTTTGATGGCCACATGGGATGATTTGGATAGTGAATCTGAGTCTGACAAAGAAGAATCTGATGAAGGTGCAAAGATAGCTGTTGGGTTAGTAGCTACAACAACTTCAGAAGCTGAAACTGAATCAGATTCAGAAGATAAAAATGAGGTATATTCCAAAATCCCTAGAGAAGAACTGATAGAGTCACTTAAAGAACTCCTCACTCATTTTGAACTGAGAACCAATGAGTTAAAAGTTTTGGAAGAAAAATATGTTGTTTTGATGAAGCAACAAGAATCAACTTTATTGGATCTGAAAGCTTCTGAAGAAGGACTTAGAGGTTTTGACTTCATATGTAAAACTTATGAAGACAAGCTCAAGTACTTATGTCAGAAGCTACAAGAAAAATGTGATGGAAAGTCTTTAAGTAACCATGAGATTGCTCTTGAAGATTTCATTATTTCTGGTATTGACAGAAGCAGAATTGCTTCTATGATTTATAGAATTTACAAGAACAATGGCAAAGGGATTGGGTTTTCAGAAGCTAAGTCTAATGAAACCAATCTTAAAGCATATTGTGAATACATTAAGGAAGGATTGAAAACCTTCTTTGTTCCTGAAGGTGCCAATATGGAAACTGTTACTCAATTAGAACCTGAAGCTTCTAGTTCTAAGGCTGAGATTACTTCAAAGTCAAAGAACTTCAAGCCTAAGGTTGTGATAAATTCTGAATCTAAGACCTCAAAGATTAAGATTCTGAAGAGATCAGAACCTGTTCCTTAGAGTCTGAAGAAATCAAAATCTGATGTCCTAAAGTCTAAGGTTTAGAAGGGCAAAATAGTTGTTACTTATGAAGTATCAAAACCAAAAGTTGAAAAACCTAAGGTAATGATTAATCAGAAGCTACCCAAAGCGCACCTCAAGGAACATGGAATGGTGAGTAAAACTTCCAGCACTAACCTCAAAGGACCCATAAAACAATGGGTACCTAAATCTGAAATTGTCAATGTTGCAGATTTGTCTAAAAGCAAGATCAAAGCAAAAGTCATGGTACATGGACAGCGGTTGCTCAAGGCACATGACAGGAGAGAATTCAACGTTCCTATCCCTCACAATGAAAGAAGGAGGAAATGTAAAGTTTGGAGGCAACCAGTTTGGGAAGATTATTGGTACGGAGACTATTGGTAATTCCTCTACCTCTATTAATAAT
The DNA here is from genome assembly GCA_958299785.1 of Medicago lupulina. Lineage (NCBI taxonomy): Eukaryota > Viridiplantae > Streptophyta > Magnoliopsida > Fabales > Fabaceae > Medicago > Medicago lupulina. The sequence goes on from OY283143.1 coordinate 35,799,911, forward strand.
GTGTGGTTGGTAGATGGGCTTGAGCATAACCTATTGAACATCAGTCAATTCTGTGACAATGGTTATGATGTATTATTTGAAAAAGCCAACTGCACAGTAATCAACAAGGATGATAAATCCATAGTGTTCAAAGGAAAGAGAGTGGAAAATGTTTACAACATCAATTTCTCTGAACTGGCTGATCAGAAAGTAATTTTCCTTCTGTCAATGAATGATAAGAAATGGATGTGGCATAGAAGGTTGGGACATGCTAACTAGAGATTAATCTCTAAGGTTAGTAAGTTACAACTTGTCAAAGGCCTTCCTGACATTGATTATCATTCAAATGCACTCTGTGGTGCATGCCAGAAAGGAAAAATTGTTAAATTATCGTTCAAAGTTAAAGGCATTGTTTCCACCTCAAGACCTTTAGAACTACTTCATATTGACCTATTTGGACCAGTTAGCATTGCATCTTTATATGGGAGTAAGTATGGATTAGTCATTGGTGATGATTACAGTAGATGGACTTGGGTGAAATTCCTGAAAAGCAAGGATCATGCATATGATGTATTCAATAACTTTTGCACTCTTATTCAATCTGAAAAAGTAGCCAAGATTTTGAAAATTAGAAGTGATCATGGTGGTGAGTTTGAAAATGAGCCATTTGAAGCTTTTGTGAAAAACATGGAATCATCCATGAATTCTCTTCTCCTAGAACTCCACAACAAAATGGGGTTGTAGAAAGAAAGAATAGAACTTTACAAGAAATGGCTAGAACCATGATCCATGAAAACAATTTGGCAAAACATTTTTGGGCAGAAGCAGTGAATACAACGTGTTATGTCCAGAATAGGATCTACATCAGACCTATCTTGGAGAAAACAACATATGAACTCTTTAAAGGAAGAAAACCCAATATCTGTTATTTTCATCAATTTGGATGTACATGTTACATTTTGAACAACAAGCTCTACCTAAAGAAATTTGATGCCAAGGCCCAAAGAAGAATCTTTTTAGGTTACTCTGAAAGGTCAAAGGCATATAGAGTGTACAATTCAGAGACACTCTGTGTTGAAGAATCTATGCACGTTAAATTTGATGACAAAGAGCTTGAAGATAAAACTTCAAAGCAAGTTGAAAGTTTTGTAGAGATACAGGTTTCTGAAGACATTCCAGAACCTGATCAAATAGTTGAATTTGAAGACAGTACAGAAGCTGCACCCACATCAGAAGCACAAGATGATGTTGCTTCTGATGAAGCTCAAGACGATTATGAGCAAGCAGATCTCTCCAGCAACACTTTCAAATACAAGTCTTCACATCCTGAGGATCAAATCATTGGAAACAAAGAAAGTCCCAGAAGAACAAGATCGTACTTCAGACAAGAAGATTCAATGATAGGACTAATATCAATGATTGAACCTACAACAGTTGATGAAGCACTTTCAGATGACGGATGGATCTTACCTATGCAAGAAGAGCTGAATCAATTTCAATGAAATGATGTGTGGGATCTGGTACCTAAACCTTCTCAGAAGAACATTATTGGAACAAAATGGGTATTCAGAAACAAACTGAATGAGCAAGGCGAAGTAACCAGAAACAAAGCCAGACTTGTTGCACAGGGATACAGTCAACAAGAAGGCATTGATTACACTGAAACATTTGCTCCAGTTGCAAGATTGGAAGCGATCAGGTTACTTATATCCTATGTAGTTAATCATGGCATTATATTATATCAAATGGACTCCTCTATAAGAAATACTTAGATTAGAAGCTAATTGGATTCTGTGATGCTGATTATGCTGGTGATAGGATTGAAAGAAAGTCAACCAGTGGCAATTGTCAATTTCTGGGTGATAATCATATATCCTGGGTTAGCAAAAGACAAGCAACTATTGCTATGTCTACTGCAGAAGAAGAATACATTTCAGCTGCAAGTTGTTGCACACAACTACTCTGGATGAAACATCAGTTGGAAGACTATCAGATTAATGCTAACAGTATTCCCATTTTTTGTGATAATACTGCTGCTATTTGTTTGTCAAAGAATCCAATTCTACATTCAAGAGCCAAGCATATTGAGATCAAACACCATTTTATCAGAGACTATGTTCAAAAAGGAATTTTAGATATACAATTCATTGACACTGAAAATCAATGGGCTGATATATTTACTAAGCCTTTAACAGTTGAAAGATTTGAATTCATTAAGAAAAATTTGAACATGCATTATGTGTCTGATTAAAATTGCTTGCTCCTGAATAAGAAGTTTAGGTTCTGAAGTCAGTTCAGAAGCCATGGTCCATCAGAAGCTCTTAAGTGAGGTTCTGAGGAAAATGCGCTCCTGATGAGTCATCAGAATTTCAAACTTCAGAAGCGAAATCTTTGTGCTTCTGAATAGTAGGAGTTAGTGGAATTTATGGAGTTGCTCCTGGTGACACCTGTCCTACTAACTTAGACAGCACATCTGAAGTCTGATGACGTGGCGTAAATGTATTGGTGTATAACTCAGTGGGCAATGATGATCTTTATGCTTTCAAAGTACTATCTCGCGCCCCCAACTGTCATTAATGTTGTGTGTAACGCCCACTTTAGATTATTTTAATTATTTAATTATTTGATTTATTTGAGGAGTCTAGATATATTTGTTTAAATATTATGAGATGCGGAGAATTAAGATTTATGTGATTTTTAGTGATTTCATGCGATGTGGTGACTTATTTTATTGGTTAATAAAATAAGATTTGAAAGTAAAATAAATATATAGATGTGGGGTAGTTTTTAGATTTTAGATAATTATGTGGGAGAATGAGTAGATAAGATAAGATTTGATGGGAATATAAATAGGGAATATTAGGTTAAGAGTTGTTAGTAATGATTTTATTAATTAAGTGAAAATAGGAGAAATAATGGGTATTTAGATAAAAAGGATTTATTTGTTATTATTGGAATTAAGTGGTAGGGGTTACACTTTAATTAGGGAGTTAAGAGAAAAGAAAGGTTTTGGTTGGTAAGGATAGGAAGAGCCAGTAAGGAAAGAAAGAAACATTTTCACGTATCAGAGAAAAACAAAACCAGAACATAGCTTTTGAGAGAAACCAAGGGGAAGAACTAGGAAGGGAGAAGCTGCCATTTTTTGCTGTAGGAATTTGCTTATTTGAGGTAAGGGTGGGTTTATGATTCAATTGTTAATATATATGTATATGATTTCATGAATTTGGATTGAAATTGGTAGTTTTGGAACTAGGTTTATGAACATGATGAATTGCTCATTTCTTGATGGATAGTGTTGTGAATGATGTTGTTGTGATATGTTCTGATGTTTTGTTGTGCCTTAAACCCATAAACATTGTTTCTAAACCATTTTGGGTGATTGGGGGATTAAAATTGGGATTTTTGGATGAAAATGGAGTTAGAAATCGTAGGTTATAATTCTGCCCAGACGAGCGCTCGCTCAAGTGAGATACCCTTCGCTCAAGCGAGCAACTCTTTGCTACGGCCAGTCTGAATTTTAGCCGCTCGCTTAAGCGAGCTACGAGCGAACCAGGAGCGAGTGAAATGCTAACCTTCGTCATTTGCGTCGCTTAAGCGAGATTCCCGTCGCTTAAGCGAGAGACGCTCAGGATAGTGTATTTAGCCTGTTCGCTTAAGCGAACCAGAAGCGAGCCAGAAGCGAGGAAAAACCAAACTTACGTGTTTTGACTCGCTCAAGCGAGAATCTGCTCGCTCAAGCGAGCTGGGTCCTGTGCGACCCAAAATGTGATTTTTTCTAAGGTGTTCCAAACTCAAACCTAAGCTTTCTAAGATGTTTATTGGATTTATTAAGAATTGTTTAGATGATAAAAACCATATTATGAAGATGATTAAGATGAAATTATGTATGCTTATGTGCAAATAATTATACTTGCTAAGTTGAGTTGCCTTTGTTGTTGTTGAGTGGTATGACCAGTTGGGGAGGGTATCCTAAGTTGTTGTTGTTGTTGGTTGCATGCTGATATGCTCCATTAAGATGTTGGGTTGTATGCAGATATACACCATAGAGTCATTCATACTCATATGCATTTGTTGGGGGCTTATTGCCCTGGAATGTTTATCATTCACTGTTGGGGGCTTATTGCCCTGGAACGCTTTATCGTTCACCTGTTGGGGGCTTATTGCCCTGGGATGCTTTAACCATCCAAATTGTTGGGGGCTTATTGCCCTGGAATGCTTAGCATTCAACGCGCGTAGTTGGTACCACATTTGCATAATGCATTCGTTGTTGAAGTCTTGCATTAGTTGTCATAGGTGTGAGTTGACAGTTGTGAGTTGTTGTTGGTGAGGTGTCGCCACAAGTGTTGTTGATGTTAATCAAGATGAATCAAAATGATAATGTTGAGTTGATGATGTTGATTATGATGCTGCTGATTTGTTAATATTGTTGTTGTTTTCAATTCATATTGATGATTCGTATACCTGTATATTACTTTTGATTTGTGAACTCACCCCTTCTGCTGGAATTGCCGCCTTGTGGGCAAGTGCAGGTAGTGAAGGCTTGTAGGTTGATGGCTCTTGTGTCTAGGGCTCTGATGCGTAACGGGATGGGGATATTGCATGTTTAATTCTTCATTCCTTATGTATCACTTGTTGAACTATGTTGTTGATTTCATTATTGGAGAATATTGTTATGTTGAGGCCTTTGTGCCAAGGATTGATGTAGATGACTTGAGATATTTTTATAATAAATATTCCGCTGCAGAATTTTAATATAATGGAATTTGTTGATGTATTTAAATAGTTTTATATTCTATTTAAATAATTGTGAAAAGTAGATGTAATACTCCGTTGTTTGTTGAACTCTGATGATTGATGCATATTATTATGTCATATTGGTAAACGGGGTGTTACAGGGGTTAATCATGGTAAAAATTGGGTGTTTTGGTGAAAAAGTTCGTAATCCCGTACCTGTTCTGTCACCGTTTCGCCAGGCGAGAGCCGTAGCTCGCCACGACGAACATACCTTCATCGCTCGCCAGGCGAGAAACCCAACTCGCCATAGCGAGGGAACCGTGACACTCCGCCAAGTGAGCAATCCCGCTCGCCATGGTGAGGGACCTATAGTCGCTTCGCCAGGCGAGCATTAGAGCCCGCCACAGCGAGCTGTGCTGTGACAGAATTTCACTTTTTCCTTGTTTGCGATCTGTTTCGTACGAGACCTTAAGAGCTCAACCTTGGGTAGTACTGGAAGTTAACTATAATATAATTGATGATTTGTAAAGATGCTTGTGATGATTTTATGTTGTTGCTATCAATTAATGAATCATATATGCCTTATGTGAAATATATGTGAAGTTTAGGCGATGTTTGAGATGATGTTTGCATTGATAATGATTGCTGCCATGCTGTTGCTATTATTTAATTAAGCTGCATGAGTCGGTCTATGATGTGAGATGTTTTCCAATTGTTGGAGTCATATAAGATGTGTCATGATGTCTAAGACGTAAAAGAATGAGTCTCATGCATACTCATTCAGAGATGAGGGCTTATGCCCTATTCAACAGCGACGAGGGCTCATGCCCTGGAACTTTTTCTCAATAGCGACGAGGGCTCATGCCCTGGGAGTATATTTATGCTCAAAGCGACGAGGGCTTATGCCCTGGATTGGTACCACATGCATATAAGATGTCTAAGATGATTAAGATGTTCGAGTTGCATAGTCAAGTGAAGTTGCATTGTCGAGTCCAGTTGTTTAAGATGTTTATGATGATGATTTATGACGTTACTTATGATACTAAATGATGTTTGTCGTGACGTGTTTATGTGATGATTTGTTGTTAACTATAATTGTTGAATTATATGTTTAATATTATTGTTTTGTGAATCTCACCCCTTCTGCTTGAAAATGTTGCTCTTCGTATGGGTAACTTGCAGGTAATCAAGATTAGGTGCAGTCTTTTGAGGAATTCCTCTGGTTGTGTCTAGGTGCTCTGATACGTAACGGGATGGGGAACCTTGCTTATGTTTTCTCTATTCCTTGCGTATTACTTTTAAGATTTCATGACTATGATTTAATATTTTGGAATTTTATGAGACGTTTTGATGAGGCCTTCGTGCCAGAGACAATTATGTAATTGATTTTATTCCTCTGCGAAGTTTTGAAATATTGATATGACTACTTTTTGAAGAATAAATCATTATTTATTCATATTTGAGATTTATGTGAAATGTGACGCTCTGTTATGTGTTTACTCTGATTACTTATTTTGAGAAATTTTTATGTTGGGAAAAACGGGGTGTTACAATTGGTATCAGAGCAGGTTGGTCCTTCCGGCCAAGTAGAAGAGTCTTGTTGTGTCGAGTATTAGTTGATGTATTGTTAAATGTCATGCTGATTGTTTTGTGTTGTGTAGAGAACTAAGATGGCTGGAAGAAACGACGTTGTGATTGCTGCTGCACTGGAAGCTGTTGCTCAAGCTGTAGGACAACAGCCAAATGCGAATGCTGGTGCGAATGCTGAGGTCCGTATTTTAGAGATCTTCCTGAGAAATCATCCTCCTACCTTCAAAGGGAGATATTATCCTGATGGAGCTCAGACATGGCTCAAGGAGATCGAGAGAGTGTTCAGAGTTATGCAGTGTGTAACGCCCCATTTTTATTTAATTATTTTTAGTTGATGTTTGAGTATTTTTATATGATTTTATATGACTATATTTGACATATATGATTTAGATATGATTTTATGTGAAATATGTGACTTGGTAGGAATTGTGTGATATTTGGTGTGATGATAATTTATTATATGATTTATGGTGTTGTGTTTTATTTAAATAAATATTGTTTGATTATTTTATTTATTTAATTAAAAGGTAGAAAATAGTATTATTTGGTTTAAAGTGAATTAAGTATAATTATGAGGAATAAGTGGGAGTTAAGGAAATAAGAGGGGGTTATAGTTTACAATAAAAAGAAAAGGAGAGTCAGAAAGAGTTTCACGTACAATTGAAAGAAGAGGAGAAAACCTAGAACCAAGAGAAGAGGCTAGAAGAAGAGAGAAGAACGCAGCTTAATTCAGGAATCATAATCTAAGGTAAGGGTGAGATTATCTTTCAATTGTAATAGATTGTATATCTTTGATTTTGGATTTAACATGAAATTGTGGAAGTTTATGAAAAATTGGGATTTAGGGTTGGAGTATGATTATGAGAGATTAAAGGTGTAGATTGTACTGTATTGATGTTAGGATGCATTCAGGTTATAGGCAGAACTTATTTACACTTCTGTAGATTGTTTTGGGGTTAGAAATTGAGAAAAATGGATTTTTGGGAGAAAACTGCGTACTGCCCGTGCTGGCATTCATCGCTCGCCGCGGCGAGCAGCATGACTCGCCAAGGCGAGTGAGCAATGTTCATAGCTCGCCTCGCGAGCAAAACCACTCGCCACGGCGAGTAGGGCCTTAGAAAAATGTGATTTTTTGAAATGTTGTTATAAGGTGTGGGATGGATAGCTTTCTGTACCTTAATATTTTTAGAGATGACTGGGACATTTTTCAGATTAAAAAGATGATTAGGTAGCTTTAAAATGAAGTTTTGGTGAGAAAAATGTTAAAAAGGCCGAGAGCTCCCAGTTTTGCTCGCCCCTAGCTTGCCTGAGGCGAGTAGCCCTTTCTTTGAGCTCGCCATGGCGAGCAGATGTACTCGCCGAGGCGAGTAGCCCTGTATCTGAAGTGAGTTTCTATGTTTGATTACTTGGTCGATTAAATTTGGTTGGAGATAATAATATGGTAGTTGGTGTATTTGTATATGTCTAATTTATGTTATTGAACTTAGTTTCAAAGGTTGGAGTATCATTGATTGAGTTGTTGAAAATGTAAGTCATACCTCGTATATGTATTTGTTGAGTTCTTGTTGTTGTCGTCCAATTTGGGGAGTGTGTCTTAAATGATTTAGGCACAGTTGTCGTTGTCATAGTAGTAGTTGTTGTTGTTGTTGTTTGTATGCTGATATACACCATTGAGTTCATTTTATACTCATATGCATTTGTTGGGGGCTTATTGCCCTAGAATGTTTATCATTCAACTGTTGAGGGCTCATGCCCTGGAATGCTAGTCATTCACCCGTTGAGGGCTTATGCCCTGGGATGCTTTAACCATCCAATTGTTGAGGGCTCATGCCCTGGAATGCTTGTCATTCAACGCGCGTAAAATGGTACCACATGCATATTGCATTTGTTGTTGTCGTCGGTGCATTGTCCGGGTCGTTGTTGGTGAGTCGTTGTCGTTGTGGTGGTTGTTGTTGTTAGTTGAGTTGAAGGTGATGTTAATGTTGTTGATTTATTGTAAATGATGTGTATTTAATTACTTTGTTGATATTTAGGGTGTGAGATTTATTGATGAGTTATACTTCTATTATTTGTTGTTTGAGAATCTCACCCCTTCTATTGGAATTGCCGCCTCGTGGGCAAGTGCAGGTAATGAAGACTAGTAGGATGTCGGCTCAAGTGTCCTAGGGCTCTGATACCTAACGGGATGGGAAACGTTGTCTTGTTCTTTCATTCCTTTATGTATCAAATTTTTAAATAATGTTGTTGAACCTTAATTATTTTGGATATCATTTTATTGTTGAGGCCTTTGTGCCAAGATTTTGTTGGAGAAGATTTATTATGTTGAAAGAATTTTTTCGCTGCAATTATTTATGAGATTAATGTTGTTGACGTTAAATAGTTATATTTTCTATTTAATAAATTTTGAAAAGTAGTGTGACATGCCCGTATTTGTTAAACTCTGATTGTTATTTATATTATTATGTTGTTTTGGGAAACGGGGTGTTACAATTGGTATCAGAGCAGGTCGGTCTGTCCGGCGAATTAGTGGAGTCGTGTCGAGCCTAGTAGTGTTGTGTGACAGCTTTAAACTGTCTTTGTTGTTCTAATTTGTTGTTGTTGTTTAGAACTTCGAAATGGCTGGAAGAAATGATGTTGCTCTTGCTGCTGCTCTGCAAGCGATAGCTCAAGCTGTGGGTCAACAAAATAATGCTGGTGGTGCTAATGAGGGAGTGAGGATGTTGGAGACATTTTTGAGGAATCATCCACCAACCTTCAAGGGGAGGTACGACCCCGATGGAGCCCAGACATGGCTCAAGGAAGTTGAGAGGATCTTCCTAGTTATGCAGTGTAACGATGTTCAGATGGTGCGCTTTGGCACGCACATGTTGGCCGAGGAAGCTGACGACTGGTGGGTAAGTGTGCAACCCGTTTTGGAAATTGGAGGTACTGCACTAACTTAGGCTGTTTTTAGGAGGGAATTCTTGAATAGGTACTTCCCGGAAGATGTTCGTGGGAAGAAGGAAATTGAATTCCTAGAACTGAAGCAAGGTGATATGTCAGTAACTGAATATGTTGCTAAGTTTGTTGAATTGGCAAAGTTTTATCCGCACTATACTGCTGAGACTGCTGAGTTCTCCGAGTGCATCAAGTTTGAGAATGGTCTGCGTGCTGACATTAAGCGGGACATTGGTTATCAAAAGATCCGTAACTTTTCTGAATTGGTGAGTAGTTGCAGGATTTACGAGGAGGAGACCAAAGCTCATTATAAGATTATGAAGGAGAGGAAAGGTAAGAAACATGATCGTGGAAAGCCCTATAGTGCTCCGACCAATAAGAGTAAGAAGGAAGTGAATAATGAGAGGAGGCCCAGAGAGAGTGATGCCCCTGCTGAAGTTGTTTGCTACAAGTGTGGCGAGAAGGGCCACAAGAGTAATGTTTGCAACCGCGATGAGAAAAAGTGTTTCCGATGCGGAAAGAAAGGCCATACTATAGTTGAGTGCAAGCGTGGTGACATTGTTTGCTTCAATTGTAATGAGGAAGGTCATCTTAGCTCTCAACGTACGAATCCTAAGAGGGCTCAGGGAAGTGGAAAAGTGTTTGCTTTGGCTGGTACTCAGACGTGAGTGAGGATCGTCCGATCAGAGGTACATTTTCGAGGACGAAAATTCTATAAGTTGGGGAGAGTTGTAACGCCCCATTTTTATTTAATTATTTTTAGTTGATGTTTGAGTATTTTTATATGATTTTATATGACTATATTTGACATATATGATTTAGATATGATTTTATGTGAAATATATGACTTGGTAGGAATTGTGTGATATTTGGTGTGATGATAATATATTATATGATTTATGGTGTTGTGTTTTATTTAAATAAATGTTGTTTGATTATTTTATCTATTTAATTAAAAGGTAGAAAATAGTATTATTTGGTTTAAAGGGAATTAAGTATAATTATGAGGAATAAGTGGGAGTTAAGGAAATAATAGGGGGTTATAGTCTACAATAAAAAGAAAAGGAGAGTCAGAAAGAGTTTCACGTACAATTGAAAGAAGAGGAGAAAACCTAGAACCAAGAGAAGAGGCTAGAAGAAGAGAGAAGAACGCAGCTTAATTCAGGAATCATAATCTAAGGTAAGAGTGAGATTATCTTTCAATAGTAATAGATTGTATATCTTTGATTTTGGATTTAACATGAAATTGTGGAAGTTTATGAAAAATTGGGATTTAGGGTTGGAGTATGATTATGAGAGATTAAAGGTGTAGATTGTACTGTATTGATGTTAGGATGCATTCAGGTTATAGGCAGAACTTATTTACACTTTTGTAGATTGTTTTGGGGTTAGAAATTGAGAAAAATGGATTTTTGGGAGAAAACTGCGTACTTCCCGTGCTTGCATTCATCGCTCGCCGCGGCGAGTAGGGCCTTAGAAAAATGTGATTTTTTGAAATGTTGTTATAAGGTGTGGGATGGATAGCTTTCTGTACCTTAATATTTTTAGAGATGACTGGGACATTTTTCAGATTAAAAAGATGATTAGGTAGCTTTAAAATGAACTTTTGGTGAGAAAAATGTTAAAAAGGCCGAGAGCTCCCAGTTTTGCTCGCTCCCAGCTCGCCCCTAGCTTGCCTGAGGCGAGTAGCCCTTTCTTTGAGCTCGCCATGGCGAGCAGATGTACTCGCCGAGGCGAGTAGCCCTGTATCTGAAGTGAGTTTCTATGTTTGATTACTTGGTCGATTAAATTTGGTTGGAGATAATAATATGGTAGTTGGTGTATTTGTATATGTCTAATTTATGTTATTGAACTTAGTTTCAAAGGTTGGAGTATCATTGATTGAGTTGTTGAAAATGTAAGTCATACCTCGTATATGCATTTGTTGAGTTCTTGTTGTTGTCGTCCAATTTGGGGAGTGTGTCTTAAATGATTTAGGCACAGTTGTCGTTGTCATAGTAGGTGTTGTTGTTGTTTGTATGCTGATATACACCATTGAGTTCATTTTATACTCATATGCATTTGTTGGGGGCTTATTGCCCTGGAATGTTTATCATTCAACTGTTGAGGGCTCATGCCCTGGAATGCTAGTCATTCACCCGTTGAGGGCTTATGCCCTAGGATGCTTTAACCATCCAATTGTTGAGGGCTCATGCCCTGGAATGCTTGTCATTCAACGCGCGTAAAATGGTACCACATGCATATTGCATTTGTTGTTGTCGTCGGTGCATTGTCGGAGTCGTTGTTGGTGAGTCGTTGTCGTTGTGGTGGTTGTTGTTGTTAGTTGAGTTGAAGGTGATGCTAATGTTGTTGATTTATTGTAAATGATGTGTATTGAATTACTTTGTTGATATTTAGGGGGTTAGATTTATTGATGAGTTATACTTCTATTATTTGTTGTTTGAGAATCTCACCCCTTCTGTTGGAATTGCCGCCTCATGGGCAAGTGTAGGTAATGAAGACTAGTAGGATGTCGGCTCAAGTGTCCTAGGGCTCTGATACCTAACGGGATGGGAAACGTTGTCTTGTTCTTTCATTCCTTTATGTATCAAATTTTTAAATAATGTTGTTGAACCTTAATTATTTTGGATATCATTTTATTGTTGAGGCCTTTGTGCCAAGATTTTGTTAGAGAAGATTTATTATGTTGAAAGAATTTTTCCGCTGCAATTATTTATGAGATTAAAGTTGTTGACGTTAAATAGTTATATTTTCTATTTGATAAATTTTGAAAAGTAGTGTGACATGCCCGTATTTGTTAAACTCTGATTGTTATTTATATTATTATGTTGTTTTGGGAAACGGGGTGTTACAATTGGTATCAGAGCAGGTCGGTCCGTCCGGCCAATTAGTGGAGTCGTGTCGAGCCTAGTAGTGTTGTGTGACAGCTTTAAACTGTCTTTGTTGTTCTAATTTGTTGTTGTTGTTTAGAACTTCGAAATGGCTTGAAGAAATGATGTTGCTCTTGCTGCTGCTCTGCAAGCGATGGCTCAAGCTGTGGGTCAACAGAATAATGCTGGTGGTGCTAATGAGGGAGTGAGGATGTTGGAGACATTTTTGAGGAATCATCCACCAACTTTCAAGGGGAGGTACGACCCCGATGGAGCCCAGACATGGCTCAAGGAAGTTGAGAGGATCTTCCGAGTTATGCAGTGTAACGATGTTCAGATGGTGCGCTTTGGCACGCACATGTTGGCCGAGGAAGCTGACGACTGGTGGGTAAGTGTGCAACCCGTTTTGGAAATTGGAGGTACTGCACTAACTTGGGCTGTTTTTAGGAGGGAATTCTTGAATAGGTACTTCCCGGAAGATGTTCGTGGGAAGAAGGAAATTGAATTCCTAGAACTGAAGCAAGGTGATATGTCAGTAACTGAATATGCTGCTAAGTTTGTTGAATTGGCAAAGTTTTATCCGCACTATACTGCTGAGACTGCTGAGTTCTCCGAGTGCATCAAGTTTGAGAATGGTCTGCGTGCTGACATTAAGCGGGCCATTGGTTATCAAAAGATCCGTAACTTTTCTGAATTGGTGAGTAGTTGCAGGATTTACGAGGAGGAGACCAAAGCTCATTATAAGATTATGAAGGAGAGGAAAGGTAAGAAACATGATCGTGGAAAGCCCTATAGTGCTCCGACCAATAAGAGTAAGAAGGAAGTGAATAATGAGAGGAGGCCCAGAGAGAGTGATGCCCCTGCTGAAGTTGTTTGCTACAAGTGTGGCGAGAAGGGCCACAAGAGTAATGTTTGCAACCGTGATGAGAAAAAGTGTTTCCGATGCGGAAAGAAAGGCCATACTATAGTTGAGTGCAAGCGTGGTGACATTGTTTGCTTCAATTGTAATGAGGAAGGTCATCTTAGCTCTCAATGTACGAATCCTAAGAGGGCTCAGGGAAGTGGAAAAGTGTTTGCTTTGGGTGGTACTCAGACGTGAGTGAGGATCGTCCGATCAGAGGTACATTTTCGAGGACGAAAATTTTATAAGTTGGGGAGAGTTGTAACGCCCCATTTTTATTTAATTATTTTTAGTTGATGTTTGAGTATTTTTATATGATTTTATATGACTATATTTGACATATATGATTTAGATATGATTTTATGTGAAATATATGACTTGGTAGGAATTGTGTGATATTTGGTGTGATGATAATATATTATATGATTTATGGTGTTGTGTTTTATTTAAATAAATGTTGTTTGATTATTTTATTTATTTAATTAAAAGTAGAAAATAGTATTATTTGGTTTAAAGGGAATTAAGTATAATTATGAGGAATAAGTGGGAGTTAAGGAAATAAGAGGGGGTTATAGTTTACAATAAAAAGAAAAGGAGAGTCAGAAAGAGTTTCACGTACAATTGAAAGAAGAGGAGAAAACCTAGAACCAAGAGAAGAGGCTAGAAGAAGAGAGAAGAACGAAGCTTAATTCAGGAATCATAATCTAAGGTAAGGGTGAGATTATCTTTCAATAGTAATAGATTGTATATCTTTGATTTTGGATTTAACATGAAATTGTGGAAGTTTATGAAAAATTGGGATTTAGGGTTGGAGTATGATTATGAGAGATTAAAGGTGTAGATTGTACTGTATTGATGTTAGGATGCATTCAGGTTATAGGCAGAACTTATTTACACTTCTGTAGATTGTTTTGGGGTTAGAAATTGAGAAAAATGGATTTTTGGGAGAAAACTGCGTACTGCCCATGCTGGCATTCATCGCTCGCCCCGGCGAGCAGCATGACTCGCCAAGGCGAGTGAGCAATGTTCATAGCTCGCCTCGCGAGCAAAACCACTCGCCACGACGAGTAGGGCCTTAGAAAAAAGTGATTTTTTGAAATCTTGTTATAAGGTGTGGGATGGATAGCTTTCTGTACCTTAATATTTTTAGAGATGACTGGGACATTTTTCAGATTAAAAAGATGATTAGGTAGCTTTAAAATGAAGTTTTGGTGAGAAAAATGTCAAAAAGGCCGAGAGCTCCTAGTTCTGCTCGCTCCCAGCTTGCCCCTAGCTCGCCTGAGGTGAGTAGCCCTTTCTTTGAGCTCGCCATAGCGAGCAGATGTAGTCGCCGAGGCGAGTAGCCATGTATCTGAAGTGAGTTTCTATGTTTGATTACTTGGTCGATTAAATTTGGTTGGAGATAATAATATGGTAGTTGGTGTATTTGTATATGTCTAATTTATGTTATTGAACTTAGTTTCAAAGGTTGGAGTATCATTGATTGAGTTGTTGAAAATGTAAGTCGTACCTCGTATATGCATTTGTTGAGTTGTTGTTGTTGTCGTCCAAGTTGGGGAGTGTGTCTTAAATGATTTAGGCACAGTTGTCGTTGTCATAGTAGCTGTTGTTGTTGTTGTTGGTTGTATGCTGATATACACCATTGAGTTCATTTTATACTCATATGCATTTGTTGGGGGCTTATTGCCCTGGAATGTTTATCATTCAAATGTTGAGGGCTCATGCCCTGGAATGCTAGTCATTCACCCGTTGAGGGCTTATGCCCTAGGATGCTTTAACCATCCAATTGTTGAGGGCTCATGCCCTGGAATGCTTGTCATTCAACGCGTGTAAAATGGTACCACATGCATATTGCATTTGTTGTTGTCGTCGGTGCATTGTCGGAGTCGTTGTTGGTGAGTCGTTGTCGTTGTGGTGGTTGTTGTTGTTAGTTGAGTTGAAGGTGATGTTAATGTTGTTGATTTATTGTAAATGATGTGTATTTAATTACTTTGTTGATATTTAGGGTGTTAGATTTATTGATGAGTTATACTTCTATTATTTGTTGTTTGAGAATCTCACCCCTTCTGTTGGAATTGCCGCCTCGTGGGCAAGTGCAGGTAATGAAGACTAGTAGGATGTCGGCTCAAGTGTCCTAGGGCTCTGATACCTAACGGGATGGGAAACGTTGTCTTGTTCTTTCATTCCTTTATGTATCAAATTTTTAAATAATGTTGTTGAACCTTAATTATTTTGGATATCATTTTATTGTTGAGGCCTTTGTGCCAAGATTTTGTTGGAGAAGATTTATTATGTTGAAAGAATTTTTCCGCTGCAATTATTTATGAGATTAAAGTTGTTGAAGTTAAATAGTTATATTTTCTATTTAATAAATTTTGAAAAGTAGTGTGACATGCCCGTATTTGTTAAACTCTGATTGTTATTTATATTATTATGTTGTTTTGGGAAACGGGGTGTTACAATTGGTATTAGAGCAGGTCGGTCCGTCCGGCCAATTAGTGGATTCGTGTCGAGCCTAGTAGTGTTGTGTGACAGCTTTAAACTGTCTTTGTTGTTCTAATTTGTTGTTGTTGTTTAGAACTTCGAAATGGCTGGAAGAAATGATGTTGCTGTAACGCCCCAATTCTATTTAATTATTTTTAGTTGATGTTTGAGTATTTTTATTTGATATATATGATTTATGTGAATTATATCACCTTTTGGTGTGGTGTGTGTATTTAAATAATTATTTGTGTTTTATTTAAATGAATGTTATTTGTTTTATTTAATAAAATTAGGAGGAAAATAGTATTTATTTGGTTAAAGGGGAGTTATTATAATTAATTAGAAGTTAAAAGAAAATTAGTGGGGGTTACATAGTAAATAGGAGAATTAAGGGAGTTAAGGGAAAGGAAATAAGTTATGTTTTGAGAGAATGGGAAAGAATTGGTCAGACACACTTTTGTACGTACAGTAAGAAAAGAAAACTAAGCTTTTTGGGAGAAAAGGGAGAAGAGCCAAGAACAAGGGGGAATTGCCTAGAGGGGAGATTAAATTGCTGTAGTTGTTCTTCTTAATCCAGGTAAGGGTGAGGTTAACTTTCAATCAATAATATATATGTGATTTCTGAAATTGAATTGAAAGTTGTGTTCTTGACCTAGGGTTAGAAAGTGGTGATAATTTGCAAAATGTTGATGATTATGTTGTTGATTTCATGTTTATGTGTTGCTTTGAGTATTATGTTGCATATAGAACCTGTAAACATTGTTCTAATTCATTTTGGGTGATTGGGGGATCAAAATTGGGTTTTTGGATGAAAAAGGGCTTAGAAAATCGTAGTTTGAAAACTGCCCCGATGAAGCTTCGCTTGAAGCGAGATATTTCTCGCTTAAGCGAGATTCCCAGAATGCTGTCCAGATGAAATCTCGCGTAAGCGAGATGCAAGCGAAGTCCAAGCGAGATTTCCCCAGACTTTCGTCATTTGACTCGCTTGAAGCGAGATTAGCTTCGCTTAAGCGAGATTGGCCCTGTACGACCATTTTATGTAATTTTTCAAAGTGTTCCAAACCCAAACCTAAGCTTCCTAGGTTGATTATTGGATTTTTAGAGAATTTTTGGAGTAATAATAATATAGAATGGAGATGTTTATGATGCATATATGGATGATTCTTATATGAAATGAAATGAATTATACTTTGCTAAGTTTGCAATTGTCCATGGTGTTGTGGTGTGGTTGAGTCAAGTTGGGGAGTGTGTCATAAATAAATTAGGCACAGTTGTTATTGTTGAATTGCCGTGGTGTAAGTCATACGTAGATGTATGCATTGTTGGTTGGTGGTTGTTGTCGGTGTTGTCATGTTGTATGTTGATATACACAGTTGGAGTCTGATGCATTGTCATTCAAAGCGGTGAGAGCTTATGCTCTGGAACGCCTTGTCGTTCAAAGCGGGAGGACTCAGGTCCTGGAACACTTTGTTGTTCAAAAGCGGTGAGGACCTCGGTCCTGGAATGCAATGTCATTCAAAGCGGTGAGAGCTTATGCTCTGGAACGCCTTGTCGTTCAAAGCGGGAGGACTCAGGTCCTGGAACACTTTGTTGTTCAAAGCGGTGAGGGCTCTGCCCTGTATTTTGGTACCACAAGCATGTGCATTGTTGCATTGTCGTAGTTGTTGTGTTGGGTGAGTTGTCGATGTTGTTGATGTGTCATTGGTGTTAAGTCGTTGTCGGTGTGTCGTCATCAAGAATGAAGTTGGTTTCGAATTAAATATAATTGGAGTAGTGTTGATAATCAAGTATGATGCTATATTTATATGTATATTTCTTATTGATGTTGTTGATGTGAATTTACTGTTGTTTCTATGCATTTGATGAACTTTATATATATTATTGTTGTTCGTGAATCTCACCCCTTCTGCTTGAAAATGTTGCCCTTCGTATGGGTAACTTGCAGGTGATCCTGAGTAATAGGTGGTGGCTCAACGTCTAGGACTTGTTACGTATGGGATGGGATTTCTATATTACTTTCACTCCTATGTATTGAATTTTGAGACATGATGATGTAGCTTTTGTTGAAACATTTTGATGAGGCCTTTGTGCCAAGATTTTACTTGAGGATTAATTGTGATTGAAATGAATATTCCGCTGCAAATTTTTATAAGTTGGTTGTTGAAGTTTAATAGTTTTATTTTCTATTAAAGAATTTTTATAAGCAGTGTAATGCTCCGTTTGTGGTTTAACTCTGATTATTTTATTTAAATTACGTATTTTTGGGAACGGGGTGTTACAGTTGCTCTTGCTGCTGCTCTGCAAGCGATGGATCAAGCTGTGGGTCAACAGAATAATGCTGGTGGTGCTAATGAGGGAGTGAGGATGTTGGAGACATTTTTGAGGAATCATCCACCAACCTTCAAGAGGAGGTACGACCCCGATGGAGCCCAGACATGGCTCAAGGAAGTTGAGAGGATCTTCCGAGTTATGCAGTGTAACGATGTTCAGATGGTGCGCTTTGGCACGCACATGTTGGACGAGGAAGCTGACGACTGGTGGGTAAGTGTGCAACCCGTTTTGGAAATTGGAGGTACTGCACTAACTGGGGCTGTTTTTAGGAGGGAATTCTTGAATAGGTACTTCCCGGAAGATGTTCGTGGGAAGAAGGAAATTGAATTCCTAGAACTGAAGCAAGGTGATATGTCAGTAACTGAATATGCTGCTAAGTTTGTTGAATTGGCAAAGTTTTATCCGCACTATACTGCTGAGACTGCTGAGTTCTCCGAGTGCATCAAGTTTGAGAATGGTCTGCGTGCTGACATTAAGCGGGCCATTGGTTATCAAAAGATCCGTAACTTTTCTGAATTGGTGAGTAGTTGCAGGATTTACGAGGAGGAGACCAAAGCTCATTATAAGATTATGAAGGAGAGGAAAGGTAAGAAACATGATCGTGGAAAGCCCTATAGTGCTCCGACCAATAAGAGTAAGAAGGAAGTGAATAATGAGAGGAGGCCCAGAGAGAGTGATGCCCCTGCTGAAGTTGTTTGCTACAAGTGTGGCGAGAAGGGCCACAAGAGTAATGTTTGCAACCGCGATGAGAAAAAGTGTTTCCGATGCGGAAAGAAAGGCCATACTATAGTTGAGTGCAAGCGTGGTGACATTGTTTGCTTCAATTGTAATGAGGAAGGTCATCTTAGCTCTCAACGTACGAATCCTAAGAGGGCTCAGGGAAGTGGAAAAGTGTTTGCTTTGGCTGGTACTCAGACGTGAGTGAGGATCGTCCGATCAGAGGTACATTTTCGAGGACGAAAATTCTATAAGTTGGGGAGAGTTGTAACGCCCCATTTTTATTTAATTATTTTTAGTTGATGTTTGAGTATTTTTATATGATTTTATATGACTATATTTGACATATATGATTTAGATATGATTTTATGTGAAATATATGACTTGGTAGGAATTGTGTGATATTTGGTGTGATGATAATATATTATATGATTTATGGTGTTGTGTTTTATTTAAATAAATGTTGTTTGATTATTTTATCTATTTAATTAAAAGGTAGAAAATAGTATTATTTGGTTTAAAGGGAATTAAGTATAATTATGAGGAATAAGTGGGAGTTAAGGAAATAATAGGGGGTTATAGTCTACAATAAAAAGAAAAGGAGAGTCAGAAAGAGTTTCACGTACAATTGAAAGAAGAGGAGAAAACCTAGAACCAAGAGAAGAGGCTAGAAGAAGAGAGAAGAACGCAGCTTAATTCAGGAATCATAATCTAAGGTAAGAGTGAGATTATCTTTCAATAGTAATAGGTTGTATATCTTTGATTTTGGATTTAACATGAAATTGTGGAAGTTTATGAAAAATTGGGATTTAGGGTTGGAGTATGATTATGAGAGATTAAAGGTGTAGATTGTACTGTATTGATGTTAGGATGCATTCAGGTTATAGGCAGAACTTATTTACACTTTTGTAGATTGTTTTGGGGTTAGAAATTGAGAAAAATGGATTTTTGGGAGAAAACTGCGTACTGCCCGTGCTTGCATTCATCGCTCGCCGCGGCGAGCAGCATGACTCGCCAAGGCGAGTGAGCAATGTTCATAGCTCGCCTCGCGAGCAAAACCACTCGCCACGGCGAGTAGGGCCTTAGAAAAATGTGATTTTTTGAAATGTTGTTATAAGGTGTGGGATGGATAGCTTTCTGTACCTTAATATTTTTAGAGATGACTGGGACATTTTTCAGATTAAAAAGATGATTAGGTAGCTTTAAAATGAAGTTTTGGTGAGAAAAATGTTAAAAAGGCCGAGAGCTCCCAGTTTTGCTCGCTCCCAGCTCGCCCCTAGCTTGCCTGAGGCGAGTAGCCCTTTCTTTGAGCTCGCCATGGCGAGCAGATGTACTCGCCGAGGCGAGTAGCCCTGTATCTGAAGTGAGTTTCTATGTTTGATTACTTGGTCGATTAAATTTGGTTGGAGATAATAATATGGTAGTTGGTGTATTTGTATATGTCTAATTTATGTTATTGAACTTAGTTTCAAAGGTTGGAGTATCATTGATTGAGTTGTTGAAAATGTAAGTCATACCTCGTATATGCATTTGTTGAGTTCTTGTTGTTGTCGTCCAATTTGGGGAGTGTGTCTTAAATGATTTAGGCACAGTTGTCGTTGTCATAGTAGTTGTTGTTGTTGTTTGTATGCTGATATACACCATTGAGTTCATTTTATACTCATATGCATTTGTTGGGGGCTTATTGCCCTGGAATGTTTATCATTCAACTGTTGAGGGCTCATGCCCTGGAATGCTAGTCATTCTCCCGTTGAGGGCTTATGCCCTAGGATGCTTTAACCATCAAATTGTTGAGGGCTCATGCCCTGGAATGCTTGTCATTCAACGCGCGTAAAATGGTACCACATGCATATTGCATTTGTTGTTGTCGTCGGTGCATTGTCTGAGTCGTTGTTGGTGAGTCGTTGTCGTTGTGGTGGTTGTTGTTGTTAGTTGAGTTGAAGGTGATGCTAATGCTGTTGATTTATTGTAAATGATGTGTATTGAATTACTTTGTTGATATTTAGGGGGTTAGATTTATTGATGAGTTATACTTCTATTATTTGTTGTTTGAGAATCTCACCCCTTCTGTTGGAATTGCCGCCTCATGGGCAAGTGTAGGTAATGAAGACTAGTAGGATGTCGGCTCAAGTGTCCTAGGGCTCTGATACCTAACGGGATGGGAAACGTTGTCTTGTTCTTTCATTCCTTTATGTATCAAATTTTTAAATAATGTTGTTGAACCTTAATTATTTTGGATATCATTTTATTGTTGAGGCCTTTGTGCCAAGATTTTGTTAGAGAAGATTTATTATGTTGAAAGAATTTTTCCGCTGCAATTATTTATGAGATTAAAGTTGTTGACGTTAAATAGTTATATTTTCTATTTGATAAATTTTGAAAAGTAGTGTGACATGCCCGTATTTGTTAAACTCTGATTGTTATTTATATTATTATGTTGTTTTGGGAAACGGGGTGTTACAATTGGTATCAGAGCAGGTCGGTCCGTCCGGCCAATTAGTGGAGTCGTGTCGAGCCTAGTAGTGTTGTGTGACAGCTTTAAACTGTCTTTGTTGTTCTAATTTGTTGTTGTTGTTTAGAACTTCGAAATGGCTTGAAGAAATGATGTTGCTCTTGCTGCTGCTCTGCAAGCGATGGCTCAAGCTGTGGGTCAACAGAATAATGCTGGTGGTGCTAATGAGGGAGTGAGGATGTTGGAGACATTTTTGAGGAATCATCCACCAACTTTCAAGGGGAGGTACGACCCCGATGGAGCCCAGACATGGCTCAAGGAAGTTGAGAGGATCTTCCGAGTTATGCAGTGTAACGATGTTCAGATGGTGCGCTTTGGCACGCACATGTTGGCCGAGGAAGCTGACGACTGGTGGGTAAGTGTGCAACCCGTTTTGGAAATTGGAGGTACTGCACTAACTTGGGCTGTTTTTAGGAGGGAATTCTTGAATAGGTACTTCCCGGAAGATGTTCGTGGGAAGAAGGAAATTGAATTCCTAGAACTGAAGCAAGGTGATATGTCAGTAACTGAATATGCTGCTAAGTTTGTTGAATTGGCAAAGTTTTATCCGCACTATACTGCTGAGACTGCTGAGTTCTCCGAGTGCATCAAGTTTGAGAATGGTCTGCGTGCTGACATTAAGCGGGCCATTGGTTATCAAAAGATCCGTAACTTTTCTGAATTGGTGAGTAGTTGCAGGATTTACGAGGAGGAGACCAAAGCTCATTATAAGATTATGAAGGAGAGGAAAGGTAAGAAACATGATCGTGGAAATCCCTATAGTGCTCCGACCAATAAGAGTAAGAAGGAAGTGAATAATGAGAGGAGGCCCAGAGAGAGTGATGCCCCTGCTGAAGTTGTTTGCTACAAGTGTGGTGAGAAGGGCCACAAGAGTAATGTTTGCAACCGTGATGAGAAAAAGTGTTTCCGATGCGGAAAGAAAGGCCATACTATAGTTGAGTGCAAGCGTGGTGACATTGTTTGCTTCAATTGTAATGAGGAAGGTCATCTTAGCTCTCAATGTACGAATCCTAAGAGGGCTCAGGGAAGTGGAAAAGTGTTTGCTTTGGCTGGTACTCAGACGTGAGTGAGGATCGTCCGATCAGAGGTACATTTTCGAGGACGAAAATTCTATAAGTTGGGGAGAGTTGTAACGCCCCATTTTTATTTAATTATTTTTAGTTGATGTTTGAGTATTTTTATATGATTTTATATGACTATATTTGACATATATGATTTAGATATGATTTTATGTGAAATATATGACTTGGTAGGAATTGTGTGATATTTGGTGTGATGATAATATATTATATGATTTATGGTGTTGTGTTTTATTTAAATAAATGTTGTTTGATTATTTTATTTATTTAATTAAAAGTAGAAAATAGTATTATTTGGTTTAAAGGGAATTAAGTATAATTATGAGGAATAAGTGGGAGTTAAGGAAATAAGAGGGGGTTATAGTTTACAATAAAAAGAAAAGGAGAGTCAGAAAGAGTTTCACGTACAATTGAAAGAAGAGGAGAAAACCTAGAACCAAGAGAAGAGGCTAGAAGAAGAGAGAAGAACGAAGCTTAATTCAGGAATCATAATCTAAGGTAAGGGTGAGATTATCTTTCAATAGTAATAGATTGTATATCTTTGATTTTGGATTTAACATGAAATTGTGGAAGTTTATGAAAAATTGGGATTTAGGGTTGGAGTATGATTATGAGAGATTAAAGGTGTAGATTGTACTGTATTGATGTTAGGATGCATTCAGGTTATAGGCAGAACTTATTTACACTTCTGTAGATTGTTTTGGGGTTAGAAATTGAGAAAAATGGATTTTTGGGAGAAAACTGCGTACTGCCCGTGCTGGCATTCATCGCTCGCCGCGGCGAGCAGCATGACTCGCCAAGGCGAGTGAGCAATGTTCATAGCTCGCCTCGCGAGCAAAACCACTCGCCACGGCGAGTAGGGCCTTAGAAAAAAGTGATTTTTTGAAATGTTGTTATAAGGTGTGGGATGGATAGCTTTCTGTACCTTAATATTTTTAGAGATGACTGGGACATTTTTCAGATTAAAAAGATGATTAGGTAGCTTTAAAATGAAGTTTTGGTGAGAAAAATGTCAAAAAGGCCGAGAGCTCCTAGTTCTGCTCGCTCCTAGCTTGCCCCTAGCTCGCCTGAGGTGAGTAGCCCTTTCTTCGAGCTCGCCATAGCGAGCAGATGTAGTCGCCGAGGCGAGTAGCCATGTATCTGAAGTGAGTTTCTATGTTTGATTACTTGGTCGATTAAATTTGGTTGGAGATAATAATATGGTAGTTGGTGTATTTGTATATGTCTAATTTATGTTATTGAACTTAGTTTCAAAGGTTGGAGTATCATTGATTGAGTTGTTGAAAATGTAAGTCGTACCTCGTATATGCATTTGTTGAGTTGTTGTTGTTGTCGTCCAAGTTGGGGAGTGTGTCTTAAATGATTTAGGCACAGTTGTCGTTGTCATAGTAGCTGTTGTTGTTGTTGTTGGTTGTATGCTGATATACACCATTGAGTTCATTTTATACTCATATGCATTTGTTGGGGGCTTATTGCCCTGGAATGTTTATCATTCAAATGTTGAGGGCTCATGCCCTGGAATGCTAGTCATTCACCCGTTGAGGGCTTATGCCCTAGGATGCTTTAACCATCCAATTGTTGAGGGCTCATGCCCTGGAATGCTTGTCATTCAACGCGTGTAAAATGGTACCACATGCATATTGCATTTGTTGTTGTCGTCGGTGCATTGTCGGAGTCGTTGTTGGTGAGTCGTTGTCGTTGTGGTGGTTGTTGTTGTTAGTTGAGTTGAAGGTGATGTTAATGTTGTTGATTTATTGTAAATGATGTGTATTTAATTACTTTGTTGATATTTAGGGTGTTAGATTTATTGATGAGTTATACTTCTATTATTTGTTGTTTGAGAATCTCACCCCTTCTGTTGGAATTGCCGCCTCGTGGGCAAGTGCAGGTAATGAAGACTAGTAGGATGTCGGCTCAAGTGTCCTAGGGCTCTGATACCTAACGGGATGGGAAACGTTGTCTTGTTCTTTCATTCCTTTATGTATCAAATTTTTAAATAATGTTGTTGAACCTTAATTATTTTGGATATCATTTTATTGTTGAGGCCTTTGTGCCAAGATTTTGTTGGAGAAGATTTATTATGTTGAAAGAATTTTTCCGCTGCAATTATTTATGAGATTAAAGTTGTTGAAGTTAAATGGTTATATTTTCTATTTAATAAATTTTGAAAAGTAGTGTGACATGCCCGTATTTGTTAAACTCTGATTGTTATTTATATTATTATGTTGTTTTGGGAAACGGGGTGTTACAATTGGTATTAGAGCAGGTCGGTCCGTCCGGCCAATTAGTGGATTCGTGTCGAGCCTAGTAGTGTTGTGTGACAGCTTTAAACTGTCTTTGTTGTTCTAATTTGTTGTTGTTGTTTAGAACTTCGAAATGGCTGGAAGAAATGATGTTGCTCTTGCTGCTGCTCTGCAAGCGATGGATCAAGCTGTGGGTCAACAGAATAATGCTGGTGGTGCTAATGAGGGAGTGAGGATGTTGGAGACATTTTTGAGGAATCATCCACCAACCTTCAAGGGGAGGTACGACCCCGATGGAGCCCAGACATGGCTCAAGGAAGTTGAGAGGATCTTCCGAGTTATGCAGTGTAACGATGTTCAGATGGTGCGCTTTGGCACGCACATGTTGGCCGAGGAAGCTGACGACTGGTGGGTAAGTGTGCAACCCGTTTTGGAAATTGGAGGTACTGCACTAACTTGGGCTGTTTTTAGGAGGGAATTCTTGAATAGGTACTTCCCGGAAGATGTTCGTGGGAAGAAGGAAATTGAATTCCTAGAACTGAAGCAAGGTGATATGTCAGTAACTGAATATGCTGCTAAGTTTGTTGAATTGGCAAAGTTTTATCCGCACTATACTGCTGAGACTGCTGAGTTCTCCGAGTGCATCAAGTTTGAGAATGGTCTGCGTGCTGACATTAAGCGAGCCATTGGTTATCAAAAGATCCGTAACTTTTCTGAATTGGTGAGTAGTTGCAGGATTTACGAGGAGGAGACCAAAGCTCATTATAAGATTATGAAGGAGAGGAAAGGTAAGAAACATGATCGTGGAAAGCCCTATAGTGCTCCGACCAATAAGAGTAAGAAGGAAGTGAATAATGAGAGGAGGCCCAGAGAGAGTGATGCCCCACCTGAAGTTGTTTGCTACATGTGTGGTGAGAAGGGCCACAAGAGTAATGTTTGCAACCGCGATGAGAAAAAGTGTTTCCGATGCGGAAAGAAAGGCCATACTATAGTTGAGTGCAAGCGTGGTGACATTGTTTGCTTCAATTGTAATGAGGAAGGTCATCTTAGCTCTCAACGTACGAATCCTAAGAGGGCTCAGGGAAGTGGAAAAGTGTTTGCTTTGGCTGGTACTCAGACGTGAGTGAGGATCGTCCGATCAGAGGTACATTTTCGAGGACGAAAATTCTATAAGTTGGGGAGAGTTGTAACGCCCCATTTTTATTTAATTATTTTTAGTTGATGTTTGAGTATTTTTATATGATTTTATATGACTATATTTGACATATATGATTTAGATATGATTTTATGTGAAATATATGACTTGGTAGGAATTGTGTGATATTTGGTGTGATGATAATATATTATATGATTTATGGTGTTGTGTTTTATTTAAATAAATGTTGTTTGATTATTTTATTTATTTAATTAAAAGGTAGAAAATAGTATTATTTGGTTTAAAGGGAATTAAGTATAATTATGAGGAATAAGTGGGAGTTAAGGAAATAAGAGGGGGTTATAGTTTACAATAAAAAGAAAAGGAAAGTCAGAAAGAGTTTCACGTACAATTGAAAGAAGAGGATAAAACCTAGAACCAAGAGAAGAGGCTAGAAGAAGAGAGAAGAATGCAGCTTAATTCAGGAATCATAATCTAAGGTAAGGGTGAGATTATCTTTCAATAGTAATAGATTGTATATCTTTGATTTTGGATTTAACATGAAATTGTGGAAGTTTATGAAAAATTGGGATTTAGGGTTGGAGTATGATTATGAGAGATTAAAGGTGTAGATTGTACTGTATTGATGTTAGGATGCATTCAGGTTATAGGCAGAACTTATTTACACTTCTGTAGATTGTTTTGGGGTTAGAAATTGAGAAAAATGGATTTTTGGGAGAAAACTGCGTACTGCCCGTGCTGGCATTCATCGCTCGCCGCGGCGAGCAGCATGACTCGCCAAGGCGAGTGAGCAATGTTCATAGCTCGCCTCGCGAGCAAAACCACTCGCCACGGCGAGTAGGGCCTTAGAAAAAAGTGATTTTTTGAAATGTTGTTATAAGGTGTGGGATGGATAGCTTTCTGTACCTTAATATTTTTAGAGATGACTGGGACATTTTTCAGATTAAAAAGATGATTAGGTAGCTTTAAAATGAAGTTTTGGTGAGAAAAATGTCAAAAAGGCCGAGAGCTCCTAGTTCTGCTCGCTCCTAGCTTGCCCCTAGCTCGCCTGAGGTGAGTAGCCCTTTCTTTGAGCTCGCCATAGCGAGCAGATGTAGTCGCCGAGGCGAGTAGCCATGTATCTGAAGTGAGTTTCTATGTTTGATTACTTGGTCGATTAAATTTGGTTGGAGATAATAATATGGTAGTTGGTGTATTTGTATATGTCTAATTTATGTTATTGAACTTAGTTTCAAAGGTTGGAGTATCATTGATTGAGTTGTTGAAAATGTAAGTCGTACCTCGTATATGCATTTGTTGAGTTGTTGTTGTTGTCGTCCAAGTTGGGGAGTGTGTCTTAAATGATTTAGGCACAGTTGTCGTTGTCATAGTAGCTGTTGTTGTTGTTGTTGGTTGTATGCTGATATACACCATTGAGTTCATTTTATACTCATATGCATTTGTTGGGGGCTTATTGCCCTGGAATGTTTATCATTCAAATGTTGAGGGCTCATGCCCTGGAATGCTAGTCATTCACCCGTTGAGGGCTTATGCCCTAGGATGCTTTAACCATCCAATTGTTGAGGGCTCATGCCCTGGAATGCTTGTCATTCAACGCGTGTAAAATGGTACCACATGCATATTGCATTTGTTGTTGTCGTCGGTGCATTGTCGGAGTCGTTGTTGGTGAGTCGTTGTCGTTGTGGTGGTTGTTGTTGTTAGTTGAGTTGAAGGTGATGTTAATGTTGTTGATTTATTGTAAATGATGTGTATTTAATTACTTTGTTGATATTTAGGGTGTTAGATTTATTGATGAGTTATACTTCTATTATTTGTTGTTTGAGAATCTCACCCCTTCTGTTGGAATTGCCGCCTCGTGGGCAAGTGCAGGTAATGAAGACTAGTAGGATGTCGGCTCAAGTGTCCTAGGGCTCTGATACCTAACGGGATGGGAAACGTTGTCTTGTTCTTTCATTCCTTTATGTATCAAATTTTTAAATAATGTTGTTGAACCTTAATTATTTTGGATATCATTTTATTGTTGAGGCCTTTGTGCCAAGATTTTGTTGGAGAAGATTTATTATGTTGAAAGAATTTTTCCGCTGCAATTATTTATGAGATTAAAGTTGTTGAAGTTAAATGGTTATATTTTCTATTTAATAAATTTTGAAAAGTAGTGTGACATGCCCGTATTTGTTAAACTCTGATTGTTATTTATATTATTATGTTGTTTTGGGAAACGGGGTGTTACAATTGGTATTAGAGCAGGTCGGTCCGTCCGGCCAATTAGTGGATTCGTGTCGAGCCTAGTAGTGTTGTGTGACAGCTTTAAACTGTCTTTGTTGTTCTAATTTGTTGTTGTTGTTTAGAACTTCGAAATGGCTGGAAGAAATGATGTTGCTCTTGCTGCTGCTCTGCAAGCGATGGATCAAGCTGTGGATCAACAGAATAATGCTGGTGGTGCTAATGAGGGAGTGAGGATGTTGGAGACATTTTTGAGGAATCATCCACCAACCTTCAAGGGGAGGTACGACCCCGATGGAGCCCAGACATGGCTCAAGGAAGTTGAGAGGATCTTCCGAGTTATGCAGTGTAACGATGTTCAGATGGTGCGCTTTGGCACGCACATGTTGGCCGAGGAAGCTGACGACTAGTGGGTAAGTGTGCAACCCGTTTTGGAAATTGGAGGTACTGCACTAACTTGGGCTGTTTTTAGGAGGGAATTCTTGAATAGGTACTTCCCGGAAGATGTTCGTGGGAAGAAGGAAATTGAATTCCTAGAACTGAAGCAAGGTGATATGTCAGTAACTGAATATGCTGCTAAGTTTGTTGAATTGGCAAAGTTTTATCCGCACTATACTGCTGAGACTGCTGAGTTCTCCGAGTGCATCAAGTTTGAGAATGGTCTGCGTGCTGACATTAAGCGGGCCATTGGTTATCAAAAGATCCGTAACTTTTCTGAATTGGTGAGTAGTTGCAGGATTTACGAGGAGGAGACCAAAGCTCATTATAAGATTATGAAGGAGAGGAAAGGTAAGAAACATGATCGTGGAAAGCCCTATAGTGCTCCGACCAATAAGAGTAAGAAGGAAGTGAATAATGAGAGGAGGCCCAGAGAGAGTGATGCCCCTGCTGAAGTTGTTTGCTACAAGTGTGGTGAGAAGGGCCACAAGAGTAATGTTTGCAACCGCGATGAGAAAAAGTGTTTCCGATGCGGAAAGAAAGGCCATACTATAGTTGAGTGCAAGCGTGGTGACATTGTTTGCTTCAATTGTAATGAGGAAGGTCATCTTAGCTCTCAACGTACGAATCCTAAGAGGGCTCAGGGAAGTGGAAAAGTGTTTGCTTTGGCTGGTACTCAGACGTGAGTGAGGATCGTCCGATCAGAGGTACATTTTCGAGGACGAAAATTCTATAAGTTGGGGAGAGTTGTAACGCCCCATTTTTATTTAATTATTTTTAGTTGATGTTTGAGTATTTTTATATGATTTTATATGACTATATTTGACATATATGATTTAGATATGATTTTATGTGAAATATATGACTTGGTAGGAATTGTGTGATATTTGGTGTGATGATAATATATTATATGATTTATGGTGTTGTGTTTTATTTAAATAAATGTTGTTTGATTATTTTATTTATTTAATTAAAAGGTAGAAAATAGTATTATTTGGTTTAAAGGGAATTAAGTATAATTATGAGGAATAAGTGGGAGTTAAGGAAATAAGAGGGGGTTATAGTTTACAATAAAAAGAAAAGGAAAGTCAGAAAGAGTTTCACGTACAATTGAAAGAAGAGGATAAAACCTAGAACCAAGAGAAGAGGCTAGAAGAAGAGAGAAGAATGCAGCTTAATTCAGGAATCATAATCTAAGGTAAGGGTGAGATTATCTTTCAATAGTAATAGATTGTATATCTTTGATTTTGGATTTAACATGAAATTGTGGAAGTTTATGAAAAATTGGGATTTAGGGTTGGAGTATGATTATGAGAGATTAAAGGTGTAGATTGTACTGTATTGATGTTAGGATGCATTCAGGTTATAGGCAGAACTTATTTACACTTATGTAGATTGTTTTGGGGTTAGAAATTGAGAAAAATGGATTTTTGGGAGAAAACTGCGTACTGCCCGTGCTGGCATTCATCGCTCGCCGCGGCGAGCAGCATGACTCGCCAAGGCGAGTGAGCAATGTTCATAGCTCGCCTCGCGAGCAAAACCACTCGCCACGGCGAGTAGGGCCTTAGAAAAATGTGATTTTTTGAAATGTTGTTATAAGGTGTGGGATGGATAGCTTTCTGTACCTTAATATTTTTAGAGATGACTGGGACAGTTTTCAGATTAAAAAGATGATTAGGTAGCTTTAAAATGAAGTTTTGGTGAGAAAAATGTTAAAAAGGCCGAGAGCTCCCAGTTTTGCTCGCTCCCAGCTCGCCCCTAGCTCGCCTGAGGCGAGTAGCCCTTTCTTTGAGCTCGCCATGGCGAGCAGATGTACTCGCCGAGGCGAGTAGCCCTGTATCTGAAGTGAGTTTCTATGTTTGATTACTTGGTCGATTAAATTTGGTTGGAGATAATAATATGGTAGTTGGTGTGTTTGTATATGTCTAATTTATGTTATTGAACTTAGTTTCAATGATTGGAGTATCATTGATTGAGTTGTTGAAAATGTAAGTCATACCTCGTATATGCATTTGTTGAGTTGTTGTTGTTGTCGTCCAAGTTGGGGAGTGTGTCTTAAATGATTTAGGCACAGTTGTCGTTGTCATAGTAGCTGGTGTTGTTGTTGTTGGTTGTATGCTTATATACACCATTGAGTTCATTTTATACTCATATGCATTTGTTGGGGGCTTATTGCCCTGGAATGTTTATCATTCAACTGTTGAGGGCTCATGCCCTGGAATGCTAGTCATTCACCCGTTGAGGGCTTATGCCCTAGGATGCTTTAACCATCCAATTGTTGAGGGCTCATGCCCTGGAATGCTTGTCATTCAACGCGCGTAAAATGGTACCACATGCATATTGCATTTGTTGTTGTCGTCGGTGCATTGTCCGAGTCGTTGTTGGTGAGTCGTTGTCGTTGTGGTGGTTGTTGTTGTTAGTTGAGTTGAAGGTGATGCTAATGTTGTTGATTTATTGTAAATGATGTGTATTGAATTACTTTGTTGATATTTAGGGTGTTAGATTTATTGATGAGTTATACTTCTATTATTTGTTGTTTGAGAATCTCACCCCTTCTGTTGGAATTGCCGCCTCGTGGGCAAGTGCAGGTAATGAAGACTAGTAGGATGTCGGCTCAAGTGTCCTAGGGCTCTGATACCTAACGGGATGGGAAACGTTGTCTTGTTCTTTCATTCTTTTATGTATCAAATTTTTAAATAATGTTGTTGAACCTTAATTATTTTGGATATCATTTTATTGTTGAGGCCTTTGTGCCAAGATTTTGTTGGAGAAGATTTATTATGTTGAAAGAATTTTTCCGCTGCAATTATTTATGAGATTAAAGTTGTTGAAGTTAAATAGTTATATTTTCTATTTAATAAATTTTGAAAAGTAGTGTGACATGCCCGTATTTGTTAAACTCTGATTGTTATTTATATTATTATGTTGTTTTGGGAAACGGGGTGTTACACAGTGCACGGAGGTGCAGAAGGTGCGTTTTGGTACGCACATGCTAGATGAGGAAGCTGATGACTGGTGGATTGGTCTTCTACCTATTCTAGAGAAAGATGGTGCTGAGGTTACTTGGGCTGTGTTCAAGAGAGAGTTCCTTGATAGATACTTTCCGGAAGATGTTCGCGGGAAGAAGGAGATTGAGTTCCTTGAGCTGAAGCAAGGGAACATGTCGGCGACTGAGTATGCTGCCAAGTTTGTGGAGTTGGCTAAGTTCTATCCACATTATACTGCTGAGACTGCTGAGTTCTCCAAATGTATCAAGTTCGAGAATGGTTTGCGTGCTGATATCAAGAGGGCAATTGGTTACCAGAAGATCAGAAATTTTTCCGAGCTGGTGAGTAGTTGCAGGATTTATGAAGAGGATACCAAGGCTCATTACAAGGTTGTTAATGAGAGGAAAGGTAAAGGTCAGCAGAGTCGTCCTAAGCCTTATAGTGCCCCTGCTGATAAGGGCAAACAAAGAGTTAATGATGAGAGGAGACCTAATAAGAAAGATGTTCCTGCTGAGATTGTCTGCTATACTTGTGGTGTGAAAGGCCATAAGAGTAATGCTTGTCCTAGAGAGGTGAAACGGTGTTTCCGTTGCGGCAAGAAAGGTCATACTACTGCAGAGTGCAAACATGGTGACATTGTGTGCTTTAATTGCGAGGAAGAAGGTCACATTGGTTCGCAATGCAAGAAACCTAAGAAGGCTCCGGCTACTGGGAGAGTTTTTGCTTTGACTGGTACGCAGACGGAGAATGGGGATCGTTTGATCAGAGGTACTTGTTATTTTGATAATATACCTTTAGTTGCTATTATTGATACTGGTGCTACGCATTGTTTTAAGGGTTCGGTGACTACTTCTCTAGTGTGTTTGAGATGTCATGTGTCTATGTTTGGTCGTGACTTTGAGATTGATTTGGTTTGTTTACCGTTGATCGGAATGGATGTAATCTTGGGAATGAATTGGTTAGAATACAATCACGTCCTTATTAATTGTTTTAGCAAGACGGTGCATTTTTCTTCTACTGAAGAAGAGAGTGGAGCAGAGTTCTTGACGACTAAGCAGCTGCAGTTGGAACGCGATGGAATTATGATGTTTTCTTTGATGGCGTCGTTATCTGTTGAGAATCACGCAGTGATTGATAATCTACAAGTGGTATGCGATTTTCTAGAGGTTTTTCCTGATGAAATTCCTAATGTGCCTCCAGAAAGAGAAGTTGAATTTTCGATTGATCTTGTTCCTGGAACGAAGCCTGTGTCTATGACACCTTATCGTATGTCAGCTTCTGAGTTGGCGGAGCTGAAGAAACAATTAGAGGATTTGCTTGAGAAGAAGTTTGTTAGACCGAGTGTTTCACCTTGGGGAGCGCCGGTGTTGTTGGTTAGGAAGAAAGATGGCAGTATGAGGTTGTGCATCGACTATCGACAGTTGAATAAAGTGACGATAAAGAATAGGTATCCACTCCCAAGAATTGACGACTTGATGGATCAGTTAGTGGGTGCACGTGTGTTTAGCAAGATAGATTTGAGATCAGGTTATCACCAGATTAAAGTGAAGGGTGAAGATATGCAGAAGACGGCATTTAGGACGCGTTATGGGCATTATGGGTATACGGTGATGCCTTTCGGTGTTACTAATGCACCTGGTGTATTTATGGAGTACATGAACAGAATCTTTCATGCGTATTTGGATCGTTTTGTTGTGGTTTTCATTGATGATATTTTGATATACTCTAAGACTGAAGAAGAACATGCTGAGCATTTGAAGATTGTTTTGCAAGTGTTGAAAGAGAAGAAGCTATTTGCCAAATTGTGAAAGTGTGAATTTTGGTTGAAAGAGGTGAGTTTTCTTGGCCATGTTATTTCTGGTAAAGGTATTGCAGTTGATCCGTCTAAAGTTGAAGCGGTATCACAATGGGAGACTCCTATGTCGGTTACAGAGATTAGAAGCTTTTTGGGATTAGCAGGTGTCACGTCATTTTTCGGAGATCAAGGCTATTTGATTAGCTTTTGACTAACTAAATTATTTCAAGACTTTGATTTGAAAAAAATTATTTAAAGGTGGGGTCTGGGGGTTGGTTACATAAAGGGAAGGTATTAACACCCTTTATGTTTGTAGTACTCTACGAGAATCTTTCGATTTTATCTTACTTTTTGTGCTATAAACTTACTTGTTTTTGAAAGAGAATAAATTTTGAGAATATTGGAAAAAAGTGAAGAAAAGACCTAGTTATCTACATTTTATTGATTCGGAAGGACTAGGTCCTTTGCCTACGTACCCGTGAGGGATCAAAACCTCGTAGTTCGGGGTAAAAATTACCGTTTGATTGGTTGAGTGTTTTTTATTAGTTTTTTAAAAAAAGTTTGAAATAAAAGAAAGCCAAAGTGGCGAAACAAGTATTTGTTTGTGTTTTTTAATATTTAAAGAAAGTGGACTCAAAATAAGTTAAATTGATTAATATTTGATTAAGAAAGAAACTAAAATGAACGATCACCCGATTGAAAGTCGGGGTTTATTATGAAAAAGCTTTTGTGGTTTTTGGTATTTGAATGTTTTTGTTGTTTTTGGTTAATAATTAAATTAAACTAAAGCTAACGGAGCGAGAAAATAAAGTGCAAGTTAGTCATGGTAGCGTTGGACCACCACGAGAAACTTTTACCTAAACTACGAAAAAAGATAAAAGGCATGCACACACTCACGCACACGTATCCTACGCTATTACAAAAGACCTATTAATACATTCTAAAGTCTACAGGAAAAATAAATAAATTACATTAAGGCCAATTTACATCCTAAATCATGTGCAAGAAACGAAAAATAAATAATTAAGTTACATAAAAGCCTATATACGTTCTAATAGTTTAAAAATGCTTAACAATTAAATAAAACATGCAAATGCAAATTAAAATAATTTAAGATGCAGCGGAATAAAACGTAATTAGAAATGAGAAATAAATAAAAAAAATGAAAGTAGGAGAGGGGGCGCAATAGTGAACAGGGGGTGTGGAAAGGTGAAATAAGGAAACTGGGCTCTGGATGGGGGACCGGTTCGGTTCGGATCCTGGGTCGGTCCAGGAGACCCGAACCGGTCCAGGCAGTATAAAAGGGGTGTAAACCCTAAATTCTCTTCATTTCTCTCATCTCCTTCTCTCTATACCACTCCATCGCTCTCTCTCTCTAAAACTCCCTCTGTTCTTCATGTTCTTCTTTCTGGGTTGGTATATGAAGATCCCGGCGGATCTTCATCT
This sequence comes from Medicago lupulina, assembly GCA_958299785.1. NCBI lineage: Eukaryota > Viridiplantae > Streptophyta > Magnoliopsida > Fabales > Fabaceae > Medicago > Medicago lupulina. The sequence goes on from OY283143.1 coordinate 35,834,333, forward strand.
TCCCTGGCGAGACCAAACGGTGGTCCGCTGTAACACCCCGTTCACCCAACATCATAATATAACATATAAATCAGAGTTATTCATCAACAACGAAGTGCTACACTACCATTTTCTACATCTCATAAATAGGTTAGACGCTATTTAACAAAATCTTCAACATTTATAATTCAACACATTTGCAGCGGAAAATTATTTCATTAATTCAACATCGTAAACATCAACATAATCCAACAATATCTTGGCACAAAGGCCTTAACAAATTCTCCTTCAATACTAAAACAACATAAAGGTCAACATTGATACATAAAGGAATGAAAATAATTCAACATGTTATATCCCCATCCCGTTACGTATCAGAGCCCTACGACACAATGTGAGGAATCTTCTCACAACAGCTAAACTTCTACTAATCTTGATCACCTGCAAGTTACCCACGTAAAGAGGCAACATTTTCAAGCAGAAGGAGTGAGATTCTCATACAAAAATAATAGATAAATATTTCATCAATGAATTCAACACCGTATTAGCATCATCATATCATTATATATATATATATAACAAAAATCAACAGTTTAACTAGCATTTAAATATCAGCCAACAACAACAACAATAACGTCCACCGACAACGACAACAATGACATATACAATGCCCACCGACATATGCAACAACCACCAACACCGACAACAATGACAACGACAATGTCCACCGACAAAGACAACAACGACTCATGTACTATGCATGTGGTACCATACTAACGCGTTTGAATGCTAAACATTCCAGGACAATAGTCCTCACCGCTTTTGAACGTCAAGGCGTTCCAGAGCATAAGCTCTCACCGCTTTGAATGACAATGCATTCCAGGACCGAGGTCCTCACCGCTTTTGAATGACGAGCATTCCAGGACCGAAGTCCTCACCGCTTTTAGACTATGCAACGGACTCCAATTGTGTATATCAACATACAACTCGACTACACCGACAACAACCACCAACACCGACTATGCATACGACTATGTATGACTTCACCACGACAACTCAATAATACCATAATAATTTCATTCATCAAGAAGTTTTTAAAGGATTGATTACCTATACAAAGGTTATCCAAATTAAAATAAATATTTAAGAATGCTCCGAAAGATCCCCCGAATGTATAAACCAAATATCAAAAGTGGCTGACAAATGCCCAGTTTGCTTAAGCGAAGGGCTGGTCGCTTACGCGACCTCAACGCCGAAAGTTGGAGTTTTGCTCGCTTGTCGCTCGCTTGGGCTTCGCTTAAGCGACGCATATTCTTGAAAATCTGGGCAACTACGATGAATGCTCACTTAAGCGACGGGTCGTTCGCTTAAGCGACGCATCATCTGGGCAGCACAAAACCTACGAATTTTCTAACTCTTTTTCATCCAAAAACCCATTTTAAACCCCTGATTTCCCAAAATATGTATTGACAGATGTTTATAGGCACAAATTACAACAGATACATCATCAGGAACATAAAACAACATTAACAACAGCAATTCAATCACTTTCATCAATTACATAAAAACTTCTCCATTTTCTTCATTAACCCAATTCTCCCCAAATTATGATATTGCATTATGACATCTAAAGGATGAATTAAACACAACTAACATAATCTCTATAACTCTTATTCCTTTTCATCTCAAATCATCACATTCATTATTTTTCCCCAAAATTCTACCAAAACCCATGTTGAATCAGAATCAGAATCAGAAATATAACCTATATTATTGTATAATAATCTCACCCTTACCTTAATTGATGAATCAAACTCTACAGCAAGGCACTTCTCTTCCTCTTGGCTCTTCTCCCTTGTTCTTGGTTTTTCTTCTCTTTTTCTCCCAAAAACTCAAAGTACGTTAAACTCTTTCTGACTTCCTTTTTCAATTCTCACTAATATTCTCTTAACTCCTCCTAACTCCTAATAACTCCCTTTTAACTTCTTTTTATTAAATATAACCCCCCAAAACTTCTAAATATTTATTATTCTCACCAAAACTAATAATTACTATAATAAACCATATAATAACATACACTGTAACGCCCTACTTTTAATATTTAATATTTTATTAATTTATTGTATTTTTAGTGTATTATTATTTGATTTATAATATATATTTTTATGAAATATGCTAATATTTGTTATGTGGTGTAAAGATATATTTGTTATAGAAATAGGTTTGTTATGTAGAGATATATTTGTTATAGAAATATGTTTGTTATGTAGAGATACATTTTTTAAAGAAATATATTTGTTATTTGGTTTGAAAATATATTTGTTATTTTATGTAGAAATATATATGTTATTTTGTGTGGATATATATATGTTATCTAGTATAGAAATATATTTGTTATTTGGTGTATTATTATTATTATTAAGATATTAGGGAAGAGATTAGTTTTTGGTGATAAGAGTAAATAAGATAGAGGAGAAGAGATATATAAATAGGAGAAGCTAGGTTAGAATAGTTTTAAGGTAAAAACAGTTGTTTGTGAGAAAAGTAGCCACCAAAGAGAAGAGAGAAAGCAATTCCTGTTTTTCTGAAATCTTCCTCAGTAAAACAGCGATTTCTCACTCGTTAACCGTTGGATCGTGACGAATTTTGGACACAAGGTTCACAACACCTGGGTCTACCTTTTCACCGTTTGGATCGTCGAAACAAGGTCGGAGTTAAGAGAAAACTGTCGCGCACTGCAGCAGTATATTTGGGTGTTTTCATCACTTTTGTTTTCTTCCGTAAGCTTTGTTCATCTGAATTAAGGTAAGGGTGAGACTAACTCTCATTAAAATTAAGTGTATGATCTCTGAAATTACATCTAACATGTTAGGGATTAGTTTTGAGAGTTTTTGAGAATTAAGGTTATGAGAGAATTTAATGGTTTAATGATGTTTAACGATTTAAGTGATGCAAAATTGATGCACAGACCTTAGATAATTCATAAGATGATAATCAGAATTAGTTTTAAGGTTAGAACCATGAGATTAGGCTGTTCCAGATTTTCTAAGTTGTTTACTTGTGCTGTTTTGAATTGTTTTGATTATGATTTGAGTTTTGATATGAATATGTGATTTGCTGGTAATTGAATTATCATTTCAGTACTTGTAATTTGATATGCAATTCTTTCTTTAATTGATTGTGCATGATGTTTAAGATGTTAGAGTTGCATAGTCGTGTCGAGTTGTCTAAGGTGTTTAAGATGTTAGAGTTGCATAGTCGTGTCGAGTTGTCTAACGTGTCTAAGATGTTGAGTTGTTGAAGAAGAGTCTTGATGAAATAATTATGAATGCATTTGTTGTTTAACATGATGAACTTGATGATGCGATGATGTTTTCTATATGATGAATTTTGATGATGTTTTCTATATGATGATTTTGATGATGCTAAGACGTTTCTATACATGATTATGATGAGTTGTTGTTTGAGATTATGTCTGTTGATGAATATGATGAACTATGATGAGATGTTTTATGATTGTACTTGTTGAAGATTATGTGATTAGTTGATGTTTTAAGTTAAGTGTAATTGATGAATTGTATGCTTAAGTTTGATGTTTGTGAAATCTCACCCCTTCTGCTTGAAAATGTTGCTCTTCGTATGGGTAACTTGCAGGTGATCAAGTTTAGTAGCTGTTGGTCGTTGTCGTGAGTGGCTATCTCTCACTGTGTCCTTAGGTGCTCTGATACGTAACGGGATGGGGAACTTATGTTGTTGTTTTCTATTCCTTGCGTATTATTTTTATGAAATATTTTAAGAACATGATGTTTAAAGATTTTGTTGAGGCCTTTGTGCCAAAGTTGTTTAAGATTTTTGAATTAAATTCCGCTGCGAAGTGAATTAAGAATTTATTGAAATATTTTGAAGGATAAATTATTATTTATTCCATTGTGATTTTTAAGAAATGTAGCATTCCGTTTAAGTTGTGAAACTCTGATTATTATTTTGAGAAATTTTTATGTTGGGAAAACGGGGTGTTACATACACCACACCATAAAATCACATATTAATATTTAAATAATACACCAAGACTCTAAATAAAACCAGAATAAAATAATTAACGACTAGGGCGTTACAACTCTCCCCAACTTAGAGAATTTCGTCCTCGAAATATTACCTCAAGTAAACAACTCTGGATACGACTCCAACATCTTACTCTCCAGCTCCCATGTAACGCCCACTTTGAATTATTTTAATTATTTAATTATTTGAATTATTTGAGGAGTCTAGATATATTTATATATATTTTAAGAGATGTGGAGATTAAGATTTAAGTGATTTTTTATGTGATTTATGTGACGTGGCGACTTATTTTATTGTTTAATAAAATAAGATTTGAAAATAAAATAAATATAGAGATGTGGGGTAATTTTGAGATTTTAGAGAGTTATGTGGGAGAAAGAGTAAATAAGATAAGATTTGTTGGGAGTATAAAAAGGGAAAATTAGGTCAGAATGTCAGTACGTACGTTTTGGTGAAAAAGGGAGAAAAACCAGAGAAAGAGAGAAGAACCAAGGAGAGCTGCGATTTCTGCAATTTTAAGGTAAGGGTGAGCCTAGCATTACAATTCTATTAAGCCTGTAATTCATGTATTATAATTAACAAGAGTAGATGTGATTTTTGAGGGATTGGGAAATTAGGTTAGAAGTGGAGAATTAATGGTCTGATGATGTAAAGCTGTGGAACTAGTGTAGAAATTGTGTACAGAACCTAGAATAATCATAGGGTTAATGTTCCTGATCGATTTGAGGTTTAACATGGTAAGACTGGTGACTTTTGGTGAGAATTTTGCTGAACCCGTAGCCTGTCTGTTCATCGCTCGCCTAGGCGAGCTAAGCAACTCGCCGCGGCGAGTAGACCTTCATCGTTCGCGAGGCCAACAACCCAACTCGCCATAGCGAGTAGCCCTTGATCACTCGTGAGGCAAGCAATCCCACTCGCCATAGCGAGTTGACCTGTGAGAACTGTGATTTTTTTTAGAATGTTGTTTTAAGACGTGTTTTAGATGGTTTTGAGTGCCATGATGTATATAAGAATGAATAGGAAAGTTTTTAGCATCAAATTGGACCAAGGGAACTGATAATTGACGTTTTTGGATGAAAAATGTGAAAAAGGCCGAGAGCACCCATTATTGCTTGCTCTCAGTTCGCCCCCAACTCGCCAGAGGCGAGTAACCCCTAGTTGAGCTCGCGAGGCGAGCAGATCAACTCGCCACGACGAGTAGTGCGGTTTCAGATTGCCATAACTTTGTATTTTTGGGATCTGTTTCGTGTAGGACTTTGAGAGTTGATCCTTGGGTAGTAATGGAAGATAACTATGATATAAATGATGATCTGTGATGATGCTTAGTGATAATTTGATGTCGTCGAGAATGATTTATGAATCATATGTGTATTATGTGAATTATATGTGTAATATATGTGATGCTTACGTGATGAATCCTTGATGTTGCTTTATGCCATGATTGATGAGTTGCTGCCATGTAGTTGTTCATATATGATTAATGCTGCATGTGTCGGTCCAAGATGTCTATGATGTTGCGACGTTTCAAGATGTTTAACTTGTTTAAGTTATAAGAGATTGAGTCTCATGCATACTCATTCAGAGATGAGGGCTTATGCCCTGGAGTTTTTACTCGCCAGCGACGGGGGCTCATGCCCTGGAGCTTTTGCTCACCAGCGACGAGGGCTTATGCCCTGGGAGTATATTTATGCTCAAAGCGACGAGGGCTTATGCCCTGGATTGGTACCACATGCATTTAAGATGTTAGAGTTGCATAGTCAAGTGATGTTGCATTGTCGAGTCAAGTTGTTTAAGATGTTTATGATAATACTTTATGATGATGCTTGCGATGCTATATGATGTTTGTTGCAACGTGTATATGTGATGAATTGTTGTTAACTATAATTATTGAATTATATGTTTAATATTATTGTTTTTTGAATCTCACCCCTTCTGCTTGAAAATGTTGCTCTTCGTATGGGTAACTTGCAGGTAACCAAGATTAGGTGCAGGCGTGTGAGGACTTTCCTTGGTTGTGTCTAGGTGCTCTGATACGTAACGAGATGGGGAATCTTTGCTTATGTTTTCTCTATTCCTTGCGTATTACTTTTATGATTTCATGACTAAGATTTTAGTATTTGGAATTTTATGAGACGTTATGATGAGGCCTGCGTGCCAGAGATTATTTATGATTTTGAATGAATTATGCTGCAATGTTTTGAATTATATGCGATGACTATTTTCGGAGAATAAATTATTATTTATTCATGTTTTGAGATTTTTGAGAAATGTGACGTCCCGTTTATGTGAAAACTCTGATTTTGTTTATGAAATTTTTATGTCGGGAAAACGGGGTGTTACAATTGGTATCACAGCAGGTCGGTCTGTCCGGCCAAGTAGAAGAGTCTTGTTGTGTCGAGTATCAGTTGATGTATTTTTATATGTCATGCTGATTGTTCTGTGTTGTGTAGAGAACTTAGAATGGCTGGAAGAAACGATGTTGCTATTGCTGCTGCTTTGGAAGCTGTTGCTCAAGTTGTAGGACAACAGCCGAATGCGAATGCTGGTGCGTATGTTGAGGTCCGTATGTTAGAGACCTTCTTGAGAAATCATCTTCCTACCTTCAAAGGGAGATATGATCCTGATGGAGCCCAGACGTGGCTCAAGGAGATCGAGAGAGTGTTCAGAGTTATGCAGTGCACGGAGGTGCAGAAGGTGCGGTTTGGTACGCACATGCTAGCTGAGGAAGCTGATGATTGGTGGGTTAGCCTTCTACCTATTCTGGAGCAGGATGGTGTTGAGGTTACGTGGGTTGTGTTCAAGAGAGAGTTCCTTGATAGATATTTTCCGGAAGATGTTCGCGGGAAGAAGGAGATTGAGTTCCTTGAGCTAAAGCAAGGGAACATGTCAGTGACTAAATATGTTGCGAAGTTTGTGGAGTTGGCTAAGTTCTATCCACATTATACTCCTGAGACTGCTGAATTTACTAAATGTATCAAATTCGAGAATGGGTTACGTGCTGATATCAAGAGGGCAACTGGTTACCAGAAGATCAGAAATTTTTCCGAGCTGGTGAGCAGTTGCAGGATTTACGAAGAGGATACAAAAGCTCATTACAAGGTTGTTAATGAGAGGAAAGGTAAAGGTCAGCAGAGTCGTCCTAAGCCTTACAGTGCCCCTGCTGATAAGGGCAAACAAAGAGTTAATGATGAGAGGAGACCTATTAAGAAAAATGCTCCTGCTGAGATTGTCTGCTATACTTGTGGTGTGAAGGGCCATAAGAGTAATGTCTGTCCTGGGGAGGTGAAACGGTTTTTTCGTTGCGGCAAGAAAGGGCATGTCATACCCTCATTTTGGACCTAAAAACTATTCCTTCAAATTTCTTCCTTTTACTATTTACCTCTGGTAGTTTTTCAAATTCACCGATTTTCTACTGTGCTCCAAACACATATTTTACTGTTTCTGTCTCTAATTTTCTTGCATGAAAAGCCATCCAAAGTGTTTTTCTTGCATTACAAGCCATTAAAGAGTTTCTAAAACCACTGCATGTTTTCCTGCATTTTACTTTGAATTTTTTGCATAAAATCATATGAAAAGGGTATTTTGGTCATTTCCTGCAGTGGGACCCATTTTAATCCCTACAATTTGTCTCTGAGTCTTTTTAACTTTTCTGCATAAATCATTAATCAAATTTTGCCAAAAAATCATCTCAGCATTGCATCTGAGTTAGTCTGGGTCAGTCTGAGTCGTTTTAGTCCTAAGGGGCATTTTGGTCTTTTCACATCAAATAATTTTTTGACAGAGAGGTATTTTAAAATACCTCATTTTGGTAGTTTGTTCGTTTTAGTCCATTTTTGTCGTTTTTTAACTGTTTCACTTTACGTTGTTTTCAAAGTTACATTTTTTTACCCATTTTATTTTACTTTTTGCAAGTAAGTCCTTTTCTTTGTTTTAATTGCAAATGTGTCCAATTTTAATTTCAAAATAGTCCAATTCCAATTTTTTTATTTTTTAAACAGTCCAATTCTTTTTATTTCAAAATAGTCCTTAATTCTTTTTGAAATTGCATTTTAGTCCTTAAGTTCTTTTTTTTACAGTTTAGTCCAAAGTGCCACGCAAGCAATACAGTCCAGGTGTCACGTTTTCATTGGTCCAGAGGCCACATGGCAGAATCAGTGGGAAAAGAGGTCCACAGAATCAGTGCCAAGTCACAAACAGAATCAAACTTTCTCTCTCCATTCAGTTAGATCAAAATCACAACAAACTCAGAAAAATTGAAGAACATTTTCGCAAACCCTAGCTATTTCCATAAGCAAATTCAAGCCAAATCCATGGAATCCATGGCAGCTCTCAGAGATTCAATGGTGAATCTTCATCATTGAGCCGGTGCCTCTGCAATTCAAGCATCAAATTCGTCACCAGAAGCAACGAGTCCAATACGATCACAGAGGCACAGAGTTTGAGAAGAAAAGGGAAAGAATTGCAAAGGTTTTGAACCAGTGAAGAAGAAGAAGAATCACCGGTTTATTTCCGGATTTCAAGCAAGAACCAGCAAAAACAGAATCAAATCAAAGAGTTCTGAAGATTCTAATCCAAATCTCCGAATAAAATAGAGGTGAAAATCAAAAGCTTACCTCTTCATACTCAAGAACATTAACGAATCTGAATCAACATAGATCCGTGAGTTTCAAACGAGTTTGGTACAAAAAGTATGAAACCCTAAAATTTTCCAGAAAAACGTAAAAGGATTCTATGGTTTACAACGTGTAAAAACGGTTGTAAACCGTATGAATCCATAAGGATTTCATCAGAAAAAGATTTGAATCAAAGAAAATCAAACCAAAACCGTTTGGAATCCGAAAAGGAAAATTCAAGATCTGCGTTGATTCAGTGAATGCATGTAGTTTTCAACTGTAGATTCATGCTTAGAACAACGAGACGAAACTTTTAAGCTATGATTCATGAGATTCTAGGTTGGATTGAGAAAATTAGGGTTAGGGTTTTGAACCGGAGAAGAGAGAAGAGCAGCGAGAGAAAAGAGAGAAGAAAGAGAAACACGAAAGAAAATGAAGGGAATCCGGGTAAAAACCTTTTATATAAGCGCTGGACCGGGTGGGTTCTGACCCGATCCAGCGCCCCATGCTTTAGACCCTTGGATCTAGGTCCTGATGGATCTGGATCAATCCAACGCTTCTGAAGCGTTCTGGAGATCCGGATCCATCAACTGCGTGGGTTTGGGCCTGAGTTTCTTTGCTACGTACACCCCCTGTTTTTGCTATTTGGACCATCTGTGCACTTTGAATTTCTTGCAAAAATGCCAAAAAATTACTATGCGTTCTTGATGTGTTTTTAACTGTTTTTGTGATGTTTTCACATGTGTAAAATGGATAAAAATGATAGGTGCTAATTTCCCATTTGAATGGTGTATTTTGTGTTTTTGTGAGAGGTTTCTTGCACAATTTTCAATCCAAATGTTTGCCATATGATTTAGATGCTTGTCATTTGATTCCATGATAGATTTACCTCTGATTTCATGCTAATTCATCAAATTGTGTTAGTTAGATTCTTATTTGCATTTTTTACAATATGTTCAATGTTGTTAGTTTGATATTTGTTTACCATTTTTACAATCTTTGTTTACCACTTTGACAATATGCTCAATTTTGTTGAATTTGATCTTTGATTACCATTTTCACAATCTTTGTTTACCACTTTGACAATATGCTCAATTTTGTTGAATTTGATCTTTGATTACCATTTTTACAATCTTTGTTTACCACTTTTACAATATGTCCAATTTTGTTAAGTTTGACCTTTTGTTTGCAAGTTTTACAATATGTTCAATGTTGTTAGTTTGATGTGTGTTTACCATTTTTTACAATTTTTCTTCAATCTTGTTAAATTGGATTCTTGTTTACAAATTTTGCAATATTTTCAATCTTGTTAGTATAATCGATTAGCTTTCGTCTTGCAAGTTTACATGCTAACTTCCAATTTTACAAAGTTTATTTTTAGTTTCTTACTTTGTAAGTAATATTAGTTTACATGCATCTTCCATCCCATCTCTTCATATTTTGTCATTACTTTTCTTTGCCTAACATTTTTTTACTATCATTTCATATTGCTTCACTAACCATTTTATGTTTCATGCACACTGAGCACTCCATTTCATCTCCGTTCCTTTAAGTTTAGGGTTTTATTCAATCATTTAATTTTTTAGGTAGTTTCTTTTACTTCCATTTCTTGCAAGACCATAGAATGTAAACTAGGGCCAATGTAAAGGACAACGGACACTATAATGATGTACACCGACACATGCACCGACACGCACACACGTTGTATGATTTACCGTTAGATGTATGTTTAGGAAGCGCGAAACTTAGAAAAATCATTTTCCAAAAAGTGTTAACAACTTCATCACTTGAAAACAATCTTTTTTTTTCAATAAACCTTGGAGTCAAAACTCCATTGTATTTTCTTTTTTTTCTTAATCAAAATTCAAGTGAAAATAATTCTTACTTAGACCTTTTTCTAAATAATTGAGCCAACCTCACATTTTCTTTTTTCTCAAGCCTTTACGGCCTCTTTCTCTTCTTCAAAACCATTTTCGAAAATTAAAATCGATCAAAACTCACAAATCTTTTTTGAGAGAGAACTACATGGAGTTTGATCCCTTAAAAGGTGTCATACCCTCATTTTGGACCTAAAAATACTCACTCAAATTCCTCTGCTATTTTTTTAATACTTTCAAATCCACCGTGTTTTTACTATGCTCCAGTTGCATACATTACTGCTTCAGTCTTTTTAATTTTTGCATAGAATCATACAAAAGGGTATTTTGGTCATTTCCTACAAAGGAACCCATTTTCAGTCCCTGCAATTTGTCCCTGAGTCTTTTCAATTTGTTTTCATGAATCATTAATCAAGTTTTGTACAAAAATCATCTAGTTTGCATCTGAGTCAGTCTGAGTCGTTTTTGCCCCAGGGGCATTTTAGTCTTTTCACATTATTTGAATTTTGGGCAGAGAGGTATTTTAAAATACCTCATTTTTGGTAGTTTGTTCGTTTTAGTCCGTTTTGTCAATTTTAAACGTTTCACTTTACGTTCGTTTCAAGTTACTTTTTTAGCCAATTTTATTATTTTTTACATTTTAGTCCAAATACTTTTAAAAATTACAATTTGGTCCAAATATTTTGTTTTTTTGCAAGTTTGTCCCAATTCTTTTAGAAAACGGTCAAATTTTTTTTATTCTTTTAAAAATAGTCCCATTTTTTTTATTTGCAAAGTGGTCCCATATTTTACATATTTGCAGATTGGTCCCTGTAACGCCCTCTTTAATTATTTAATTATTTTATTAGATGTTATGATATATGTTTATATATTATGTGATTTTGATGATTATGTGACGTATTTGTGACGTATAAGTGACGTGTGACGTGTTATTATTTTATTGTTTAATAAAATAATATTAGTGATGTTTATATGAATATTTAGTTGGTAAATAAATAGATGTGGTGGTAAAAGATAGAATTTTAAGAGATGGGGTTACATTTATAATTAAGAAGAGTTGTGTGGGTTAAGAAGGATTTAATTAAGTTGTGAGGGAGTATATAAGAGAGGTAGGTTAAGAAAGGAAGTTTTTGGTGAACGCGTATCAGACATTTTAGAGAAGAAGAAGAACGGTCAAGAGAGAAGAGAAAGCTAGGTTCCAATTCTGCAATTTTTCCAGGTAAGGGTGAGCCTAACTTCAATAATCTTAATGTAAATCATCTGTTTTGATTAGCTTAGGATTTGGGGAAGAATTGAGAGAAGTTTTGAGAATTAGGGTTATGGTGATTTTTGATGAATTTGATGTGAGAATGTGTTGCATTGCTGTATAGATGTGTTACACAACCTAGATAATCCCCTAGGATGTTATTGCTGATGAATTAGAAGCTTAATTGGAGAGAATTGGCAGGTTTTGGTGTGAATTGGACTGAACCCGTAGTGGTTCTGAGATCGCTCGCCTGAGGCGAGCAGATCACTCGCCGTGGCGAGTAACCCTTGGTTGCTCGCGAGGCGAGCAGTATAGCTCGCCGTGGCGAGCTTGACCCTTAAAGTTAGGATTTTTGTCAAACTTTAGATGGTTTTGAGTGCCCCTATATTTATAGAGATGAACTGTGAAGTTGGTTTAGTCAAATTGGATTTAGAGAGCTTAAAAATGAGAATTCTATCGAAAAATGTCAAAAAGGCCGAAGCACCCAGTATTTCTCGCCTCCAGCTCGCCCCCAACTCGCCTTTGGCGAGTGAGCTGAAGTGAGTGCTCGCCTGTGGCGAGCAGATGTACTCGCCGTGGCGAGTGAGTTGGTTCAGGACTGTTTTGTTGTTTCGCAAGCTGTTTTGCATAGGACGTTTAGAGTATCCCTTTGGGTGGAGTTAGTGCTGTTCTATACCCTTAGATGAGTTATGTGAAGATGAATGATGATGGTTCTGTTAGACCTTTGATAAATGATGTGTTGTTGAATATAAGTGATGTATGAGTATGATGCTAATTGAATAAGATGATGCTATGTGTTGTAATGTATAATGGGATGATGTTTTGCCATGTAATTATTATTAACTGCATGTGTCAGTCTTGAAAATGTAACGATGTTGAGACGGTGTATTAAGTTGTTAACGACGAGTCCATGCATTTGCATAATTATGAGACGGTGGAGCTTTATGCTCAAAGCGACGGTGGAGCATTTGCTCAAGCGACGGTGAAGCATATTAATGCTATAATCATATGGTACCACATGCATGATGTTGAGACGTTAGGTGTTGCATTTAGTCGAGTCCATTGTGACATATATGAGATGATGTTTGAGACGTTGATATGTGATGTAATGTTGTTTAAGATGATGTTTATGATGTTGTTATGATGATGCCATGAAGTTCTATAATGTATATGTGATGACTTGGATGTATGATTTGTTAATCTTAACTTATGATTATATATTAATATTATTGTTGTGAATCTCACCCCTTCTGCTGGAATTGCCGCCTTGTGGGCAAGTGCAGGTACCCAGTCTTAGATGCGTTGATGCGAGGATGTGTGAAGTTAGGGTTGCTCTGATATGTAACGGGATGGGGTCTTTTGTAGAGTCTATTCCTTTATGTATCGTGTTGAATAAATGTTGACTGTTGTGATGTAAAATCTTAATATTTTGAGACGTTTTTGCTGGCTTTTAAGCCAAGACATTTATGAGATGAAACTTTTGAAATTCCGCTGCTTAACTGAATGTTTTGTAATTCGATAAATTATTATCTAAGCTATTTTTAAAGATGAAATGTGACACTCCTTTATGATGAATACTCTGATGTACGATTTATTTTAATGAAATTTTTAAGACGGGAAATTGGGGTGTTACAATTGGTATCAGAGCAGGTCGGTCCGTCCGGCCAAGTAGAGAGTCGAGTGACGTTGTCTTAGAGTTAGAATAGTAGTATTGTATTATTCTGACTTATGTTTGTTTCCAGAGAACTAGATGGCTGGTAGAAACGATGCTGCTCTTGCTGCTGCTTTGGAAGCAATGGCTCAAGTTGTGGGTAATCAGAACAATGCTGGTGGGAATGACGGAACTAGAATGTTGGAGACCTTTTTGAGGAATCACCCGCCTACCTTCAAGGGGCGTTATGATCCTGATGGAGCTCAGATGTGGCTCAAGGAAGTTGAGAGAATCTTCAGGGTCATGCAATGTGACGATGTTCAGAAGGTGCGGTTTGGTACGCACATGCTAGCGGAGGAGGCTGATGATTGGTGGGTTAGTCTCCTACCTATTTTGGAACAAGATGGAGCCGTGGTGACGTGGGCTATTTTCACGAGGGAGTTCCTTAATAGATACTTCCCAGAAGATGTCCGTGGGAAGAAAGAGATAGAGTTCCTGGAGCTTAAGCAAGGGAACATGTCGGTGACCGAGTATGCGGCCAAATTTGTGGAGTTGGCTAAGTTCTATCCGCATTATGCACCCGAGACGGCTGAGTTTTCAAAATGCATCAAGTTTGAGAACGGGTTGCGCGCTGATATCAAAAGGGCTATCGGTTATCAGAAGATTCGTGATTTTTCTGAGTTGGTGAGTAGCTGTCGGATATATGAGGAGGATACTAAAGCTCACTACAAGGTAGTGAATGATCGGAAAGCAAAGGGCCAGCAAAGTCGCCCTAAACCTTATGATGCCCCTAGAGATAAAGGGAAGCAGAGAGTAAATGATGAGAGGAGGCCCCAGAAGAAGGCTGCTCCTGCTGAGATTACTTGTTACACTTGTGGCGAGAAAGGCCATAAGAGCAATGCATGTACTGTTGAGGTGAAGAGGTGCTACCGTTGTGGTCAGAAAGGGCATATCACTAGTGATTGCAAGTTTGATGATGTGGTGTGTTTCAACTGCAATGAGCAAGGACACATTGGTTCACAGTGTAAGCAACCCAAGAAGACTAAGACTACTGGGAGAGTATTTGCATTGACCGGCACTCAGACTGAGAATGATGATCGTTTGATCAGAGGTACTTGCTATATTAATAATACTTCTTTAGTTGCTATTATTGATACTGGTGCTACGCACAGTTTTGTTGCTTTTGATTGTGTTTCTGCCTTGGGTCTTGATGTTTCTGATATGAATGGAGAAATGGTTGTCGAGACTCCAGCTAAGGGTTCGGTGACTACTTCTCACGTTTGTGTAAATTGTCCTTTATCTATGTTTGGCCGTGACTTTGTGATGGATTTAGTGTGCCTACCTTTAAGTGGTATGGATGTGATTCTGGGTATGAACTGGCTAGAGTACAACCGAGTTCTTATCAACTGTTTTAGAAAGACGGTGCATTTTTCTTCTGTCGAAGAAGAGTGGGGCGCAGAGTTTCTATCTACTAAGCAGCTGAAACAACTAGAACGTGATGGGATGTTGATGTTTTCGCTGTTGGCCTCGTTATCTTTGGAGAACCAAGCTGTTATTGATGGGCTGCCTGTTGTGAAGGAATTTCCTGAAGTTTTCCCTGATGAGATTCCAGATGTGCCGCCAGAGAGGGAGGTTGAATTTTCGATAGACCTTGTGCCGGGTACGAAGCCAGTGTCGATGGCACCTTATCGTATGTCTGCTTCTGAGTTAGCAGAGTTGAAGAAGCAGTTGGAAGACTTGCTTGAGAAGAAGTTTGTGAGACCTAGTGTTTCACCATGGGGAGCCCCAGTGTTGTTGGTAAAGAAGAAAGACGGCAGTATGAGGCTGTGTATTGATTACAGACAGCTGAACAAAGTGACGATCAAGAATAGGTATCCACTTCCGAGAATTGACGACTTGATGGATCAGTTAGTGGGTGCAAAGGTATTTAGCAAGATTGATTTGAGGTCAGGTTACCATCAGATTAAGGTGAAGGATGAAGATATGCAAAAGACGGCCTTCAGGACGCGTTATGGTCACTATGAATATAAGGTGATGCCTTTCGGTGTTACTAATGCGCCTGGTGTGTTTATGGAATATATGAACAGAATTTTTCATGAGTACTTGGATCAATTCGTTGTGGTTTTTATTGATGATATTCTGATATATTCTAAGACTGAAGCTGAGCATGCAGAGCATTTGAAGATTGTATTGCAAGTGCTGAAAGAGAAGAAGCTGTATGCTAAACTGTCTAAGTGTGAGTTCTGGCTAAACGAAGTAAGTTTTCTTGGCCATGTTATTTCTGGTGAAGGTATTGCGGTTGACCCGTCTAAAGTTGAAGCGGTATCGCAATGGGAGACGCCTAAGTCGGTTACGGAGATTAGAAGCTTTTTGGGACTAGCTGGTTATTACAGGAGGTTTATAGAAGGATTTTCTAAGTTGGCTCTTCCGTTAACGCAGTTGACGTGTAAGGGTAAGTCGTTTGTATGGGATGTGCATTGTGAGAATAGTTTCAATGAATTGAAGAAGCGCCTGACGACGGCTCCAGTTTTGATTTTGCCAAAGCCTGATGAACCTTTTGTGGTATATTGTGATGCGTCCAAGTTGGGTTTGGGAGGTGTGCTTATGCAAGAAGGTAAGGTGGTAGCATATGCTTCCAGACAATTGAGGATTCATGAGAAGAATTATCCGACGCATGACTTGGAGTTGGCAGCTGTGGTCTTTGTATTGAAAATATGGAGACATTATTTGTATGGTTCGAGGTTTGAAGTATTCAGTGATCATAAGAGTTTAAGATATTTATTTGATCAGAAAGAGTTGAATATGAGGCAGAGAAGATGGCTTGAGTTACTTAAGGATTATGATTTTGGTTTGAATTACCATCCTGGTAAAGCAAATGTGGTTGCGGATGCCTTGAGTAGGAAAACTGTGCATATGTCCGCGTTGATGGTGAAAGAATTTGAGTTGTTGGAACAGTTTAGAGATTTGAGCTTGGTGTGTGAAAGAACACCTCAGAGCATAAAACTGGGAATGTTGAGAATTGATAATGATTTCCTGAAGCATATCAAAGAGGCACAAAAAGAAGATGTCAAGTTTGTAGACTTGTTGATTGCTCATGATGAGACTGTGGAGGGTGACTTTAAGGTCGATGATCAAGGAGTGTTGAGATTCCGAGGAAGAATTTGCATTCCTGACAATGAAGAGATTAAGAAGATGATTCTTGAAGAGAGTCATAGAAGTAGCTTGAGTATTCACCCGGGAGCTACAAAGATGTATCACGACTTAAAGAGGCTGTTTTGGTGGTCTGGTTTGAAACGCGATGTGACACAATTTGTGTATTCTTGCTTGGTTTGTCAAAAGTCGAAGATTGAGCATCAGAAGCCGACTGGTATGATGGTACCTTTAGATGTGCCAGAGTGGAAATGGGATAGTATATCCATGGATTTCGTGACGAGTTTGCCCAATACTCCTAGAGGGAACAATGCTATTTGGGTAATTGTTGATAGATTAACGAAGTCTGCTCACTTTCTGCCAATCAACATTACTTTTCCTGTGGCTCAGTTGGCGGAGACTTATGTTAGAGAGATAGTTAAGCTGCATGGTGTTCCTTCGAGCATCGTATCTGATAGAGATCCAAGATTTACTTCTAGATTTTGGAAGAGTTTGCAAGAGGCGTTAGGATCTCAGTTGAGGTTGAGTTCGGCTTATCATCCACAAACAGATGGTCAGTCGGAGAGGACGATTCAGTCGTTGGAGGATTTGTTGAGGGTTTGTGTACTTGAACAGGGAGGAGCTTGGGATAGTCATCTTCCATTGATAGAGTTCACGTACAACAACAGTTACCATTCAAGTATTGGAATGGCGCCGTTTGAGGCTTTGTATGGTCGGAGATGCAGGACTCCGTTGTGCTGGTTCGAGTCGGGTGAAAGAGTGGTCTTAGGACCGGAGATCGTTCAACAGACAACTGAGAAGGTGAGAATGATCCAAGAAAAGATGAAAGCGTCGCAGAGTCGACAAAAGAGTTATCATGATAAGCGTAGAAAGGACCTTGAGTTCCAAGAGGGGGATCATGTGTTCCTGAGAGTGACTCCTTTGACGGGTGTTGGACGTGCTTTGAAATCGAAGAAGTTAACTCCGAGGTTTATAGGACCGTATCAGATTTCAGAGAGGATTGGGCCGGTGGCGTATCGTGTTGGATTACCACCGCACTTGTCGAATTTGCATGATGTTTTTCATGTATCTCAGCTGAGGAAGTATGTTCCGGATCCGTCTCATGTGATCCAAAGTGACGATGTACAGGTTAGGGACAACCTTACGGTTGAGACCTTACCCGTGAGGATTGATGATCGGAAGACAAAGACGTTGAGAGGCAAGGAGATACCTCTTGTGAGAGTTGTTTGGGACGGAGCGACGGGTGAAAGTTTGACTTGGGAGCTAGAAAGTAAGATGCTGGAATCCTATCCAGAGTTGTTTGAGCGAGGTAAATTTTCGAGGACGAAAATCCTTTAAGAGGGGGAGAGTTGTAACGCCCTCTTTAATTATTTAATTATTTTATTAGATGTTATGATATATGTTTATATATTATGTGATTTTGATGATTATGTGACGTATTTGTGACGTATATGTGACGTGTGACGTGTTATTATTTTATTGTTTAATAAAATAATATTAGTGATGTTTATATGAATATTTAGTTGGTAAATAAATAGATGTGGTGGTAAAAGATAGAATTTTAAGAGATGGGGTTACATTTATAATTAAGAAGAGTTGTGTGGGTTAAGAAGGATTTAATTAAGTTGTGAGGGAGTATATAAGAGAGGTAGGTTAAGAAAGGAAGTTTTTGGTGAACGCGTATCAGACATTTTAGAGAAGAAGAAGAACGGTCAAGAGAGAAGAGAAAGCTAGGTTCCAATTCTGCAATTTTTCCAGGTAAGGGTGAGCCTAACTTCAATAATCTTAATGTAAATCATCTGTTTTGATTAGCTTAGGATTTGGGGAAGAATTGAGAGAAGTTTTGAGAATTAGGGTTATGGTGATTTTTGATGAATTTGATGTGAGAATGTGTTGCATTGCTGTATAGATGTGTTACAGAACCTAGATAATCCCCTAGGATGTTATTGCTGATGAATTAGAAGCTTTATTGGAGAGAATTGGCAGGTTTTGGTGTGAATTGGACTGAACCCGTAGTGGTTCTGAGATCGCTCGCCTGAGGCGAGCAGATCACTCGCCGTGGCGAGTAACCCTTGGTTGCTCGCGAGGCGAGCAGTATAGCTCGCCGTGGCGAGCTTGACCCTTAAAGTTAGGATTTTTGCCAAACTTTAGATGGTTTTGAGTGCCCCTATATTTATAGAGATGAACTGTGAAGTTGGTTTAGTCAAATTGGATTTAGAGAGCTTAAAAATGAGAATTCTGTCGAAAAATGTCAAAAAGGCCGAAGCACCCAGTATTTCTCGCCTCCAGCTCGCCCCCAACTCGCCTTTGGCGAGTGAGCTGAAGTGAGTGCTCGCCTGTGGCGAGCAGATGTACTCGCCGTGGCGAGTGAGTTGGTTCAGGACTGTTTTGTTGTTTCGCAAGCTGTTTTGCATAGGACGTTTAGAGTATCCCTTTGGGTGGAGTTAGTGCTGTTCTATACCCTTAGATGAGTTATGTGAAGATGAATGATGATGGTTCTGTTAGACCTTTGATAAATGATGTGTTGTTGAATATAAGTGATGTATGAGTATGATGCTAATTGAATAAGATGATGCTATGTGTTGTAATGTATAATGGGATGATGTTTTGCCATGTAATTATTATTAACTGCATGTGTCAGTCTTGAAAATGTAACGATGTTGAGACGGTGTATTAAGTTGTTAACGACGAGTCCATGCATTTGCATAATTATGAGACGGTGGAGCTTTATGCTCAAAGCGAAGGTGGAGCATTTGCTCAAGCGACGGTGAAGCATATTAATGCTATAATCATATGGTACCACATGCATGATGTTTGAGACGTTGATATGTGATGTAATGTTGTTTAAGATGATGTTTATGATGTTGTTATGATGATGCCATGAAGTGCTATAATGTATATGTGATGACTTGGATGTATGATTTGTTAATCTTAACTTATGATTATATATTAATATTATTGTTGTGAATCTCACCCCTTCTGCTGGAATTGCCGCCTTGTGGGCAAGTGCAGGTACTCAGTCTTAGATGCGTTGATGCGAGGATGTGTGAAGTTAGGGTTGCTCTGATATGTAACGGGATGGGGTCTTTTGTAGAGTCTATTCCTTTATGTATCGTGTTGAATAAATGTTGACTGTTGTGATGTAAAATCTTAATATTTTGAGACGTTTTTGCTGGCTTTTAAGCCAAGACATTTATGAGATGAAACTTTTGAAATTCCGCTGCTTAACTGAATGTTTTGTAATTCGATAAATTATTATCTAAGCTATTTTTAAAGATGAAATGTGACACTCCTTTATGATGAATACTCTGATGTACAATTTATTTTAATGAAATTTTTAAGACGGGAAATTGGGGTGTTACAGTCCCCAAGGTCAAAAAGAAGCCAATTCAGTCCAAAAAGCCACGCAAGCAGTTCCAAGTCCACGTGGCACAAGCTCATTGGCCCACATTCCACATGTCAGCCTATATAAGGCTCTAGGTGTCAGAATCAGGATCAGAATCACGCCACATCACACTAACAGAATTCTCATTCTCTCTCTTGGCAGTTAGAATCAAATCCACAAGAAACTCAGAAAATGCGTGAACATTCATGAAACCCTAGATCAATTCCAGCATCAATCCAGAACCATTGGCACCAATTCTTTGAATTCATCATTGGATCCGATCCACAGAGACAAATAGAAGCAAAATGCGAATGAAGTCGATGCAACTTCAAGCAGTTCTCAGAGAATTCATGGTGAGTTTTCATCACTGAACCGTTGCGCCTGCAATTCAAACGCGAGCACGCCACCGAAGGTAGCGCGCTACGAGCGTGATCGCAGAGCCTGAATCAGAGAAGAAGAAGAAGAGGCGAAGAATTTCACCGGATTCGAACCAGAGAAGAGGAGAAGAAACGATACCGGTTCATTCACGAAGTTCGAAGCCAAGAATTCAAGATCAAAAGCCAAATCCAAAGGAACGGCGAAGAAACGGTTCGAATCTCCGATCAAAACTCAGGTAACATCTAAACTCTATTTCATCCCGTTGGAAATCATCACGAATTCGGAATGATGCGAATCCGTGGAAGATCGAAACTGTTCGGCTCGAAACCCTAACTTTAACACAAAATGATTTGAAAAAAAACAAGAAAACACTTCAAGATCCACAACGTGTGTGAATCGGAGTGAACCCTTGGTTTTTTTACGAAAATTTCATTCAGAAAAACACGAAAAGCCAAACAGTTCAAACTTCCGGATTGAAACTCAAGATTCGTCTTGATTCAACGGTTGAAAACGATTTCTTTTGACTGATTCATGCTTAGGATGAAAGCACGAGTTGATTAAGCCATAGATGAGCGAATTCTGGGTAGGATTCAAGAAATTAGGGTTAGGGTTTACAAATATGAGAGCGGCGCAAGAGAGAAGAGAGAAGACGGAGCGAAGAGAGAGAAAGAAGAGTGAAAATGGCCTGAACCGGACCAGTTTCCCTTATATATGCAAGCAAACCGGGCCGGTTCACAACCCGACCCATTCCCCTTTGTTTCTGACCGCTAGATCTAGGTTTAGGGGATCCGGATCAATCTAACGTCCCGGAGGCATCTGAAAGATCCGGATCCACCAGCGTATGGGTTGGATCAGGATCCATTGGGCTTTTTTGGCTTTCTTGCAGTTTCTTGAATTTTCTTGCTATGTGCACCTCTGTGCTTGCTATTTGGACCTCCTGTGCGTTTTAATTTCTTCATAAAAATTCCAAAAAAATGCTATGTGTTCTTGATATGTTTTTCACTATTATGGAATATCTTTACATGTTCAGAGCTAATGGAAATAATACGTGTTAACTTCACTTTGGATTTGTATATTTTGTGCGGTTTCGTGTGAATTTTCTTGTACAATTTTTGATCCGAAACTTGTCATGTGATGTTGATGTTTGGCATTTAATTTTATGATGAGTTTGCTCCTGATTTTGTACTAGTTCATGCCATCGTGTTAGTTGATCTTGCTTACTATTTTTTGCAATATGTTTAATTGTGTTAGTTAATTGATTTTGCTTACAATTTTTGCAATATGTTTAATTGTGTTAGTTAATTGATTTTGCTTACAATTTTTGCAATATGTTTAATTGTGTTAGTTAATTGATTTTGCTTACAATTTTTGCAATATGTTTAATTGTGTTAGTTAATTGATTTTGCTTACAATTTTTGCGATGTGTCTAATTGCGTTAGTTGATTTTGTTTACAATTCTTGCAACATGTTCTATTTTTGATTAAGTTTGATCTTTGTCCACGATTTTGCGGTATTTTCAATTCTGTTAATAGGATAGCTTTTATCTTGCAAGTTTAGGTGCTAGTTTCCTAATTTTGCAAAGTTTAGCTTTTAATTTCTTGTTTCATAAGTCATGTTAGTTAGCATGTATTTCTTCTTCACATCCTTCCATATTTTGTTGTTCTTATTGCCTAACATTTCATTATCATTGCATATTGCTTCACTAACCATCTTGTGTTTCATGCCTTTTGAAAGCTCCAATTCATCCCCATTCTCTGAGTTTAGGTTCCATTCAATTTCTCAATGTTTAGTTAGTTTACTTTTCTTTAATTCCATGCAAGACTATAGAATGTACACTAGGACCCGATGTAAAGGACATGGACTATGATGATGTACACCGACACATGCACCGACACATGCACACACGTTGTATGACTTTCCGCTAGATGTATGCGTAGGAAGCGTAAAACCTAGGGAAACTTTTAATTTCTTCATCAAAAAAATCAACACATAACTCAAACTATTTTGCAATAAAATGAGGTCAAAACCTCACCTTTTTTCCTTTCATTCTCTTAAGACAAAATCAAAACTAGTGTTAATTTCCAACTTTAACTTTTTTGCAAATAAATTGGACTAACCTCATTTGTTTTCAATTCTAATGCCTACGCGGCCTCTTATCCCTTTCTTCAAAACCATTTTCAAAACTAAAAATTGAACCAACCCACAAGAACATTTTTGAAAGAGAACTACATGGAATTTTGATCCCTTAAAAGGGTATGTAGGCAAGAGACTCAAAATCTCTCCAAGTCCAATAAAATAAAATCCAATCTTCTCCCTCTCATTCTTAAAACCAATCTCTTTTACAAGTAGCAATAAAAGTAAAGCATAAACGTAAAGCGTAGTAAAACGGTTCCTATAGGATACTATAGTCATCGCGGGTGCCTAACACCTTCCCGTAATGAAATCAGCCCCGAACTTAGGATTTCTAAGGTTTTCTCGATTTTACCTTCCCCAAAAAAAAATAGAGACATCAATGATTGAAAGGTTCAAATCCAATTAATGATTTGATACCCGAAAATCGCGATGACAGAAATGGCGACTTCACTGGGGAATATAGGGCTACGCCTAGTCTTACACGCTTTATTTTTTTATGCTTTGCTTTATTGTTACATGTAAAATTTTCTTATGTACGTGTGGGGTGAGGATATCAAAAGCCCTATACCCGGGCTGAGTGAACTTAAGATTAGGAAGAGATATAATCGACAATCCATTCCGGGGGTTGCCTCGTGCATTGGATTACGCGATCAATCTCACATAGCTGAGGCATTTTGGAGGTGATATTGTCGGCGTGTGTTGTCATGCTTAGGCACTTTACTTCCAATTGACCGATGAAGGCTATGAACTGTAGTTACCAAACCCATCCTTGGCCTTTCTTAGGACGTAGTGCGGTGGCTAAACCGAGCGTTGTCTCGAAATTTAGTCGTCACGCGATACTACACCCAAACTAAACCTTCTTACGAATAATCATGGACAAGCGTTGCTTTGTACTACCATGATATACGCAAGAGAGGTTGTGGTTTGGGAACTTTATAGAACCTTGGTCACTATTATCAAAAGCTTTAGTTTCACCGGACGACGTGTCCACTTGTTACTTTAGCCCACCGTGCTTTCTTTGTTAAAACCATGCATACATGCATTCATGCATAAACCTTTTTACATGCATTTATCAAAGGGTATAGACAAACTAAAATTCTTTGCAAATATAATCAGGCATGAAGAGGACTAAGTCTTACAAGTTCAAAGAAGTTGATTCGGCTAGCCTAAGGGAGTTGGCACTTAAGGTTAAGAATCCGACTGGGTTTCGTCTCCGATACGGTGGTTTGCTTGGTATTCTCCGGACTAATGTAGAAGAGAAGCTGGTGCACACTCTAGTGCAATTCTATGACCCGGTTTTCCGCTGCTTCACTTTCCCGGATTTTCAGTTGGTTCCTACACTTGAGGCTTATTCTTGCATATTGGGTTTACCTATAGCCGAGAAGACACCCTTTACGGGCCCAGGATCTTCTCTTACTCCTCGGGGTATTGCTAAGGATCTTTATCTCAGGACTTCCGATGTGTCTAAGAATCTCATTACCAAGTCTCACATTCAGGGTTTCACTTCAAAGTACTTACTTGAGCAGGCTAATCTCGAATCCACTTGTCAGGACACCCTTGAGGCTATTCTTGCACTACTCATCTATGGGCTCGTTTTCTTTCCGAATCTCGACAACTTTGTGGACATGAATGCTATTGAGATCTTCCATTCCAGGAATCCGGTTCCTACGTTGTTAGCTGACACATACCATGCTATCCATGATCGGACTCTCAAGGGTCGTGGGTTTATTCTTTGCTGCATACCTCTTCTTTATAGGTGGTTTATTTCTCACCTCCCGAGTTCTTTCCACACCAACACGGAGAATTGGTCCTATTCACAGCGGATTATGGCTCTTACTCCCGATGAGGTGGTTTGGATTACTCCAGCAGCTCGAGTCAAGGAGATTATCACTGGTTGCGGGGATTTCCTCAACGTACCTCTTCTCGGTACCCGGGGAGGAATCAACTACAACCCCGAGTTAGCCATGAGGCAGTTTGGTTTTCCTATGAGAGCGAAGCCTATCAACCTTGCTACATCTCAGGAGTTCTTCTACTATTCCAATGCTCCCACCGGGCAAAGGAAAGCTTTCACACATGCTTGGTCTAAGGTTCGAAAGAAACATGTGAAGCATTTGGGTGTGAGATCCGGTATAGCTCATGAGGCCTATACTCAGTGGGTGATAGACCGAGCCGAAGAGATTGGCATGCCTTACCCCGCTATGAGGCATGTATCTGCATCTACTCCATCTAGGCCATTACCGTTACTTCCCGCGACTCAGGAGATGTACCAGGAGCATTTAGCTATGGAGAGTGAGGAGAAGCGAGCATGGAAAGCCCGTTACAGTGAGGCTGAGAACTTGATCATGACTTTGGATGGCAGGGACGAACAGAAGGATCATGAGAACCGAATATTGAAGAAAGAGCTAGCTAGAGTTAGGAGAGAGCTGGAGGAAAAGGATGATCTATTGAGGAGAGACTCCAGGAGAGTCAGAGGTCGTCGAGATTTTTTCGCCAGTTATTGTGGTTCAGCTTCAGACTCGGATTCCGAATACTACCCAGTCACTCCTTAGTTCTGGATGATAGGATTGCTATTTGTTATGTTGTTTGCTCAGCTTATGTTTCAAAAGCCTACTCCCTTGGCTCAGTGTATCAAAACAATTTGCTTTGAACAATTTGTTGGTCCAAAAATGTTTGCGAAGAATTCTAATTTGTCTAAAAAACCCTTTGGTAATAAAAGAGTCATTTTTTGCATCCGCATCTGCATATCATGCATCATATGCATCATTCATCGGTCACAAAAAAAAAAGAACTTCCAAGTGCTCATTGCCTCCTGGTTCTTCTGCCGCAGAGTGAAAAGTGGCTCGTGCTCGAAGGACTGATCAACCTGCCAGAGTACATCAGACCAGACAGTACAGAAGGAGAAATCAAGTGGCTATGGAAGAAGAGAATGCACAGCTCCGCACTGAACTAGCCTCCGTGAGAGAAGAGTTAGCCAAAGCTCTCGATGCCATGACCGCTCTGATGGCCGCTCAAGAGCAGCCGGTCGTGTCCACTCAGGTAGCTACCGAAGAGATTCCCGCCGCAGCTCTTGTTATGCCGAGGGGATACCCCTATGGACTCCCACCTTATTACGCTCCCAATACTACAGCCGGCGTTTCGGGAACTGCGACTTCAGGTGCCGCTAATGTTGGTCAGATACCCCCACCAGATTCCACATCTCTTCACACTACCTTGCCTCAGTCAACGGTCTTCACAGTTCCGATTGTGCACTCTACGCCTCAGGGCGCCAATGCTAATGACTACCGTGGAAAAACTCTTGTATTGGGAACTATGGAAGAAAAAATGAAAGAACTTGCCAGAGAACTCCGTCGCGAGATCAAGGCCAACCGTGGGAGCAGTGACCTCGTCAAAACCCACGACCTTTGTTTGGTGCCGAGGGTGGATGTTCCCAAGAAATTCAAGGTCCCGGAATGGGTCGTCGTTGAATGTGATGCCTAAATCGACTTTGGATCAGTTGAGTTGCCGAGGAGTTCCTTTGAGAAGGAGTACTTTTTTAGTCAAGGCTTTTGATGGCTCTCGTATAACTGTGCTTGGAGAAGTAGATCTCCCCATGACTATTGGTCCTGAAACATTCATGATTACTTTCCAGGTTATGGACATAGATGCCTCTTACAGCTGCCTGCTCGGGAGACCGTGGATACACGAGGCTGGGGCAGTCACTTCTACCCTCCATCAGAAGCTAAAGTTCGTAAGGAATGGTAAACTTGTGACAGTGCATGGAGAAGAAGCTTATCTGGTCAGTCAGTTATCATCCTTCTCTTGTATCGAAGCTAAGTCTGCCGAAGGAACTGCATTCCAGGGTTTGACCATCGAGGGCACGGAGCCCAAGAGAGCTAGTGCTGCCATGGCTTCATTAAAGGATGCGCAGAGAGCCGTTCAGAAGGGTCAGGCCGCTGGTTGGGGCCAATTGATACAGCTGCAGGACAACAAACACAAAGAGGGTCTCGGTTTCTCTCCGACGTCAGGCGTATCAACTGGAACGTTCCGTAGTGCTGGATTTACCAATGCAATTCTTGACGGTGCTGTTGAAAGAGGGGTTGGACCCACATTTGTGATACCAGGAGGCATTGCAAAGAACTGGAACGTTATCAATCTCCCTGTGTCTGTGCATGATTCTAAGTAATATGTCTTGCTGTTTAGGCTTTATTTTCAAAATAACAATCCTTCCGTCCTGCCCGAGGCGGAAGTGACTCTTTTGTAAAGGGCATGTTTGTTCCGACATCACCATTATCAATAAAAAACGTCGTTTCTTTCACGACTCTTTTCTTTCCTTAATGTTTTTCCCTTGGAAATAATGGTAATGCCAGAAAAAACCAAAACATCTGCATTTTCTTATTAATTTCAAAGATCTGCATGAAAACTATTTTCTAAAAAATCATCCAATCATGTCATGCAGATCGAACCAAAATAAACCCGTTGAACACAGTGACTCTATGTTTCTCCAAACTGTTGAATCCCCGGTATTCGAGACCGAAGATGAGGATGGTGATGACATACCAGATGAGATTGCCCGATTGCTTGAGCAAGAAGAGGAAACCATTCGGCCTCATCAGGAGGAGATCGAGCTAATCAACTTGGGTACTGAGGATAACAAAAGAGAGATCAAAGTCGGTGCTGCATTGGAGGAAGGGGTCAAGAAGAGGATCTTCCAGCTTCTCCGTGAATACTCGGACATTTTTGCATGGTCGTATGAAGACATGCCAGGTTTGGATCCTCAGATTGTGGAACATCGGATACCGACAAAGCCGGACTGCCCTCCTGTCAGGCAAAAGTTGAGACAGACTCGGCCGGACATGGCTCTGAAGATCAAAGCAGAAGTGCAGAAACAGATCGATGCGGGTTTTCTCATGACGGTTGAATATCCCGAGTGGGTTGCTAACATCGTGCCAGTGCCGAAGAAAGATGGTAAGGTTCGGATGTGTGTTGACTACAGAGATTTGAACAGAGCAAGCTTGAAGGACAATTTCCCACTGCCTCACATCGATGTGCTTGTTGACAATACTGCCCAGTGCAAGGTGTTCTCCTTCATGGACGGTTTTTCTGGCTATAACCAAATCAAAATGTCACCCAAGGACAGGGAGAAGACATCGTTCATCACTCCGTGGGGGACTTTCTGTTGTAAAGCAATGCCGTTCGGCTTAATAAATGCTGGTGCTACCTACCAAAGGGGGATGACCACTTTGTTCCATGACATGATCCACAAAGAGGTTGAAGTGTATGTAGATGACATGATTGTCAAGTCAAGCGATGAAGAGCAACATGTCGAATACTTGGCTAAAATGTTTGAAAGGTTGAGGAAGTACAAGCTTCGGCTGAACCCAAACAAATGTACGTTCGGTGTTAGATCAGGGAAATTGCTAGGCTTCATTGTCGGCCAGAAGGGCATTGAAGTAGATCCCGACAAAGTTCGAGCCATCCGCGAAATGTCGGCCCCGCAAACCGAGAAGCAGGTCAGAGGATTCCTCGGGCGTTTGAACTACATTTCCAGATTTATATCCCACATGACTGCAACCTGCGGGCCAATTTTCAAGTTACTCAAGAAGAATCAACCTGTGGTATGGAATGACGAATGTCAAGAAGCTTTCGACAACATCAAGAGTTATTTGTTAGAACCTCCTATCCTCGTTCCGCCGGTGGAAGGAAGGCCATTGATTATGTATCTGTCAGTGTTGGATGAGTCCATGGGATGTGTGCTCGGTCAGCAAGATGAGACTGGAAAGAAAGAGCATGCAATCTATTATTTGAGCAAGAAATTCACCGATTGTGAGACTCGGTATACAATGCTCGAGAAGACCTGTTGTGCACTAGCCTGGGCTGCCAAACGCCTGCGTCACTACTTGATGAATCACACAACTTGGCTGATATCCCGGATGGATCCAATCAAGTACATTTTTGAGAAACCGGCTGTCACTGGAAAAATCGCACGTTGGCAAATGTTACTGTCAGAGTATGATATTGTGTTTAAAGCTCAGAAAGCCATTAGAGGGAGTATCCTGGCTGACCATCTCGCTTGCCAACCACTTGATGATTATCAACCTTTGAAGTTCGATTTCCCTGACGAAGAGGTCATGTTCTTGAAGTCAAGAGACTGTGAAGAACCTCTGATCGGTGAAGGTCCAGACCCTGATAGCAAGTGGAGATTGGTCTTTGATGGTGCTGTTAATGCATATGGCCGAGGAATTGGCGCAGTAATTGTGGCTTCGCAGGGGCATCACATCCCTTTCACAGCCCGGATTGTGTTTGAATGCACCAACAACGTGGCCGAGTACGAAGCGTGCATCTTTGGAATTGAAGAAGCCATCGATATGAGAATCAAGCATCTTGACATCTACGGAGACTCTGCGTTAGTCATCAACCAGATAAAGGGAGAATGGGAAACCCATCATGCTAATTTGATCCCTTACCGTGATTATGCAAGACGTCTGTTAACGTATTTTACAAAGGTCGAGTTGCACCATATTCCCCGAGAGGAGAACCAAATGGCCGATGCTCTTGCTACCCTATCCTCCATGCTTCAAGTGAACCATTGGAATCATGTGCCGATGATCAAAGTACAACGCTTAGACCGGCCCGCCCATGTGTTTACTGTCAGTGATGCAATTGTACAGACGGGTTCAGGCAGAGCCGACGTCAAACCCTGGTATTATGATATCAAACAATTTCTGCAAAGCCGTAAGTACCCACCGGGTGCTTCCAACAAAGACAAGAAGACGCTGCGCAGGTTGGCTAGCAAGTTCCTGCTGGATGGTGATGTCCTGTACAAAAGGAATTTCGATATGGTGTTGTTAAGATGTGTTGATGAATGTGAAGCAGAACAGCTGATGCACGATGTGCACGATGGCACCTTTGGGACCCACGCATCGGGGCATGCTATGTCTAGAAAGCTGTTGAGAGCTGGTTACTACTGGATGACCATGGAGCGCGATTGCTATCAATATGCCAGGAAGTGCCACAAATGTCAAATATATGCCGATAAGATCCATGTGCCTCCGCACGCTCTCAATGTTATGTCTTCTCCATGGCCTTTCTCTATGTGGGGCATTGATATGATCGGAAGAATTGAACCGAAAGCTTCAAACGGTCATCGTTTTATCCTGGTAGCAATCGATTATTTCACCAAATGGGTCGAAGCTGCATCTTATGCCAACGTGACTAAGCAAGTAGTAGTCAAATTCATCAAGAACAATATCATCTGTCGGTATGGTGTCCCTAGCAAGATCATCACTGACAACGGTACCAATCTGAACAATGACATGGTGCAAGCCTTATGCGAGAAATTCAAGATTGAACACCACAATTCTTCTCCTTACAGACCTCAGATGAATGGTGCAGTTGAGGCCGCTAATAAGAACATCAAGAAGATTGTGCAGAAGATGGTAACAACGTACAAAGACTGGCATGAGATGTTGCCCTATGCTCTACACGGCTACCGCACTACAGTCCGTAGTTCGACCGGGGCTACGCCTTTTTCTCTTGTATACGGCATGGAAGCAGTCCTCCCATTGGAAGTAGAGATTCTGTCTCTCCGTGTGATTATGGAAGCAAAGTTGTCCGAGGCCGAGTGGTGCCAGAGTCGGTACGACCAGTTGAATTTGATTGAGGAAAGACGACTGGATGCTTTGGCTCATGGTCAGATGTATCAAACAAGGATGAAAGCTGCTTTTGACAAGAAAGTTCGTCCTCGGGTATTTAAGGAGGGTGAACTCGTGTTGAAGAGAAGAATGAGTCAGCAACCCGACCCAAGGGGCAAATGGACGCCTAACTACGAGGGACCTTATGTTGTCAAGAAGGCTTTCTCTGGCGGTGCTTTGATTCTCACACACATGGATGGCGTAGAACTTCCGAATCCTGTGAATGTCGATATAGTCAAGAAATACTTTGTCTAGATATGAAAAGAACAGCGTGGTAGGTCGAAAACCCGAAAGGGCGGCCTAGGCAAAAATGCGCTTCCCGGTGGATCGAAAACCCGAAAGGGCGATCCAGGTAAAATAAGGGACAAAAAACAAAAATGTAAAAGCTCGCTGAGATTACGTGTAACTCAGGCAAAAATGAGCGTCTCGATGAGCCGAAAACCCGAAAGGGCGGTTCATGCAAAAATGAGATTGAAATAAAAGACAATTGACTATATCTGGCAAGTTACCATTCCCCTTGGGATCTTTGCAATTGATGTTTGGCTGTTCTCATCCGAGGTTCCGACGCCTGTGGATTCAAGAGTTTCAGATACCATAGCAGTTACTGTGTTCAATGTACCACCAACCAATAAAATTACCATTTTCCAAGCTTTGTAAATCCGTGGAGTCACGCCTTCGGCTGATTACCACCCTTATACATCGATTCGAGCCTATGCTTTTGTTTGGCACTCCTTTCTTTGTTTTATTTTCAAAGCTTTGTACAAAAGATTTCTTCTATGTTGATGATGATACATGTCTGGAATAAACATTCTGAAAACTGAAAACCTTTTTTAGTATTTTGAAAACAAGCCTGAACAGCTAGGTACATTCAAATGAACATGCATGAACAAATCAACGTTGATATCAGTTCCAATTCAAGTTACTAGCAAGCCTTCCTCCCAGCGACGGTATGTGGTCAATGGCAAGAATGAAAAAACAGAATGAAAAGCATGAAAAAATGAATACGCTCGCTAAGTCGAAAACCCGAAAGGGCGGCTTAGGCAAAAATGAGCACCCCGATGGATTGACAACCTTCAAAGGCAATTCAGGCAAAAACAGGGGCAACACAAAAAAACTATTCCCCGGTGGGTCGAAAACCCGAAAGGGCGATCCAGGCAAAAATGGGATGATGAAAGGAAAAATGAAAAATGAAAAGAAAAAAAAACAACAAACATGCAAAAGCATTGACCACAGATGCGATGTCCAAAGCACTTACGTGACCGTTCCAACAAGCGGCTATACTACTCAGACTATTTTTCTCTACAATTTTACGGCTTCCTGCCTTCAGCGATGGTCTCGATGTATTTTCAAACGACCGCATCCCCAGAAGAGGAACTTTTACAAATATATGTCCGAGCGCGAGCCATTACGTGCCCAATATTCCAATGTTTTGTCTGTCTCTGCGAAATTGTGCCTACGAATTGCCAATCATCATGCATGCCCAAGCATTCATACATGCATAATCATGCATCCTATGAGTTCATGCATTCGATAAGATTGTCATGCTATTCATACGCATCTACATTCTCAATTCCTATGTTAATCTCAATCAAAGTCAATCTTGTCAACTTTCAAATTTCCTCTGTCAACAACAAATGTCTACCGTCATGTCAATTTCAAAGTTCAGCAGTCTTGTCAACATTCCTTTCAAATTCAAGCTCCTGCAGTTATGTCAATCAAATTCAAGTCTTTTTCAAATACAATTTGTTTCTGTTATCGGTCAAGTAGCAAGTTCATATCCCAGAACAGCTTGTACCTATCCTTTTGGTATCCGCCGAGCGGCAAGTTCGCATCCAAGAACAGCTCGTGCTTCTTTTGTTCCCTGTCAGCCAAGTAACTAGTTCAAATTCAAGAACGGCTTGTGCTTTCTATTTTGTCTCCTTTTAGCCAAGTAACCAGTTCGTGTCCAAGAACAGCTTGTGCTTTCTATATTTGCTTTCAGCCAAGTAACCAGCTCAAATACAAGAGCAGCTTGCGCCTTTGTTGTCAATATTCCCGGTCAAGTGGCTAGTTCGCATCCAAGAACAGCTTGTACCTGTCAATTTGCTTTCGAGTCTCCCCAGTGAGTCTTGTTATCTGCTATTCTGTTAATGTCTACCAATCCCGCAATGGATACGACATACTCTGTTGTTTGCTATTCTGTTAATGTCTACCAATCCCGCAATGGATACGACATACTCTGTTGTTTGCTATTCTGTCAATGTCTACCAATCCCGCAATGGATACGACATATTCTGTTAAATTCAATTCTCAGTTTGTCTTGCATTCATAACACAAGTGTTGCATGGCATACATGACGTTTATAAACGCATTTTTACGCCCAAAATCAGTGCAAATGTCGATATTTAAGTATCTTCGTCGCGTCAAGCCAAAGACTCTGTCTCTTGACTCTCCAAACGAAGAAACTTAAATAGGGGCAGCTGTCATACCCTCATTTTGGACCTAAAAATACTCACTCAAATTCCTCTGCTATTTTTTTAATACTTTCAAATCCACCGTGTTTTTACTATGCTCCAGTTGCATACATTACTGCTTCAGTCTTTTTAATTTTTGCATAGAATCATACAAAAGGGTATTTTGGTCATTTCCTACAAAGGAACCCATTTTCAGTCCCTGCAATTTGTCCCTGAGTCTTTTCAATTTGTTTTCATGAATCATTAATCAAGTTTTGTACAAAAATCATCTAGTTTGCATCTGAGTCAGTCTGAGTCGTTTTTGCCCCAGGGGCATTTTAGTCTTTTCACATTATTTGAATTTTGGGCAGAGAGGTATTTTAAAATACCTCATTTTTGGTAGTTTGTTCGTTTTAGTCCGTTTTGTCAATTTTAAACGTTTCACTTTACGTTCTTTTCAAGTTACTTTTTTAGCCAATTTTATTATTTTTTACATTTTAGTCCAAATACTTTTAAAAATTACAATTTGGTCCAAATATTTTGTTTTTTTGCAAGTTTGTCCCAATTCTTTTAGAAAACGGTCAAATTTTTTTTATTCTTTTAAAAATCGTCCCATTTTTTTTATTTGCAAAGTGGTCCCATATTTTACATATTTGCAGATTGGTCCCCAAGGTCAAAAAGAAGCCAATTCAGTCCAAAAAGCCACGCAAGCAGTTCCAAGTCCACGTGGCACAAGCTCATTGGCCCACATTCCACATGTCAGCCTATATAAGGCTCTAGGTGTCAGAATCAGGATCAGAATCACGCCACATCACACTAACAGAATTCTCATTCTCTCTCTTGGCAATTAGAATCAAATCCACAAGAAACTCAGAAAATGCGTGAACATTCATGAAACCCTAGATCAATTCCAGCATCAATCCAGAACCATTGGCACCAATTCTTTGAATTCATCATTGGATCCGATCCACAGAGACAAACAGAAGCAAAATGCGAATGAATTCGATGCAACTTCAAGCAGTTCTCAGAGAATTCATGGTGAGTTTTCATCACTGAACCGTTGCGCCTGCAATTCAAACGCGAGCACGCCACCGAAGGTAGCGCGCTACGAGCGTGATCGCAGAGCCTGAATCAGAGAAGAAGAAGAAGAGGCGAAGAATTTCACCGGATTCGAACCAGAGAAGAGGAGAAGAAACGATACCGGTTCATTCACGAAGTTCGAAGCCAAGAATTCAAGATCAGAAGCCAAATCCAAAGGAACGGCGAAGAAACGGTTCGAATCTCCGATCAAAACTCAGGTAACATCTAAACTCTATTTCATCCCGTTGGAAATCATCACGAATTCGGAATGATGCGAATCCGTGGAAGATCGAAACTGTTCGGCTCGAAACCCTAACTTTAACACAAAATGATTTGAAGAAAAACAAGAAAACACTTCAAGATCCACAACGTGTGTGAATCGGAGTGAACCCTTGGTTTTTTTACGAAAATTTCATTCAGAAAAACACGAAAAGCCAAACAGTTCAAACTTCCGGATTAAAACTCAAGATTCGTCTTGATTCAACGGTTGAAAACGATTTCTTTTGACTGATTCATGCTTAGGATGAAAGCACGAGTTGATTAAGCCATAGATGAGCGAATTCTGGGTAGGATTCAAGAAATTAGGGTTAGGGTTTACAAATATGAGAGCGGCGCAAGAGAGAAGAGAGAAGACGGAGCGAAGAGAGAGAAAGAAGAGTGAAAATGGCCTGAACCGGACCAGTTTCCCTTATATATGCAAGCAAACCGGGCCGGTTCACAACCCGACCCATTCCCCTTTGTTTCTGACCGCTAGATCTAGGTTTAGGGGATCCGGATCAATCTAACGTCCCGGAGGCATCTGAAAGATCCGGATCCACCAGCGTATGGGTTGGATCAGGATCCATTGGGCTTTTTTGGCTTTCTTGCAGTTTCTTGAATTTTCTTGCTATGTGCACCTCTGTGCTTGCTATTTGGACCTCCTGTGCGTTTTAATTTCTTCATAAAAATTCCAAAAAAATGCTATGTGTTCTTGATATGTTTTTCACTATTATGGAATATCTTTACATGTTCAGAGCTAATGGAAATAATACGTGTTAACTTCACTTTGGATTTGTATATTTTGTGCGGTTTCGTGTGAATTTTCTTGTACAATTTTTGATCCGAAACTTGTCATGTGATGTTGATGTTTGGCATTTAATTTTATGATGAGTTTGCTCCTGATTTTGTACTAGTTCATGCCATCGTGTTAGTTGATCTTGCTTACTATTTTTTGCAATATGTTTAATTGTGTTAGTTAATTGATTTTGCTTACAATTTTTGCAATATGTTTAATTGTGTTAGTTAATTGATTTTGCTTACAATTTTTGCAATATGTTTAATTGTGTTAGTTAATTGATTTTGCTTACAATTTTTGCAATATGTTTAATTGTGTTAGTTAATTGATTTTGCTTACAATTTTTGCGATGTGTCTAATTGCGTTAGTTGATTTTGTTTACAATTCTTGCAACATGTTCTATTTTTGATTAAGTTTGATCTTTGTCCACGATTTTGCGGTATTTTCAATTCTGTTAATAGGATAGCTTTTATCTTGCAAGTTTAGGTGCTAGTTTCCTAATTTTGCAAAGTTTAGCTTTTAATTTCTTGTTTCATAAGTCATGTTAGTTAGCATGTATTTCTTCTTCACATCCTTCCATATTTTGTTGTTCTTATTGCCTAACATTTCATTATCATTGCATATTGCTTCACTAACCATCTTGTGTTTCATGCCTTTTGAAAGCTCCAATTCATCCCCATTCTCTGAGTTTAGGTTCCATTCAATTTCTCAATGTTTAGTTAGTTTACTTTTCTTTAATTCCATGCAAGACTATAGAATGTACACTAGGACCCGATGTAAAGGACATGGACTATGATGATGTACACCGACACATGCACCGACACATGCACACACGTTGTATGACTTTCCGCTAGATGTATGCGTAGGAAGCGTAAAACCTAGGGAAACTTTTAATTTCTTCATCAAAAAAATCAACACATAACTCAAACTATTTTGCAATAAAATGAGGTCAAAACCTCACCTTTTTTCCTTTCATTCTCTTAAGACAAAATCAAAACTAGTGTTAATTTCCAACTTTAACTTTTTTGCAAATAAATTGGACTAACCTCATTTGTTTTCAATTCTAATGCCTACGCGGCCTCTTATCCCTTTCTTCAAAACCATTTTCAAAACTAAAAATTGAACCAACCCACAAGAACATTTTTGAAAGAGAACTACATGGAATTTTGATCCCTTAAAAGGGTATGTAGGCAAGAGACTCAAAATCTCTCCAAGTCCAATAAAATAAAATCCAATCTTCTCCCTCTCATTCTTAAAACCAATCTCTTTTACAAGTAGCAATAAAAGTAAAGCATAAACGTAAAGCGTAGTAAAACGGTTCCTATAGGATACTATAGTCATCGCGGGTGCCTAACACCTTCCCGTAATGAAATCAGCCCCGAACTTAGGATTTCTAAGGTTTTCTCGATTTTACCTTCCCCAAAAAAAAATAGAGACATCAATGATTGAAAGGTTCAAATCCAATTAATGATTTGATACCCGAAAATCGCGATGACAGAAATGGCGACTTCACTGGGGAATATAGGGCTACGCCTAGTCTTACACGCTTTATTTTTTTATGCTTTGCTTTATTGTTACATGTAAAATTTTCTTATGTACGTGTGGGGTGAGGATATCAAAAGCCCTATACCCGGGCTGAGTGAACTTAAGATTAGGAAGAGATATAATCGACAATCCATTCCGGGGGTTGCCTCGTGCATTGGATTACGCGATCAATCTCACATAGCTGAGGCATTTTGGAGGTGATATTGTCGGCGTGTGTTGTCATGCTTAGGCACTTTACTTCCAATTGACCGATGAAGGCTATGAACTGTAGTTACCAAACCCATCCTTGGCCTTTCTTAGGACGTAGTGCGGTGGCTAAACCGAGCGTTGTCTCGAAATTTAGTCGTCACGCGATACTACACCCAAACTAAACCTTCTTACGAATAATCATGGACAAGCGTTGCTTTGTACTACCATGATATACGCAAGAGAGGTTGTGGTTTGGGAACTTTATAGAACCTTGGTCACTATTATCAAAAGCTTTAGTTTCACCGGACGACGTGTCCACTTGTTACTTTAGCCCACCGTGCTTTCTTTGTTAAAACCATGCATACATGCATTCATGCATAAACCTTTTTACATGCATTTATCAAAGGGTATAGACAAACTAAAATTCTTTGCAAATATAATCAGGCATGAAGAGGACTAAGTCTTACAAGTTCAAAGAAGTTGATTCGGCTAGCCTAAGGGAGTTGGCACTTAAGGTTAAGAATCCGACTGGGTTTCGTCTCCGATACGGTGGTTTGCTTGGTATTCTCCGGACTAATGTAGAAGAGAAGCTGGTGCACACTCTAGTGCAATTCTATGACCCGGTTTTCCGCTGCTTCACTTTCCCGGATTTTCAGTTGGTTCCTACACTTGAGGCTTATTCTTGCATATTGGGTTTACCTATAGCCGAGAAGACACCCTTTACGGGCCCAGGATCTTCTCTTACTCCTCGGGGTATTGCTAAGGATCTTTATCTCAGGACTTCCGATGTGTCTAAGAATCTCATTACCAAGTCTCACATTCAGGGTTTCACTTCAAAGTACTTACTTGAGCAGGCTAATCTCGAATCCACTTGTCAGGACACCCTTGAGGCTATTCTTGCACTACTCATCTATGGGCTCGTTTTCTTTCCGAATCTCGACAACTTTGTGGACATGAATGCTATTGAGATCTTCCATTCCAGGAATCCGGTTCCTACGTTGTTAGCTGACACATACCATGCTATCCATGATCGGACTCTCAAGGGTCGTGGGTTTATTCTTTGCTGCATACCTCTTCTTTATAGGTGGTTTATTTCTCACCTCCCGAGTTCTTTCCACACCAACACGGAGAATTGGTCCTATTCACAGCGGATTATGGCTCTTACTCCCGATGAGGTGGTTTGGATTACTCCAGCAGCTCGAGTCAAGGAGATTATCACTGGTTGCGGGGATTTCCTCAACGTACCTCTTCTCGGTACCCGGGGAGGAATCAACTACAACCCCGAGTTAGCCATGAGGCAGTTTGGTTTTCCTATGAGAGCGAAGCCTATCAACCTTGCTACATCTCAGGAGTTCTTCTACTATTCCAATGCTCCCACCGGGCAAAGGAAAGCTTTCACACATGCTTGGTCTAAGGTTCGAAAGAAACATGTGAAGCATTTGGGTGTGAGATCCGGTATAGCTCATGAGGCCTATACTCAGTGGGTGATAGACCGAGCCGAAGAGATTGGCATGCCTTACCCCGCTATGAGGCATGTATCTGCATCTACTCCATCTAGGCCATTACCGTTACTTCCCGCGACTCAGGAGATGTACCAGGAGCATTTAGCTATGGAGAGTGAGGAGAAGCGAGCATGGAAAGCCCGTTACAGTGAGGCTGAGAACTTGATCATGACTTTGGACGGCAGGGACGAACAGAAGGATCATGAGAACCGAATATTGAAGAAAGAGCTAGCTAGAGTTAGGAGAGAGCTGGAGGAAAAGGATGATCTATTGAGGAGAGACTCCAGGAGAGTCAGAGGTCGTCGAGATTTTTTCGCCAGTTATTGTGGTTCAGCTTCAGACTCGGATTCCGAATACTACCCAGTCACTCCTATAGAGTACTATAGTCGTTATTGTAACGCCCTAGTTTTTATTTGATTAATTTGGTTGATTTTTAATATGTTTTATGTATTTTATATGCTTTAAAATAATTTATATGACTTATGAGGTGTGTTGCATTTTATTATTAATATTTTGAATTATTTAATAGGAATAAGTAAGAAAATAATATTGTTAGAAATATTGGGGGTTAATGAGAATTAATAGGTTTTAGTAGGAGTTAAGAAATAAGTGGGGGTTACACTTTGGGGAGAATAGGAAAAAGAGTTAGGCAGAAAACTTTTGTACGTACAGTAAGAAAAGAAAACTAAGCTTTTTGGGAGAAAAGGGAGAAGAGCCAAGAACAAGGGGAATTGCCTAGAGGAGAGATTAAATTGCTGTAGTTGTTCTTCTTAATCCAGGTAAGGGTGAGGTTAACTTTCATCAATAATATATATGTGATTTCTGAAATTGAATTGAAAGTTGTGTTCTTGATCTAGGGTTAGAAAGTGATGATAATTTGCAAAATGTTGATGATTATGTTGTTGATTTCATGTTTATGTGTTGCTTTGAGTATTATGTTGCATATAGAACCTGTAAACATTGTTCTAATTCATTTGGGGTGATTGGGGGATCAAAATTGGGTTTTTGGATGAAAAAGGGCTTAGAAAATCGTAGTTTGAAAACTGCCCCGATGAAGCTTCGCTTGAAGCGAGATATTTCTCGCATAAGCGAGATTCCCAGAATGCTGTCCAGATGAAATCTCGCGTAAGCGAGATGCAAGCGAAGTCCAAGCGAGATTATCCCAGACTTTCGTCATTTGACTCGCTTGAAGCGAGATTAGCTTCGCTTAAGCGATATTGGCCCTGTATGACCATTTTATGTAATTTTTCAAAGTGTTCCAAACCCAAACCTAAGCTTCCTAGGTTGATTATTGGATTTTTAGAGAATTTTTGGAGTAATAATAATATAGAATGGAGATGTTTATGATGCATATATGGATGATTCTTATATGAAATGAAATGAATTATACTTTGCTAAGTTTGCAATTGTCCATGGTGTTGTGGTGTGGTTGAGTCAAGTTGGGGAGGGTGTCTTAGATATTAGGCACAGTTGTTGTTGTTGAATTGTCGTGGTGTAAGTCATACGTAGATGTATGCATTGTTGGTTGGTGGTTGTTGTCGTTGTTTTGTGTTGTCCAAGTTGGGAAGTGTGTCATAAATAAATTAGGCACAGTCGTTGATGTTGAATTGTCGTGGTGTAAGTCATACGTAGATGTATGCATTGTTGGTTGGTGGTTGTTGTCGGTGTTGTCATGTTGTATGTTGATATACACAGTTGGAGTCTGATGCATTGTCATTCAAAGCGGTGAGAGCTTATGCTCTGGAACGCCTTGTCGTTCAAAGCGGGAGGACTCATGTCCTGGAACACTTTGTTGTTCAAAAGCGGTGAGGACCTCGGTCCTGGAATGCAATGTCATTCAAAGCGGTGAGAGCTTATGCTCTGGAACGCCTTGTCGTTCAAAGCGGGAGGACTCATGTCCTGGAACACTTTGTTGTTAAAAGCGGTGAGGGCTCTGCCCTGTATTTTGGTACCACAAGCATGTTCAGTGTTGCATTGTCGTAGTTGTTTGTGTTGGGTGAGTTGTCGATGTTGTTGATGTGTCGTTGGTGTTAAGTCGTTGTCGGTGTGTCGTCATCAAGAATGAAGTTGGTTTCGAATTGAATATAATTGAAGTAGTGTTGATAATCAAGTATGATGATATATTTATATGTATATTTCTTATTGATGTTGTTGATGTGAATTTGCTGTTGTTTCTATGCATTTGATGAATTATATATATATATATATATATATTATTGTTGTTCGTGAATCTCACCCCTTCTGCTTGAAAATGTTGCCCTTCGTATGGGTAACTTGCAGGTGATCCTGAGTAGTAGGTGGTGGCTCAACGTCTAGGACTTGTTACGTATGGGATGGGATTTCTATATTACTTTCACTCCTATGTATTGAATTTTGAGACATGATGATGTAGTTTTGTTGAAACATTTTGATGAGGCCTTTGTGCCAAGATTTTTATTTGAGGATTAATTATGATTGAAATGAATATTCCGCTGCAAATTTTTATAAGTTGGTTGTTGAATTTTAATAGTTTATTTCTATTAAAGAATTTTATATAAGCAGTGTAATGCTCCGTTTGGGGTTTAACTCTGAGTTGCTTTATTTAAATTACGTATTTTTGGGAACGGGGTGTTACAATTGGTATCAGAGCAGGTTGGTTCGTCCGGCCAAGTAGTAGAGTCGTGTTGAGCCACCTAGGATAGAGTGTCAACTCTAATGTTGTTTTTGTTGTTGTTTCTGAGCTGTTGTTTCTGATATAGAGAACTTTGATATGGCTGGTCGTAATGATGCTGCTATCGCTGCTGCACTTGAGGCTGTTGCTCAAGCTATAGGACAGCAACCTAACGGTGCTGCTGGTAACGACGGTGTGAGGATGTTGGAGACCTTTTTGAGGAACCATCCACCAACTTTCAAGGGAAGGTATGACCCTGACGGAGCTCAGAATTGGCTCAAAGAAATTGAAAGAATTTTCAAAGTTATGCAATGCAGTGAGGTTCAGAAGGTGCGGTTTGGTACGCACATGTTAGCTGAGGAAGCTGATGATTGGTGGGTAAGTCTGCTGCCTGTACTTGAACAGGATGGTGCTGTGGTGACTTGGGCTGTGTTCAGGAGGGAATTCTTGAATAGGTACTTCCCGGAAGATGTTCGTGGGAAGAAGGAGATTGAGTTCCTAGAACTGAAGCAAGGTGATATGTCGGTAACTGAATATGCTGCTAAGTTTGTTGAATTGGCAAAATTTTATCCGCACTATACTGCTGAGACGACTGAGTTCTCCAAGTGCATCAAGTTTGAGAATGGTCTGCGTGCTGAGATTAAGCGGGCCATTGGTTACCAGAAGATCCGTAACTTTTCTGAATTGGTGAGTAGCTGCAGGATTTATGAGGAGGATACCAAGGCTCATTATAAGATTATGAGGGAAAGAAAAGGTAAGCAACAGGACCGTGGGAAGCCTTATAGTGCTCCGACCGATAAGAGTAAGAAGGAAGTGAATGACGAGAGGAGGCCCAATAGGAGAGATGCTCCTACTGAGATTATTTGTTTCAAGTGTGGCGAGAAAGGCCACAAGAGTAATGTCTGTGACCGTGAGGAGAAGAAGTGCTTCAGGTGTGGTCAGAAGGGACACACATTAGTTGATTGTAAGTGTGGGGATGTTGTTTGCTACAACTGCAATGAGGAGGGTCATATCAGTTCACAGTGTACGCAGCCGAAAAAGGTTAGGACAGGTGGTAAAGTATTTGCTTTGGCCGGTACTTAGACGTGAGTGAGGATCGTCCGATCAGAGGTATATTTTCGAGGACGAAAATTCTTTAAGTTGGGGAGAATTGTAACGCCCTAGTTTTTATTTGATTAATTTGGTTGATTTTTAATATGTTTTATGTATTTTATATGCTTTAAAATAATTTATATGACTTATGAGGTGTGTTGCATTTTATTATTAATATTTTGAATTATTTAATAGGAATAAGTAAGAAAATAATATTGTTAGAAATATTGGGGGTTAATGAGAATTAATAGGTTTTAGTAGGAGTTAAGAAATAAGTGGGGGTTACACTTTGGGGAGAATAGGAAAAAGAGTTAGGCAGAAAACTTTTGTACGTACAGTAAGAAAAGAAAACTAAGCTTTTTGGGAGAAAAGGGAGAAGAGCCAAGAACAAGGGGAATTGCCTAGAGGAGAGATTAAATTGCTGTAGTTGTTCTTCTTAATCCAGGTAAGGGTGAGGTTAACTTTCATCAATAATATATATGTGATTTCTGAAATTGAATTGAAAGTTGTGTTCTTGATCTAGGGTTAGAAAGTGATGATAATTTGCAAAATGTTGATGATTATGTTGTTGATTTCATGTTTATGTGTTGCTTTGAGTATTATGTTGCATATAGAACCTGTAAACATTGTTCTAATTCATTTGGGGTGATTGGGGGATCAAAATTGGGTTTTTGGATGAAAAAGGGCTTAGAAAATCGTAGTTTGAAAACTGCCCCGATGAAGCTTCGCTTGAAGCGAGATATTTCTCGCTTAAGCGAGATTCCCAGAATGCTGTCCAGATGAAATCTCGCGTAAGCGAGATGCAAGCGAAGTCCAAGCGAGATTTTCCCAGACTTTCGTCATTTGACTCGCTTGAAGCGAGATTAGCTTCGCTTAAGCGATATTGGCCCTGTATGACCATTTTATGTAATTTTTCAAAGTGTTCCAAACCCAAACCTAAGCTTCCTAGGTTGATTATTGGATTTTTAGAGAATTTTTGGAGTAATAATAATATAGAATGGAGATGTTTATGATGCATATATGGATGATTCTTATATGAAATGAAATGAATTATACTTTGCTAAGTTTGCAATTGTCCATGGTGTTGTGGTGTGGTTGAGTCAAGTTGGGGAGGGTGTCTTAGATATTAGGCACAGTTGTTGTTGTTGAATTGTCGTGGTGTAAGTCATACGTAGATGTATGCATTGTTGGTTGGTGGTTGTTGTCGTTGTTTTGTGTTGTCCAAGTTGGGAAGTGTGTCATAAATAAATTAGGCACAGTCGTTGATGTTGAATTGTCGTGGTGTAAGTCATACGTAGATGTATGCATTGTTGGTTGGTGGTTGTTGTCGGTGTTGTCATGTTGTATGTTGATATACACAGTTGGAGTCTGATGCATTGTCATTCAAAGCGGTGAGAGCTTATGCTCTGGAACGCCTTGTCGTTCAAAGCGGGAGGACTCATGTCCTGGAACACTTTGTTGTTCAAAAGCGGTGAGGACCTCGGTCCTGGAATGCAATGTCATTCAAAGCGGTGAGAGCTTATGCTCTGGAACGCCTTGTCGTTCAAAGCGGGAGGACTCATGTCCTGGAACACTTTGTTGTTCAAAGCGGTGAGGGCTCTGCCCTGTATTTTGGTACCACAAGCATGTTCAGTGTTGCATTGTCGTAGTTGTTTGTGTTGGGTGAGTTGTCGATGTTGTTGATGTGTCGTTGGTGTTAAGTCGTTGTCGGTGTGTCGTCATCAAGAATGAAGTTGGTTTCGAATTGAATATAATTGAAGTAGTGTTGTTAATCAAGTATGATGATATATTTATATGTATATTTCTTATTGATGTTGTTGATGTGAATTTGCTGTTGTTTCTATGCATTTGATGAATTATATATATATATATATTATTGTTGTTCGTGAATCTCACCCCTTCTGCTTGAAAATGTTGCCCTTCGTATGGGTAACTTGCAGGTGATCCTGAGTAGTAGGTGGTGGCTCAACGTCTAGGACTTGTTACGTATGGGATGGGATTTCTATATTACTTTCACTCCTATGTATTGAATTTTGAGACATGATGATGTAGTTTTGTTGAAACATTTTGATGAGGCCTTTGTGCCAAGATTTTTATTTGAGGATTAATTATGATTGAAATGAATATTCCGCTGCAAATTTTTATAAGTTGGTTGTTGAATTTTAATAGTTTATTTCTATTAAAGAATTTTATATAAGCAGTGTAATGCTCCGTTTGGGGTTTAACTCTGAGTTGCTTTATTTAAATTACGTATTTTTGGGAACGGGGTGTTACAGTTATGGGTGCCTAACACCTTCCCGTAGCGAAAATTGCCCCGAACTTAGAATTTCTAAGGTTTTTTTCTCAATTTTACCCTTCCCCAAAAAAAATAGAGATATCAATGATTGAAAGGTTCAAGCCTAATTAATGACTTGACACCCGAAAATCGCGATAACAGGGCATACTACTGCTGAGTGCAAACATGATGACATTGTGTGTCTGAGATGTCCCATGTCTATGTTTGGTCGTGACTTTGAGATTGACTTGGTCTGTTTACCATTGGTCGGAATGGATGTAATCCTGGGGATGAATTGTGTAACTCCCTCTCTAATTATTTAATTATTTTATTAGATGATATGGTATATGTTTATATATTATATGATTTTGATGATTATGTGACGTATTTGTGACGTATTTGTGACGTGTGACGTGTTATTATTTTATTGTTTAATAAAATAATA
The DNA here is from genome assembly GCA_958299785.1 of Medicago lupulina. Classification (NCBI taxonomy): domain Eukaryota; kingdom Viridiplantae; phylum Streptophyta; class Magnoliopsida; order Fabales; family Fabaceae; genus Medicago; species Medicago lupulina. The sequence goes on from OY283143.1 coordinate 35,878,741, forward strand.
TAAGTGATGTTTATATGGATATTTATTTGATAAATAAATAGATTTGTTGGAAAAATATATAATTTTAAGAGATGGGGTTATATTTATAAATAAGAAGAGTTGTGAGGGTTGAGATAGAATTAATTAAGTTGAGAGGGAGTATATAAGAGAAGTAGGTTAAGAGAAAACATTTTAGAAACGCGTACAGACAATTGGGAAAAGAAGAGAAAACGGTTCAAGAGGGGAGAAGAAGCTAGGCTGCAAATTCTGCAATTTTTCCAGGTAAGGGTGAGCCTAACTCCATTAATATTGATTGTAAATCATCTGTTATTGATTGGCATAGAGTTTGAGAGGAATTGGGATGGGTTTTATGAACTAGGGTTTTGGTGAAATTGTGATGAATTGATGTTAGATTGAGTTATAAGGCTGTAGAACTGGATACAGAACTTAGATTATCCCTTAGGATGACATTGCAGATGAATTAGAGGTTTGATTGGAGAGAATTGGCAGGTTTTGGTGAGTTTTGGTCTGAACCCGTGTGGGTTCTGAGATCGCTCGCCTGTGGCGAGTGATCACTCGCCGTGGCGAGTACCCCTTTGTTGCTCGCGAGGCGAGCAGCATAGCTCGCCGTGGCGAGCTTGTCCCTTAATTTTAGGACTTTGGCCCAAATGATGATGGTTTTGAGTGCCCTTATATTTATAGAGATGACCTGTGAAGTTGGTTTGGTCAAATTGGATTTAGAGAGCTTAAAAATGAGGATTTTTGGTGAAAAATGTCAAAAAGGCCGAGAGCACCCAGGATTGCTCGCCTCCAGCTCGCCCCCAACTCGCCTTTGGCGAGTGAGCTGATGCGAGTACTCGCCTGTGGCGAGCAGATCTACTCGCCGTGGCGAGTTAGTTGACCCTTGTCATGTTTTGTTGTTTCGCAAGCTGTTTCGCATAGGACGTTTAGAGGAACCCTTTGGGTAGAGTTAGTGTTGTTTTATACCCTTAGATGAGTTATGTAAAGATGAATGCTGATGGTTCTATTAGGCCATTGATAAATGATGTGTTGTTGAATATAGGTGATGTATGAGTATGATGCTATTTGAATAAGATGATGCTATGTGTTGCAATGTGTATGTATAATGAGTTGATGTTCTGCCATGTATTATTATAACTGCATGTGTCAGTCTATAATTTGTAAATGACGTTTGAGACGGTGTATTAAGTTGTTAAGTGACGAGTCCATGCATTTGCATACTATGAGACGGTGGAGCTTTATGCTCAAAGCGACGGTGGAGCATTTGCTCAAAGCGACGGTGAAGCATATTAATGCTATAATCATATGGTACCACATGCATGATGTTGAGACGTTAGATGTTGCATATAGTCGAGTCAATTATGACATATATGGGATGATGCTTGAGATGTTGATGTATGTTTGTGATGCTGCTTATGATGATGTTTATACCGATGTTATGATGTGATAAGATGTATATGTTTATGAGTTGGATGTATGACTGTTAATCTTGACATTTGATTTATATATTAATATTATTGTTGTGAATCTCACCCCTTCTGCTGGAATTGCCGCCTTGTGGGCAAGTGCAGGTACCCAGTCTTAGATGCGATGATGCGAGGAGTCTGTGTGAAGTAGGGTTGCTCTGATACGTAACGGGATGGGGTCTTTTGCATAGAGTCTATTCCTTATGTATCATGTTTTCAATAAATGTTAACCTTAAGACTTAGTGATGTTGAAACATTAATGTTTTTGAGACGTTTGATGGCTTTTAAGCCAAGACTATTTATGAGATGAGACTTTTGAATTCCGCTGCTTAATTGAATATTTTAGTAATTTGATAAATTATTATCTAAGTTGTTTTTAAAGAAGAAATGTGACACTCCTTTGAGAAGTACTCTGATTTATGTGATTTATTTAATGAAATTTTTAAGACGGGAAATTGGGGTGTTACAAATTGGTTGGAATACAATCAAGTTCTTATTAATTGTTTTAGCAAGACGGTGCTTTTTTTTTTTCTGCCGAGGAAGAAAGTGGAGCAGAGTTCTTATCTACTAAGCAGCTGAAGCAGTTGGAACGCGATGGAATTATGATGTTTTCTTTAATGGCGTCGTTATCTATTGAGAATCAGGCAGCGATTGATAAGCTACAAGTGGTATGCGATTTTCCAGAGGTTTTCCTTGATGAAATTCCTGATGTGCCTCCGGAAAGAGAAGTTGAATTTTCGATTGACCTTGTTCCTGGAACGAAGCCTGTGTCTATGACACCTTATCGTATGTCAACTTCTGAGTTGGCAGAGCTGAAGAAACAATTAGAGGATTTGCTTGAGAAGAAGTTTGTTAGACCGAGTGTTTCACCTTGGGGAGCGCCGATATTGTTGGACAAGAAGAAAGATGGCAGTATGAGATTGTGTATTGACTATCGATAGTTGAACAAGGAAACTATAAAGAATAGGTATCCACTTCCGAGAATTGACGACTTGATGGATCAGTTAGTGGGTGCACGTGTGTTTAGCAAGATAGATTTGAGATCAGGTTATAACCAGATTAAAGTGAAGGATGAAGATATGCAGAAGACGACATTTAGGACGCGTTATGGGCATTATGAGTACACGGTGATGCCTTTCGGTGTTACTAATGCACCTGGTGTATTCATGGAGTACATGAACAGAATCTTTCATGCTTATTTGGATCATTTCGTTGTGGTTTTCATTGATGATATTTTGGTATACTCTAAGACTGAAGAAGAACATGCTGAGCATTTGAAGATTGTTTTGCAAGTGTTGAAAGAGAAGAAGTTGTTTGCTAAGTTATCAAAGTGTGAATTCTGGTTGAAAGAGGTGAGTTTTCTTGGCCATGTTATTTCTGGTAATGGTGTTGCAGTGGATCCGTCTAAAGTTGAAGCGGTATCACAATGGGAGACTCCTAAGTCGGTTACAGAGATTAGAAGCTTTTTGGGTTTAGGTGGTTATTACCGAAGATTCATAGAAGGATTTTCTAAGTTGGCTCTTCCGTTAACGCAGTTGACGTGTAAGGGTAAATCTTTTGTGTGGGATGTCCATTGTAAGAACAGTTTTAATGAGTTGAAGAAGCGGTTGACGACGACTCCAGTTTTGATTTTGCTGAAGTCCGATGAACCTTTTGTTGTTTATTGTGATGCGTCCAAGTTGGGTTTAGGTGGTGTGCTTATGCAAGATGGTAAAGTGGTTGCTTATGCATCAAGACAGTTGAGAATTCATGAAAGAAATTATCCTACTCATGATCTTGAATTAGCTGCAGTTGTATTTGTGCTCAAGATTTGGAGACATTACTTGTATGGTTCGAGATTTGAAGTGTTCAGTGATCAGAAGAGCTTGAAGTATTTGTTTGATCAGAAGGAACTGAATATGAGACAACGAAGGTGGCTTGAATTGTTGAAAGATTACGACTTTGGTTTGAATTGTCATCCGGGTAAGGCTAATGTTGTTGCAGATGCTTTAAGTAGGAAGACTTTGCATATGTCTGCTATGATGATGAAAGAGTTTGAGTTACTGGAACAATTTAGGGATTTGAGTTTAGTTTGTGAAAGGACACCTGTAACACCCCAATTTCCCGACTTAAAAATTTCATTAAAATAAAGACATATATCAGAGTAACATCACAAAGGAGTGTCACATTTCACAACAACAAAATATTTAAACTAAATAATCATCAGTTTAATCCTTCGCATAAATAAACAATGTAGCAGCGGAATCATAATTAAATATCCTTCAAAAAGGTCTTGGCAATAGGCCTCATAAACGTCTCATAAATTCATCAAGTACTAGAAATCATTAAGTAGTTCAAACATGATACATAAAGGAATAGACTCTAATAAAGACCCCATCCCGTTACGTATCAGAGCAGCCCTACATCACACAAGACTCCTCACATCTGCGCATCTAAGACTGGGTACCTGCACTTGCCCACAGGGCGGCAATTCCAGCAGAAGGGGTGAGATTCACAACAGAAATATTAATACATAAATCAAATATTTATGATCAACACCATAACTCATCACATACTTCACATATTAACATACAAGGTTAACATCATCATAAACATCTTAAACAAACACATCAACGTCTCAAAAACAATCGTCTCATAAAATGTCAACAAATTGACTCAACTAATGCAACTCTTAACATCTTGACATCATGCATGTGGTACCATATATATAAGCATTAATATGCTTCACCGTCGCTTTGAGCAAATGCTCCACCGTCGCTTTGAGCATAAAGCTCCACCGTCTCATAATTATGCAAATGCATGGACTCGACTCTTAATAACTTAATCAAGTTAACACAACTTCTCAAACGTCATTAATAAATCAGACTGACACATGCAGCTGTGAATAATACATGGCAGAAGCTCATCTCATTAATCATACATATCATAATACATAGACATCATCATAGTCACATAACATCATGTTACAAGTCATTTAAAATATAAATAATTCATCACTTAGCCTCAACACAAGGGTGCATCTTTAATCCTTCTTACAGACTCCATCTCAGGCTATGGAACAACTATAACACTACCCAAAGTATTCTCTCAAGGTCCTATGCGAAACAGATCGCAAAACGGAACATCAGCCCAGAACCACACTAACTCGCCACGGCGAGGGATCTGCTCGCCACAGGCGAGTGCTCACAAAGGGTTACTCGCCAAAGGCGAGTTGGGAGCGAACTGGAGGCGAGAAATCCTGGGTGCTTTCGGCCTTTTTGACATTTTTCACCAAAAATCTTCGTTTTAAGGTTTTCTAAATCCAATTTGGCTAAACCAACTTCACAGGTCATCTCTAAAAATAATGAGGCACTCAAAACCAACTAAAGTTTGGCAAAAGTCCTAAGTTTTAGGGACAAGCTCGCCACGGCGAGCTATACTGCTCGCCTCACGAGCGATAGGGCTGTACTCGCCACGGCGAGTAGTCACTCGCCACAGTCGAGCGATCTCAGAACCACTACGGGTTCACTCCAATTCTCACCAAAACATCTCAAATCTCTCAAGTTAGGCTTCTAATTCATCAGCAATGTTGTTATAGGGATTAATCTAGGTTCTGTAACACGTTTCTACACCAATTCGCAGCCGTCTCACATCAAATTCATCAAAATCCTCAAAACCCTAGTTCATGAAACTCTTCCCAATTCTTCCTAATCTCCTAGCTAATCATAAACAGATGAAATACAATTAACATTACTGAAGTTAGGCTCACCCTTACCTGGAAAAATTGCAGAATTTGCAGCCTAGCTTTTCCTCTTCCTCTTGAACCGTTTTCTCTTCTTTTCCCAATTGTCTGTACGCGTTTTCTAAAATGTTTTCTCTTAACCTACTTCTCTTATATACTCCTCTTAATCTTTCTAATTCTATTTCAACCCTCACAACTCTTCCTATTTATTAAATTTGCCCCACTTCTCAAAATATTATATTTTCATAACAAATCTCTATTTTTCCAACAAAATCTCTTTATTTACCAAATAAATATTCATATAAACATCACTTATATCATTTTATTAAACAATAAAATAATATTGCATCACCCATCACAATCACGTCACATAATCATCAAAAAGCATATAATATATAACTATATACTATATCACCTAATAAAATAATTAAATAATTAAGGAGGGCGTTACAACACCTCAGAGTGTAAAGCTGGGAATGCTGAAAATTGATAGTGATTTCTTGAAAAGCATTAAAGAAGCGCATAAAGAAGATGTTAAGTTTGTGGATTTATTGGTTGCTAGTAATCAGACTGAAGACAGTGACTTTAAGGTCGATGATCAAGGTGTATTGAGATTCCGAGGTAGAACTTGCATTCATGACAATGATGAGATGAAGAAGATGATTCTTGAAGAGAGTCACAGAAGTAGCTTGAGTATTCATCCGGGAGCTACCAAGATGTATCATGATTTGAAGAAGTTGTTTTGGTGGTCTAGGTTGAAACGTGACGTGGCACAGTTTGTGTATTCTTGTTTGATTTGTCAGAAGTCGAAGGTAGAGCACCAGAAACCTGCAGGATTGATGACACCTTTAGATGTACCGGAGCGGAAATGGGATAGTATATCCATGGATTTTGTGACGAGTTTGCCGAATACTCCTAAAGGGAATGACGCTATATGGGTGGTTGTTGATAGATATACGAAGTCAGCTCATTTTATTCCGATTAATATCACCTTTCCTGTGGCTCAGTTGGCAGAGATTTATATTGGGGATATAGTGAAGCTACATGGTGTTCCTTCGAGTATTGTGTCAGATAGAGATCCAAGGTTTACTTCTAGATTTTGGAAGAGTTTGCAAGAGGCATTAGGTTCTAAGTTGAGGTTGAGTTCGGCTTATCATCCGCAGACAGATGGTCAGTCGGAGAGAACGATTCATTCGTTGGAGGACTTGTTGAGAGTTTGTGTACTTGAGCAAGGAGGAACTTGGGATAGTCATCTTCCGTTGATAGAGTTCACGTACAACAACAGTTACCATTCGAGTATTGGAATGGCACCTTTTGAGGCCTTGTATGGTCGGAGATGCAGAACTCTGTTATGTTGGTTTGAGTCAGGTGAGAATGTGGTTCTAGGACCAGAGATTGTTCAACAGACTACTGAGAAGGTTAAGATGATTCAAGAAAAGATGAGAGCGTCGTAGAGTCGACAGAAGAGTTACCATGATAAGCGAAGGAAAGACCTTGAATTTCAAGAGGGAGATCATGTGTTCTTAAGAGTTACTCCCATGACCGGTGTTGGTCGTGCATTGAAGTCGAAGAAGTTAACTCCGAAGTTTATTGGGCCGTATCAGATATCGAAAAGAGTTGGAACGGTGGCGTACCGAGTGGGTTTACCACCTCATCTTTCGAATTTGCACGATGTGTTTCACGTGTCGCAACTTCGGAAGTATGTACCGGATCTGTAACACCCCGTTTTCCCAGCATAAAAATTTCTTTAAAAAGATAATCATATATCAGAGTAAACACGTAAACAGGCATCACATTCTTAAATCATCTCGAGTAATGAATAAATAATCATTTAATCCTTCAGAAAAATAGTCATAATTAATACTCAATGTTGCAGCGGAATTCATAAAAGTCTATGGCACGCAGGCCTCGTCAACGTCTTAGATAAATATCCTCAAATAACATAATCATAAATAATTAATATAATACGCAATGAACAGAGAAAATGTAAGTAAGGTTCCCCCATCCCGTTACGTATCAGAGCACCTAGACACAACCGTAGAACGCCTCACACGACTGCACCTAATCTTGGTTACCTGCACTTGCCCACAAGGCGGCAATTCCAGCAGAAGGGGTGAGATTCATAAATAATTATATTAAACATGTAATTCAATAATCACAATCAACAGTCAAATCATAGCTCAACATATCACAAGCAAGACATTTAGCATTTTAAGCATCATCATGTAAAAACATGTCCCCTAGCATCATATCATCATCGTAAATCATCATCATAGACATCTTAGATGACTCGACTTGACAACATCACTTGACTATGCAACTCTAACATCTTATATGCATGTGGTACCAATACAGGGCATAAGCCCTCGTCACTGTGAGCATAAATATACTCCAGGGCATAAGCCCTCGTCGCTGGTGAGCAAAGCTTCAGGGCATGAGCCCTCGTCGCTGGTGAGTAAAAACTCCAGGGCATGAGCCCCCATCATAGAATGAGTATGCATGAGACTCAACACTTTTTAACTTAAACAAGTTAACATCATATACGTCGCGAAACATCTTAATCATCATAGACTGACACATGCAGCAACTATACATAAGTAAACAGCAACATGGCAGCAAGTACATCACAAAGTATAACACCAACGTTACAAACATCGCATGTATTCAAATATTCACAATTCATGTAATTCATATATCACACAAATGCCTCATAGATCATCATAAATAATTCCAATCATCAAGTTTCATCATTACAGATTGCATTACTCATTAATAAAAGCCTCTTAAGCTACCCCAAGTTCAACTCTCAAGGTCTTATGCGAAAACAAATCGCAAACAGAACAGGTTGTGACTTCTGACAGAACTCGCTATGGCGAGTGGGATTGCTCGCCTCGCGAGAAACTACAGGTCCTGCTCGCTATGGCGAGTTGGGTTGCTCGCCTCGCGAGTAACTATGGGTCCTGCTCGCTATGGAGAGTTGGGTTGCTCGCCTCGCGAGCGATGAAGGTCTACTCGCCATGGCGAGTTGCTTAGCTCGCCTAGGTGAGCGATGAACAGCAGCTACAGGTTCTGCGAAAATCTCACTCAAAAGTCCCAAATTCCGTCACACTAATCAACAAAACTCTCTGAAACATCATTACTATGATTAATCTACGTTCTGTACTCAATCTCTACCTCTGTTTCACAGTTTTATGGCTCAATTCCCAATTTTAACCTAATTCCAATTCTCTCAAAACAGCCTTAGGTTTAGTTAATCCTGATTATATGAACTACAGAATAATATAATTGAATTGCTAGGCTCACCCTTACCTTAAAATGCAGAAAATCGCAGCCCCTAAGCTCTTCTCTCCTTCACGTGCTTTTCTCCCCTTTTTTCCAAAATTCTGATAACGCGTACTGACTCTCTTGACCTAATTTCCCTTTATATACTCCCAACAAATCTTATCTTATTTACTCTTTCTCCCACAAAACTCTCTAAAATCCAAAACTAACCCACAACTAAATGTTTTATTTTATTTTCAAATCTTATTTTATTAAACAATAAAATAAGTCACCACGTCGCATAAAAACATATAAAATCTTGATTCAACATCTCATAATATATTAATAAATATATCTAGACTCCTCAAATAATTAAATAATTAAATAACTAAATAATCAAAAATGGGCGTTACAACTCTCCCCAACTTAAAAGATTTTCGTCCCCGAAAATTACCTCAAGCAAACAACTCTAGATATGAGTCCAGCATCTTACTCTCTAACTCCCACGTCAAGCTTTCACCAGTCGCTCCCGACCAAACGACTCTAACGAGAGGTATCTCCTTGCCTCTCAACTTCTTCACCTTCCGATCGTCAATCCTTACCGGTGAAGTCTCCACTCTAAGGTTGTCTCTAACTTGCACATCATCACTCTGGATCACATGAGACGGATCCGGAACATACTTCCTCAGTTGCGACACGTGAAAAACATCGTGCAAATTCGATAAATGTGGTGCCAATCCAACACGATAGGCCACCGCCCCAATCCTCTCTGATATCTGGTACGGACCAATAAATTTCGAGGTTAACTTCTTTGACTTCAACGCGCGGCCAACGCCGGTCATAGGAGTCACTCTTAGGAACACATGATCTCCCTCTTGGAACTCAAGGTCCTTTCTACGCTTGTCATGGTAACTCTTTTGTCGACTCTGCGACGCTTTCATCTTCTCTTGGATCATTCTTACTTTCTCAGTAGTCTGTTGAACAATCTCTGGTCCTAACATCACCTTTTCGCCTGATTCGAACCAACACAGCGGAGTTCTGTATCTCCGTCCATACAAAGCCTCAAAGGGTGCCATCCCAATACTCGAATGGTAACTGTTGTTGTACGTGAACTCTATCAATGGAAGATGACTATCCGAAGTTCCTCCTTGCTCAAGCACACACACCCTCAACAAATCCTCCAACGACTGAATCGTCCTCTCCGACTGACCATCTGTCTGCGGATGATAAGCCGAACTCAACCTCAACTGAGAGCCTAAAGCCTCTTGCAAACTCTTCCAAAATCTAGAAGTAAATCTCGGGTCTCTATCCGATACGATGCTCGAAGGAACACCATGCAGCTTCACTATGTCTCGGATATAAATCTCTGCCAACTGAGCTACAGGAAAACTGATATTAATCGGTAGAAAATGAGCCGACTTCGTCAATCTATCAACAATCACCCAAATGGCGTCATTCCCTTTAGGAGTGTTCGGCAAGCTTGTCACAAAATCCATGGATATACTATCCCATTTCCACTCTGGCACATCTAATGGTGTCAACAATCCAGCGGGTTTCTGATGTTCAACCTTCGATTTTTGACAAATCAAACAAGAGTACACAAACTGTGCCACGTCACGTTTCAACCCAGACCACCAAAACAGCTTCTTTAAATAATGATACATCTTCGTAGCTCCCGGATGGATACTCAAGCTACTTCTATGACTCTCTTCAAGAATCATCTTCTTCATTTCATCCTTGTCAGGAATGCAAATTCTACCTCGGAATCTCAACACTCCCTGATCATCAACTTTAAAGTCACTAACTTCTGTCTGATTACTAGCAACCAACAAGTCCACAAACTTAACATCTTGTTTCTATGCCTCTTTGATACTCTTCAAGAAATCATTATCAATTCTTAACATTCCTAGTTTTACACTCTGAGGTGTCCTTTCACAAACTAAGCTCAAATCTCTAAACTGTTCCAACAACTTGAATTCCATCACCATCATGGCAGACATATGCAAAGTCTTCCTACTCAAGGCATCTGTAACCACATTAGCCTTGCCCGGATGATAATTCAAACCAAAGTCGTAATCTTTCAATAGTTCAAGCCACCTTCGCTGTCTCATATTCAATTCCTTCTGGTCAAACAAGTACTTCAAACTCTTGTGATCACTAAACACCTCAAACCTCGAACCATACAAATAATGTCTCCATATTTTCAATACAAAGACCACGGTTGCCAACTCTAAATCATGCGTCGGGTAATTCTTTTCATGAACCCTCAACTGTCTTGAAGCATAAGCCACCACTTTACCATCCTGCATAAGCACCCCTCCTAGACCCAACTTGGACGCATCGCAATACACCACAAAAGGCTCGTTAGACTTCGGCAAAATCAAAACTGGGGCCGTCGTCAAACGCTTCTTTAACTCATTAAAACTGTTCTCACAATGAACATCCCACACAAAAGATTTACCTTTACACGTCAACTGCGTTAATGGGAGAGCCAACTTAGAAAATCCTTCTATAAATCTTCGATAATAACCTGCTAATCCCAAGAAACTTCTAATTTCTGTAACCGACTTAGGAGTCTCCCATTGCGATACTGCCTCAACCTTAGACGGATCAACTGCTATACCATCACCAGAAATAACATGACCAAGAAAACTCACCTCTTTCAACCAGAATTCACACTTAGATAACTTAGCAAAAAGCTTCTTCTCTTTCAATACTTGCAAAACAGTCTTCAAATGCTCAGCATGTTCTTCTTCAGTCTTGGAGTAAACTAGAATGTCATCAATGAACACCACAACAAAGCAATCCAAATAAGCATGAAAGATTCTATTCATATACTCCATAATGCCCATAACGCGTCCTAAACGCCCATAACGCCCATCACCGTATACTCATAATGCCCATAACGCGTCCTAAACGCCGTCTTCTGCATATCTTCGTCCTTCAGTTTGATTTGGTGATAACCTGATCTCAAATCTATCTTGCTAAACACACAAGCACCCACTAACTGATCCATCAAGTCATCAATTCTTGGAAGTGGATATCTATTCTTTATCGTTACTTTATTCAACTGCCGATAGTCGATGCACAACCTCATACTACCATCTTTCTTCTTGACCAACAACACTGGAGCTCCCCATGGTGAAACACTAGGCCTCACGAACTTCTTATCAAGTAAATCCTCTAACTGTTTTTTCAGCTCAGCCAACTCAGAAGCTGACATATGGTAAGGCGTCAAAGACACAGGCTTCGTTCCAGGAACAAGATCAATCGCAAATTCCACTTCTCTTTCCGGAGGCACTTCAGGAATTTCATATGGGAAAACTTCAGGAAAATCACATACTACTTGTAGCTTATCAATCACTGCCTGATTCTCAATAGATAAGGACGCCATCAAAGAAAACATCATAATCCCATCGCGTTCTAACTGCTTCAACTGTTTAGTAGTTAAGAATTCTGCTCCACTCTCTTCTTCGGGAGAAGAAAAATGCACCGTCTTGCTAAAACAATTAATGAGGACATGATTGTATTCTAACCAATTCATCCCCAAAATCACATCCATTCCAATTAACGGTAGACACACTAAATCAATCTCAAAATCACGACCAAACATAGACACGGGACATCTCAAACACACAAGGGAAGTAGTCACCGAACCCTTAGCTGGAGTTTCGACAACCATCTCCCCATTCATATCAGACACAGCAAGATTCAACTTAGCAGCACAATCAAGAGCAATAAAACAATGCGTAGCACCAATATCAATAATAGCAACTTAGGGTATATTATCAAAATAACAAGTACCTCTGATCAAGCGATCCTCGCTCTCTGTCTGCGTACCAGTCAAAGCAAAAACTCTCCCAGTGGTCTGAGCCTTCTTAGGCTTCTTGCATTGTGAACCAATGCGACCTTCCTCATTACAATTAAAACATACGATATCACCATGCTTACACTCAGCAGTTGTATGACCCTTTTTGCCACAACGGAAACATCTTTTTGCCTCTCCAGGACAAGCATTACTCTTATGGCCTTTCACACCACAAGTATAACAGACAATCTCAACAGGAGCATCTTTCTTAACAGGTCTCCTTTCATCATTAACTCGTTGTTTGCCGTTATCTGCAGGGGCACTGTAGGGCTTGGGATGACTTTGCTGCCCCTTTCCTTTCCTCTCATTAACAACCTTGTAATGAGCCTTAGTATCTTCCTCATAGATCCTGCAACTACTCACCAACTTGGAGAAATTTCTGATCTTCTGGTAACCAATTGCTCTCTTGATGTCAGCTTGTAATCCATTTTCAAATTTGATGCACTTTGAAAATTCAGCAGTCTCAGGGGTATAGTGTGGATAAAATTTAGCCAGCTCCACAAACTTCGCCGCATATTCAGTCACGGACATGTTCCCTTGCTTAAGCTCCAGGAACTCAATCTCTTTCTTTCCACGAACATCCTCTGGGAAGTATCTGTCGAGGAATTCTCTCCTGAATATGGCCCATGTAACCTCAGCACCGTCTTTTTCCAGAACAGGTAGAAGACTAATCCACCAGTCATCAGTGTGAAGAAGATTTCCTTCTTAGACTTGGCTGGGTTTTGATGATAACAACACCACATCACAAAAAGAAGAAATATCCATGGAGGCTCAAGTTGATGAATGAAGATAATGGGACTTGGATTTCATAATTACATTTTTGTAAGTATGGTCCTTATCTTTGATTTGTCATTATTAACTTATGGAACAACTTAGTATGCTCAGAAAATAATTACAAACATTTTTTCTAAGTTCTCATATGAAGCAATGCTTAAAAATCTCTTGAAAATAAATCACACACTCACACTGATTTTCATATAAATGTGATTTTGCATTAAAATATTTTTGCATGAAAATATTTTGATTAGAAAAATTATTTTTGACTTTGAAAAAACATATAATCAAATATGTCTCAAATAAATGTTCTATACGCATGTATTCATTTGGCATAATGGTAATATTGAACTAAATTTATTTGAGCATGTTCTCTTTGAAAAACCAAATACCAATCTTACATTTTAAATTGTATAGACATGATTTCATAAATGAATCTTGCCAACAGATTTTTCTTTTTACATGCTAACTGATCTTTTCACATACAAATAATTAACATATAATTAACATGCTAATTTATCATGAGCCAAAGAATGTAAATATTGCATAATTGATTTTCAACGGATTACTTTAATTGTACAACAACTATTTTTTTTCAAAATACATTTCATACTCATTTTTATGAATAGGTGCCATTCAAATATGTGTCTATTCATTATAACTCTTTTTGAAAAAATAGCATTGCTTCATAAACATCTTTTTAGCCTCTATAAATTCAATTGAGAATCAAAGCAAATGACTCAACATTATTACTATAACTTTCAATCTCAATTGTCATATTCAATATCACTTGATTTATCAAACTTTCACCATTCTGCTTTGAAAACTTTGTCCACATTTTTAACATTCATAAAGAAGTTTTCTGAGCACTAAGTTCTTACTGTTAATGTGATATTGATCAAAGCATAACAGCCATACATTCATTATTCTTCAATTGCTTTTGTTAAAAGCTTCTCACCATTGTTGGTGAATCATTGTAAAGATAGTGGGGTGCTATCTTGGTGTGTAGAGAAATACCGTTAGGGGGCCTTGGGATTAAGGTTGCTTTGTAACAAAGATTCTTTACATAGTGAATTCCTTCGCGGGGTGTGAAGGGAGTGGACTGACCCTAAGGTTTAGAGGGGAACCACTATAATTCTCTTGTGTCTTTTCTTCTTCCCTTACTCTTTTATTTTTCCGCATTCATACCTTCATATTAAGTTTCCGGAAAAATTATCAAGAACGCTAAACTTGCAAAAATTGACCAATATTCCTAGAAACCTAATTCACCCCCCCTCTTAGGTTACAATCTGAACTTACAATCAGCCTCCTCAGCTAGCATGTGCGTACCAAAACGCACCTTCTGCACCTCAGTACACTGCATCACCCGGAACACCCTCTCTATCTCTTTGAGCCATGTCTGGGCTCCATCTGGATCATATCTCCCCTTGAAGGTAGGAGTATGGTTTCTCAAGAAGGTCTCTAGCATACGGACCTCAGCATTAGCACCAGCATTGACATTCGGTTGCTGTCCAACAGCTTGGGCAACAGCCTCCAAAGCAGCAGCAATCGCAGCGTCATTCCTTCCAGCCATCTTAGTCCTCTACAAAGCAAACATAAGTTAGAATAATACAAATATAGTATTCTAACTCTAAGACAACGTCACTCGACTCTCTACTTGGCCGGACGGACCGACCTGCTCTGATACCAATTGTAACACCCCGTTTTCCCAGCATAAAAATTTGTTTAAAAAGATAATCATATATCAGAGTAAACACGTAAACAGGGCATCACATTCTTAAATCATCTCGAGTAATGAATAAATAATCATTTAATCCTTCAGAAAAATAGTCATAATTAATACTCAATGTTGCAGCGGAATTCATAAAAGTCTATGGCATGCAGGCCTCGTCAACGTCTTAGATAAATATCCTCAAATAACATAATCATAAATAATTAATATAATACGCAAGGAACAGAGAAAATGTAAGTAAGGTTCCCCCATCCCGTTACGTATCAGAGCACCTAGACACAACCGTAGAACGCCTCACACAACTGCACCTAATCTTGGTTACCTGCACTTGCCCACAAGGCGGCAATTCCAGCAGAAGGGGTGAGATTCATAAATAATTATATTAAACATGTAATTCAATAATCACAATCAACAGTCAAATCATAGCTCAACATATCACAAGCAAGACATTTAGCATTTTAAGCATCATCATGTAAAAACATGTCCCCTAGCATCATATCATCATCGTAAATCATCATCATAGACATCTTAGACGACTCGACTTGACAACATCACTTGACTATGAAACTCTAACATCTTATATGCATGTGGTACCAATCCAGGGCATAAGCCCTCGTCGCTGTGAGCATAAATAT
Source organism: Medicago lupulina (assembly GCA_958299785.1). Taxonomy (NCBI): domain Eukaryota; kingdom Viridiplantae; phylum Streptophyta; class Magnoliopsida; order Fabales; family Fabaceae; genus Medicago; species Medicago lupulina. The sequence goes on from OY283143.1 coordinate 35,894,198, forward strand.
ACTCCAGGGCATGAGCCCTCGTCGCTGGTGAGTAAAAACTCCAGGGCATGAGCCCCCATCATAGAATGAGTATGCATGAGACTCAACACTTTTTAACTTAAACAAGTTAACATCATATACGTTGCGAAACATCTTAATCATCATAGACTGACACATGCAGCAACTATACATAAGTAAACAGCAACATGGCAGCAAGTACATCACAAATTATAACACCAACGTTACAAACATCGCATGTATTCAAATATTCACAATTCATGTAATTCATATATCACACAAATGCCTCATAGATCATCATAAATAATTCCAATCATCAAGTTTCATCATTACAGATTGCATTACTCATTAATAAAAGCCTCTTAAGCTACCCCAAGTTCAACTCTCAAGGTCTTATGCGAAAACAAATCGCAAACAGAACGGGTTGTGACTTCTGACATAACTCGCTATGGCGAGTGGGATTGCTCGCCTCGCGAGAAACTACAAGTCCTGCTCGCTATGGCGAGTTGGGTTGCTCGCCTCGCGAGTAACTATGGGTCCTGCTCGCTATGGAGAGTTGGGTTGCTTTCCTTGCGAGCGATGAAGGTCTACTCTCCGTGGCGAGTTGCTTAGCTCGCCTAGGTGAGCGATGAACAACAGCTACGGGTTCTGCGAAAATCTCACTCAAAAGTCCCAAATTCCGTCACACTAATCAACAAAACTCTCTGAAACATCATTACTATGATTAATCTACGTTCTGTACTCAATCTCTACCTTTGTTTCACAGTTTTATGGCTCAATTCATGACTTTTTCCCAATTTTAACCTAATTCCAATTCTCTCAAAACAACCCTAGGTTTAGTTAATCCTGATTATATGAACTACAGAATAATATAATTGAATTGCTAGGCTCACCCTTACCTTAAAATGCAGAAAATCGCAGCCCCTAAGCTCTTCTCTCCTTCACGTGCTTTTCTCCCCTTTTTTCCAAAATTCTGATAACGCGTACTGACTCTCTTGATCTAATTTCCCTTTATATACTCCCAACAAATCTTATCTTATTTACTCTTTCTCCCACAAAACTCTCTAAAATCCAAAACTAACCCACAACTAAATGTTTTATTTTATTTTCAAATCTTATTTTATTAAACAATAAAATAAGTCACCACGTCGCATAAAAACATATAAAATCTTGATTCAACATCTCATAATATATTAATAAATATATCTAGACTCCTCAAATAATTAAATAATTAAATAACTAAATAATCAAAAATGGGCGTTACAGGATCCATCTCATGTGATCCAGAGAGATGATGCGCAAGTTAGGGATAACCTTACGGTTGAGACCTTACCAGTGAGGATTGAAGGTCGTGAAGTGAAGCGTTTGAGAGGCAAGGAGATACCTCTTGTGAAAGTCGTTTGGGACGAAGCGACTGGTGAAAGCTTGACGTGGGAGCTAGAGAGTAAGATGCTGGAATCTTATCCAGAGTTCTTTGCTTGAGGTAAATTTTCGAGTACGAAAATCTTGTATGTTGGGGAGAGTTGTAACGCCCACTTTGAATTATTTTAATTATTGAATTATTTGAATTATTTGAGGAGTCTGGATATATTTATATATATTTTAAGAGATGTGGAGATTAAGATTTAAGTGATTTTTTAAGTGATTTATGTGACGTGGCGACTTATTTTATTGTTTAATAAAATAAGATTTGAAAATAAAATAAATATAGAGATGTGGGGTAATTTTGAGATTTTAGAGAGTTATGTGGGAGAAAGAGTAAATCAGATAAGATTTGTTGGGAGTATAAAAAGGGAAAATTAGGTCAGAATGTCAGTACGTACGTTTTGGTGAAAAAGGGAGAAAAACCAGAGAAAGAGAGAAGAACCAAGGAGAGCTGCGATTTCTGCAATTTTAAGGTAAGGGTGAGCCTAGCATTACAATTCTATTAAGCCTGTAATTCATGTATTATAATTAACAAGAGTAGATGTGATTTTTGAGGGATTGGGAAATTAGGTTAGAAGTGGAGAATTAATGTTCTGATGATGTAAAGCTGTGGAACTGGTGTAGAAATTGTGTACAGAACCTAGAATAATCATAGGGTTAATGTTCCTGATCGATTTGAGGTTTAACATGGTAAGATTGGTGACTTTTGGTGAGAATTTTGCTGAACCCGTAGCTTGTCTGTTCATCGCTCGCCTAGGCGAGCTAAGCAACTCGCCGCGGCGAGTAGACCTTCATCATTCGCGAGGCGAGCAACCCAACTCGCCATAGCGAGTTGCCCTTGATCACTCGTGAGGCAAGCAATCCCACTCGCCATAGCGAGTTGACCTATGAGAACTGTGATTTTTTTTAGAATGTTGTTTTAAGACGTGTTTTAGATGGTTTTGAGTGCCTTGATGTATATAAGAATGATTAGGAAAGTTTTTAGGATCAAATTGGACCTAGGGAACTTATAATTGACGTTTTTGGATGAAAAATGTGAAAAAGGCCGAGAGCACCCATTATTACTCGCTCTCAATTCGCCCCCAACTCGCCAAAGGCGAGTAACCCCTAGTTGAGCTCGCGAGGCGAGCAGATCAACTCACCACGGCGAGTAGTGCGGTTTCAGACTGCCATAACTTTGTATTTTTGGGATCTGTTTCGTGTAGGACTTTGAGAGTTGATCCTTGGGTAGTAATGGAAGATAACTATGATATAAATGATGATCTGTGATGATGCTTAGTGATAATTTGATGTCGTTGAGAATGATTTATGAATTATATGTGTATTATGTGAACTATATGTGTAATATATGTGATGCTTACGTGATGAATCCTTGATGTTGCTTTATGCCATGATTGATGAGTTGCTGCCATGTAGTTGTTCATATATGATTAATGCTGCATGTGTCGGTCCAAGATGTCTATCATGTTGCGACGTTTCAAGATGTTTAACTTATTTAAGTTATAAGAGATTGAGTCTCATGTATACTCATTCAGAGATGAGGGCTTATGCCCTGGAGTTTTTACTCACCAGCGACGGGGGCTCATGCCCTGGAGCTTTTGCTCACTAGCGACGAGGGCTTATGCCCTGGGAGTATATTTATGCTCAAAGCGACGAGGGCTTATGCCCTGGATTGGTACCACATGCATTTAAGATGTTAGATTTGCATAGTCAAGTGAAGTTGCATTGTCGAGTCAAGTTGTTTAAGATGTTTATGATAATACTTTATGATGATGCTTGTGATGCTATATGATGTTTGTTGCAACGTGTATATGTGATGAATTGTTGTTAACTATAATTATTGAATTATATGTTTAATATTATTGTTTTGTGAATCTCACCCCTTCTGCTTGAAAATGTTGCTCTTCGTATGGGTAACTTGCAGGTAACCAAGATTAGGTGCAGGCGTGTGAGGACTTTCCTTGGTTGTGTCTAGGTGCTCTAATACGTAACGGGATGGGGAATCTTTGCTTATGTTTTCTCTATTCCTTGCGTATTACTTTTATGATTTCATGACTAAGATTTTAGTATTTGGAATTTTATGAGACGTTATGATGAGGCCTGCGTGCCAGAGATTATTTATGATTTTGAATGAATTCCGCTGCAATGTTTTGAATTATATGTGATGACTATTTTCGGAGAATAAATTATTATTTATTCATGTTTTGAGATTTTTGAGAAATGTGACGTCCCATTTATGTGAAAACTCTGATTTTGTTTATGAAATTTTTATGTTGGGAAAACGGGGTGTTACATCCCAAGTCAAACTCTCACTAGTTACTCCACCCCAAACAACCTTCACTAAAGGTATCTCTTTGCCTCTAAAATGCTTCACCTTACGATCTTCGATTCTCAACGGTAAAGTCTCAACCGTAAGGTTGTCTCTAACCTGCACATCATCTCTTGGAATAACATGCGAAGGATCCGCTACATACTTCCGAAGTTGCGACACATGGAATACATCATGCAAATTCGAAAGATGTGGTGGCAAACCTACTCTGTAAGCCACTGTTCCAACCCTCTCAGATATCTGATACGGTCCTATAAACTTCGGAGTCAACTTCTTAGCTTTCAACGCACGCCCAACACCCGTCATTGGAGTGACTCTCAAAAACACATGATCACCCTCTTGAAACTCAAGGGCCTTTCTACGCTTGTCATGATAACTCTTCTGACGATCCTACGACGCTTTCATCTTTTCTAATATCATTTTGACCTTCTCCGTAGTTTCTTGAACCAAATCCGGACCCAACACCGCACTTTCTCCCGATTCAAACCAACATAAAGGAGTTCTACACCTCCGACCATACAAAGCTTCGAACGGTGCCATACCAATACTTGAATGGTAACTATTGTGGTACGTGAACTCTATCAATGGTAGATGACTATCCCAAACTCCACCTTGCTCAAGTATACATACTCTTAGCAAATCCTCTAACGACTGAATCGTCCTTTCCGACTGACCATCTGTTTGCGGATGATAAGCCGAACTCAATCTCAACTTCGAACCCAAGGCCTCATGCAAACTCTTCCAAAATCTAGAGGTGAACCTCGGATCCCTATCCGACACAATACTCGACGGTACACCATGCAGCTTCACAATATCACGAATATAGATCTCTGCCAACTGAGCCACCGGATAACTAATATTAATCGGAATGAAGTGTGTCGACTTCGTCAATCTATCAACAACAACCCAAATGGCGTCATGCCCTCTCGGAGTATTCAGTAAACTCGTTACAAAGTCCATGGAGATACTATCCCACTTCCATTCAGGCACATCTAGTGGTGTCAACAACCCTGCAGGCTTCTGATGTTCAACTTTGGATTTCTGACAAGTTAAACATGCATACAAAAACTGTGCAACATCACGCTTCAAACCGGACCACCAAAACAATTTCTTCAAGTCATGATACATCTTCGTAGCTCCCGGATGAATACTTAAGCTACTCCTATGACTTTCTTCCAAAATTAACTTCTTCAACTCATCATTGTCAAGAATGCAAATCCTTCCTCTGAACCTCAACACACCCTGATACTTTCTTCCAAAATTAACTTCTTCAACTCATCATTGTCAGGAATGCAAATCCTTCCTCTGAACCTCAACACACCCTGATCATCAACCTTGAAGTCACCATCTTCGGTTTGATCACAATTAATTATCAAATCCACAAACTTAACCTCAAGCTTTTGCGCCTCCTTGATACTATTCAAGAAGTCACTGTTGATCTTCAACATACCCAATTGCACACTCTGAGGTGACAACTCACAAACAAGACTTAAGTCTCTGAATTGTTCAAGCAATTCAAATTCTCTCACCATCATGGCAGACATATGCAACGTCTTCCTACTCAATGCATCTGCAACCACATTGGCTTTACCCGGATGATAATTTAAACCAAAATCATAATCCTTAAGCAACTCAAGCCACCTCCTCTGCCTCATATTCAATTCTTTTTGGTCAAACAGATACTTTAAACTTTTGTGATCACTAAACACTTCAAATCTAGAGTCGTACAAATAATGCCTCCAAACCTTCAAAACAAAGACCACCGCAGCCAACTCTAAATCATGGGTAGGATAATTCTTTTCATGTACCCTCAACTGCCTAGAGGCATAAGCTACCACTTTACCATCTTGCATAAGAACACCACCTAAACCCAACTTGGACGCATCACAATGAACAACAAAAGGTTCATCCGGCTTCGGCAAAATCAAAATTGGAGCAGTTGTCAACTGTTGCTTCAACTCATTGAAACTACTCTCACACTGAGCATTCCACACAAACGCTTTACCCTTGCAGGTCAACTGAGTCAATGGAAGTGCCAACTTTGAAAATCCCTCTATAAACCTGCGGTAGTAACCAGCCAAACCCAAGAAACTTCTGATCTCAGTAGCCGACTTCGGAGTCTCCCATTGTGATACCGCATCAACCTTCGCCAGATCAACTGCAATACCACTACCAGAAATAATATGGCCAAGAAAACTCACCTCACTAAGCCAAAACTCGCACTTAGACAGCTTTGCATACAACTTCTTTTCCTTTAACACTTGCAACACAATCTTCAAATGTTCTGCATGCTCCTCATCGGTCTTAGAATATATTAAAATATCATCAATAAACACAACAACAAACTTATCCAAGTAAGCATGGAAAATCCTGTTCATATACTCCATAAACACACCAGGCGCGTTGGTAACACCGAAAGGCATCACCTTATACTCATAATGTCCATATCGTGTCCTAAAGGCCGTCTTCTGCATATCTTCATCCTTCACCTTAATCTGATGGTAACCTGACCTCAAGTCAATTTTGCTAAAAACACGAGCACCAACTAATTGATCCATCAAATCATCAATCCTCGGAAGTGGATATCTATTCTTTATCGTCACTTTATTCAGCTGACGGTAATCAATACACAATCTCATGCTACCATCCTTCTTCTTAACCAGCAACACCGGCGCACCCCAAGGTGAAACACTTGGTCTAACAAATTTCTTCTCAAGCAAGTCCTCCAACTGTTTCTTCAACTCGGCTAACTCAGATGCCGACATACGATAAGGTGCCATCGACACCGGCTTCGTTCCAGGAACCAAATCAATAGAAAATTCCACCTCTCTCTCTGGCGGCACAACAGGGACCTCATCAGGAAAAACCTTCGGAAATTCATTAACCACTGGCAACCTATCAATCACCACTTGATTTTCTAACAACAAAAATGCCATCAAGGAAAACATTAGAATTCCATCTCGTTCCAACTGTTTAGTGGTCAAGAACTCAGCTTGACTCTCTTCCTCCGCAGAAGAAAAATGCACCGTCTTACTAAAGTAGTTGATATGAACCCGGTTATACTCTAACCAATTCATTCCAAAAATCACATCCATACCCTTCAACGGTAAGCACAAAAGATCAACCTCAAAACCCCTACCAAACATAGACAACGGACAACTCAAACAAACAAGAGAAGTAGTTATTGAACCCTTAGCTGGAGTTTCAACAACCATTTCTCCATTCATATCAAACATAACCAGACCCAACTTATAAGCACAATCAACAACAATGAAACAATGTGTAGCACCCGTATCAATAATAGCAATTAAAGGAGTACTATTAAAGAAACAAGTACCTCTGATAAGTCGATCCTCGTTCTCGGTTTGCGTACCAGTCAATGCAAAAACTCTGCCACTAGCCTGAGTCTTCCTTGGCTTCTTACACTGAGAACTAACATGCCCCTCTTCGTTACAATTGTAGCACACAATGTCACCACGCTTGCATTCAGCCACCGTGTGCCCTTTCTGCCCACATCTGAAACACTTTTTCTCATCACGTCCACACACATTACTCTTGTGGCCTTTCTCACCACATTTGAAGCAAACTATCTCAGCAGGAGCATCTCCTCTTCTAGGTCTCCTCTCGTCATTCACTATATGGCTTCGGACGACTAGACTGTCCCTTACTCCTCCTATCATTCATCACCTTATAGTGAGCTTTACTATCCTCCTCATAGATTCTGCAGCTACTCACCAAATCAGAAAAGTTTCTTATCTTTTGGTAGCCAATGGCCCGTTTAATGTCAGCACGGAGACCATTCTCAAACTTGATACACTTAGAAAACTCAGCATTTGCAGCAGTGTAGTGTGGGTAAAACTTTGCAAGTTCCACAAACTTGGCAGCGTATTCAGTCACAGACTTATCACCCTGTGTCAATGTAACACCCCAATTTCCCATCTTAAAAATTTCATTAAATAATCATATAAAATCAGAGTACTTCTCAAAGGAGTGTCACATTTCTTCTTTAAAAACAACTTGGATAATAATTTATCAAATTACAAAAACATTCAATTAAGCAGCGGAATTCAAATAGTCTCATCTCATAAATAGTCTTGGCTTAAAACCATCAAACGTCTCAAAACATTATTATTTCAACATCACTGAAAGTCAACATTTAATCAAACATGATACATAAAGGAATAGACTCTACAAAAGACCCCATCCCGTTACGTATCAGAGCAACCCTACTTCACACATCCTCGCATCAACGCATCTAAGACTGGGTACCTGCACTTGCCCACAAGGCGGCAATTCCAGTAGAAGGGGTGAGATTCACAACAATAATATTAATATATAAATCAAACGTCAAGATTAACAATCATAAATCCAACTCATCACATATACATTATAGCACATCATAACATCATCATAAGCATCATCATAACAACATCATATCAAGCATCAACGTCTCAAAACATCATCTCATATATGTCACAATTGACTCGACTAAATGCAACACCTAACGTCTCAACATCATGCATGTGGTACCATATGATTATAGCATTAATATGCTTCACCGTCGCTTTGAGCAAATGCTCCACCGTCGCTTTGAGCATAAAGCTCCACCATCTCATATATATGCAAATGCATGGACTCGTCGTTTAACAACTTAATACACCGTCTCAAGACCATCATTCATAATACAACACTGACACATGCAGGTATAATAGTTACATGGCAGACATCATCTCACTAATCATATACATCGCAACACGTATCATCATCATAATCACATATCATCATATTTAACCATCACTTATATTCAACCATATATCATTTATTAACAGCTCAAGTAAATCATCAGCAATCATCTTTACAGAATACATTAAAGGGTATAAAACCTCGCTAACACTACCCAAAGGGCTCCTCTCAAAGTCCCATGCGAAACAGATCGCAAAACAAACAAACAGTCCTGAACCATCTAACTCGCCACGGCGAGTGCAACTGCTCGCCACAGGCGAGTACTCACATCAGCTCACTCGCCAAAGGCGAGTTGGGGGCGAGCTGGAGGCGAGAAATACTGGGTGCTTTGGCCTTTTTGACATTTTTCACCAAAAATCCTCATTTTAAGCTCTCTAAATCTAATTTGACCAAACCAACTTCACAGGTCATCTCTATAAATATAAGGGCACTCAAAACCATCTAAAGTTTGGCAAAAATCCTAAGTTTAAGGGTCAAGCTCGCCACGGCGAGCTATACTGCTCGCCTCGCGAGCAACCAAGGGTTACTCGCCACGGCGAGTGATCACTCGTCACAGGCGAGCGATCTCAGAACCACTACGGTTTCAGTCCAATTCACACCAATTCATCCCAAAACTCTCATGTTAAGCCTCTAATTCATCAACAATGTTGTCCTAGGGGATAATCTAGGTTCTGTAACACATTTCTACAGCAATGCAACACATTCTCACATCAAATTCATCAAATTCATCAAACCCTAATTCTCAAAACTTCTCTCAATTCTTCCCAATCTCTAAGCTAATCAAGAACAGATGATTTAACATTAAGATTACTGAAGTTAGGCTCACCCTTACCTGGACAATTGTGCAGAATTGGAACCTAGCTTTCTCTTCTCTCTTGACCGTTCTTCTTCTCTTTTCTCAATTGCCTGTACGCGTTCTCAAAAGTTCCTTTCTTAACCTACTTCTCTTATATACTCCCTCCCAACTTAATTAATTCTCTCTTAACCCACACAACTCTTCTTAATTATAAATATAACCCCATCTCTTAAAATTCTATATTTTTCCACCAAATCTATTTATTTACCAAATAAATATCCATATAAACATCACTTATATTATTTTATTAAACAATAAAATAATAACACGTCACACGTCACAAATACGTCACATATACGTCACAAATACGTCACATAATCATCAAAATCCATATAATATATAAACATATACCATATCATCTAATAAAATAATTAAATAATTAAAGAGGGCGTTACAACTCTCCCCCTCTTAAAGGATTTTCGTCCTCGAAAATTTACCTCGCTCAAACAACTCTGGATAGGATTCCAGCATCTTACTTTCTAGCTCCCAAGTCAAGCTTTCACCCGTCGCTCCGTCCCAAACAACTCTCACAAGAGGTATCTCCTTGCCTCTCAACGTCTTTGTCTTTCGATCATCAATCCTCACGGGTAAGGTCTCAACCGTAAGGTTGTCCCTAACTTGCACATCATCGCTTTGGATCACATGAGACGGATCCGGAACATATTTCCTCAGCTGAGATACATGAAAAACATCATGCAAATTCGACAAGTGCGGTGGTAATCCAACACGATACGCCACCGGTCCAATCCTCTCTGAAATCTGATACGGTCCAATAAACCTCGGAGTCAACTTCTTCGATTTCAAAGCACGTCCAACACCCGTCAAAGGAGTCACTCTCAGGAACACATGATCCCCCTCTTGGAACTCAAGGTCCTTTCTACGCTTGTCATGATAACTCTTTTGTCGACTCTGCGACGCTTTCATCTTTTCTTGGATCATTCTCACCTTCTCAGTAGTCTGTTGAACGATCTCTGGTCCTAAGACCACTCTTTCACCCGACTCAAACCAGCACAACTGAGTCCTGCATCTCCGACCATACAAAGCCTCAAACGGTGCCATTCCAATACTTGAATGGTAACTGTTGTTGTATGTGAACTCTATCAATGGAAGATGACTATCCCAAGCTCCTCCCTGCTCAAGTACACAAACCCTCAACAAGTCCTCCAATGACTGAATCGTCCTCTCCGACTGACCATCTGTTTGCGGATGATAAGCCGAACTCAACCTCAACTGAGACCCTAACGCCTCTTGCAAACTCTTCCAAAATCTAGAAGTAAATCTTGGATCTCTATCAGATACGATGCTCGAAGGAACACCATGCAGCTTAACTATCTCTCTAACATAAATCTCCGCCAACTGAGCCACAGGAAAAGTAATGTTGATCGGTAGAAAGTGAGCAGACTTCGTTAATCTATCAACAATTACCCAAATAGCATCGTTCCCTCTAGGAGTATTGGGCAAACTCGTCACAAAATCCATGGATATACTATCCCATTTCCATTCTGGCACATCTAAAGATACCATCATACCAGTCGGTTTCTGATGCTCAATCTTCGACTTTTGACAAACCAAGCAAGAATACACAAATTGTGCCACATCGCGTTTCAAGCCAGACCACCAAAACAGCCTCTTTAAGTCATGATACATCTTCGTAGCTCCCGGGTGAATACTCAAGCTACTTCTATGACTCTCTTCAAGAATCATCTTCTTAATCTCTTCATTGTCAGGAATGCAAATCCTACCTCGGAATCTCAACACTCCTTGATCATCGACCTTAAAGTCACCATCCACAGTCTCATTATCAGCAATCAACAAGTCTACAAACTTGACATCTTCTTTTTGTGCTTCTTTGATATGCTTCAGGAAATCATTATCAATTCTCAACATTCCCAGTTTTATGCTCTGAGGTGTTCTTTCACACACCAAGCTCAAGTCTCTAAACTGTTCTAACAACTCAAATTCTTTCACCATCAACGCGGACATATGCACAGTTTTCCTACTCAAGGCATCTGCAACTACATTTGCTTTACCAGGATGGTAATTCAAACCAAAATCATAATCCTTAAGTAACTCAAGCCACCTCCTCTGCCTCATATTCAACTCCTTCTGATCAAATAAATATCTCAAACTCTTATGATCACTGAATACTTCAAACCTTGAACCATACAAGTAATGTCTCCATATTTTCAATACGAAGACCACTGCTGCCAACTCTAAGTCATGCGTCGGATAATTCTTCTCATGAATTCTCAATTGTCTTGAAGCATATGCTACCACCTTACCTTCTTGCATAAGCACACCTCCTAAACCCAACTTGGACGCATCACAATATACCACAAAAGGTTCATCGGGCTTTGGCAAAATCAAAACTGGAGCCGTCGTCAGGCGCTTCTTCAATTCATTGAAACTATTCTCACAATGTACATCCCACACAAAGGACTTACCCTTACACGTCAACTGCGTTAACGGAAGAGCCAACTTAGAAAATCCTTCTATAAACCTCCTGTAATAACCAGCTAGTCCCAGAAAGCTTCTAATCTCCGTAACCGACTTAGGAGTCTCCCATTGCGATACCGCTTCAACTTTAGACGGGTTAACCGCAATACCTTCACCAGAAATAACATGGCCAAGAAAACTTACTTCGTTTAGCCAGAACTCACACTTAGACAATTTAGCATACAGCTTCTTCTCTTTCAGCACTTGCAATACAATCTTCAAATGCTCTGCATGCTCAGCTTCAGTCTTAGAATAGATCAGTATATCATCAATAAAAACCACAACAAATTGATCCAAATACTCATGAAAAATTTTGTTCATATATTCCATAAACACACCAGGCGCATTAGTAACACCGAAAGGCATCACCTTATATTCATAGTGACCATAACGCGTCCTAAAGGCCGTCTTCTGCATATCTTCATCCTTCACCTTAATCTGATGGTAACCTGACCTCAAATCAATCTTGTTGAATACCTTTGCACCCACTAACTGATCCATCAAGTCGTCAATCCTCGGAAGTGGATACCTATTCTTGATCGTCACCTTGTTCAGCTGTTTGTAATCAATGCACAATCTCATACTGCCGTCTTTCTTCTTCACAAGTAACACTGGAGCTCCCCATGGTGAAACACTAGGTCTCACAAACTTCTTCTCAAGCAAGTCTTCCAACTGCTTCTTCAACTCTGCTAACTCAGAAGCAGACATACGATAAGGTGCCATCGACACCGGCTTCGTACCCGGCACAAGGTCTATCGAAAATTCAACCTCCCTCTCTGGTGGCACATCTGGAATCTCATCAGGGAAAACTTCAGGAAATTCTTTCACAACAGGCAGCCCATCAATTACAGCTTGGTTCTCTAAAGATAACGAAGCCATCAGCGAAAACATCAACATCCCATCACGTTCTAGTTGCTTCAGCTGCTTAGTAGATAGAAACTCTGCGCCCCACTCTTCTTCGACAGAAGAAAAATGCACCGTCTTTCTAAAACAGTTGATAAGAACTCGGTTGTACTCTAGCCAGTTCATACCCAGAATCACATCCATACCACTTAAAGGTAGGCACACTAAATCCATCACAAAGTCACGGCCAAACATAGATAAAGGACAATTTACACAAACGAGAGAAGTAGTCACCGAACCCTTAGCTGGAGTCTCGACAACCATCTCTCCATTCATATCAGAAACATCAAGACCCAAAGCAGAAACACAATCTAAAGCAACAAAACTGTGCGTAGCACCAGTATCAATAATAGCAACTAAAGGAGTATTATTAATATAGCAAGTACCTCTGATCAAACGATCATCATTCTCAGTCTGAGTGCCGGTCAATGCAAACACTCTCCCAGTAGTCTTAGTCTTCTTGGGTTGCTTACACTGCGAACCAATGTGTCCTTGCTCATTGCAGTTGAAACACACAACATCATCAAACTTGCAGTCACTAGTGATATGCCCTTTTTGACCACAACGGTAGCACCTCTTCACCTCAACAGTACATGCATTGCTCTTATGGCCTTTCTCGCCACAAGTGTAACAAGTAATCTCAGCAGGAGCAGCCTTCTTCTGGGGCCTCCTCTCATCATTCACTCTCTGCTTCCCTTTATCTCTAGGGGCATTGATGACATGCTGTCATTACGTAATTTCTATGTATATTTTATCATTTTATGGAGTCACAAAGCAACTTAAGCAGCAAGAAACGCATGAAAAGCAAGAAAAAGCAAGAAAACTGAAGAATGGTGCAAGTCACAAAAACGTGTCACGCTTGCTAAAAAACGTGACACGTTTTCACAAGTCAGAGAGCATGTTTTGAGAAGAAAGAAGAACGTGTCACGTTGGCAAAAACGTGACACGTTTTGTGAAACCCTAATTTGGTTACTTTCTACTGAAGGAAAAAAACGTGATACGTTTTACTTAAAACGTGACACGTTTTGGGAGAATTTCTGGGCCTATTTAAGCTGAAGTCTTTTCCGAAAACGAGGGTTACGAATCTTGGAGAGGAAAGTGCGATTTTGACATCAAGGCTACTGCAAGGAGGGCGATTTCTTCATCCTTTTACCAGTTACATGTATGTATTATTGATTCAATTGATTATGCTATTTGTAAACATTGTTATGAGTAGCTAAATCTCTTAGAGATTGGATCCGAGATGATTCTGTGTAAACCCTAATTGATCTTATGTTGCTGTGATAAAACTCTATTCCATATTAATGATTATTTAAGTCTTTATTCAATTCAATTGTTCTTAATGCTTTTTATATCCTGATCAAATATAAATATGTTTTCGTGAGAATGAATGACTACTGACCCTAGCTTTCAACTTAGACTTAATTGAATTGTTCTAATAAACATGGTTAGTCTAGGAATGGATAATCGTTTATTAGTGATATTAGGTTAACGTGTTTAAACCTTCAAGAATTATTAGACCACCTAAGGAATTAGGGGTTGTAGTTTAAGAAGAGGGTCCTAACTCAAGGGATTGATTAGGGCTATTTTGTTAACTATCGTGGGACTTAAAGAACCATTAATAAGAATAGAGTACAGTAACCAATTAGGGGAGATGTAGAGGATTCGACGATCCGATCTCATCTCTCTCCATATTTTCTAAACAAACTTTATCATTTTGTTGTTTTTGTTATTAAAACAAACAAATCTACCGCCTAGTGGCAAAACTATAATAACCTTTAAACATCCTATTGCATAACGAAATTAACTTATTGCTATTAAAAACAATCCTCGTGGGATCGATATTTTACTACTTCGATAGTATTTGGTGCACTTGCCAAAACGTCTATCAAGTTTTTGGCGCCGTTGCCGGGGATTGTTGATTTATTTCAATAAGGCAATTTAGTTATAATTTAGGATTTCTGCATTTTATTTTCTGTTTTTAAATTTTTTGTTACTTTTATTGGTGCAGTGCTACTAAGGTATTTTGCTGTTTATGCGAGGTCGACAAAGCAAGGACGATTTACAGTTCGATCCGGAGATAGAAAGGACTGAACGAGCCAATCGGAAAGCTGCCCGGTTGTCAAAGTCAGTCCCACCCATCGCTAAAGGGCGGTCACCTAGTCCGCCACCGTCTGAATCCTTGAAGTCTACCTCTCCTACACCAAGTATCATGGGAGACGCTGAACCGAGACCTAAGTTGGGAGACTACGGGCTAGCTACTCACCGTGGTCAGCTGACACACACCTTCCGTCCTGCCAACCCTGCTGCTTTTGACATCAAGAGCACCGTTCTGAATGGGTTGAGGGACAAGCAATTCGATGGCACTGAGGCCATGAGCCCACATGAGCACTTGAGTCGGTTTGCAGAGACTTGTGAATTCTGCGTACCTCCAGCTACGGTTACTGATAGCCAGAAGAAGCTGCGGTTATTTCCGTTTACATTGACGGGAAGAGCTAGAGATTGGTTGCTAACCATTCCGGGTGGTACCATTCAAACATGGGAGGAGCTCGAGCTGAGGTTCCTAGAGAAGTACTTTCCTATGTCCAAATATTGGGAAAAGAAGATGGAGATTCAAAATTTCAAGCAAGGGGAGACTGAATCTTTATATGATGCATGGGAGAGATTTACATTGATGCTGAAGAGGTGCCCCAACCATGAATTGTCTGAGAAACTATACCTCCAAATCTTCACCGAAGGCTTGATACATAACATTAGAATGTTTCTAGATGCCTCAGCTGGAGGCAGCCTTAAAAACAAGACCGATCATGAAGTCGAAGCCTTAATTGAAAGCATGGCTCAGAACGAGTACCGTGATAATGTGGAGAAGAAGAAAAGAGGGGTATATGGGGTCAGCGACACTACATCTATTCTAGCTAACCAAGCAGCCATGAACAAGCAAATTGAAGCTCTAACTAAGGAGTTCCAAGGGTTCACCTTGGCTAACAAGCAACAAGTGGCAGCTGTTAAGTGTGATCTATGTGGAGAAGGACATGCAAATGGTGAGTGTGTACCGGAAGGATTTAGTGAGGAATTCGTGAACTATGTGAACTTTCAAAGACAAAATCCTTACTACAATCCCGGGTTTAACAAGCATCCTAACTTGAGTTATTCTAACAACAACACTCTAAACCCTCTACATCCAAATCCTCAACAACAACAACAACAACCGAGGAAGCCTTCAGCTCTTGAAGAAACAATGGTGAATTTCATGAAGATGACTCAAAGTAACTTTGAAGAGATGAAGAAGAGCCAAGAAGCTGAGAGAAAAAACAACGAAGCTTCGAGGAAGTTGCTTGAGACTCAAATCGGGCAAATGGCTAAACAGTTGGCTGAACAAAGCAAGGGAGGATTCTCAGGTAATACTAAGGATAACCTGAAAAATGAAACTTGCAATGTTATTGAACTAAGGAGCAAAAAGGTGCTCACACCTTCAGTTCCAAAAGTTAAGAAAACAGTTGATGATGTTGTGACGGAGGGGGTAGAAATAGATTGTGAAGTTGAAAAAGAATTAGAGGGAGAAGTTGAAAAAGAAAGTGATCAAGGAGAAGTTGAAAAAGAAAAGAAGGAAAAATCAGAGGGAGAAAAAAGTGAGAGATTAGTAGATGAAGACTCTATCTTGAGGAAGTCTAGGAGCCAAATTTTGAAAGATGGTGATAAACCACAAGTTGTACCGTCTTATGTAAAGCTTCCATACCCTCATCTAGCTAAGAAGAAGAAGAAAGAGGAAGGCCAATTTAAAAAGTTCATGGAACTTTTCTCACAACTCCAGGTGAATATTCCTTTTAGTGAAGCCCTTGATCAAATGCCCGTTTATGCAAAGTTTATGAAGGAGTTATTAACTGGAAGAAGAAAGCCAAAAGATGACGAGAATATAGCTCTTTCAGAAAACTATAGCGCTATCATCCAAAACAAACTTCCACCGAAGATGAAAGATCCAGGTGCTTTTACCATTCCTTGTTCTATTGGATCGGTGAAGGTGGGTAGAGCTTTATGTGACTTAGGGGCAAGTATTAACTTGATGCCTCTATCTATGATGAAGAAGCTTGGATGTGGTCAACCAAAACCAACAAGAATGACCCTCACTTTAGCTGATCGGTCCATCTCTTATCCTTTTGGTGTTTTGGAAGATGTGCTCGTGAAGGTAAATGAGTTAGTATTTCCTGCTGACTTTGTTATCATGGATATGGCTGAAGATGATGAGACACCGCTCATCCTAGGAAGACCTTTCCTTGCAACTGGTCGTGCTTTAATTGACGTCGAATTGGGCCAACTTATGTTAAGGTTCCATAATGAACAAGTGGTGTTTAACATTTTTGAAGCCATGAAACATAGAGCTGAAAATCCCAAGTGCTATCGGATTGACGTTGTTGATGAAATCGTTGAAGACAATTCTCGGGAACCTCAACCAACACAACCTATGGAGAAAGCAATTGTAAATTCTATAGAGAGTTGTGACAATGATGAAGATCTTGAGGTGAAGGAATGTGTCAAGCAATTGGAGGCAAGCAAACAAGAGGTGGCATCGGAAAAAATAGAAAAGTTACTTCTTGACAAGAATGAGGGGGCGCTTACTTTGGGTGTGGAAGAGGAAAAAAATCCTGAATTAAAAGAACTTCCTTCTCACTTAAAGTATGTCTTCTTAAGCAAAGATGCTTCTAAACCGGCAATCATCAGCAGCACTTTGACACCTTTAGAAGAAGAAAAATTGATGAGGGTGTTAAGGGAGAACGAAGGAGCATTGGGATGGAAAATTTCTGATTTGAAGGGTATAAGTCCAGCTTATTGCATGCATAAAATTCATATGGAGGCTGAATACAAACCAGTTGTTCAACCTCAACGGAGACTGAACCCCACAATGAAGGAAGTTGTAAAGAAAGAAGTGCTGAAACTTCTGGATGCAGGTATGATTTACCCTATCTCTGATAGCTCGTGGGTAAGTCCTGTCCATGTGGTGCCTAAGAAAGGTGGAATGACGGTGGTGGCTAATGAGAAAAATGAATTGATTCCCACCCGTACCGTCACTGGTTGGAGGATGTGCATCGATTATCGGAGGTTAAATACCGCAACTAGGAAGGATCACTTCCCGTTACCATTTATGGATCAAATGATAGAGAGGTTGGCTGGCCAAGCCTTTTATTGCTTTCTGGATGGGTATTCGGGGTATAATCAAATTGCGGTGGCTCCGGAAGATCAAGAGAAGACTGCCTTCACTTGTCCGTTTGGTATCTTTGCGTATAGGAGAATGCCCTTTGGGCTGTGTAATGCGCCGGCGACCTTTCAAAGGTGTATGCTCTCCATCTTCTCTGACATGATAGAGAAGAACATCGAGGTATTTATGGACGACTTTTCTGTTTTCGGTAAGTCTTTTGATCAATGTTTAGTCCACCTAGATGCCGTCCTTAAAAGATGCACCGAAACTAACCTCATTTTAAATTGGGAAAAATGCCATTTCGTGGTAAACGAGGGTATAGTTTTGGGGCATAAGATAAGTGCTAAAGGCATAGAGGTGGACCAGGCGAAAATAGAGGTTATAGAGAAACTTCCCCCTCCTATAAATGTTAAAGGAGTGAGGAGTTTTCTGGGGCATGCTGGATTTTATCGGCGTTTCATTAAAGATTTTTCAAAAATTTCAAAGCCCCTTTGTAACCTCTTAGTCAAAGAAAATGATTTCAATTTTGATGATGAATGCTTAAAGGCTTTTTCTTTGATTAAAACCAAGTTGGTTACTGCACCAATAATCATTGCACCCGATTGGGATCTACCTTTTGAATTAATGTGTGATGCAAGTGATTACGCTGTTGGTGCAGTTTTAGGCCAACGCAAGAACAAATTTTTCCATGCAATTTATTACGCAAGCAAAGTTTTGAATGAAAATCAAGTAAATTATGCTACCACTGAGAAAGAATTGCTTGCGGTAATTTTTGCCTTGGAAAAATTTAGTTCTTACCTAATCGGCTCCAAAGTCATAGTGTTTACAGATCATGCAGCTCTGAAGTACCTCCTGACGAAAGGAGATTCCAAGCCTCGGCTGTTGAGGTGGATCCTTTTGCTACAAGAGTTTGATCTTGAAATTCGTGATAAAAAGGGAGTTGAGAATGTGGTGGCTGATCACCTCTCCCGGTTGGAAAATAAGGAGGTGACGAAGAAGGAAAAGGCCATCATGGCCGAGTTCCCGGATGAGCAGCTGTTCGCTGTTGAAGGGAGGCCTTGGTTCGCCGACATGGCGAACTACAAGGCTGGTAACATAGTGCCAGATGACTTGAACTCAGCCCAAAAGAAGAAGTTCTTCAAGGATTCAAACCACTATCTGTGGGATGATCCTTATTTGTTTAAGGTAAGCACTGACGGGTTGATTAGACGTTGTGTTGCAGGTGAAGAAGCAAATAGTATCATGTGGCATTGCCATAGCTCAGCTTATGGGGGCCACCATAGTGGAGAAAGAACCGCTGCAAAAATCTTGCAAAGTGGCTTCTGGTGGCCCACCTTGTTCAAGGACTGCCAAGACTTTGTGCGGCGGTGTGACAAATGCCAAAGGACAGGTAACATTTCTAAGAGGAATGAGATGCCCCTAACAGGAATACTTGAAATAGAACCATTTGATTGTTGGGGCATTGATTTTATGGGGCCTTTCCCTCCCTCTTACTCTTATCTTCATATTCTAGTTTGTGTCGATTATGTTACTAAGTGGGTTGAAGCGATACCATGTGTTACTAATGATACCAGAACTGTTGTCAATTTTCTCCAAAAGAATATTTTCACTAGGTTTGGAACACCTAGAGTCTTGATCAGTGATGGGGGGAAGCACTTTTGCAACAACCTTCTTGAAAATGTGCTAAAAAAGTATAACATCAGGCACAAAGTTGCAACTCCCTATCACCCACAAACTAGTGGTCAAGTAGAGGTTTCAAACCGTCAGTTGAAACAGATTCTAGAGAAGACAGTTGCGTCTAATAGGAAGGATTGGTCCAAAAAGTTAGATGACGCACTGTGGGCATATAGGACAGCCTTTAAGACTCACATTGGGTTTTCACCCTATTAACTAGTCTATGGTAAGGCTTGTCATCTTCCAGTCGAGTTAGAGCATAAAGCTTACTGGGCCATCAAGGCCTTAAATTTTGATCAAGTAGCTGCTGGTAAGAAAAGACTTTTGAAACTTAATGAACTTGAGGAGATGAGGCTTAGAGCGTATGAAAATGCGCTCATCTATAAAGCCAGGACTAAAAGGTATCATGACAAAAACTTAGTATCTAGGGAAATTAACTTTGGACAACTAGTTCTGTTATATAATTCCAGGTTGAAGCTGTTTCCTGGGAAGCTCAAGTCGAAGTGGTCTGGACCTTTCTTGGTCAAGAGCGTGTCACCATACGGAGCTGTTGAACTAATCACGTCGGAGGGTGACAGGAGTTTCAAAGTGAATGGACAAAGAGTTAAGCCATATCTGGGTGGCGACCTACCAAAAGAAAGGGTAGGGTTGATGCTGAAGGACCTGTAAAGGTCCGTAGTAGTCAAGCTAGTGACGGTAAAGAAGCGCTTTGTGGGAGGCAACCCACCTTTAGTTTTTTGCAGGTAATAGTTCTTTTATATTTTTTTTCGCATTTTATTGCTTTCAAAAAATCAAAAATACAAAAATATTTTCGCTGAAACGATCAGAGGAAGAAAAATTTCAAGTCCAATACTGGGCAAAAACGCGACGCGTTTTGGGCAAAACGTGCCACGTTTTTGCCACCTCTGAAGCATCTCAAAAACAAGCATTCTGTTTAGCAAAAACGTGTCACGCTGGCCAAAACGTGACACGTTTTCTGGGAACCAAATTTTTTCAAAAGAGTGGAGCGTGTCACGTTTCGCCCAAACGTGACACGTTTTTGGGTGGTTTCAAAAATTTTTGACCGTTACAAAACGAAAAACGTGACGCGTTTTTGGCCAAACGTGACACGTTTTTCTCCCCTATATATACCCTTCACACGAAAATCATCCCATTCACTTCCAAAAGTAGCCAAACTCTGTCAAAATTTCCCCAGAACCCTAACCTACGAACTTCTCCACTTTCTACACGAAAAACCTTCAACTTTCCATCTCCAAATCACCAAGACAGCCACAAAAATCACCATCAACATCATTAACCTCTCAAAATTCACCATCCTCACCTAACCTCAAAACCCTAATCTCAAACTTTCACCTTTCCTTTGACCTAACCCTAAACGTTCACCATGGTTGATACTAGGAAGAAAGGAAAAGCTCCACAAGCCAAAAAACCCAAAACCACCGCCAAACGCAAACAACCGGTTAAACCCACAGCCCCACCAGCCGTAACACCCACTCTAGCTTACCGTTTCCATGACATCAAGGCCCGTGACCGCTTCAAAGAAATCAGAAGTTATCGGGTGATACCAGAGAGGGGGTTCCTACTCCCTAAATTGTTAGGCAACCCTGAGTTTGAACAAATTATCACGACTCGAGGGTGGGACGGGCTGAATAATATGGTTTTCCAAGAGGCCAACAAGACCATGGCGCTTGAGTTTTATGCCAATGCTCGGTTCTCCGGGCGGCGGTATGAATCTTATGTGAGGGGAAAGACCATTGATTTCTCCCCTGAGGCTATCAATACCATGCTGAAGATCGTTCCTCCGGAACAATGTGATCTCAAGAGGAGGAGGGAGACATGTGCTAACTGGGACGAGGAAACGTGGGAAGAGGTGAAAGCCTTACTGTGTGTGGAGGGCGCTCAATGGCAGAAGAGCAGGAAGATGTTGCTGAAAGCTGATTTCAGGCCGGTTGCTAAGGCTTGGGCATCATTTGTGGTGCAAACATTAGAAGGTACTTCCTGTTCATCTGAGATTCCCTTATCTCGGGTGCATACTGTTGCTGCCATCATGGAGGGTAGCCCTATAAATGTTGGTGAATTGATTGCCAACAACATTGCTGAGTTTGTCCAAGGGAACAAGAAAGCCATCCCTCACATGAGCCTCATCAACTGGCTTTGTGAGGAAGCTGACTGCGAGTGCTACATCAATGACCTCGAGACAAAGATGATGAAGCCAATCACTGATAACTATATGGAGGTCTTTCTGAAGGATTATCTGGAGCGCATGCAGCAGTTGGGAGCTGAGGAGGAAGCAGGCCCTCAGCCTCAGCCACAACCACAACAGCCCCCGCTTCAGCCAGAGTTGGTGTCGGGAGAAGGAAGCAGCCAACAAGGTGCCCATGCACCTCTTCATCCCATGATGCTGGACTACATGTTCGGCCACTGCAACTGGATGAATAAGGTGTCAGACCAAGAGTATTGGAACTGTCCTAGGTTCGGGCCAGAGCTTACTGAGGCAGTCTGCCTCAACAGGAGAGCGATTACTGGGTCTTTTGACCGTTTTGATGGGTCCGAGGAGGCGATGGACCAATACTTTGATGTCACCAGAGGTCGTGCCCAAGCAAGAGAGCAGGAGATTAGGGCAGACTTTGCTGCTGGTGGTGCGAGGTCGAGGTCGCATTTTGGCGAAGACACCTATGAGGAGCAGAACCCGAGCACATGGATTGACCCGAACTTGATGCAGGATTGATGGGCTACTGATGGCTCATCTATTATTATTATTCTTTCTGTTTGTTTCAGCAGTTTTCCTTTCATTTTGATGTACTTTTTAATTTTATTTTCGAACAATTTGAAGTTTAATCAGTTGTATCCCCCTGTGATGTAATTGAGCCTGAACTTGTTTATTACTGATGAATTTATGTGTTTTATTGACCTTTTACAGTCTCGTAACAAATGTGTGCTCAAGTGATTTTTCCAAAAGTTCATAAGGAGGAGTGACTTGAGTAAAAGGCGAAGTGTACGGCAGTGCTAGGTAGTCACAACTCCCAGATATCATAACTGTAAGGTTCATGGCCAAATTTTCTTTTCCAAATTACTTATATAGAGTGTTCCATGCATCTACATTTCTAGAACTTGCATTGTTTCTTTTCTGTCGGTTGGTTTATGTCAAATACACACTGAGGCAAAAGTGCTTGGTCCTGTGAGCCTTTTGAAGCCTACCCTGATTATATTGCATTCATCCTTTTCTTAAACAAGTTGAGCCGGTAGGATAGAACTTTTTGTTCGGTGACAAACTACATTACAAACTTAGAGACTTGTAGGATTTATCCCATAATGTTTTTCTGAGTTAGGCATGATAGAATGTTGCTAAGGATTAAGTTTGGGGTTGCTTTTGGAATTTGCAACCAATTAAGTTTGGGGTGGGGGAACTAGAGAACAATACAAAAGAAAAAAATAAAGACATATAGACACTAAAAATGGTGTATATAAAAAAAAAAAAAAAAAAAAAGAGAATATAGAATGAAAAAGGGACAAAGACATTGAAAATCTGAGTAACTCCAAACTCGAATGTCCCGATGATGAATAATGTTCTCTAGCCCCATTTTGACTAAGAATTGTGTTCCATAGGTGAAAGATGATTGAAGTATGTTTTAACTGACGTAGGAGTGCCTAACTCACATTTTGTGTAGCCTACTTATCCAAATATCATCCCACCTTCACCTAAGCCCCGTTATAACCCTTAAAGACCTCAAAGTGTGTATTGATATTGACTTTAATTGACGTTTAGAAACTTTTCAAGCGTATGGTAATATGTAGCTTTGCATGTGATTGAGTGTGAACCCTATTCATTTTGTGCGTGGAGTTGTGAATTGGTGGATGCATTCAAGTCAAACTAGCTCACCTTTAGCTAGTAAGGAGATGAACTTTTTGGATTACCATCACTTGAGCAGGTACTTGTTATTTTACTGTCAACTGTCAATCTTCCATGTAAATTCCTTGGGGACAAGGAATGGTTTAAGTTTGGGGTTGTGATGACATGCTGTCATTACGTAATTTCTATGTATATTTTATCATTTTATGGAGTCACAAAGCAACTTAAGCAGCAAGAAACGCATGAAAAGCAAGAAAAAGCAAGAAAACTGAAGAATGGTGCAAGTCACAAAAACGTGTCACGCTTGCTAAAAAACGTGACACGTTTTCACAAGTCAGAGAGCATGTTTTGAGAAGAAAGAAGAACGTGTCACGTTGGCAAAAACGTGACACGTTTTGTGAAACCCTAATTTGGTTACTTGCTACTGAAGGAAAAAAAACGTGACACGTTTTGGGCGAATTTCTGGGCCTATTTAAGCTGAAGTCTTTTCCGAAAACGAGGGTTACGAATCTTGGAGAGGAAAGTGCGATTTTGACATCAAGGCTACTGCAAGGAGGACGATTTCTTCATCCTTTTACCAGTTACATGTATGTATTATTGATTCAATTGATTATGCTATTTGTAAACATTGTTATGAGTAGCTAAATCTCTTAGAGATTGGATCCGAGATGATTCTGTGTAAACCCTAATTGATCTTATGTTGCTGTGATAAAACTCTATTCCATATTAATGATTATTTAAGTCTTTATTCAATTCAATTGTTCTTAATGCTTTTTATATCCTGATCAAATATAAATATGTTTTCGTGAGAATGAATGACTACTGACCCTAGCTTTCAACTTAGACTTAATTGAATTGTTCTAATAAACATGGTTAGTCTAGGAATGGATAATCGTTTATTAGTGATATTAGGTTAACGTGTTTAAACCTTCAAGAATTATTAGACCACCTAAGGAATTAGGGGTTGTAGTTTAAGAAGAGGGTCCTAACTCAAGGGATTGATTAGGGCTATTTTGTTAACTATCGTGGGACTTAAAGAACCATTAATAAGAATAGAGTACAGTAACCAATTAGGGGAGACGTAGAGGATTCGACGATCCGATCTCATCTCTCTCCATATTTTCTAAACAAACTTTATCATTTTGTTGTTTTTGTTATTAAAACAAACAAATCTACCGCCTAGTGGCAAAACTATAATAACCTTTAAACATCCTATTGCATAACGAAATTAACTTATTGCTATTAAAAACAATCCTCGTGGGATCGATATTTTACTACTTCGATAGTATTTGGTGCACTTGCCAAAACGTCTATCAGGCATCATAAGGTTTAGGGCGACTCTGCTGGCCCTTAGCTTTCCTATCATTCACTACCTTGTAGTGAGCCTTAGTATCCTCCTCATATATTCTACAGCTACTCACCAATTCGGAAAAGTCGCGGATCTTCTGATAACCGATAGCCCTCTTGATATCAGCGCGCAACCCGTTCTCAAACTTGATGCATTTTGAAAACTCAGCCGTCTCGGGTGCATAATGCGGATAGAACTTAGCCAACTCCACAAACTTGGCCGCATACTCGGTCACCGACATGTTCCCTTGCTTAAGCTCCAGGAACTCTATCTCTTTCTTCCCACGGACATCTTCTGGGAAGTATCTGTTAAGGAACTCCCTCGTGAAAACAGCCCACGTCACCACGGCTCCATCTTGCTCCAAAATAGGTAGGAGACTAACCCACCAATCATCAGCCTCCTCCGCGAGCATATGCGTGCCAAAACGCACCTTCTGCACATCATCACATTGCATGACTCTGAAGATCCTCTCTACTTCCTTGAGCCATGTTTGAGCCCCATCTGGATCATAGCGCCCCTTGAAGGTAGGCGGGTGATTCCTCAGAAAGGTCTCCAACATCCTTGTCCCGTCGTTTCCACCAGCGTTGTTCTGATTACCCACAGCATTTGCCATTGCTTCCAAAGCAGCAGCAAGAGCAGCATCATTTCTACCAGCCATCTTAATTCTCTGGAAACAAACATAAGTCAGAATAATACAATAATATTATTCTAACTCTAAGACAACGTCACTCGACTCTCTACTTGGCCGGACGGACCGACCTGCTCTGATACCAATTGTAACACCCCAATTTCCCATCTTAAAAATTTCATTAAATAATCATATAAAATCAGAGTACTTCTCAAAGGAGTGTCACATTTCTTCTTTAAAAACAACTTGGATAATAATTTATCAAATTACAAAAACATTCAATTAAGCAGCGGAATTCAAATAGTCTCATCTCATAAATAGTCTTGGCTTAAAACCATCAAACGTCTCAAAACATTATTATTTCAACATCACTGAAAGTCAACATTTAATCAAACATGATACATAAAGGAATAGACTCTACAAAAGACCCCATCCCGTTACGTATCAAAGCAACCCTACTTCACACATCCTCGCATCAACGCATCTAAGACTGGGTACCTGCACTTGCCCACAAGGCGGCAATTCCAGCAGAAGGGGTGAGATTCACAACAATAATATTAATATATAAATCAAACGTCAAGATTAACAATCATAAATCCAACTCATCACATATACATTATAGCACATCATAACATCATCATAAGCATCATCATAACAACATCATATCAAGCATCAACGTCTCAAAACATCATCTCATATATGTCACAATTGACTCGACTAAATGCAACACCTAACGTCTCAACATCATGCATGTGGTACCATATGATTATAGCATTAATATGCTTCACCGTCGCTTTGAGCAAATGCTCCACCGTCGCTTTGAGCATAAAGCTCCACCGTCTCATATATATGCAAATGCATGGACTCGTCGTTTAACAACTTAATACACCGTCTCAAGACCATCATTCATAATACAACACTGACACATGCAGGTATAATAGTTACATGGCAGACATCATCTCACTAATCATATACATCGCAACGCGTATCATCATCATAATCACATATCATCATATTTAACCATCACTTATATTCAACCATATATCATTTATTAACAGCTCAAGTAAATCATCAGCAATCATCTTTACAGAATACATTAAAGGGTATAAAACCTCGCTAACACTACCCAAAGGGCTCCTCTCAAAGTCCCATGCGAAACAGATCGCAAAACAAACAAACAGTCCTGAACCATCTAACTCGCCACGGCGAGTGCAACTGCTCACCACAGGCGAGTACTCACATCAGCTCACTCGCCAAAGGCGAGTTGGGGGCGAGCTGGAGGCGAGAAATACTGGGTGCTTCGGCCTTTTTGACATTTTTCACCAAAAATCCTCATTTTAAGCTCTCTAAATCTAATTTGACCAAACCAACTTCACAGGTCATCTCTATAAATATAAGGGCACTCAAAACCATCTAAAGTTTGGCAAAAATCCTAAGTTTAAGGGTCAAGCTCGCCACGGCGAGCTATACTGCTCGCCTCGCGAGCAACCAAGGGTTACTCGCCACGGCGAGTGATCACTCGCCACAGGCGAGCGATCTCAGAACCACTACGGTTTCAGTCCAATTCACACCAATTCATCCCAAAACTCTCATGTTAAGCCTCTAATTCATCAACAATGTTGTCCTAGGGGATAATCTAGGTTCTGTAACACATTTCTACAGCAATGCAACACATTCTCACATCAAATTCATCAAATTCATCAAACCCTAATTCTCAAAACTTCTCTCAATTCTTCCCAATCTCTAAGCTAATCAAGAACAGATGATTTAACATTAAGATTACTGAAGTTAGGCTCACCCTTACCTGGACAATTGTGCAGAATTGGAACCTAGCTTTCTCTTCTCTCTTGACCGTTCTTCTTCTCTTTTCTCAATTGCCTGTACGCGTTCTCAAAAGTTCCTTTCTTAACCTACTTCTCTTATATACTCCCTCCCAACTTAATTAATTCTCTCTTAACCCACACAACTCTTCTTAATTATAAATATAACCCCATCTCTTAAAATTCTATATTTTTCCACCAAATCTATTTATTTACCAAATAAATATCCATATAAACATCACTTATATTATTTTATTAAACAATAAAATAATAACACGTCACACGTCACAAATACGTCACATATACGTCACAAATACGTCACATAATCATCAAAATCCATATAATATATAAACATATACCATATCATCTAATAAAATAATTAAATAATTAAAGAGGGCGTTACAGTCAACTCTAGAAACTCAATCTCTTTCTTACCTCGGACGTCTTCCGGAAAATACCTATTCAGGAACTCCCTCCTGAACACAGCCTGTAACGCCCACTTTCGTTTTATTATTTATTTAAATCGAGTTTAGGCGATTATATTATATTTATATAATATATGTGTGATTTTGGTATGTTTTGGTGATTTTGGATGATTTAGTTGATGTTGTGATAAGTTATGAATTTTGTGGATTTGGTAAGATTAAGATACTTATTTTATTGTTAAATAAAATAAGATTTGAAAATAAAATAAAATATTTAGTTGTGGGTTAGTTTTGGATTTTAGAGAGTTATGTGGGAGAAAGAGTAAATAAGATAAGATTTGTTGGGAGTATAAATAGGGAAGTTAGGTTTAGAAAGTGCCAGTATGCGTATCAGACTTTTGGAAAAGAGAGAAAACGCATAAGAAGGGAGAAGACTAAGTGAAGTGCTGCGATTTCTTCTAAACCAGGTAAGGGTGAGATTAATAACTCAGTAATGTTAATTAACGTAATTCTGATGATTAGTTAGCAAGAATTATGATTGAATTGGAAAAGTGAAAACTAGGTCAAATCCCTAGAATTGATGAATTGAACGGTAGGAATTGGTTTATTTGATGTAGGAATGGGTTACAGAACCTAGAATATGGTTAATGTTGTTATTTCAGTCGTATTTGGGGCTTAACATGATGAAAAATAGGATTTGGGGTGGAAAAGTTTGTAATCCCGTAGTCTGTTCTGACGTCGTTTCGCCAGGCGGAGTCGTATCTCGCCATGGCGAACATACCTTCATCGCCCGCCAGGCGAGATTTAGCTCGCCATGGCGACGGACCTGAAACATTCCGCCAGGCGAGATTTAGCTCGCCATGGCGACGCACCTGTAACGTTTCGCCAGGCAAGAAATCCCTCTGCCATGGCGAGAGAGACCTGTAATCTCTCGCCAGGCCAGGAATTGAGCTCGCCATGGCGAGATGTGCTGTGACAGAATGTCACGTTTTCTATGTTAATGCAATCTGTTTCGCACAAGACTTTGAGAGAGGATCCCTAAGTGTTAGAGAGACCCAATGGTAATATTGAGAGCAATCTGTAGAGCTGTTTGAGATAGGACAATGTTAATTGAGCATTAGTTTAAGTATTACGCATTATGTAAGTTATGAATAGTTTATGATCCCATTGTTTGTAATTGGTATAATAATATCATTCTGATTTGAGATGTGATTATGCTGCTGTTGTTATTAAACTAAGTGCATGATTTCTATATATATGATGAATAAGATGTTGTTTAGCTCCAAATTCTTGGATGCATAATGATAAGATGATTAAGGTGTTTTGTTGATTAGAGTCCATGCATTAGCATTCATTGAGCTTAGTCCTCACCATGATAGGAGCTTTGTCCTCCCCACGATTAATAGGAGCTTTGTCCTCCGCACGTTTTAAAGTATATTAATACTTATGATGAAGTTTGGTACCACATGCATATAAGGGTCTAAGAGCATTGTCGCATTGTCATGTCTAAGATGCTATGTTATTGATGATGATTGAATATGTGATTACGTGATAACTGTTTATCATTTAAGTGAAGTTGATTAAGAATGTTATGATGTTAATTATGATTTGAATTATATTGATTAATATTATTTGTTATGAAATCTCATCCCTTCTGTTGGAATTGCCGCCTTGTGAGCAAGTGCAGGTGATCATGCTTAGTGTGCTGTTGCTTTCCGTGAGTGGCCTTGCCTCACTGTGTCGTCTAGGTCGCTCTGATACGTAATGGGATGGGGTTATCTGCTATGCATGCTTCATTCTTTTACGTGAACCTTTATGTTATTTTTCCATAATGAAACTAATTCTTTGAGATTTTAATCGGGGCCTGCGTGCCAAAACGTTTTACGGTTTATGAAATAATTTCCGCTGCAATGTTTTGAAGTTATCTGGTTAAATTATTATTTAACTATTTTCGGATTACGTTATATGTGATATCCTGTTGTTTGATGTGTACTCTGATAAATGTTTTAAGAAATTTTTATGTTGGGAAAACGGGGTGTTACAATTGGTATCAGAACAAGTCGGTCTGTCCGGCCAATTAGAGAGTCGTATTGAGTCTTAGTAATATTTGTATTACTAATCTTATGTTGTTGTTACTGCTTGTTGTAGAATATCAGAATGGCTGGAAGGAACGATACTGCGTTAGCTGCTGCTCTACAAGCTGTTGCCCAAGCTGTGGGACAACAACCTAACGCGAATGCTGGTGTGAATGCTGAGACTAGGATGTTGGAGACTTTCATGAGGAATCACCCTCCAACTTTTAAAGGGAGGTATGACCCCGATGGAGCCCAGACGTGGCTTAAGGAGATTGAGAGGATTTTCCGGGTGATGCAGTGCACCGAAGTTCAGCAAGTGCGCTTTGGTACACATCAGCTATCCGAGGAAGCCGATGATTGGTAGGTTAGCTTGTTACCTAGCCTTGAGCAAGATGGAGCTGTTGTGACTTGGGCTGTGTTCAGGAGAGAGTTCCTGAGGAGATACTTTCCAGAAGATGTTCGCGGGAAGAAAGAGATCGAGCTCCTTGAGCTGAAGCAAGGAAATATGTCAGTGACAGAGTATGCCGCCTAGTTTGTGGAGTTGGCCGAGTTCTACCCGCACTATGCTGCCGAGACTGCTGAGTTTTCGAAGTGTATCAAGTTTGAGAACGGTTTGAGGCCCGACATTAAGAGGGCGATTGGGTACCAACAGATTCGAGTTTTTCCGGATTTGGTTAATAGCTGCAGAATATATGAAGAGGATACCAAGGCTCACTACAAGGTAGTGAATGATAGGAAAGCTAAGGGCCAACAGAGTCGTCCTAAGCCGTACAGTGCTCCTGCTGATAAAGGGAAACAAAGGATGGTTGTTGATAGGCAGCCCAGGAAGAAGGATGCCCCTTCAGAGATTGTGTGTTTCAACTGTGGTGTGAAAGGCCACAAGAGCAATGTTTGTCCTGAAGAGATTAAGAAATGTGTCAGGTGTGGCAAGAAGGGTCATATTGTAGCTGATTGCAAGCGTAATGATATTGTGTGCTTCAATTGCAATGAAGAGGGTCCTATTGGTTCCCAGTGCAAGCAGCCGAAGAGGGCGCCTACTACGGGTCGAGTTTTTGCCCTGACTAGTACTCAGACAGATAGTGAGGATCGTTTGATCAGAGGTACTTGTTATATTAATAATACTCCTTTAGTTGTTATTATTGATACTGGTGCTACGAATTGCTTTATTTCTTTAGACTGTGTTTCTGCTTTGGGTCTTAATGTGTCTGATATGAATGGAGAGATGGTTGTCGAAACTCCAGCTAAGGGTTCGGTGACTACTTCTCTCGTATGTTTGAATTGTCCTTTGTCTATGTTTGGTCGCGATTTTGGGATGGATTTAGTTTGTCTACCTTTAAGCGGTATGGATGTAATTCTGGGTATGAATTGGTTAGAGTACAACCACGTTCTTATCAATTGTTTTAGCAAGACGGTGCATTTCTCGTCCGCTAAAGAGGAAAGTGGTGCCGAGTTCTTATCTACTAAGCAGCTGAAGTAACTAGAACGTGATGGTATGTTGATGTTTTCGTTGATGGCTTCTTTATCTTTAGAGAATCAAGCGGTGATCGATAAACTACAAGTGGTATGCGACTTTCCTGAAGTTTTCCCAGATGAAATTCCTGATGTGCCTCCAGAGAGGGAAGTCGAGTTTTCTATTGATCTTGTTCCTGGAACGAAGCCGGTGTCGATGGCACCTTATCGGATGTCTGCTTCCGAATTAGCTGAGTTGAAGAAACAGTTAGAAGATTTGCTCGAGAAGAAATTTGTTAAACCAAGTGTTTCACCTTGGGGGGCTCCAGTTTTGCTAGTAAAGAAGAAAGATGGTAGTATGAGGCTATGTATTGATTATCGATAGTTGAACAAGGTAACTATCAAGAATAGATATCCACTTCCGAGAATTGATGATTTGATGGATCAGTTAGTGGGTGCACGTGTTTTCAGCAATATTGATTTGAGGTCAGGTTATCACCAGATTAAAGTAAAAGATGAAGATATGCAGAAGACAGCTTTCAGAACGCATTATGGTCACTATGAGTACAAGGTTATGCCTTTTGGAGTTACTAATGCACCTGGAGTGTTTATGGAGTATATGAATCGCATCTTCCATGCATTTTTAGATCGGTTTGTAATGGTGTTCATTGATGATATTCTGATTTACTCCAAGACTGAGGAAGAACATGCTGATCATTTGAAGATTGTCTTGCAAGTGTTGAAGGAGAAGAAACTTTATGCTAAATTTTCTAAGTGTGAGTTCTGGTTAAAGGATGTAAGTTTTTTGGGCCATGTTAATTCTGGTGATGGTATTGCAGTGGATCCGTCTAAAATTGAGGCCGTGTCGCAATGGGAGACCCCGAAGTCAGTTACTGAGACTAGAAGCTTCTTGGGTTTAGCTGGTTACTATAGATGGTTTATTGAAGGATTTTCCAAGTTAGCTCTCCCGTTAACCCAGTTGACTTGTAAAGGTAAAGCTTTTGTGTGGGATGTTCATTGTGAGAACAGTTTCAACGATTTGAAGAAGCGTTTGACAACTGCTCCAGTTCTGATTTTGCCGAAGTCCGATGAACCTTTTGTGGTATATTGTGATGCGTCCAAATTGGGTTTAGGAGGTGTGCTTATGCAGGAAGGTAAAGTGGTAGCTTATGCTTCAAGACAGTTGAGGATTCATGAGAAGAACTACCCGACACATGATTTGGAATTGGCGGCTGTGGTCTTTGTATTGAAAATATGGAGACATTACTTGTATGGTGCGAGGTTTGAAGTGTTTAGTGATCACAAGAGCTTAAAGTATCTGTCCGACCAGAAGGAATTGAATATGAGGCAGAGAAGATGGCTTGAATTGTTGAAGGATTTTGACTTTGGGTTGAATTATCATCCGGGTAAAGCTAATGTGGTAGCAGATGCCTTGAGTAGGAAGACCTTGCATATGTCAGCTATGATGGTTAGAGAGTTCGAATTACTTGAACAGTTTAGATATTTGAGTTTAGTCTGTGAAAGGACACCTCAGAGTGTTAAGTTGGGAATGCTGAAGATTGATAGCGACTTTTTGATGAGTATCAAAAACGCGCAGAAAGAAGATGTCAAGTTTGTGGACTTGTTAGTTGCTAGCAATCGGACTGAAGATAGTGATTTTCAAGTCGATGATCAAGGAGTGTTGAGATTCCGAGGTAGGATTTGCATTCCCGACAATGAAGAAATTAAGAAGATGATTCTTGAGGAGAGTCACAGAAGTAGCTTGAGTATTCATCCGGGAGCTACGAAGATGTATCATGATTTGAAGAAGTTGTTTTGGTGGTCTGGATTGAAGCGAGATGTGGCACAGTTTGTGTATTCCTGTTTAGTTTGTCAGAAGTCAAAGATTGAGCATCAGAAACCGGCTGGCATGATGGTATCTTTAGATGTGCCAGAGTGGAAATGGGATAGTATATCCATGGATTTTGTGATGAGTTTGCCGAATACTCTTAGAGGGAACGACGCAATTTGGGTTATTGTTGATAGATTGACGAAGTCGGCTCATTTTCTACCGATTAATATTGGTTTTCCTGTTGCCCAGTTGGAAGAGATTTATATCAAGGAGATTGTGAGGTTGCATGGTGTTCCTTCGAGCATTGTATCCGATAGAGATCCAAGATTTACTTCTAGATTTTGGAAAAGTTTGCAAGAGGCCTTGGGTTCTAAGTTGAGGTTGAGTTCGGCGTATCTCCCGCAGACAGATGGTCAGTCGGAGAGGACAATTCAGTCGCTAGAGGATTTGTTGAGGGTTTGTGTTCTTGAGCAAGGAGGAACTTGGGATAGTCATCTTCCGTTAATCGAGTTTACATACAATAATAGTTATCATTCTACTATTGGAATGGCACCTTTTGAGGCTTTGTATGGTCGAAGGTGCATAACTCTGTTGTGTTGGTTTGAGTCAGGTGAAAGAGTGGTCTTAGGACCGGAAATTGTTCAGCAAACTACTGAGAAAGTTAAGATGATTCAAGAGAAGATGAAAGCGTCGCAGAGTCGACAGAAGAGTTACCATGATAAGCGAAGGAAAGATCTTGAGTTTCAGGAAGGAGACCACGTGTTTTTGAGAGTCACTCCTGTGACTGGTGTTGGACATGCTATGAAGTCAAAGAAGTTGACTCCAAGATTTATTGGTCCGTATCAGATATCGGAAAGAGTTGGGACGGTGGCGTACCGAGTTGGACTACCACCGCATCTGTCGAATTTGCATGATGTTTTTCACGTGTCGCAACTTCGGAAGTATGTTCCGGATCCATCTCATGTGATCCAGAGTGATGATGTGCAAGTTAGAGACAACCTTACGGTGGAGACTTTACCAGTAAGGATTGATGATCGGAAAGTGAAAACGTTGAGGGGCAAAGAGATACCTCTCGTTAGAGTCGTTTGGACGGGAACGACTGGTGAAAGCTTGACGTGGGAGCTTGAGAGTAAGATCCTGGAGTCTTATCCAGAGTTGTTTGCTTGAGGTAAATTTTCGAGGACGAAAATCTTTTAAGTGGGGGAGAGTTGTAACGCCCACTTTCGTTTTATTATTTATTTAAATCGAGTTTAGGCGATTATATTATATTTATATAATATATGTGTGATTTTGGTATGTTTTGGTGATTTTGGATGATTTAGTTGATGTTGTGATAAGTTAAGAATTTTGTGGATTTGATAAGATTAAGAGACTTATTTTATTGTTAAATAAAATAAGATTTGAAAATAAAATAAAATATTTAGTTGTGGGTTAGTTTTGGATTTTAGAGAGTTATGTGGGAGAAAGAGTAAATAAGATAAGATTTGTTGGGAGTATAAATAGGGAAGTTAGGTTTAGAAAGTGCCAGTACGCGTATCAGACTTTTGGAAAAGAGAGAAAACGCATAAGAAGGGAGAAGACCAAGTGAAGTGCTGCGATTTCTTCTAAACCAGGTAAGGGTGAGATTAATAACTCAGTAATGTTAATTAACGTAATTCTGATGATTAGTTAGCAAGAATTAGGATTGAATTGGAAAAGTGAAAACTAGGTCAAATCCCTAGAATTGATGAATTGAACGGTAGGAATTGGTTTATTTGATGTAGGAATGGGTTACAGAACCTAGAATATGTTTAATGTTGTTATTTCAGTCGTATTTGGGGCTTAACATGATGAAAAATAGGATTTGGGGTGGAAAAGTTCGTAATCCCGTAGTCTGTTCTGACGTCGTTTCGCCAGGCGGAGTCGTATCTCGCCATGGCGAACATACCTTCATCGCCCGCCAGGCGAGATTTAGCTTGCCATGGCGACGGACCTGAAACATTCCGCCAGGCGAGATTTAGCTCGCCATGGCGACGCACCTGTAACGTTTCGCCAGGCAAGAAATCCCTCTGCCATGGTGAGAGAGACCTGTAATCTCTCGCCAGGCCAGCAATTGAGCTCGCCATGGCGAGATGTGCTGTGACAGAATGTCACGTTTTCTATGTAAATGCAATCTGTTTCACACAAGACTTTGAGAGAGAATCCCTAAGTGTTAGAGAGACCCAATGGTAATATTGAGAGCAATCTGTAGAGATGTTTGAGATAGGACAATGTTAATTGAGCATTAGTTTAAGTATTACGCATTATGTAAGTTATGAATAAAGTTTATGATCCCATTGTTTGTAATTGGTATAATAATATCATTCTGATTTGAGATGTGATTATGTTGTTGTTGTTATTAAACTAAGTGCATGATGTCTATATATATGATGAATAAGATGTTGTTTAGCTCCAAATTCTTGGATGCATAATGATAAGATGATTAAGGTGTTTTGTTGATTAGAGTCCATGCATTAGCATTCATTGAGCTTAGTCCTCACCATGATAGGAGCTTTGTCCTCTGCACGTTTTAAAGTATATTAATACTTATGATGAAGTTTGGTACCACATGCATATAAGGGTCTAAGAGCATTGTCGCATTGTCATGTCTAAGATGCTATGTTATTGATGATGATTGAATATGTGATTACGTGATAACTGTTTATCATTTAAGTGAAGTTGATTAAGAATGTTATGATGTTAATTATGATTTGAATTATATTGATTAATATTATTTGTTATGAAATCCCACCCCTTCTGTTGGAATTGCCGCCTTGTGGGCAAGTGCAGGTGATCGTGCTTAGTATGCTGTTGCTTTTTGTGAGTGGCCTTGCCTCACTGTGTCGTCTAGGTCGCTCTGATACGTAACGGGATGGGGTTATCTTCTATGCATGCTTCATTCTTTTACGTGAACCTTTATGTTATTTTTCCATAATGAAACTAATTCTTTGAGATTTTGATCGGGGCCTGCGTGCCAAAACGTTTTACGGTTTATGAAATAATTTCCGCTGCAATGTTTTGAAGTTATCTGGTTAAATTATTATTTAACTATTTTCGGATTATGTTATATGTGATATCCCGTTGTTTGATGTGTACTCTGATAAATGTTTTAAGAAATTTTCATGTTGGGAAAACGGGGTGTTACACAGCCCAGGTCACAACAGCACCGTCTTGTTCAAGCACAGGCAAAAGACTCACCCACCAATCATCTGCCTCTTCAATCAACATGTGCGTACCAAACCGCACCTTCTAAACTTCACTGCACTGCATTACTCTGAAAATCCTCTCAACCTCTTTGAGCCACATCTGAGCTCCATCAGGGTCATACCTCCCCTTGAATGTTGGCGGATGGTTCCTCAGGAAAGTTTCCAACATCCTCACACCTTCGTTCCCAGCACCAACATTTGGCTGTTGTTCCACAGCTTGAGCAACAGCTTCCAAGGCAGCAGCGATCACGGCATCATTCCTTCCAGCCATCTCAGAATTCTACACGACAAACCACGATCAACACAACACAAGGCAGTAATAAACTAACACACGACTCAACAAGACTCTCTATTTGGCCGAACGGACCGACCTGCTCTGATACCAATTGTAACACCCCGTTCACCCAACATCATAATATAACATATAAATCAGAGTTATTCATCAACAACGAAGTGCTACACTACCATTTTCTACATCTCATAAATAGGTTAGACGTTATTTAACAAAATCTTCAACATTTATAATTCAACACATTTGCAGCGGAAAATTATTTCGTTAATTCAACATCGTAAACATCAACATAATCCAACAATATCTTGGCACAAAGGCCTTAACAAATTCTCCTTCAATACTAAAACAACATAAAGGTCAACATTGATACATAAAGGAATGACAATAATTCAACATGTTATATCCCCATCTCGTTACGTATCAGAGCCCTACGACACAATGTGAGGAGTCTTCTCACAACAGCTAAACTTCTACTAATCTTGATCACCTGCAAGTTACCCACGTAAAGAGGCAACATTTTCAAGCACAAGGGGTGAGATTCTCATACAAAAATAATAGATAAATATTTCATCAATGAATTCAACACCGTATTAGCATCATCATATCATTATATATATAACAAAAATCAACAGTTTAACTAGCATTTAAATATCATCCAACAACAACAACAATAACGTCCACCGACAACGACAACAACGACAACAATGACATATACAATGCCCACCGACATATGCAACAACCACCGACACCGACAACAACGACAACGACAATGTCCACCGACAAAGACAACAACGAGTCATGTACTATGCATGTGGTACCATACTAACGTGTTTGAATGCTAAACATTCCAGGACAATAGTCCTCACCGCTTTTGAACGTCAAGGAGTTCCAGAGCATAAGCTCTCACCACGACAACAACCGATTATGCATACGACTACACTAGCAACAACCACCAACACTGACTATGCATACGACTATGTATGACTTCACCACGACAACTCAATAATACCATAATAATTTCATTCATCAAGAATTTTTTAAAGGATTGATTACCTATACAAAGGTTATCCAAATTAAAATAAATATTTAAGAATGCTCCGAAAGATCCCCTTAATGTATAAACCAAAGATCAAAAGTGGCTGACAAATGACCAGTTCGCTTAAGCGAAGGGCTGGTCGCTTAAGAGACCTCAACGCCGAAGGTTGGAGTTTTGCTCGCTTGTCACTCGCTTGGGCTTCGCTTAAGCGACGCATATTCTGGAAAATCTGGGCAACTACGATGAATGCTCGCTTAAGCGACGGGTCGTTCGCTTAAGCGACGCATCATCTGGGCAGCACAAAACCTACGAATTTTCTAACTCTTTTTCATCCAAAAACCCATTTTAAACCCTTGATTTCCCAAAATATGTATTGACAGATGTTTACAGGCACAAATTACAACAGATACATCATCAGGAACATAAAACAACATTAACAACAGCAATTCAATCACTTTCATCAATTACATAAAAACTTCTCCATTTTCTTCATTAACCTAATTCTCCCCAAATTATGATTCCATCATTGTATTATGACATCTAAAGGATGAATTAAACACAACTAACATAATCTCTATAACTCTTATTCCTTTTCATCTCAAATCATCACATTCACTATTTTTCCCCAAAATTCTACCAAAACCCATGTTGAATCAGAATCAGAAATATAACCTATATTATTGTATAATAATCTCACCCATACCTTAATTGATGAATCAAACTCTACAGCAAGGCACTTCTCTTCCTCTTGGCTCTTCTCCCTTGTTCTTGGTTTTTCTTCTCTTTTTCTCCCAAAAACTCAAAGTACGTTAAACTCTTTCTGACTTCCTTTCTCAATTCTCACTAATATTCTCTTAACTCCTCCTAACTCCTAATAACTCCCTTTTAACTTCTTTTTATTAAATATAACCCCCCAAAACTTCTAAATATTTATTATTCTCACCAAAACTAATAATTACTATAATAAACCATATAATAACATACACCACACCATAAAATCACATATTAATATTTAACTAATACACCAAGACACTAAATAAAACCAGAATAAAATAAATAACGACTAGGGCGTTACATCCGCCGAGTCTGGCGCGGTGGCCGGCGAGCCCTAGCGGCTGCGCCGCCGCGCTGGAAACTGGAAAACAATTTTCTTTTTATATTTTTTTTGCTTTTCTCTACTATTTCCTACCCGTTAACCGATTCTGAACTTAAAAATCCCCGCAGATGTACGTATTGTTCTAGATCTACATAAAAATAAAAAGAGAGAAAGAAAAGAAACTACCTCCGATTCCTTAGTTGCATTCGGTGGTGAGGGTTTTAGTTGGGTTTGTACCGCGTGTCTGTGCTGTTGTGATTTGTGTGTTTCTGTGTGTGTGTCTGTGTTGTTGGGGTGTGCCGTGGTGGCCGGTTCGGTTGTGTTGTGTGATGCAGGTTTTTTGAAATTCGGCTCTGGTGACTGTGTGATTGTGGTATTGTGTTCGGTTGTGTTGATTGTTCAATTGGAAACTTGTGTGTAAAATTCGGCCTCCTCATAGGTGTGTTTGCCGGTTTGTTTTATACTGTTTTGAGTAGGGTTATTAACATGGAACTGAATCCCCTGCTTTTGGATGATATGGATGCCATGTTCCTGAACTCGAGGAGGAGAAGGAGATAACTGTTGAAAACTTTGCTATAGGCGTGTACTTGGACTACTTTTAGACTGATCCGGACTCATCACAATAAAAATGACTAAATGGATATACATAAACGTTTTTCGGGTTTGGACAATTTAAAAAAAAAAAAGAAATAATAAAATGACAGTGATTAAAATTTAATTAACTAAATAAAGAAAAATAAAGCTAAAAACTAAAAATTATAAAATTAACTAAAAGATGGAAATAGATTAAGAATAAAAATAAAATAAAAATAAAGAGAGAAGAGGGCCCGACTCGGAACCAAAAAATGTGGTATTTTAAAATACCTCTCTGCCAAAATTTCGTTCAAAAAGTTGGAGATCAATCCGGGTTAGACGACGCGTGTTAGTGGTGTCTTGGGTCAAAAATTGTGTAACACCCCGTTTCCCAAAATGACATAATAATATGCAACAATCATCAGAGTTCAACAAACAACGGAGTATTACATCTACTTTTCAAATTATTTTAATAGAATATAAAAACTATTTAAAAACATCAACAAATTTCATCATATTAAAATTCTGTAGCGGAAAATCTTTAATTCAAAACATCAACATCAAATCCACTACAAGTAAGTTCTTAGCACAAAGGCCTTAACATCAATAAGAATTATTCATTAACAGAATCCTCAACAACATGGTTCAACAAGTGATACATAAGGAATGAAGAATTAAACATGCAATATTCCCATCCCGTTACGCATCAGAGCCCTAGACACAAGAGCCAACAACCTACAAGCCTTCAATACCTGCACTTGCCCACAAGGCGGCAATTCCAGCAGAAGGGGTGTGTTCACAAAACAAAGTAATATATATAATATATGAATCAATCAAATAAATTGATAATAATCAACAACTTCAATATCAACCATCAGCAGCATAAACAATAAAAATCAGCTCCACATTATCATTAGAATTCTTCTTGATTAATAACAACGACAACACACTTGCGACGACACCTCACCCACAACAACTCTACAGGACTCCATCAACAACTAATGCAAGACTCCATCAACAACTAATGCATTATGCATATGTGGTACCATACTACGCGCGTTGAATGCTAAGCATTCCAGGGCATAAGCCCCCAACAATTTTGGATGGTTAAAGCATCCCAGAGCATAAGCCCCCAACAGGTGAATGACTAGCATTCCAGGGCATAAGCCCTCAACGGTTGAATGTATAAAACATTCCAGGGCATAAGCCCCCAACGATGCAAATGAGTTATGAATGACTCAATGGTGTATATCTGCATACAACTCTACGACAACTAATGGTGCATATCAGCATGCAACCAACAACAACAACGACTAGGACATCCTCCCCAACTAGACACAACCACTCAACATCAAGGACAACTTCAATTTAACAAAACATGCTTATTTTCATATAAACATACATTAATCCATCATATTCATCGTCATATATAAGTTTTATTGTCCAAACAATTCTTAATAAATCCAATAAACAAATTAGGAAGCGTAGGTTTGGGTTTGGAACACTTTAGGAACCTCTCAAAATGGGTCGCACAGGACCCAACTCGCTTAAGCGAGCAGCTGCTCGCTTGAGTGAACAAAAAGACGTAAGTTAGAGTTTGGTTCTCTTGAAGCTCGCTTACGGTTCGCTTAAGCGAACGGCCAATTTTCTAAAATCTGGGCAAAGTCTGGCGTCTCTCGCTTAAGCGACGGGAATTTCGCTTAAGCGACGCAAATGACGAAAGTTGGGATTTCGCTCGCTTAGCGTTCGCTTGGCTCACGCTTGAGTGAACGGGCAAACTTCTGAACTGGGCACAAAAAGGTGTCGCTCGCTTGAGCGACGGGTAGCTCGCTTGAGCGAGCGCTCATCTGGGCAGAATTTAACCTACGATTTTCTAACCCTTTTTTTCAACCAAAAACCCAATTTTAATCCCCCAATCACCCAAAATGATTTAGAATGAAGTTTATGGGTTCACTACTCATCAAAGCAACAAAACATCTCATAGAAACATCATCAATCATAACATAATCCATCAACAATGGCATTTTTATAACTATTAAACCTAAACCAACAAATCATCATTTCCAATCCATTTCATGAAATCATATAAATATATATCAGCTATTGAATCATAAACCCACCCTTACCTGATTAAATGAAAAAAGCAAGCTACACCAATTCCACTCTTCCTAGCAATCTCCCCTTGTTCTTGACTCTTCTCTCTTTCTCCCAAAAAGTCTATTCTTTTCTTTTACTGATACGTACTATTGTTTTAGTCTGACTCTTTCTATTTCCTTTACCAACCAAAGTATAACTCTCCTTTTTCTATTAACTCCTTCCTTAATCTCCTTTAATTCACATTAACCCCATAATTCTAATAATTAATAATTATTCCTCCTATTTTCATAATTCTCCAAAATAATAATATTTCTTCTATTTTCTTAAATAACATAAAATCGCATAAATAATTATAAACAAATAAACACACCACATATTCACATGATCATTTATAAGTTCAAATAAAATATGCCAAACAACTAAAAATAACAAAATAGTAACTAGGACGTTACAAATTGGGGTATGACAGATGCCCCTATTTAAGTTTCTTCGTTCGGAGATTTAAAGATAAAGTCTTTGATTCGACTGATCGAAGAGACTTAAATACAAAGTACACCATTTTTGACCTAAGATGCTATGAAAGCCTATGATGCAAAATGAATGCAAGACGACGAGGACATTTTGACCGGGACGAGAAACCACAATGGGATACCCGTATTCGTTGAGAAAGGAATTCGACTCCAATTGGGGATAGTGTACTTTCACTGGGGAAAA
Organism: Medicago lupulina; assembly: GCA_958299785.1. Taxonomy (NCBI): domain Eukaryota; kingdom Viridiplantae; phylum Streptophyta; class Magnoliopsida; order Fabales; family Fabaceae; genus Medicago; species Medicago lupulina. The sequence continues at coordinate 35,936,270 of OY283143.1, forward strand.
TAGTGATGTACTATTGTAAGAAAGACAAGAATAAGTCTCAAGCTGTCCGTTATGTAGGACTTGCCGCTTGGAAGAAGAACGAAAATAAACCTCAAGTTGTCCATTATATAGGACTTGCCGCTTGGAAGGAAGACAAAAATACACCTCAAGCTGTCCGTTATGTAGGACTTGCCACTTGGAAGAAAATTGAAAATAAACCTCAAGTTTTCCGTTATGTAGGACTTGCCGCTTGGAAGAAAGACAAAAATATACCTCAAGTTGTCCGTTATGTAGGACTTGCCACTTGGAAGAAAGACAAATAAACCTCAAGCTGTCCGTTATGTAGGACTTGCCACTTGGAAGAAAGAAAAATAAACCTCAAGTTGTCCGTTATGTAGGACTTGCCACTTGGAAGAAAGACGAAAATAAATCTCAAGTTGTCCGTTATGTAGGACTTGCCACTTGGAAGAAAGACGAAAATAAATCTCAAGCTGTCCGTTATGTAGGACTTGCCACTTGGAAGAAAGACAAATAAACCTCAAGCTGTCCTCTATTTGGGACTTGCCACTTCGAACGATTGATGACTGAATTGATGAGATACGAGCAGACAAGACTCTGGGCGGCCGATGCAACCATGTGTGAATTGATACATGCGTGTATATGCGCATTGTGCACGCTTGAGTGTGCAAGTATATGAAAGTATTGATGTGTAGATGCATGAATGCATGAACGTATGAATGTATGAATGACCGTATAAACTGCATATGACAGGTGACTCGATGGACCAAGACAAGACACATAAGATTGGAGGCAGACAGACGGCGCAGTATAAACACTCGGCAAACTTCCTTGGAGTTGATATTATCATGAACAAATCGGCCATTGGCAATATGAAACCTGGCACATGGTGGCAGCCGATCCCCCTTGGGAAGCCAGCTCATTGTCGATCGAAGGTTTGGGAGAAGTTGCCATCTATAAATGGGCGCCACTTGCTTCGATTTCGGTTTGTTTTGAGAATCCCTAACTTTTTTCTGGACCGCCCTTTCGGGTTTTCAGTCCACCGGGAGTGTATTCCTTTTTTGTGTCCCTAATTTTTGCCTGGACTGCCCTTTCAGGTTTTCAATCTACCGGGACGCTCTCTATTGCCTAAGCCGCCTTTTCAGGTTTTCAGCTTAGCGAGCTTTTTTTTTTTTTTTTGTTTTTGGTGGCCAGTTATGCTTGTTCAGCAGGGTTCAACCATTCTTGTGAGGAACGTCGACGCGCGCTTCCCTTGATTTTGAGTCTTAGGATGCATTTATTTGCCTATGCTTTTAAGAGAATACGAAAAAAGTATTTCAAGAATTTGTTTCAAGCTATTATTATCAGAATACGACAAAATTTTGAAAAACATAACAAATAGGAACTTCAATAAAAGGGCGAAAGTTCAAACTTCGTTTATTTGAAAGGTGGCCCGCCAATGGCAAGACCCCATAGATACTTACAAGATTTGAAAAAAGGTAACTAACATAGAAAGGTACGTCGAACTTTATAACCCTATTTTCCCAAGCAATTTCGAACTCCGCTGCTTTGATGCTTCAGATTTGGAGATTTTTAAGTAGCATGTATGCCCCAAGTGGATTGTGCCTGACCGGATGCAGTTACTTTGTCTTTTTTATATCCTTTACTTTTGCATAGACCGCCCTTTCGGGTTTTCAGCCTATCAGGATAATTTTCTGTTTAATGTCTCTAATTTTTGCCTGGACTACCCTTTCGGGTTTTCAGCCCACCGAGACGCTCATTTTTGCCTAAGCCGCCCTTTTCGGGTTTTCGACTTACCGAGCCGTTCTTTTAATAATGAATTTTTAGACAAAGTATTTCTTGACTGCATCCGTGTTTACAGTCCGTGGAAGTTCTTCACCATCCATGGTTTGAAGAGTCATAGCACCACCGGAGAAGGCTCTTTTGACAACATATGGCCACTCATAATTAGGCGCCCACTTGCCCCTGGAATCGGGCTAAAAAGTTAGAATCTTTTTGAGAACTAGATCGCCCTCTTTGAATTCGCGGGGACGAACTTTCTTGTCAAAAGCTTGTTTCATTCTCTTCTGATATAGCTGACCATGACACAGGGCCGTCATGCGCTTCTCCTCAATTAGATTCAACTGGTCATACCTTCTTTGAACCCATTCGGCCTCTGATAATTCAGCTTCCATTAAGACTCTCATTGAAGGAATCTCGACTTCTACGGGGAGTACTGCCTCCATGCCATATACCAGTGAGAAAGGGATTTCCCCTGTTGACGTGCGTACGGAAGTACAGTATCCATGTAGTGCGAAGGGGAGCGTCTCATGTCAGTCTTTATAAGTCACTACCATCTTCTGAATGATCTTCTTTATGTTTTTGTTCGCTGCTTCGACAGCACCATTCATCTGAGGCCTATAAGGGGAAGAATTATGATGTTCGATCTTGAAGTCATCACACAGTTCTTTCATCATCTTGTAGTTCAGATTCGTCCCATTATCTGTAATAATCCGGCTAGGGATACCATAGTGACAAATGATTTGGTTCTTGATAAACTTGACTACTACTTGCTTGGTCACATTGGCATAAGATGCAGCTTCGACCCACTTAGTGAAGTAGTCAATAGCCACAAGAATGAAGCGGTGCCCGTTGGAAGCCTTGGGTTCGATTCTGCCAATCATATCAATACCCCGCATAGAGAACGGCCAGGGAGAGGAAAGAACATTGAGTGCAGTTGGCGGCACGTGAATCTTGTCTACATAGATCTGACATTTATGACATTTTCTAGCGTGCTTGTAACAATCAGCTTCCATTGTCATCCAGTAGTAGCCTGCTCTCAGTATCTTTTTGGCCATCGTGTGCCCGCTCGAATGAGTGCCAAAGGAACCTTCGTGTATTTCATGCATCAACAAATCTGCTTCGTGTTTGTCCACGCATCTGAGCAATACCATGTCAAAGTTTCTTTTGTACAAAACATCTCCATTTAGGAAGAAATTACTAGCCAATCTTCTCAACGTTTTCTTGTCTTTATTAGATGTCTAGGTTCTTGATTCTCAGGTCGATGGCTTCTTCGATACCCATGATACATGCTTCGTATTCCGCCATGTTGTTGGTGCATTCGAAGCTTAGTCTTGCGGAGAAGGGGATATGAGTACCCTTGGGAGTAATAACTATTGCCCCTATCCGTCAAATATCAAACCCCATCTTGATTTGGGATCTGGGCCTTCTCTGAACAATGGTTCGTCACAGTCTCTCATCTTCAAATACATAATTTCTTCGTCAGGAAAGTCGAACGTGATAGGTTGATAATCTTCGATTGGCTGATGAGCTAAGTGATCAGCGAGGATGCTGCCCTTGATTGCTTTCTGAGAACGGTACTCAATATCATAGTCGGATAACAACATCTGCCATCGGGCTATTCTTCCTGTTAGAGCGGGCTTCTCAAAGATGTATTTAATCGGGTCCATCTTGGATATCAACCAAGTAGTGTGGCTAACCATATAATGACGGAGGCGTTTGGCAACCCAAACCAGTGCACAACAAGTCTTCTCAAGCATGGAATAGCGAGACTCACAATCAGTAAACTTCTTGCTCAGGTAATAGATGGCGTGCTTTTTTCTTCCGGTTTCATCTTGTTGCCCAAGCACACAACCCATGGAATTTTCTAACACAGTGAGGTACATGATCAGTGGTCTTCCTTCGACTGGAAGAATGAGAATCAGAGGTTCTAGCAAATATTCTTTGATTTTGTCGAAGGCTTTCTGGCAATCTATTGTCCATTCAATCCCCTGGTCTTTACGAAGGAGCTTGAATATTGGCCCATATGTTCCAGTCATGTGAGAAATGAAACGGGAGATATAGTTCAGCCGCCTGAGAAACCCTCTTACTTGCTTTTCTGTTTTTGGAGCAGGCATTTCTCTGATGGCTTTGACCTTGTCTGGATCAACTTCGATGCCCTTTTGGCTGACAATGAAGCCTAAGAGTTTCCCAGATCTAACCCCGAAGGTGTACTTGTTGGGATTCAGTCGGAGTTTATACTTTCTTAAGCGTTGGAACATCTTCAGCAAGTACTCGACATGTTCTTCTTCAGTAATTGACTTGACGATCATATCGTCCACATAAACCTCGATCTCGTTGTGTATCATGTCATGAAAGATAGTAGTCATGCCCCTCTAGTAAGTAGCCCCTGCATTAATCAACCCAAATGGCATTACTCTGTAACAGAAGGTTCCCCAAGGTGTGATAAAAGCTGTCTTTTCTCTATCTTCAGGTGCCATCTTGATCTGATTGTAACCGGAGAAACCGTCCATGAAGGAGAAGACTTTGGACTTAGCAGTGCTATCAACTAACACATCAATATGAGGAAGAGGAAAATCATCCTTTGTGTAACGCCCACTTTCGTTTTATTATTTATTTAAATCGAGTTTAGGTGATTATATTATATTTATATAATATATGTGCGATTTTGGTATGTTTTGATGATTTTGGATGATTTAGTTGACGTTGTGATAAGTTATGATTTTTGTGGATTTGATAAGGTTAAGAGACTTATTTTATTGTTAAATAAAATAAGATTTGAAAATAAAATAAAATATTTAGTTGTGGGTTAGTTTTGGATTTTAGAGAGTTATGTGGGAGAAAGAGTAAATAAGATAAGATTGGTTGGGAGTATAAATAGGGAACTAGGTTTAGAAAGGCAGTAACGCTTCAGACTTTTGGGAGAGAAAAAAAAAAAGAAACGCACGTGAAAGAGAAGAGGAAGAGAGAGTGCTGCGATTTGCTTCAAACCAGGTAAGGGTGAGACTAATAATTCTGTAATATTGATTAGCATGATTCTGATGATTAATTAGCATGAATTAGGGTTGAATTGGAAAGTGAGAAAACTAGGTCAAATCCTTAGAAAGTGATGATTTAACGGTTGGAATAGGTTTAATTGATGTAGAAAGTGTTCCTAGACCTTAGATTATGGTTAGGACAAACCCAGGAATCAGTATTAGGCTTTAAACCATGAGAATTGTAGGATTTTTGTGAAATTAGCAAGTCTGCCCGCGGTGACCTTCATCGCTCGCCCCGGCGAGCTGTGATCCTCGCCTCGCGAGGGATGAACTTCATCACTCGCCATGGCGAGTACTTTCCCCGCCTCGCGAGTTGCTTCTGGCAGCTCGCCATAGCGAGCTAGCTTACTCGCCACAGCGAGTTAGGCCTGATAGCACGTATGTTGTGCAGCTTCTGACCTATAGTTGACCCCCGAATGCCTTGAGTGCCTGATTCTAATTGGTGACATATTGGATTATTTTTGAGAATAAGGACTGGACCCAGAACAGTAGGAGTTAGAACTGGCTCTACTCGCCATGGCGAGCAGACATACTCGCCTCGCGAGCACTACCAGAATGGAGTGTTTGAGTGTTATGTGATCTGTGTTGTAAGCTTGTTTAAGAGTGGACCCCTAAGGGTTAGTGAGACCTGATGGTAATGATAAGAGTAATCTGTATAGTGATTAAGATCTATTCATGATAATTGAGCAAGGATTAATGTATTATACCTTATGCAAATATGATAAAGTTTATGTTGCTTGAAATTGTAATTGATATAACGATATCATTCTGCTCTTGATATTTGAATTATGCTGCTGATGTTATTAAACTGAAATCGTATGATATATATATATATATATATATATATATATATATGATGATAAGTTATTGTTTAGCTCCAATTTCTTGGATGCATATTGATGAAGTGATTAAGATAAGTTGTTGATTGATTTGAGTCCATGCATTAGCATACATTGAGCTTAGTCCTCACCTTGATAGGAGCTTTGTCCTCCGCACGTTTATTAGGAGCTTTGTCCTCCGCACGTTTTAAAGTATATTAATACTTATGATGAAGTTTGGTACCACATGCATATAAGGAGTCTAAGAGCATTGTTGCATTGTTGTGTCTACATGATGCATTATTGATGAAGATTGATTATGTGACCACGTGCTAATTGTTATTTAATTATGCAAAAATGTTAAGAATGTTTTGATGTTAATTATTATTCTGAATTATGTTGATTAATATTATTTTGTTATGAAATCTCACCCCTTCTGCTGGAATTGCCGCCTTGTGGGCAAGTGCAGGTGATCGTGTTTAGCGTGCAGTGGCTTCGTGAGTGGCCTTGCCTCACTGTGTCGTCTAGGTCGCTCTGATACGTAACGGGATGGGGTTGTCTTATAAGCATGCTTCATTCTTTTACGTGAATCTTTACGATATTTTGCAAATAATGGAACTAACTCTTTGAGATATTTTTATGGGGCCTGCGTGCCAAACGATTATGATTTATGAGTATTTTTCCGCTGCAATATTTTGAAGTTATTTAGTTAATTTATTATTTAACTGTTTTTCGTATTATGTTATATGTGATATCCCGTTATTGTTGTGTACTCTGATAAATGTTTTTAAGAAATTTTTATGTTGGGAAACGGGGTGTTACAATTGGTATCAGAGCAAGTCGGTCTGTCCGGCCAATTAGAGAGTCTTGTTGAGTCTTAGTAATATTTGTATTACTAATCTTATGTTGCTACTACTGCTTGTTGTAGATTATCAGAATGGCTGGGAGGAACGATACCGCGTTAGCTACTGCTCTTCAAGCTGTTGCCCAAGCTGTGGGACAACAACCTAACGCGAATGCTGGCGTGAATGCTGAGACGAGGATGTTGGAGACTTTCATGAGGAATCATCCTCTAACTTTCAAGGGAAGGTATGACCCCGATGGAGCCCAGGCGTGGCTTAAGGAGATAGAGAGGATCTTCAGAGTGATGCAGTGTACTGAAGTTCAACAAGTGCGCTTTGGTACACATCAGCTGTCAGAGGAAGCTGATGATTGGTGGGTTAGCGTGTTACCTAGCCTTGAGCAAGATGGAGCTGCTGTGACTTGGGCTGTTTTCAGGAGAGAGTTCCTGAGGAGATACTTTCCGGAGGATGTTCGCGGAAAGAAGGAGATCGAATTCCTTGAGCTGAAGCAAGGAAATATGTCAGTGACTGAGTATGCTGCCAAGTTCGTGGAGTTGGCAAAGTTCTACCCGCACTATGCTGCCGAGACTGCTGAGTTTTCGAAGTGTGTAAAGTTCGAGAACGGTTTGAGGGCTGATATAAAGAGGGCTATTGGGTATCAACAGATTAGAGTGTTTCTGGATTTGGTAAATAGCTGTAGGATTTATGAGGAAGATACCAAGGCTCACTACAAGGTAGTAAATGATCGGAAAGCTAAGGGCCAGCAGAGTCGTCCTAAGCCTTACAGTGCCCCTGCTGATAAAGGGAAACAGAGGATGGTTGTTGATAGGCAGCCTGTGAAGAAGGGTACCCCTACAGAGATAGTGTGTTTCAACTGTGGTGTGAAAGGCCACAAGAGCAATGTTTGTCCTGAAGAAATCTAGAAGTGTGTCCGGTGTGGCAAGGAAGGTCACATTGTAGCTGATTGCAAGCGTAATGATATTGTATGCTTCAACTGTAACGAAGAGGGTCATATTGGTCCCCAGTGCAAGCAGCCAAAGAGGGCGCCTACTACGGGTCGAGTTTTTGCCCTAACTGGTACTCAGACAGACAGTGATGATCGTTTGATCAGAGGTACTTGCTATATTAATAATACTCCTTTAGTTGCTATTATTGATACTGGTGCTACACATTGCTTTATTGCTTTAGACTGTGTTTCTGCTTTGAGTCTTGATGTGTCTGATATGAATGGAGAGATGGTTGTCGAAACTCCAGCTAAGGGTTTGGTGACTACTTCGCTCGTATGTTTGAATTGTCCTTTGTCTATGTTTGGTCGCGATTTTGAGATGGATTTAGTTTGTCTACCTTTAAGCGGTATGGATGTAATTTTGGGGATGAATTGGTTAGAGTACAACCACGTTCTTATCAATTGTTTTCGCAAGACGGTGCATTTCTCGTCCGCTGAAGAGGAGAGTGGTGTTGAGTTCTTATCTACTAAGCAGCTGAAGCAACTAGAACGTGATGGTATGTTGATGTTTTCGTTGATGGCTTCCTTATCTTTAGAGAATCAAGCAGTGATCGATAAACTACAAGTGGTATGCGACTTTCCTGAAGTTTTCCCAGATGAAATTCCTGATGTGCCTCCAGAGAGGGAAGTCGAGTTTTCTATTGATCTTGTTCCTGGGATGAAGTCGGTGTCGATGACACCTTACCGTATGTCTGCTTCCGAATTAGCCGAGTTGAAGAAACAGTTGGAAGATTTGCTCGAAAAGAAATTTGTTAGACCAAGTGTTTCACCTTGGGGAGCGCCAGTGTTGCTAGTAAAGAAGAAAGACGGTAGTATGAGGCTATGTATTGATTATCGACAGTTGAACAAGGTAACTATCAAGAATAGGTATCCACTTCTGAGAATCGATGATTTGATGGATCAGTTAGTGGGTGCACGTGTTTTCAGCAAGATTGATTTGAGGTCAGGTTATCACCAGATTAAGGTAAAAGATGAAGATATGCAGAAGACAGCTTTCAGAACACGTTATGGCCACTATGAATACAAGGTTATGCCTTTTGGAGTTACTAATGCACCTGGAGTGTTTATGGAGTATATGAATCGCATCTTCCATGCATTTTTGGATCGGTTTGTGGTCGTGTTTATTGATGATATTCTGATTTATTCCAAGACTGAGGAAGAGCATGCTGAACATTTGAAGATTGTCTTGCAAGTGTTGAAAGAGAAGAAGCTTTATGCCAAATTGTCTAAGTGCGAGTTCTGGTTGAAGGAAGTAAGTTTCCTTGGTCACGTTATTTTTGGAGATGGTATTGCTGTAGATCCGTCTAAAATTGAAGCGGTGTCGCAATGGGAGACTCCGAAGTCAGTTACCGAGATTAGAAGCTTTTTGGGTCTAGCTGGTTATTATAGAAGGTTTATTGAAGGATTTTCCAAGTTAGCTCTTCCGTTGACCCAGTTGACTTGTAAAGGTAGAGCTTTTGTTTGGGATGTTCATTGTGAGAACAGTTTCAACGAGTTGAAGAAGCGTTTGACGACCGCTCCAGTTTTAATTTTGCCGAAGCCTGATGCGCCTTTTGTAGTGTATTGTGATGCGTCTAAGTTGGGTTTGGGAGGTGTGCTTATGCAAGAAGGTAAAGTGGTAGCTTATGCTTCAAGACAGTTGAGGATTCATGAGAAGAATTACCCGACGCATGATTTAGAATTAGCAGCGGTGGTCTTTGTATTGAAAATGTGGAGGCATTACTTGTATGGCGCGAGGTTTGAAGTGTTCAGTGATCACAAGAGCTTGAAGTATCTTTTCGACCAGAAGGAATTGAATATGAGGCAGAGGAGATGGCTAGAACTATTAAAGGACTTTGATTTTGGGTTGAATTATCATCCGGGTAAAGCGAATGTGGTAGCAGATGCCTTGAGTAGGAAGACTTTGCATATGTCTGCTATGATGGTCAAGGAGTTCAAATTACTTAAGCAATTTAGAGATTTGAGTTTGGTCTGTGAACGGACACCTCAGAGTGTGAAGCTGGGAATGCTGAAGATTGATAGTGACTTCTTGATGAGTGTAAGAGAGGCGCATAAAGAAGATGTCAAGTTTGTGGACTTATTGGTTGCTGGTAATCAGACTGAAGATAGTGATTTTCAAGTCGATGATCAAGGAGTGTTGAGATTTCGAGGTAGGATTTGCATTCCTGACAATGAAGAGATTAAGAAGATGATTCTTGAAGAGAGTCACAGAAGTAGCTTGAGTATTCATCCGGGAGCTACGAAGATGTATCATGATTTGAAGAAGTTGTTTTGGTGGTCTGGATTGAAGCGAGATGTGGCACAGTTTGTGTATTCCTGTTTAGTTTGTCAGAAGTCGAAGATTGAGCATCAGAAACCGGCTGGCATGATGGTATCTTTAGATGTGCCAGAGTGGAAATGGGATAGTATATCCATGGATTTTGTGACTAGTTTGCCGAATACTCCAAGAGGGAATGACGCCATTTGGGTGATAGTTGACAGATTGACGAAGTCAGCTCATTTCCTACCGATTAATATTAGTTTTCCTGTTGCCCAGTTGGCAGAGATTTATATCAAGGAGATTGTTAGGTTGCATGGTGTTCCTTCGAGCATTGTATCAGATAGAGATCCAAGATTTACTTCTAGATTTTGGAAAAGTTTGCAAGAGGCCTTGGGTTCTAAGATGAGAATGAGTTCGGCGTATCATCCGCAGACAGATGGTCAGTTGGAAAGGACAATTCAGTCGCTAGAGGATTTGTTGAGAGTGTGTGTTCTTGAGCAAGGAGGAGCTTGGGACAATCATCTTCCGTTAATCGAGTTCACATACAATAATAGTTATCATTCTAGTATTGGAATGGCACCTTTTGAGGCTTTGTATGGTCGAAGGTGCAGAACTCCGTTGTGTTGGTTTGAGTCAGGTGAAAGAGTGGTCTTAGGGCCGGAGATTGTTCAGCAAACCACTGAGAAAGTTAAGATGATTCAGGAAAAGATGAAAGCGTCGCAGAGTCGACAAAAGAGTTACCATGATAAACGAAGGAAAGATCTTGAGTTTCAGGAAGGAGACCACGTGTTTTTGACAGTCACCCCTGTGACTGGGGTTGGACATGCTTTGAAGTCAAAGAAGTTGACTCCGAGGTTTATTGGTCCGTATCAGATATCGGAAAGGGTTGGAACGGTGGCGTACCGAGTTGGGTTACCACCGCATCTTTCGAATTTGCACGATGTTTTCCATGTGTCGCAACTTCGGAAGTATGTTCCGGATCCATCTCATGTGATCCAGAGTGATGATGTGCAAGTTAGAGACAACCTTACGGTGGAGACTTTACCGGTAAGGATTGATGATCGGAAAGTGAAGACGTTGAGAGGCAAAGATATACCTCTCGTTAGAGTCGTTTGGTCGAGAGCGACTGGTGAAAGCTTGACTTGGGAGCTCGAGAGTAAGATGCTGGAGTCTTATCCAGAGTTATTTGCTTGAGGTAATTTTCGAGGACGAAAATCTTTTAAGTGGGGGAGAGTTGTAACGCCCACTTCCGTTTTATTATTTATTTAAATCGAGTTTAGGTGATTATATTATATTTATATAATATATGTGTGATTTTGGTATGTTTTGATGATTTTGGATGATTTAGTTGACGTTGTGATAAGTTATGATTTTTGTGGATTTGATAAGGTTAAGAGACTTATTTTATAGTTAAATAAAATAAGATTTGAAAATAAAATAAAATATTTAGTTGTGGGTTAGTTTTGGATTTTAGAGAGTTATGTGGGAGAAAGAGTAAATAAGATAAGATTGGTTGGGAGTATAAATAGGGAACTAGGTTTAGAAAGGCAGTAACGCTTCAGACTTTTGGGAGAGAAAAAAAAAAGAAACGGACGTGAAAGAGAAGAGGAAGAGAGAGTGCTGCGATTTGCTTCAAACCAGGTAAGGGTGAGACTAATAATTCTGTAATATTGATTAGCATGATTCTGATGATTAATTAGCATGAATTAGGGTTGAATTGGAAAGTGAGAAAACTAGGTCAAATCCTTAGAAAGTGATGATTTAACGGTTGGAATAGGTTTAATTGATGTAGAAAGTGTTCCTAGACCTTAGATTATGGTTAGGACAAACCCAGGAATCAGTATTAGGCTTTAAACCATGAGAATTGTAGGATTTTTGTGAAATTAGCAAGTCTGCCCGCGGTGACCTTCATCGCTCGCCCCGGCGAGCTGTGATCCTCGCCTCGCGAGGGATGAACTTCATCACTCGCCATGGCGAGTACTTTCCCCGCCTCGCGAGTTGCTTCTGGCAGCTCGCCATAGCGAGCTAGCTTACTCGCCACAGCGAGTTAGGCCTGATAGCACGTATGTTGTGCAGCTTCTGACCTATAGTTGACCCCCGAATGTCTTGAGTGCCTGATTCTAATTGGTGACATATAGGATTATTTTTGAGAATAAGGACTGGACCCAGAACAGTAGGAGTTAGAACTGGCTCTACTCGCCATGGCGAGCAGACATACTCGCCTCGCGAGCACTACCAGAATGGAGTGTTTGAGTGTTATGTGATCTGTGTTGTAAGCTTGTTTAAGAGTGGATCCCTAAGGGTTAGTGAGACCTGATGGTAATGATAAGAGTAATCTGTATAGTGATTAAGATCTATTCATGATAATTGAGCAAGGATTAATGTATTATACCTTATGCAAATATGATAAAGTTTATGTTGCTTGAAATTGTAATTGATATAACGATATCATTCTGCTCTTGATATTTGAATTATGCTGCTGATGTTATTAAACTGAAATCGTATGATATATATATATATGATGATAAGTTATTGTTTAGCTCCAATTTCTTTGATGCATATTGATGAAGTGATTAAGATAAGTTGTTGATTGATTTGAGTCCATGCATTAGCATACATTGAGCTTAGTCCTCACCATGATAGGAGCTTTGTCCTCCGCACGTTTATTAGGAGCTTTGTCCTCCGCACGTTTTAAAGTATATTAATACTTATGATGAAGTTTGGTACCACATGCATATAAGGAGTCTAAGAGCATTGTTGCATTGTTGTGTCTACATGATGCATTATTGATGAAGATTGATTATGTGACCACATGCTAATTGTTATTTAATTATGCAAAAATGTTAAGAATGTTTTGATGTTAATTATTATTCTGAATTATGTTGATTAATATTATTTTGTTATGAAATCTCACCCCTTCTGCTGGAATTGCCGCCTTGTAGGCAAGTGCAGGTGATCGTGTTTAGCGTGCAGTGGCTTCGTGAGTGGCCTTGCCTCACTGTGTCGTCTAGGTCGCTCTGATACGTAACGGGATGGGGTTGTCTTATAAGCATGCTTCATTCTTTTACGTGAATCTTTACGATATTTTTCAAATAATGGAACTAACTCTTTGAGATATTTTTATGGGGCCTGCGTGCCAAACGATTATGATTTATGAGTATTTTTCCGCTGCAATATTTTGAAGTTATTTAGTTAATTTATTATTTAACTGTTTTTCGGATTATGTTATATGTGATATCCCGTTATTGTTGTGTACTCTGATAAATGTTTTTAAGAAATTTTTATGTTGGGAAACGGGGTGTTACACTTTGGACTAGCCTTGTTCAAGTCTCAGTAATCAACACACATTCTGACCTTACCATCTTTCTTTGGGACAGATACGATATTGGCTAGCCACTAAGGGTACTCTGACGTAATAAGGAAACCTGCATCAATTTGTTTTTGTACTTCCTCCTTAATCTTGAGGGCCATGTCGGGACGAGTTCTTCTCAATTTCTGCTTAACCGGCGGGCATTCTGGCTTCAGAGGCAGTTGGTGCACCACTATATCAGTATCCAAACCCGGCATATCTCGATATGACCATGCAAAAATGTCAACATACACCTTGAGGAGCTCTATTACCTGCTTCTTAACAGTCGGATCCAGCGATGCCCCAATTTTGATCTCTTTCTTGTCCTCTTCGGTACCCAAGTTGATCACCTCTAGTGCTTCCCCTTAAGGCTAAATATTCCCCCTTTCTTGTTCGAGTAGCCGAGAGATCTCGTCGGGAATCTCTTCATTCTCCTCATCTTCCGCCTCATATACAGGGAATTCGAAATTGGGAGAGACCATAGGGTTAAGTTGTTCGACGGGTTCATGGGTATTTAACCTGCACATATGATTGGTGATTTTTAGAAAATGAATGGATGCATATATTTCGACAGTGATTATTGTATATATTTTTTTGGGTTTTTTTTATTACCATTTTTCAAAGAAAAGCACAAAAGGAAAAACAAGATCAAAAAGTCGGGAACAAAAACGACATTTTCATTTATTTAATAATAAAAATTGCCTGAAACAAAGAGCCCTAGATAATTCCACTTTCGCTTGGGGCAAGGCGAAGGGATTTTTGTGATAAATGTAAAAAGGCAAATAAAATGCATTACTTGGACAAATGAGCAATGAAAGGAACATCTTCAGCGACCCAATTGTGGATAACCCCTCCTGGTGTCACAAAGCTTTGTGGCGCTCTTTCAGAACTGTCTTCAGAGATTGCATTGGCTTCAGATAGGGTATGAATGAACCCAGAACTGCAGAAAGTAACCCTTACTGGCTCGTAGACAGCCCTTGTCTTGGACAAATCAGTCGATGGTGGGAAACCCAGCCCTTCTCGATGCTTATTCTCGGGCAACTCTATTAATTTCCCCCAGTTTGCGGACCCTCCAGCTTGTATCACTTTCCGAGCATCCCTTAGAAAAGAAATAGATGCTTCCCTCTTCTTGGTATTATCTTCCTCCATGACGAGCCCTTGAAATGGTGTCCCTTCAATACTGTCGGCCCCAATGAAAGAGAAAGCCAATAAATGGCTCACTAGTAAAGCCCCTTCACCATTCACGGTTACCAGCTTCCCCTTCTTTACGAACTTCAACTTCTGGTGCAATGTAGATGTCACGGCCCCAGCTTCGTGAATCCAAGGTCGGCCCAGTAGGCAACTGTATGAGGCTTGTATATCCATTACTTGAAAGGTGATCTGGAAAACATGCGGCCCAATTGTGATAGGCAGATCTACCTCCCCCAGGACATTCTTTCTGGAACCATCGAAAGCCTTTACCAACACCCCGCTTCATCTCAAAGGTGAACCTTTGTAAGAAAGCTGATCATAAGTTGCCTTAGCCATCACATTTAGAGAAGAACCAGTATCTACTAGTACATTCGACAATGCGTCGGCTTTGCAGTTCACGGATATGTGTAAAGCCAAGTTGTGGTTCTTCCCTTCTACTGGGAGCTCTTCTTCACTAAAACTCAAATTGTTGCAAGCCGTGATGTTCCACACTATTCCTTCGAACTGGCCAACAATCACGTCATGTTCTACGAAAGCCTGCTCTAATACCCTCATCAAAGCCTCTTTATGAGCATCGGAGTTTATCAATAAGGACAGTAAGGATATCTTTGATGGTGTCTGCATGAGCTGGTCTACCACCTTGTAATCACTCTTCTTGATTATCTTGAGTATCTCATCCAGGTCGGAATCTGCGTTGGCCCCACTTGATTGATTGACGTTTTTAGCTGGAGCTACCTCAGTTACTGGAACACTAGCTTTTCTCGGGACTGCCGCAGGGGTAATCCGCCCATTTCTTAATACTCTGCTGTCTTCAGCAATGTTCCCCACAGAAGGCAAAGGTGGTATAGGGATTTCACGACCATCTTCGATCATAGTGGCATTATATCTGTTAGGAATGGCCTTTTTCGAAACATACGGTATAGGGCCTGGCAGACATATTACCAGAGGAGCACCCGCACCAGCCGATGTCCGACTGTCAAAGAATATTTCCACAGGCTCTTCAGAAGTTGCAGCACATATATCATCACCTTTCTTTTCGACAACCAGTTCTCCCCGGTTCAAGAGTCCTTGAATATCGTCCTTCACTTTTAGACAACCCCCCAGGTTTGTAGAGCACACTTTGTAGGCTATATGATCATGTGTAAAGAGAGCCACCTTGCATAACTTGGTATGTAGTGGGACCAAGGGTGTTTGGATGTGCTGTACATTGAGAATACGGTGAGTTTGTTGGCGATCGTCGATCATGTTGACAGGTGCGGCACCGTGGTTTGGCAATGGATTGGTTTGAACATTTGGGTTCAGGTCAGTAAAGTTTATTCTCGTCTTTGATGAGGTTCTGGACTGCTCTTTTTAGAGCAAAGCAGTCTTCGGTGCTGTGGCTTGGGGCGCCTTGATGAAAGGCGTAAAATCGGTCATGTCTATACCATGAGGGTAACTTCTCTGGGATAGCTGGAGGTGGTCGGGTCTGGACTAGCTCTTTTCTGAGTAAAGTTGGGAGTAATTGCTCGTATGAGTCGGGGATTGGATCAAAATGTATTTTGGGATTTTGTTGCCGGGGTTGTTGTTGTCGTTGAGGTTGTTGATATGGCTGCTAATGTGGTTGTTGATATGGTTGTTGATACGGCTGTTGATACGGCTGCTGATATGGTTGTTGATATGGTTGTTGTGGAGGATATTGTGGTTGAGGATATTGGTATTGGGGATATTGATGTGGGTATTGTGGTTGATAGTATTGTGGCTGATGGTTTTGTAGTTGATGATTTTGTGGTTGATGACTTTGTGGTTGGATGGCATTGGTAGAGGGCGCGATGGCGGCAATGTATTGGTAGGCTGGGTAATTCGGCTGAGGTCCCCCATGGGCCACCATGTCGACTTCTTGTTCTTTCTTTTTGGGGAGGTGACTCCCAAATTTCTTGGTACTGCTAGTAGAATCATTTCCTTTTACTAATCGTCCTTCTCGGACTCCTTCTTCCAATTGTATACCCATGTTGACCATCTCTGTGAAGTCTCTGGGCACACTTCCGACCATCCTCTCATAGTAGAATTGATTGAGAGTTTTTAGGAAGAGCTTGGTCATCTCTTTCCCGTCTATACGGGGGCTGACCTGGACAGCAACATCTCTCCATCGTTGTGCATATTCTTTCAGTGTATCCCCGCTCTTCTGTGTCATAGATTGGAGGTCACCTCGGTCGGGGGCCATGTCCACATTGAACTTATATTGCTGCACGAAGGCTTCGCGTAGGTCATTGAAAGTTCAGATCTCTGCTCGGTCCAGGTTCATGTACCACTTCAGTGCGGTACCGGTCAAGCTGTCTTGAAAGTAATGGATAAGGACCTGATGATCGTGGGCATAGGTGGACATCTTTCTCACATACATCGTCAAATGGTCTTTAGGGCAGGAGGTCCCCTTGTACTTCTCAAAGTCTGGGAGCTTGAACTTGTGGGGCACTTGGACATTCGGTACCAAACATAGGTCATAGACATCTTTCTTTGAAGTTTCTTTACCGCGAAGGGACTGCACCTCGCGATTCACTACCTCAAACCTCTCTTGTAGGTCGTCTACTCTGTCATAAGCCCCCATATTCCCGGAGTGAAAGATGGGCTCTTCGTACTGTGGAGTGGTATGGACTCTTGGTGCCGAATAAGTCACAGTAGCTTGAGTTTGTGTCGCAGCTGGAGGAGGAACAAAGATTGTATGCTGAAAAGTAGGCACCGGAGGTTCACTTTGATGGTGTGTCGGTACCGGTGGTGGGACGAGAGCTGTAGGTTGAAAAGTAGGTACTGGAGGTCGGCAAATAGTAGGGCTGAACACTGCCGCAAGGCAAACAGGTGTACCCCAAGGTCGACCTTCAGGAGTGGTTTGCTGTGGGGTGCTGAAAGGCGTTGTCCGGCCGAAAATATTAGAAGGGCTTGCTTCAGCTTGAGTGCTGACTGGAGGAGGAGGAGGTGGCGACTGACTCTGTGCAGCTCTCAGCGTTCTTACCAACTCAGTTAATTCATCCACCCGAGCTTGCATGGCAGCCATCTCGTCTACCTTGGCCTGCATGATTGCCATCTCTTCCTTGAGCACTTGATTCTCTTGTTCAAGGAAATCTGCCATTTTTTTGATATTTGCGCGAGTGCCGTGTATGCGAGTTGGGTGGTAAACCTTACGTCGGGCCACTTCTGGAAAAGAAAGATTTTGTGTGAGACTTTTGATTTGAGACTATGAGATGCAAGATGATGCATGATATGTTTATGCAAAAATTGACACATTTTTAATTATCGAAGGACTTATAAAACGCCATTTTGTAACATCATTTGTGAAAAATTCATTGAATAATCTAAGATACTGCAAAATAATTCCCTTTTAACAAATTTGAGCCAAGGGATAGACTCTAAAGTTCATAACAATAAGCTAAAAAATAAATAGTAAGCCTAGTAGACTCCCAAGCTTCCTAGACAGATGGATCGTCGGAATCAGACTGTGTGCCAGAGAAGAAGTCCATGCGCTTTTTCTTGTTAGCATACCGGTCAAGCAGCCTATCCTTCACTAGGAGAAGTTCATCTCTCTCGATCATTTGTCATCTTTGCTTAAGGATATGATGGTCATTTTGTTCCAACTGTCCGCTCATTGTTTCTATCTTGAGCATAGCTTCATTGTACTTCCTTTTCCAAGCGGCACTTTCATGGTTCGACTCGGCCAATCGCTCTTGGTACTTATCCCGCGTTCAAGGGGGTAGGGGTAAGGATGCGTGTGGGACGGTTGAGGATAAGGACCTGGGTAAGGTGTAGGGTAAGCCAAAGCTCATAGCTCTATCAATGACCCACTAAGTGTAAGATGGATGACCGAAATTCGACTTCTTCCCCAACTAGTGTCCATCAAGCCTACGAACAGTGTGCCAGTGTGCCAAGCCTGCACAAACTTTGTTCTCATGTTTGCATAGTCCTTATTGTTGAGATAAAATTCACCGGACAAGGAAAGGTTATTAGGTTTTTCTTTCATGGGGTATCCAAACTGGCGCTTGGCGAGAGCTGGGTTATAAGTAATTCCCCCGTACCTACTGATGAGGGGCACGTTTGGAAATTTGCCACAACTGTCAATGACTGCTCCAGTGTCACCGGCTGCATGGTACCAAATAATGTCGTCTAGGGTGAGGGGCATGATTCTTTGAGACCAAAGGGATTTTCCCGTGTTTGCTTTGGAGAAGATGGATTGGGGTAAATGCGAAGCAAACCATTTGTATAGTAAGGGTGCACAGCAAAGGATGGTTCCGTCCTTTTTGATAGTTCTATAGTGGATGGAATGGTAAGTGTCCGCGAGCAAGGTAGGGATAGGATTCTTGGATAGGAAGATTTTGATGGCATTGACGTCAACAAAGTTGTCAAAGTTTGGGAAAAGCACAAGGCCATATATGAGTAGGGCGAGGATAGATTCAAAGGCAACGATCTTCTCATCTTTAGCGAAAGCGGAGGCTTTTTTGTAGAGGAAATTAGTAGTTAGGCCTTGGAAGTCACCTTTGATAATGAAATTAGGGGGAGCTATGTCAGAAGGCTTGACATGGAGGGCTACCGCAATAGTTGAGGTTTTAGGAGTTAGTTCAAGGCCAGTGAAGGGTTCCTTGTCGGGAACCGGTAAGCCAATCCAATAGGAGTACTCTTCAAGGGTGGGGACAAGCTGGTAGTCGGCGAAAGTGAAACAGTGATAAGCCGGGACATAAAATTGGACCAAAGTCTCCAGGATTCCTTCTTCAATTTTTGTTTTAAGGATGTCAAGCAATTTCCCATGACGGTCTCGAAAGCCTCTTGGACTAGTTACTAGAGATCCCAGCTCCCTTAGTCTTGTCAAATCCGGGCTCTTGAAACTATACTTCTTAACACTTCTCTTGGTGGGAATCATATCTGCAATGTTTACAAAAAAACTTATTTGAGTCCTTCGATATTTAATGTGAAAAAGATTTTATGAATGAATGCATGTATGCGTGATTTATGCTGCACAAACGGTGAAAACATGGTGAGGTTTAGTCCATAAAGTTGGGGCCAAGGGAAAATACGCCATGTGGTAAGGACTATGGTTTCAATTACATTTGTAATAAGGGTTCTACCAAGTTCCCAAATTCCAACCACCCTTATGAATGTATCGGTGCTCAGGACTGCTCCTAGTCAAATGCCATTCATAAGGAGGTCTAGTTTGAGTGTAGTATCGCGTATCAACGAAATTCAAGACCGTTCTTGGTTTAGCTACCGCACTACTTCCTCCAAGATGGGTTAGGTGATCTAAAGGTCTCTCAACTTTGACGGCCACTCAGAAATAATAGCGTCGATCACATCTGCTTGTGATGACATCACATTATTTTGAAAGTCCTCCGTTGAGTGGGGTTATATCACATGCACACATAGCGCAGGACCGCTCCTGGTATGGCACTATGACTGTACCCCGTCCTATCTTATGTTTCACTCAAGCCCGGGTGTAGGACTTATTATCTCACCACTCTCGAAGAAAGGAGAAAGAAGAAGGAAGGAAACATATATACACGTATTTCCATCTTTTATTTTTGTTCTTGTTAAGAAAGTTATAACACAAGAATTTAAATAAAGTTGAGTTAGGCTTAACCCTCGAATCAAATCCCCAGTGAAGTCGCCATTTCTGTCGCGTCATTTTTCGGAGATCAAGGCTATTTGATTAGCTTTTGACTCACTAAATTATTTCACGACTTTGATTTGAAAAAATTTATTTAAAGGTGGGGTCCGGGGGTTGGTTACATAAAGGGAAGGTATTAGCACCCTTTATGTTCGTAGTACTCTACGAGAACCTTTCGACTTTATCTTACTTTTTGTGCTATAAACTTACTTGTTTTTGAAAGAGAAGAAATTTTGAGAATATTGGAAAAAAAGTGAAGAAAAGACCTAGTTATCTACATTTTATTGATTCGGAAGGACTAAGTCCTTTGCCTACGTACCCGTGAGGGATCAGAACCTCGTAGTTCGGGGTAAAAATTATCGTTTGATTGGTTGAGTGTTTTTTATTAGTTTTTAAAAAAAGTTTGAAATAAAGGAAAGCCAAAGTGGCGAAACAAGTATTTGTTTGTGTTTTTTAATATTTAAAGAAAGTGGACTCAAAATAAGTTAAATTGATTAATATTTGATTAAGAAAGGAACTAAAATGAACGATCACCCGATTGAAAGTCGGGGTTTATTATGAAAAAGTTTTTGTGGTTTTTGGTATTTGAATGTTTTGGTTAATAATTAAATTAAACTAAAGCTAACGGAGCAAGAAAATAAAGTGCAAGTTAGTCATGGTAGCGTTGGACCACCACGAGAAACTTTTACCTAAAGGCATGCACACACTCACGCACACGTATCCTACGCTATTACAAAAGACCTATTAATACATTCTAGAGTCTGCAGGAAAAATAAATAAATTACATTAAGGCCTATTTACATCCTAAATTATGTGCAAGAAACGAAAAATAAATAATTAAGTTACATAAAAGCCTATATACATTCTAATAGTTTAAAAATGCTTAACAATAAAATAAAACATGCAAATGCAAATTAAAATAATTTAAGATGCAGCGGAATAAAACGTAATTAGAAATGAGAAATAAATAAAAAAATTAAAGCAGAAGAGGGGACGCAACAGTGAACAGGGGGTGTGGAAAGGTGAAATAAGGATACTAGGCTCAGGATGGGGGATCGGTTCGGTTCGGATCCTGGGTCGGTCCAGGAGACCCGAACCGGTCCAGGCAGTATAAAAGGGGTGTAAACCCTAAATTCTCTTCATTTCTCTCATCTCCTTCTCTCTCTACCACTCCATCGCTCTCTCTCTCTCTAAAACTCCCTCTGTTCTTCATGTTCTTATTTCTAGGTTGGTATATGAAGATCCCGGCGGATCTTCATCTTCCCCGACGAGACCAAACGGTGGTCCGTCGAGTCCGGCGCGGTGGCCGGCGAGCCCAAGCGGCTGCGATGCCGCGCCGGAAACTAGAAAACAGTTTTCTTTTTATATTTTTTTTCTTTTCTCTACTATTTCCTACCCTTTAACCGATTCTGAACTTAAAAATCCCCACAGATGTACGTATTGTTCTAGATCTACATAACAATAAAAAGAGAGAAAGAAAAGAAACTACCTTCGATTCCTTAGTTGCGTTTGGTGGTGAGGGTTTTAGTTGGGTTTCTACCGCGTGTCTGTGCTGTTGTGATTTGTGTGTTTCTGTGTGTGTGTCTGTGTTGTTGGGGTGTGCCGTGGTGGCCGGTTCAGTTGTGTTGTGTGATGCAGGTTTTTTGAAATTCGGCTCTAGTGACTGTGTTGATTGTTCAGTTGGAAACTTGTGTGTAAAATTCAGCCTCCTCATAGGTGTGTTTGCCGGTTTGTTTTATACTGTTTTGAGTAGGGTTATTAACATGGAACTGAATCCCCTGCTTTTGGATGATATGGATGCCTTGTTCCTGAACTCGAGGAGGAGAAGGAGATAACTGTTGAAAACTTTGCTACAGGCGTGTACTTGGACTACTTTTAGACTGATCCGGACTTATCACAATAAAAATGACTAAAAGGATATACATACACGTTTTTTGGGTTTGGACAACTTAAAAAAATAAAGAAATAATAAAATGACAGTGATTAAAATTTAATTAACTAAATAAAGAAAAATAAAGCTAAAAACTAAAAATTATAAAATTAACTAAAAGATGGAAATGGATCAAGAATAAAAATAAAATAAAAATAAAGAGAGAAGAGGGCCCGACTCGGAACCAAAAAATGAGGTATTTTAAAATACCTCTCTGCCGAAATTTCGTTCGAAAAGTCGGAGATCAATCCGGGTTAGACGACGCGTGTCAGTGGTGTCTTGGGTCAAAAATCGGGGTATGACAGCAGGTTATTACCGAAGATTTATAGAAGGATTTTCTAAGTTGGCACTTCCGTTAACACAGTTGACTTGTAAAGGTAAAGCTTTTGTGTGGGATGTTCGTTGTGGGAATAGTTTTAACGAGTTGAAGAAGCGGTTGACGACGGCTCCAGTTTTGATTTTGCCGCAGTCCGATGAACCTTTTGTTGTTTATTGTGATGCGTCCAAGTTGGGTTTAGGTGGTGTGCTTATGCAAGATGGTAAAGTGGTTGCTTATGCATCAAGGCAGTTGAGAATTCATGAACGAAATTATCCTACTCATGATCTTGAATTGGCTGCAGTTGTGTTTGTGCTTAAGATTTGGAGACACTACTTGTATGGTTCGAGATTTGAAGTGTTCAGTGATCACAAGAGCTTGAAGTATTTGTTTGATCAGAAGGAATTGAATATGAGACAACGAAGGTGGATCGAATTATTGAAGGACTATGATTTTGGGTTGAATTATCATCCGGGTAAAGCTAATGTTATTGCGGATGCTTTGAGTAGGAAGACCTTGCATATGTCTGCTATGATGGTGAAAGAGTTTGAGTTACTGGAACAGTTTAGAGATTTGAGTTTAGTTTCTGAAAGGACACCTCAGAGTGTAAAGCTGGGAATGCTGAAAATTGATAGTGAATTCTTGAAAAGTATTAAAGAAGCACAGAAAGAAGATGTAAAGTTTGTGGACTTATTGGTTGCTAGTAATCAGACTGAAGACAGTGACTTTAAGGTCGATGATCAAGGAGTGTTGAGATTTCGAGGTAGGATTTGTATTCTTGACAATGATGAGATGAAGAAGATGATTCTTGAAGAGAGTCACAGAAGTAGCTTGAGTATTCATCCGGGAGCTACCAAAATGTATCAGGATTTGAAGAAGTTGTTTTGGTGGTCTGGATTGAAACGTGACGTGGCACAGTTTGTATATTCTTGTTTGATTTGTCAGAAGTCGAAGGTGGAGCATCAGAAACCTGCTGGACTAATGACACCTTTAGATGTGCCAGAGTAGAAATGGGATAGTATATCCATGGATTTTGTGACGAGTTTGCCAAATACTCCTAAAGGGAATGACGCCATTTGGGTGGTTGTAGATAGATTGACTAAGTCGGCTCATTTTATTCCGATTAATATCACTTTTCTCGTATCACAGTTGGCAGAGATTTATATTTGAGATATCGTGAAGCTGCATGGTGTTCCTTCGAGCATTGTGTCAGATAGAGATCCAAGGTTTACTTCTAGATTTTGGAAGAGCTTACGAGAGGCTTTAGGTTCTAAGTTGAGGTTGAGTTCGGCTTATCATCCGCAGACAGATGGTCAGTCGGAGAGAACGATTCAGTCTCTGGAAGATTTGTTGAGAGTTTGTGTACTTGAGCAAGGAGGAACTTGGGATAGTCATCTTCCGTTGATAGAGTTCACGTACAACAACAGTTATCATTCTAGTATTGGAATGGCACCTTTTAAGGCTTTGTAAGGTCGGAGATGCAAAACTCCGTTGTGTTGGTTTGAGTCAAGTGAGAATGCGGTTTTAGGACCAGAGATTGTTCAGCAGACTACTAAGAAGGTTAAGATGATTCAAGAAAAGATGAAAGCGTCGCAGAGTCGACAGAAGAGTTATCATGATAAGCAAAGGAAAGACCTTGAGTTTCAAGAGGGAGATCATGTGTTCTTAAGAGTTACTCCCATGACCGGTGTTGGTCGTGCATTGAAGTCAAAGAGTTGACCCCGAAGTTTATTGGCCCGTATCAGATATTGGAAAGAGTTAGAACGGTGGCGTACCGAGTGGGTTTACCACCGCATCTTTCGAATTTGCATGATGTGTTTCACGTGTCGCAACTTCGGAAGTATGTTCTGGATCCATCTCATGTGATCCAGAGAGATGATGTGCAAGTTAGGGATAACCTTACGGTTGAGACCTTACCAGTGAGGATTGAAGGTCGAGAAGTGAAGCGTTTGAGAGGCAAGGAGATACCTCTTGTGAAAGTTGTCTGGGACGGAGTGACTGGTGAAAGCTTGACGTGGGAGCTAGAGAGTAAGATGCTGGAATCTTATCCAAAGTTGTTTGCTTGAGGAAAATTTTCGAGAACGAAAATCTTATAAGTTGGGGAGATTTGTAACGCCCACTTTAGATTATTTTAATTATTTAATTATTTGATTTATTTGAGGATTCTAGATATATTTGTTTAAATATTATGAGATGCGGAGAATTAAGATTTATGTGATTTTTAGTGATTTCATGCGATGTGGTGACTTATTTTATTGTTTAATAAAATAAGATTTGAAAGTAAAATAAATATAGAGATGTGGGGTAGTTTTGAGATTTTAGAGAATTATGTGGGAGAAATAGTAGATAAGATAAGATTTGATGGGAATATAAATAGGGAATATTAGGTTAAGAGTTGTCAGTACGTACAATTCAGTTTTTGGGAGAAAAAGGGAGAAAAGGCCAGAGGAGAGAAGAGACACTAAGAGCTGCGATTTTTCTGCAAACTAAGGTAAGGGTGAGTCTAGCATACAATTCTATTAAGCCTGTGATTCATGTGATTATAATTAACAAGTGTAGGAATGATTTTAGAGAATTGGAGAATTAGGTTAACCATGATGATTTGATGATTAGATGATGAAAATTGTAGTATTGATGTAGAAAATTGATTCCAGAACTTAGAATAACCTTAATGATTATATTTCAGTCGAATTTGGGGTTAATCATTGTAAAAATTGGGTGTTTTGGTGAAAAAGTTCGTAATCCCGTACCTGTTCTGTCACCGTTTCGCCAGGCGAGAGTCGTAGCTCGCCAAGGCGAACATACCTTCATCGCTCGCCAGGCGAGCAACCGAGCTCGCCATAGCGAGGGAATCGTGACACTCCGCCAGGCGAGCAATCCCACTCGCCATGGCGAGGGACCTATAGTCGCTTCGCTAAGCGAGCATTAGAGCCAGCCACAGCGAGATGTGCTGTGACAGAATGTCACTTTTTCCTTGTTTGCGATCTATTTCGTACGAGACCTTATGAGCTGAACCTTGGGTAGTACTGGAAGTTAACTATAATATAATTGATGATTTGTAAAGATGCTTGTGATGATTTTATGTTGTTGCTATCAATTAATGAATCATATATGCGTTATGTGAAATATATGTGAAGTTTATGCGATGTTTGAGATGATGTTTGCATTGATAATGATTGCTGCCATTCTGTTGCTATTATTTAATTAAGCTGCATGAGTCGGTCTATGATGTGAGATGTTGTCCAATTTTTGGAGTCATATAAGATGTGTCATGATGTCTAAGACGTAAAAGATTGAGTCTCATGCATACTCATTCAGAGATGAGGGCTTATGCCCTGGAGTTTTTACTCAACAGCGACGAGGGCTCATGCCCTGGAGCTTTTTCTCAATAGCGACGAGGGCTCATGCCCTAGGAGTATATTTATGCTCAAAGCGACGAGGGCTTATGCCCTGGATTGGTACCACATGCATATAAGATGTCTAAGATGATTAAGATGTTCGAGTTGCATAGTCAAGTGAAGTTGCATTGTCGAGTCTAGTTGTTTAAGATGTTTATGATGATGATTTATGACGTTACTTATGATACTAAATGATGTTTGTCGTGACGTGTTTATGTGATGATTTGTTGTTAACTATAATTGTTGAATTATATGTTTAATATTATTGTTTTGTGAATCTCACCCCTTCTTCAATCATCAATGGCATCCTCAAGTTCTGCTCATGAAACCAATGTTCAAGTTACTGCTCAACAAGCTGAAGGTCAGCAAGAACGCGTTGCTTATGAGTTAAAGGGCGTAACCATGAGTTTAAAAGAATGGCAACTGAGAATCCAGTTTGTTATCGCGATTTTCGGGTGTCAAGTCATTAATTAGGCTTGAACCTTTCAATCTTTGATATCTCTATTTTTTTTGGGGAAGGGAGAAATTGAGAAAACCCTTAGAAATTCCATGTTCGGGGGCAGTTTTCGCTACGGGAAGGTGTTAGGCACCCATAACGACTATAGTACTCTATAGGAACCGTTTTTCTAGATTTACGTCTATGCTTTATTTTTAATGCTATTTATTGAAAAGAAATTGTTTATTTTAAGAATGGGGGAAGAAGTGTTTGGATTTTAGTTTTATTGGACTTGGAGAGGTTTTGACCTCTTGCCTACATACCCTTTTAAGGGATCAAACTCCATGTAGTTCTCTCTCAAAAAGGTTTTTTGTGAGTTTAGGTTGATTTTAATTTTTGAAAATAGTTTTGAAGAAAAGAAAGAGGCCGTAAAGGCTTGAGAAAGAAAATAGTGAGGTTGGTTCAATTATTAAAGAAAATGGTAGTCTAAGTAGGAATTAGTTTGCATTTAAATTTTGATTAAGAAAATAAAAGAAAAAATACAATGGAGTTTTGACTCCAAGGTTTATTGGAAAAAATTGTTTTTCAAGTGATGAGATTGTTAACACTTTTTGGAAAATGGGTTTTTTCTAAGTTTTGCGTTCCTAAACATACATCTAACGGTAAATCATACAACGTGTGTGCGAGTCGGTGCTTGTGTCAGTGTACATCATTATAGTGTCCATTGTCCTTTACATTGGTCCTAGTTTACATTCTATGGTCTTGCAAGAAATAAAAATGAAGAAATAACTACCTAAGAATGATGTGGAAATGGCATAGAAATTGAATAAAAACCTAGGCTAAAGGATGGAGATGAGATGGTGGAATGCTCTATTTGTATGAAACATGAAATGAAATGGTTAGCAAAACAAGATATAAAATGATAGTAAAAGATAGGCAAGAAATAGTAAGCAAAAATGGTAAGAATCAATAATGGAAAGAATATTAAACAAATTGACAAAAACAATAGCAAGACGTGATATTGGAAAGAAAAGAAAAAACAATGCACAAAACTAGTCTCAAAATAGAAGCAAGCACATGACCCATAATTCTCTCATTCAAAACAATTTTCAAGGGGTTTATTTTAAGCACAATATGAGGATTATAAGACATGCCCAAACTTCATCTTAGCACATATTCACAAGCATATTTCACACTTTATTTTCAAACAAAGAATCTACATTACTTGCAAAGCAAGAAACTAACAATTAAATTCTCAAAACAAGAAACTAACAATTAACATTGCAAAATTGGAAACTTAACAATTAAACTACAAACTTGGAAACTAACCATTAACATTGCAAAATTGGAAACTAATCAATTAAACTAACAAAATTGTAAGCCAACAAGTAAATTTGCAAAATTGGAAGAATTAGCATGAACTCAGAGGTAAACATATCACAAAGTCATGTATCAAGTATCAACATCATATGGCAAAAATTAGATCAAAAGTCATGCAAGAAACTTCACGAAAAATACACAAAGTACACAAATCAATAGAAAAATGAGCATATATTTTTTTATCAATTTCAAACATGTAAAAATATCACAAAATAATAAAAAATTCATCAAGAAACACATAGCAATTTTTTTAGGAATTTTTGCAAGAAAACTAGGGCGCACAGGGGTTCAGGTAGCAAGAACAGAGGTGTGCATAGCAAAAACTCAAGAAAAATTGAAAGAAAACAAAGCCCACGGTTACGAAGCCCAAACCCACGCAGTCTGGTGGATCCGGATCTCCAGAATGCCTCAGAGGCATTGGATCAATCCGGATCCTCTAAGACCTAGATCTAACGGCCAGAAACGCAGGAAGGCTGGATCGGGTCTGAACCGACCCGGTCTAGTGCCTATACAAAAGGAAAAAGGTCTGGTTCGCTCTCATTTCTTTCTTTCATTTCTCTTTCATCTCTCTTCTTCTCCGTTGCTCTCTCTACTTCCTACGATGAACCCTAACCCTAATCTTGACCTATACTACCCAGAATCCAATCAAACATGGTTCAAACAATTCGTCTGGTTGTTCCGAACACGAATCCACCATTGAAATTCACATGCATGCTGTAAATCGATGTAGATCTTGAAAGTTTTTCACGGTTTTCAAACTATTTTCTGTGCTTTTGTTCGAATCTTTTTGCTGAATGAAATCCTGTATGGATTCGTAGGTTTACAACAGTTGATACTCGTTGTAGACCGTGGAATCTTTACGTTTTCAAAGATTTTTATTTTAGGGTTTCATGATTTTGAACAAAGCTCTTTGAACTTCTACGGATCTACATCGATTTGGATTTGTTGATGTTCTTGAGTAAGAAAGAGGTAAGTTTACGTATTCACCTGTGTTTTATTCGGAGATTCGAACTGGAATCTTCAAGAACTCTTGAATTTGATTCTGTTTGTTGATTTTTTTGGCTTGAATTCCGAAAATAAATCAGTGATTTCTCTTCTTCTTCTTCAGCGGTCCAAATCCTTTGTATTTTCTTCCTTCTTCTTCTCACTCTTCCCTCTGTGATCGTGTTGAATTCGCCGCTTTCAGTGGTGAATTCACGCTTGAATTGCAGGGAAAATGGTTCGGTGATGATGATTTAGTGATGAATCTCTGAGAACCGTGGTGAATTTCACTGCATTGTGCTTGAATTTGATTCTGGAAAATTAGGGTTTGTAGAAGTTGTTCTTCGTGTTCTTGAGATTTTTCTGAGTTTTGTGGATTTTCATTGTAACTGAATAGAGAGAGAAAGTTGTGAGGTGTTTGTGATGTGGCGTGAATTATGTGGCTCCTTTTCTGACTTCTACAGTGGCCGGCCTTTTATAGGCTGCCATGTGTGCATCGGACCAATGGGATTGTGACACCTGGACTTGGGCTTGCTTGCGTGGCTTCAGGACTGAATTTTGACCTAAGGACCTTTCTGCAAACAAACAAACTAAAGGACTAATCTGCAAAAAATTAAAGATTGAACTAATCTGCAAATAAAAAAAGAATTGGACTAATCTGCAAATAAAAGTAAAATTTGGACTGATTTGCAAATATAGAATTGGACTGATTTGCAAAAAAAATAAAAATAAAATTGGCAAAAAAAAAAAATGTAACTTGGAAAAAAAACGTAAAGTGAAACAGTTAAAAACGACAAAATGGACTAAAACGAACAAACTACCAAAATGAGGTATTTTAAAATACCTCTCAGTCAAAATTTGATGTGAAAAGACCAAAATGCCCCTAAGGACTAAAACGACTCAGACTGACTCAGATGCAATGCTCAAGCGACTTTTTTAGGTAGGGTTTGATCAATGGTTTATGCAGACAAGTTGAAAAGACTGACAAATGTAGGGACTAAAATGGGTTCCACTGCAGGAAATGACCAAAATACCCTTTTTGTATGATTTTATGCAAAAATTTGGAATAAAATGCAAAAAAATGAACAATGGTTTTAGAAATTTTTCAATGACTTGTAACGCAAGAAAAACACTTTGGATGGTCTTACATGCAAGAAAATTGGAGACGGAAACAGTAAAATATGCGGTTGAACCACAGTAGAAAATTGTAGAGTAAAACACAGTGAATTGAAAAGTATCAGAGGTAAATAATAAAAGGAAGAAATTTGAAGGAGTAATTTTTAGGTCCAAAATGAGGGTATGACAACTTCCCCTATTTAAGTTTCTTTGTCCGGAGGGTCAAGAGACAGAGTCCTTGGCTTGACGGGACGAAGACACTTAAATATTGACATTTGCACTGATTTTGGGCGTAAAAATACATTTGTGAATGTCATGTATGCCATGCAACATTTGGATTATGAATGCAAGACAAACTGAGAGTTGAGTTTAACAAAGTATGTCATATCCATTGCGGGATTGGTAGACATTAACAAGATAGCAAATAACAAGGTATGTCTGTCATACCCCATTTTTTGACAGCCTGTTTTCTTTTTACTCATCATTTAAGCTCGTTTTATCGATTTATTTTCTCCAATTTCTACATTTTTATTTCGCAGTATTTTATCAGTTTTTTTCTCAACATTCTACATATCTATATATCAGCGATTTATCTGCACGCTTTGCAAACATTTTACTCGTCTTTTCACAAATTTGTGTCCATATAAATCTTATTTTTATCTATTCGTTTTACAGCTTTCCGCTGTTATTTTCGCATTTTTTACTTGCTTTCTAAACCGAGAAGTCTTGTCGTTTCAAACGAAATTTCGGCAGAGAGGTTACTTTGAAGTACCTCATTTGGTTCCGAAGGGACAGTTTTAAGTTTTTTATTTACTTATTTATTTCTCTTTTATCTTTTTTTAGTTTGCTTTAAAAAAAAAAAAATTTTATTCTATTTTATTATTTATCATTTTTATTTTATTATTTACTTCTTTTTTACTTTAATTTTCGTTTTTAATTTATTTAATACTTTTTGGTCCAAATTTTGGTCTTTGACCACGTGTCAGTCCGTAATTGGTCCATGTCTTTGTGCTGTCATTTTTTGTATCAGAGACCCACCAGGGGTATTTTAGTCATTACAATGTACCAGAGAACCCTAGGGGTGATAGCCTATAAATAGACTGTCATTTTTTCACACTGCCCAAGAAAGAAATAACTGTAGCAGCCGCAGCCACCACAATACCAAACCCTAATCATTCATTCCTTTTCCCAATTTCAGATCAAAAAACCAAAAACACAAGAAAAATATATGAACACGGTAAGAACAACATGAACAACTAAATCCCAGCCTCTCCATACCAAAACCGAACCACCCCTTTCATTTCTTTCCATTCGGATTCGAACTTAAACAACACAATCACCACAAACACAGTTGTCTAGTACCACAAGTAACATTTTCGAGCCAAAACAAGGGAGAAAAGAAGTAAGTAGAACCGAAGTTTTCCGGATCTAAAGGAAATCGAAGATTTCCATCATTCTCATCACTGTTTTCTTACCTCCGAATCAAATAGGTACGGTTTTCCTCTTTCTTATTCATTTTTGTGTAAAAAATTTCCGTATCTTTAACTTTAGATCTAGGCCAAACCGCTAAGATTCTGCAAAAACCAACTTCGGATCCGAACTCAGCATGAAAAAGGATTTGTAAAACTCAAAAAAAGATTTTGAAAAAATAAAAAAATATAGCGCCGGCGGCGGTGCCACCACCCTAAGGTGGCTGGCCACCGCGCCGGCGAAGGATTGCTGGTCGGAGAAGAAGATGAGATTGCAGAGCTTCTCTCTCTAAGTTTAACCTTAGAGAGAGAAGGGGTGAGGGAGAATGAGAAAAAAACCGTCCTTTTCCCCTTTTATAAACACTAAAACCGGACCGGTTCACTTAAAATAAACCGGACTCCTCTCTCTTCAAAACCGATCTCATCTCCCAGCCGTTAGATCGTAGATCTAACGGCTACTGTGCATCCTTAGCTCTTTTGCTCTCTAATGTGTTTTGCTTCCCTTGTTATTTTGTTCCTGCGCGTATGCTAACCGTCAGATCTATGATCTGACGGTCCCTGTTTTACTGGTTTTATTGTTTTTTAATGATTTAATTAGAATGGCTGTGATCTTAGTTTTTGAGATCAAATCTGAGCCCCTGGATCAATCAGACGGCTCAGATTAGACCAGAAGTTGTGAGCCATGGTGTATTGGTCTTTCAAGCCTATCTTTCTTAATTTTTTCACTACTTTTTCATTAATTGCACCATTGTTTTGCTTTTACACCTATTTTCTTGCGAGATTTTGTTTTCTCTTATTTTCTTATATATTATGTTGCATAATTTTAATTTCTTGTTATTATTTTTTTAGTAATAGCATGTTTTGCATTTGCATTTCATTATTTTTAGTTTTGCATACATATTTAATTTTTCCTTGTCATTTATTTTATTATTATTGATTAGTGTAGTATGTATATTTAGGGAATTGGTGTAAATTTTTTATTTTCTTGTCATTTATATTTCTCGCAAGACTTTAGCATGTATCTAGGGATCATGTAAATTATGTAAATAAAATATGCACCGACACACACACCGTCACTATCACACACTTTATTTTTTACCGCTTTATGCCGTTACCGCGATCAAGGACCAAAAATGAATTAGGGACAAAATTAGGTTAATAATTGGACTTTAATTATTGTCTTAAAATCAAACTATTAGTAATTATAGGTTCATTTCAAACTCGAGGATTTGCTTAGGATCCAACGTCCTTTGTAAACTGCTCGCTCTTTATTACCTCAAGCCGTTACGTATAGTTTTTTTAGTTTACGCTTAACTTAGAAAAATCAAATTTCCAAAAAAAATCAAATAATCAAAACCCCAAAAATATTTTCTTAACAAACCTTGGAAACAAACCAAGTGATCTTTTCCTTTTATTTTCTTAATCAAATGCTTAATGAATTTAATCCTCATTTTAGACGTTATTTTCATAATTAAAATTGAACCAACCTCACATTATTTTTCTTTCTTATGCCTTGAGGCCTCTAATCTCCTTCTTAAAACCCTTTTTTTTCAAAATTGTTAAAAATAACCCAACTCACCAAAAGAAATTTTTAAGGTGAACTACATGATTTTGATCCCGTTTTCGGGTATGTAGGCAAAAGGCTTATGTCTTTCCAAATCAATAAAAACAACAAAAAACATACATCTTCTCTCTCCATTCTTACACTTAGATTTATGCAATATCTTTACAAATAATTAAGCGAATAATTAGCACAAGTTTAATTTAGGTGAGAGGCTCCTTCGGAGTACCGAAGTCGATTAGGGTGCTTAACACCTTCCCTAATCGAAACCAACCCCCGGACCTTAATCTCTAAAAAAGGGTTTTTTTACTCGTTTTTTCCCTTCCCGCGGATAAAAATTGAGAGTTCAAAGATTGACGGTTCAAAACCAATAAATGGATTGATACCCGAAAATCACGAGCACAGAAATGGCGACTTCACTGGGGACATTAATTTCCTAAGTGGGTTAAGCCCACCTTACCTTTCTTTACTTGTGCTTTATTTTTTGCTTATACACTTTGTACATACATACTTGTTTATTTTCAACGTGAGTGGTGAGATAAGTCCTACACCCGGGCTTGAGTGAAATTTAAGATAGGACGGGGTATAATCAAAGTTCCACTCCAAGAGTAATCTTGAGTTTTGGTTCATGTGATAACCCCACTCAATGGAGGGATCTTGGAAGTAATATTTGTTGACACGAGTAATCATGTTAGCTTTATTATTTTTAAGTGACCGTCGAAGTTGAGGACTTTAGTTATCTTTAACCCCTCCTAGCCTTTTAGAACGTAGTGCGGTGGCTAATCAAGAGTAATCTTGAATTGGTTGATACGCGATACTACACCCAAATGAGACTTACCTACGAGTGTTATTGGACCAAGAGTAATCTTGCAAACCAATGACGTTTGGAAGTGGTTGACAACGTTGGGAACTTTTTAGAACCTTGTTACATATACTTGTGAAGCCATAGTTCTTACCTTGTGACGATTTCACCCTTGGCTCCATCATGTTAAACCTTACCTCACTTTATTTTTCTTTATTCTTTAGCACAATCATGCATACATGCATTCATGCACAAACTTTTTTCCTCATATCTAAAAATATCGAAGGATTTAAGTAAAAGATTTTTTTTGTAAACATTATAGGGTATGGAGCGGGTAACCCGAAGGACTAGGCAGTTCCGTTTCAGAGACCCGGACACGTCTGAACTAAGGAAGTTGGCATCTAAAGTAGCTAGTCCAGAGGTTTTCCGAGCTCGCCATGGAAGATTGCTTAACCTCTTCAAGATCAAAATGATACCAGGAATTCTCGACACATTGGTCCAATTCTACGATCCTGTTTGCCACTGCTTCACATTTCTCGACTTCCAGCTTGTCCCCACTCTTGAGGAATACTCTTATTGGATTGGTATTCCGGTATCTGACAAGGAACCTTTCAATGGACTTGAACCAAAACTCAAACCCGCAACCATTGCAGCAGCTCTCCACCTTGATACATCTGCCATCAAAGCTAATCTCACCCCCAAAAGAGGCCTAACCACTGATTTCCTTTACCAACAAGCCCATATCCACGAAGAAATGGGCAGTTATGAAGCTTTTTACTCTCTCCTTGCCTTACTCATATACGGCCTTATCCTATTCCCAGATGTTGGCGGTATCGTTGACGAAAATGCCATCA
Organism: Medicago lupulina; assembly: GCA_958299785.1. Lineage (NCBI taxonomy): Eukaryota > Viridiplantae > Streptophyta > Magnoliopsida > Fabales > Fabaceae > Medicago > Medicago lupulina. The sequence goes on from OY283143.1 coordinate 35,970,413, forward strand.
AAATTTTCATTTCCAAAAATCCCGTCCCTACCTTGTTAGCCGATACTTATCATTCCATCCATGACCGAACACTAAAAGGCCAAGGAACCATCCTTTGTTGTACTCCCCTACTATACAAATGGTTCATTTCACACTTACCCGATAACTTTGAAGCTAATCCAGAAAACGCCCGTTGGTCCCAGAAAATTATGTCCCTTACCCCGGCCGATATAGTTTGGTTCGTCCCGGCTTGTAATACCGAGACCATCATTGACAGTTGTGGAGGATTTGGTAACGTGCCTCTCATTGGTATTCGTGGAGGAATCAACTATAACCCTGTTTTAGCCAGGCGACAGTTCGGTTACCCTATGGAGAAACCTCATCATCTTGCAGTAGACCACGTATTCTACCTCAATCAGCCGGATAGCGCAGATGTGAGAGGAATGTTTATATCATCTTGGCGCGCGATTCATAGGAAGACAAAAGGACAGCTAGGAAGGAGATCCAGTTTAGTGCGTGAGTCTTATCTTCAATGGGTTGTTGAAAGAGCGGCTAAGTTCGGGATGCCGTATCAGTTGCAGAGGACCCCATCTACATCTACCGCATCTACACCTACCCTAATGACATCTTTACCCATCACCTTTGAAACCAGAGAAGAATTCCAGGACCAGTTGACGAAGTTGCAGCTTGAGAGTGCCGCTTGGAAAGCGAAGTATCAGACCTCTGAGCGTGAGAAGGATACCTTGATGGGAATACTAGAGCAAACAACTTGGGAGTTTCATGAGAAAGAGCGAGAGGTTGCCGAGTTGAAAGACCTCCTCAAGAGGAAAGATGCTATTATTGACCGGATGCCCGGGAATAGGAGGAGACGCAGGGAATTTTTCGCCGGTGCAACCTCAGATTCCGAGGAATAGTGTACTTCCAGGACTTTTGGGAGCTTTCTCAGTTGTTTTCTTTACTCTATTTGTTGTTATTTTTCTAATTTCTGTTTATGTACTTTAAAGTCTATCCCTTGGCTTTGTTGTTAGAAAGGGAATTATCTTGTATTTATTTTTAATTTGAGTCTATCCCTTGGCTTTGTTGTTAGAAAGGGAATTATCTTGTATTTATTTTTAATTTAAGTCTATCCCTTGGCTTTGTTGTTAGAAAAGGGAATTATCATGTATTTATTTCAGGTTTTCCTTTGGTATTATGCTATTATAATGTTTACAAAAGTCCTTTTATAAGTCCTTCGATAAAAAATGAAAACACACATAAAAATTGCTTTTTTTTTGCATCCTGCATATCATGCATCATCACTGCATTCATAAGTGTCAAAACCTTGTCTCACATGTTCCTTCCTATCTGCCGCAGAGAGAAAGTGGCCCCGCGAATCAAGTACAAAGCTTCACGCATTCACTATACTCGAGCAAACGTCAAGAAGAAGATGGAACATTTGGAACAAGAAAACCAAGAGCTCCGAGAAGGGATGACTGCCATGCAAGCAGAGATAGAGAAGCTAACTGCTATGGTGAGTACTCTTATGGCCGTTCAGAATCAGGTCTCTCAAACTTTTGACACTGCCCTGGAGACCGTCACATCAGCCATTCCTAGCTCAACTGTGGTCACCAGTACCTCTCATGCCATCATACCGGAAGGTTTCTCTTGGGGCATGCTGATGACATGCTGTCATTACGTAATTTCTATGTGTCTTTTATCATTTTATGGAGTCACAAAGCAACTTAAGCAGCAAGAAACGCATGAAAAGCAAGAAAAAGCAAGAAAACTGAAGAATGGTGCAAGTCACAAAAACGTGTCACGCTTGCTAAAAAAACGTGACACGTTTTCACAAGTCAGAGAGCATGTTTTGAGAAGAAAGAAGAACGTGTCACGTTGGCAAAAACGTGACACGTTTTGTGAAACCCTAATTTGGTTACTTGCTACTGAAGGAAAAAACGTGACACGTTTTACTTAAAACGTGACACGTTTTGGGCGAATTTCTGGGCCTATTTAAGCTGAAGTCTTTTCCGAAAACAAGGGTTACGAATCTTGGAGAGCAAAGTGCGATTTTGACATCTAGGCGACTGCAAGGAGGACGATTTCTTCATCCTTTTACCAGTTACATGTATGTTTTAACGATTCAATTGATTATGCTATTTGTAAACATTGTTATGAGTAGCTAAATCTCTTAGAGATTGGATCCGAGATGATTTTGTGTAAACCCTAGTTGATCTTATGTTGCTGTGATGAAACTCTATTCCATATTAATGATTTTTATATCTTGATCAAATATAAATATGATTTTCGTGAGAATGGATGACTACTAACCCTAGCTTTCAACTTAGACTTAATTGAATTGTTCTAATAAACATGGTTAGTCTAGGAATGGATAATCGTTTATTAGTGATATTAGGTTAACGTGCTTAAACCTTCGAGAATTATTAGACCACCTAAGGAATTAGGGGTTGTAGTTTAAGAAGAGGGTCCTAACTCAAGGGATTGATTAGGGCTATTTTGTTAACTATCGTGGGATTTAAAGAACCATTAATAGGAATAGAGTGCAGTAACCAATTAGGGGAAACATAGAGGATTCGACGATCCGATCTCATCTCTCTCCATATTTTCTAAACAAACTTTATCATTTTGTTATTTTTGTTATTAAAACAAACAAATCTACCGCCTAGTGGCAAAACTATAATAACCTTTAACATCCTATTGCATAACGAAATTAACTTATTGCGATTAAAAACAATCCTCGTGGGATCGATATTTTACTACTTCGATAGTATTTGGTGCACTTGCCAAACCTCTATCAAGTTTTTGGCGCCGTTGCCGGGGATTGTTGATTTATTTCAATAAGGCAATTTAGTTATAATTTAGGATTTCTGCATTTTATTTTCTGTTTTTAAATTTTTTGTTACTTTTATTGGTGCAGTGCTACTAAGGTATTTTGCTGTTTATGCGAGGTCGACAAAGCAAGGACGATTTACAGTTCGATCCGGAGATAGAAAGGACTGAACGAGCCAATCGGAAAGCTGCCCGGTTGTCAAAGTCAGTCCCACCCATCGCTAAAGGGCGGTCACCTAGTCCGCCACCGTCTGAATCCTTGAAGTCTACCTCTCCTACACCAAGTATCATGGGAGACGCTGAACCGAGACCTAAGTTGGGAGACTACGGGCTAGCTACTCACCGTGGTCAGCTGACACACACCTTCCGTCCTGCCAACCCTGCTGCTTTTGACATCAAGAGCACCGTTCTGAATGGGTTGAGGGACAAGCAATTTGATGGCACTGAGGCCATGAGCCCACATGAGCACTTGAGTCGGTTTGCAGAGACTTGTGAATTCTGCGTACCTCCAGCTACGGTTACTGATAGCCAGAAGAAGCTGCGGTTATTTCCGTTTACATTGACGGGAAGAGCTAGAGATTGGTTGCTAACCATTCCGGGTGGTACCATTCAAACATGGGAGGAGCTCGAGCTGAGGTTCCTAGAGAAGTACTTTCCTATGTCCAAATATTGGGAAAAGAAGATGGAGATTCAAAATTTCAAGCAAGGGGAGACTGAATCTTTATATGATGCATGGGAGAGATTTACATTGATGCTGAAGAGGTGTCCCAACCATGAACTGTCTGAGAAACAATACCTCCAAATCTTCACCGAAGGCTTGATACATAACATTAGAATGTTTCTAGATGCCTCAGCTGGAGGCAGCCTTAAAAACAAGACCGATCATGAAGTCGAAGCCTTAATTGAAAGCATGGCTCAAAACGAGTATCGTGATAATGTGGAGAAGAAGAAAAGAGGGGTATATGGGGTCAGCGACACTACATCTATTCTAGCTAACCAAGCAGCCATGAACAAGCAAATTGAAGCTCTAACTAAGGAGTTCCAAGGGTTCACCTTGGCTAACAAGCAACAAGTGGCAGCTGTTAAGTGTGATCTATGTGGAGAAGGACATGCAAATGGTGAGTGTGTACCGGAAGGATTTAGTGAGGAATTCGTGAACTATGTGAACTTTCAAAGACAAAATCCTTACTACAATCCCGGGTTTAACAAGCATCCTAACTTGAGTTATTCTAACAACAACACTCTAAACCCTCTACTTCCAAATCCTCAACAACAACAACAACAACCGAGGAAGCCTTCAGCTCTTGAAGAAACAATGGTGAATTTCATGAAGATGACTCAAAGTAACTTTGAAGAGATGAAGAAGAGCCAAGAAGCTGAGAGAAAAAACAATGAAGCATCGAGGAAGTTGCTTGAGACTCAAATCGGGCAAATGGCTAAACAGTTGGCTGAACAAAGCAAGGGAGGATTCTCAGGTAATACTAAGGATAACCCGAAAAATGAAACTTGCAATGTTATTGAACTTAGGAGCAAAAAGGTGCTCACACCTTTAGTTCCAAAAGTTAAGAAAACAGTTGATGATGTTGTGACGGAGGGGGTAGAAATAGATTGTGAAGTGGAAAAAGAATTAGAGGGAGTAGTTGAAAAAGAAAGTGATCAAGGAGAAGTTGAAAAAGAAAAGAAGGAAAAATCAGAGGGAGAAAAAAGTGAGAGATTAGTAGATGAAGACTCGATCTTGAGGAAGTCTAGGAGCCAAATTTTGAAAGATGGTGATAAACCACAAGTTGTACCGTCTTATGTAAAGCTTCCATACCCTCATCTAGCTAAGAAGAAGAAGAAAGAGGAAGGCCAATTTAAAAAGTTCATGGAACTTTTCTCACAACTCCAGGTGAATATTCCTTTTAGTGAAGCCCTTGATCAAATGCCCGTTTATGCAAAGTTTATGAAGGAGTTATTAACCGGAAGAAGAAAGCCAAAAGATGACGAGAATATAGCTCTTTCAGAAAACTGTAGTGCTATCATCCAAAACAAACTTCCACCGAAGATGAAAGATCCAGGTGCTTTTACCATTCCTTGTTCTATTGGATCGGTGAAGGTGGGTAGAGCTTTATGTGACTTAGGGGCAAGTATCAACTTGATGCCTCTATCTATGATGAAGAAGCTTGGATGTGGTCAACCAAAACCAACAAGAATGACCCTCACTTTAGCTGATCGGTCCATCTCTTATCCTTTTGGTGTTTTGGAAGATGTGCTCGTAAAGGTAAATGAGTTAGTATTTCCTGCTGACTTTGTTATCATGGATATGGCTGAAGATGATGAGACACCGCTCATCCTAGGAAGACCTTTCCTTGCAACTGGTCATGCTTTAATTGTCGTCGAATTGGGCCAACTTATGTTAAGGTTCCATAATGAACAAGTGGTGTTTAACATTTTTGAAGCCATGAAACATAGAGCTGAAAATCCCAAGTGCTACCGGATTGACGTTGTTGATGAAATCGTTGAAGACAATTCTCGTGAACCTCAACCAACACAACCTATGGAGAAAGCAATTGTAAATTCTATAGAGAATTGTGACAATGATGAAGATCTTGAGGTGAAGGAATGTGTCAAGCAATTGGAGGCAAGCAAACAAGAGGTGGCATCGGAAAAAATAGAAAAGTTACTTCTTGACAAGAATGAGGGGGCGCTTACTTTGGGTGTGGAAGAGGAAAAAAATCCTGAATTAAAAGAACTTCCTTCTCACTTAAAGTATGTCTTCTTAAGCAAAGATGCTTCTAAACCGGCAATCATCAGCAACACCTTAACACCTTTAGAAGAAGAAAAATTGATGAGGGTGTTAAGGGAGAACGAAGGAGCGTTGGGATGGAAAATTTCTGATTTGAAGGGTATTAGTCCAGCTTATTGCATGCATAAAATTCATATGGAGGCTGAATACAAACCAGTTGTTCAACCTCAACGGAGACTGAACCCCACAATGAAGGAAGTTGTAAAGAAAGAAGTGCTGAAACTTCTGGATGCAGGTATGATTTACCCTATCTCTGATAGCTCGTGGGTCAGTCCTGTCCATGTGGTGCCTAAGAAAGGTGGAATGACGGTGGTGGCTAATGAGAAAAATGAGTTGATTCCCACCCGTACCGTCACTGGTTGGAGGATGTGCATCGATTATCGGAGGTTAAATACCGCAACAAGGAAGGATCACTTCCCGTTACCATTTATGGATCAAATGATAGAGAGGTTGGCTGGCCAAGCCTTTTATTGCTTTCTGGATGGGTATTCGGGGTATAATCAAATTGCGGTGGCTCCGGAAGATCAAGAGAAGACTGCCTTCACTTGTCCGTTTGGTATCTTTGCGTATAGGAGAATGCCCTTTGGGCTGTGTAATGCGCCGGCGACCTTTCAAAGGTGTATGCTCTCCATCTTCTCTGACATGATAGAGAAGAACATCGAGGTATTTATGGACGACTTTTCTGTTTTCGGTAAGTCTTTTGATCAATGTTTAGTCCACCTAGATGTCGTCCTTAAAAGATGCACCGAAGCTAACCTCATTTTAAATTGGGAAAAATGCCATTTCATGGTAAACGAGGGTATAGTTTTGGGGCATAAGATAAGTGCTAAAGGCATAGAGGTGGACCAAGCGAAAATAGAGGTTATAGAGAAACTTCCCCCTCCTATAAATGTTAAAGGAGTGAGGAGTTTCCTGGGGCATGCTGGATTTTATCGGCGTTTCATTAAAGATTTTTCAAAAATTTCAAAGCCCCTTTGTAACCTCTTAGTCAAAGAAAATGATTTCAAATTTGATGATGAGTGCTTAAATGCTTTTTCTTTGATTAAAACCAAGTTGGTTACTGCACCAATAATCATTGCACCCGATTGGGATCTACCGTTTGAATTAATGTGTGATGCAAGTGATTACGCTGTTGGTGCAGTTTTAGGCCAACGCAAGAACAAATTTTTCCATGCAATTTATTACGCAAGCAAAGTTTTGAATGAAAATCAAGTAAATTACGCTACCACTGAGAAAGAATTGCTTGCGGTAATTTTTGCCTTGGAAAAATTTCGTTCTTATCTAATCGGCTCCAAAGTCATTGTGTTTACAGATCATGCAGCCCTGAAGTACCTACTGACGAAAGGAGATTCCAAGCCTCGGCTGTTGAGGTGGATCCTTTTGTTACAAGAGTTTGATCTTGAAATTCGTGATAAAAAGGGAGTTGAGAATGTGGTGGCTGATCACCTCTCCCGGTTGGAAAATAAGGAGGTGACGAAGAAGGAAAAGGCCATCATGGCCGAGTTTCCGGATGAGCAGCTGTTCGCTGTTGAAGGGAGGCCGTGGTTCGCCGACATGGCAAACTACAAGGCTGGTAACATAGTACCAGATGACTTGAACTCGGCCCAAAAGAAGAAGTTCTTCAAGGATTCAAACCACTATCTGTGGGATGATCCTTATCTGTTTAAGGTAAGCACTGACGGGTTGATTAGACGTTGTGTTGCAGGTGAAGAAGCAAATAGTATCATGTGGCATTGCCATAGCTCAGCTTATGGGGGCCACCATAGTGGAGAAAGAACCGCTGCAAAAATCTTGCAAAGTGGCTTCTGGTGGCCCACCTTGTTCAAGGACTGCCACGACTTTGTGCGGCGGTGTGACAAATGCCAAAGCACAGGTAACATTTCTAAGAGGAATGAGATGCCCCTAACAGGAATACTTGAAATAGAACCATTTGATTGTTGGGGCATTGATTTTATGGGGCCTTTCCCTCCCTCTTACTCTTATCTTCATATTCTAGTTTGTGTCGATTATGTTACTAAGTGGGTTGAAGCGATACCATGTGTTGCTAATGATGCCAGAACTGTTGTCAATTTTCTCCAAAAGAATATTTTCACTAGGTTTGGAACACCTAGAGTCTTGATCAGTGATGGGGGGAAGCACTTTTGCAACAACCTTTTTGAAAATGTGCTAAAAAAGTATAACATCAGGCACAAAGTTGCAACTCCCTATCACCCACAAACTAGTGGTCAAGTAGAGGTTTCAAACCGTCAGTTGAAACAGATTCTAGAGAAAACAGTTGCGTCTAATAGGAAGGATTGGTCCAAAAAGTTAGATGACGCATTGTGGGCATATAGGACAGCCTTTAAGACTCACATTGGGTTTTCACCCTATCAACTAGTCTATGGTAAGGCTTGTCATCTTCCAGTCGAGTTAGAGCATAAAGCTTACTGGGCCATCAAGGCCTTAAATTTTGATCAAGTAGCTGCTGGTAAGAAAAGACTTTTGAAACTTAATGAACTTGAGGAGATGAGGCTTAGAGCGTATGAAAATGCGCTCATCTATAAAGCCAGGACTAAAAGGTATCATGACAAAAACTTAGTATCTAGGTAAATTAACTCTGGACAACTAGTTCTGTTATATAATTCCAGGTTGAAGCTGTTTCCTGGAAAGCTCAAGTCGAAGTGGTCTGGACCTTTCTTGGTCAAGAGCGTGTCACCATACGGAGCTGTTGAACTAATCACGCCGGAGGGTGACAGGAGTTTCAAAGTGAATGGACAAAGAGTTAAGCCATATCTGGGTGGCGACCTACCAAAAGAAAGGGTAGGGTTGATGCTGAAGGACCTGTAAAGGTCCGTAGTAGTCAAGATAGTGACGGTAAAGAAGCGCTTTGTGGGAGGCAACCCACCTTTAGTTTTTTGCAGGTAATAGTTCTTTTATATTTTTTCGCATTTTATTGCTTTCAAAAAAAAAAAATCAAAAATACAAAAATATTTTCGCTGAAACAATCAGAGGAAGAAAATTTTCAAGTCCAATACTGGGCAAAAACGCGACACGTTTTGGGCAAAACGTGCCACATTTTTGCCACCTCTGAAGCATCCCAAAAAAAAATTTCTAAGTTACAAATGACAAGCATTCTGTTTAGCAAAAACGTGTCACGCTGGCCAAAACGTGACACGTTTTCTGGGAACCAAATTTTTTCAAAGAGTGGAGCGTGTCACGTTTTGCCCAAACGTGACACGTTTTTGGTGGTTTCAAAAAAAATTTGACCGTTACAAAACGAAAAACGTGACGCGTTTTTGGCCAAACGTGACACGTTTTTATCCCCTATATATACCCTTCACACGAAAATCATCCCATTCACTTCCAAAAGTAGCCAAACTCTGTCAAAATTTCCCCAGAACCCTAACCTACGAACTTCTCAACTTTCTACACCAAAAACCTTCAACTTTCCATCTCCAAATCACCAAGACAACCACAAAAACTACCATCAACATCATCAACCTCTCAAAATTCACCATCCTCACCTAACCTCAAAACCCTAATCTCAAACTTTCACCTTTCCCTTGACCTAACCCTAAACCTTCACCATGGTTGATACTAGAAAGAAAGGAAAAGCCCCACAAGCCAAAAAATCCAAAACCACTGCCAAACGCAAACAACCGGTCAAACCCACAGCCCCACCAGCCGTACCACCCACTCTAGCTTACCGTTTCCATGACACCCCGGCTCGTGACCGCTTCAAAGAAATCAGAAGTTATCGGGTGATACCAGAGAGGGGGTTCCTACTCCCTAAATTGTTAGGCAACCCTGAGTTTGAACAAATTATCACGGCTCGAGGGTGGCACGGGCTGAATGATATGGTTTTCCAAGAGGCCAACAAGACCATGACGCTTGAGTTTTATGCCAATGCTCGGTTCTCCGGGCGGCGGTATGAATCTTATGTGAGGGGAAAGACCATTGATTTCTCCCCTGAAGCTATCAATACCATGCTGAAGATTGTTCCTCCGGAACAATGTGATGTCAAGAGGAGGAGGGAGACGTGTGCTAACTGGGACGAGGAGACGTGGGAGGAGGTGAAATCTTTATTGTGTGTGGAGGGCGCTCAATGGCAGAAGAGCAGGAAGATGTTGCTGAAAGCTGATTTCAAGCCGGTTGCAAAGGCTTGGGCATCATTTGTGGTGCAAACATTGGAGGGTACTTCCTGTTCGTCCGAGATTCCCTTATCTCGAGTGCATACTGTTGCTGCCATTCTGGAGGGTAGCCCTATAAATGTTGGTGAGTTGATTGCCAACAACATTGTTGATTTTGTCCAAGGGAACAAGAAGGCCATCCCTCACATGAGCCTCATCAACTGGCTTTGTGAGGAAGCTGACTGCGAGTGCTACATCAATGACCTCGAGACCAAGATGATGAAGCCAATCACTGATAACTATATGGAGGTCTTTCTGAAGGATTATCTGGAGCGCATGCAGCAGTTGGGAGCTGAGGAGGAAGCAGGCCCTCAGCCTCAGCCACAACCACAACAGCCCCCGCTTCAGCCAGAGTTGGTATCGGGAGAAGGAAGCAGCCAACAAGGTGTCCATGCACCTCTTCATCCCATGATGCTGGACTACATGTTCGGCCACTGCAACTGGATGAATGAGGTGTCAGACCAAGAGTATTGGAACCGTCCTAGGTTTGGGCCAGAGCTTACTGAGGCAGTCTGCCTCAACAGGAGAGCGATTACTGGGTCTTTTGACCGTTTTGATGGGTCCGAGGAGGCGATGGACCAATACTTTGATGTCACCAGAGGTCGTGCCCAAGCAAGAGAGCAGGAGATTAGGGCAGACTTTGCTGCTGGTGGTGCGAGGTCGAGGTCGCATTTTGGCGAAGACACCTATGAGGAGCAGAACCCGAGCATATGGATTGACCCGAACTTGATGCAGGATTGATGGGCTACTGATGGCTCATCTATTAGTATTATTATTTTTTCTGTTTATTTCAGCAGTTTTCCTTTCATTTTGATGTACTTTTTAAATTTTATTTTCGAACAATTTAAAGTTTAATCAGTTGTATCCCCCTGTGATGTAATTGAGCCTGATCTTGTTTATTACTGATGAATTTATGTGTTTTATTGACCTTTTACAGTCTCATAACAAATGTGTGCTCAAGTGATTTTTCCAAAAGTTCATAAGGAGGAGTGACTTGAGTAAAAGGCGAAGTGTACGGCAGTGCTAGGTAGTCACAACTCCCAGATATCATAACTGTAAGGTTCATGGCCAAATTTTATTTTTCAATTTACTTATATAGAGTGTTCCATGCATCTACATTTCTAGAACTTGCATTGTTTCTTTTCTGTCGATTGGTTTATGTCAAATACACACTGAGGCAAAAGTGCTTGGTCCTGTGAGCCTTTTGAAGCCTACCCTGATTATATTGAATTCATCCTTTTCTTAGACAAGTTGAGCCGGTAGGATAGAACCTTTTGTTCGGTGACAACCTACATTACAAACTTAGAGACTTTTAGGATTTATCCCATACTGTTTTTCTGAGTTAGGCATGTTAGAATGTTGCTAAAAATTAAGTTTGGGGTTGCTTTTGGAATTTGCAACCAATTAAGTTTGGGGTGGGGGAACTAGAGAACAATACAAAAGAAAAAAATAAAGACATATAGACACTAAAAATGGTGTATATAAAAAAAAAAAAAGAGAGAATATAGAATGAAAAAGGGACAAAGACATTGAAAATCTGAGTAACTCCAAACTCGAATGTCCCGATGATGAATAATGTTCTCTAGCCCCATTTTGACTAAGAATTGTGTTCCATAGGTGAAAGATGATTGAAGTATGTTTTAACTGACGTAGGAGTGCCTAACTCACATTTTGTGTAGCCTACTTATCCAAATATCATCCCTCCTTCACCTAAGCCCCGTTATAACCCTTAAAGACCTCATAGTGTGTATTGATATTGACTTTAATTGACGTTTAGAAACTTTTCAAGCGTATGGTAATATGTAGCTTTGCATGTGATTGAGTGTGAACCCTATTCATTTTGTGCGTGGAGTTGTGAATTGGTGGATGCATTCAAGTCAAACTAGCTCACCTTTAGCTAGTAAGGAGATGAACTTTTTGGATTACCATCACTTGAGCAGGTACTTGTTATTTTACTGTCAACTGTCAATTTTGCATGTAAATTCCTTGGGGACAAGGAATGGTTTAAGTTTGGGGTTGTGATGACATGCTGTCATTACGTAATTTCTATGTGTATTTTATCATTTTATGGAGTCACAAAGCAACTTAAGCAGCAAGAAACGCATGAAAAGCAAGAAAAAGCAAGAAAACTGAAGAATGGTGCAAGTCACAAAAACGTGTCACGCTTGCTAAAAAAACGTGACACGTTTTCACAAGTCAGAGAGCATGTTTTGAGAAGAAAGAAGAACGTGTCACGTTGGCAAAAACGTGACACGTTTTGTGAAACCCTAATTTGGTTACTTGCTACTGAAGGAAAAAACGTGACACGTTTTACTTAAAACGTGACACGTTTTGGGCGAATTTCTGGGCCTATTTAAGCTGAAGTCTTTTCCGAAAACAAGGGTTACGAATCTTGGAGAGCAAAGTGCGATTTTGACATCTAGGCGACTGCAAGGAGGACGATTTCTTCATCCTTTTACCAGTTACATGTATGTTTTAACGATTCAATTGATTATGCTATTTGTAAACATTGTTATGAGTAGCTAAATCTCTTAGAGATTGGATCCGAGATGATTCTGTGTAAACCCTAGTTGATCTTATGTTGCTGTGATGAAACTCTATTCCATATTAATGATTATTTAAGTCTTTATTCAATTCAATTGTTCTTAATGCTTTTTATATCTTGATCAAATATAAATATGATTTTCGTGAGAATGGATGACTACTAACCCTAGCTTTCAACTTAGACTTAATTGAATTGTTCTAATAAACATGGTTAGTCTAGGAATGGATAATCGTTTATTAGTGATATTAGGTTAACGTCCTTAAACCTTCGAGAATTATTAGACCACCTAAGGAATTAGGGGCTGTAGTTTAAGAAGAGGGTCCTAACTCAAGGGATTGATTAGGGCTATTTTGTTAACTATCGTGGGATTTAAAGAACCATTAATAGGAATAGAGTGCAGTAACCAATTAGGGGAAACATAGAGGATTCGACGATCCGATCTCATCTCTCTCCATATTTTCTAAACAAACTTTATCATTTTGTTATTTTTGTTATTAAAACAAACAAATCTACCGCCTAGTGGCAAAACTATAATAACCTTTAACATCCTATTGCATAACGAAATTAACTTATTGCGATTAAAAACAATCCTCGTGGGATCGATATTTTACTACTTCGATAGTATTTGGTGCACTTGCCAAACCTCTATCACATGCCACAAGGGTTCAATGAAAATTCTCATTCTACTAGCACAACGAAGCTCATGCCGTCAGGAGGTTTTCCATGGGGCATGCCACAAGGGTTCAATGAAAATTCTCATTCCACTACCACGACGAAGCTCATGCCGTCAGGAGGTTTTCCATGGGGGATGCCACACGGGTCCAACGGAGATTCCCGTCCTTTTGGTTCTACTAGCACGACGAAGCCCATGCCGTCAGGAGGTTTTCCATGGGGAATGCCACTCGGATTCAATGAAGGTTTTCATTCTACAGTTTCAGAGGTGCCCACTCTTGCCTTTCAACAGTTAGCATCGGTTCCTCAACCCGGTGCAATCATTCATGAGCCTGTTGTGACTTACTCTGCCCCACTAGTTCACGCCAACCGACAAGAGTGGAAGCCCGCTTTTCCCACAGAAAATGTTGAAGCCTTCGATAGGGTGGAAGGTCTACAAGACACCATTGACGAGATGAAGCGGGAAATGAAGGCTCTGCGCGGAAAGGATGTTTTTGGACAAAATGTACAAGAACTCTGTTTGGTACCCAATGTGGTGGTGCCACCCAAGTTTAAAGTTCCAGAGTTTGACAAATATAAAGGGAATACTTGTCCCAGGGTTCATTTGACGATGTATGTGAGAAAGATGTCTACACAAGCATACAATGATAAAATGCTTGTCCATTTCTTCCAAGACAGTTTGGCAGGGGCGGCTCAAAAATGGTATATGAGCCTAGACAGTGCCCGAATCCGCACCTTTAACGATTTGGCAAATGCCTTCATCCACCAGTACAGCTACAATTCAGATATGGCCCCGGATAGGGAACAACTCAGAGCGATGACTCAAGGAGACAAAGAGACTTTCATGGAGTACGCTCAGAGATGGAGGGGATTTGCTGCTCAAATTGTCCCGCCTTTGGAAGACAAGGAGTTGACTAGAATCTTTCTCAAAACTCTCAGCCCATTCTACTACGAGAGAATGATTGCTAGCGCGCCGGGGAATTTTGCCGAAATGGTAGGAATGGGAATGCGCCTTGAGGAAGGAGTTCGAGAGGGACGATTGGGAAAAGAAAGTGCTTCGTCCAGCAACCCCAAGAGGTTCGGAAACAGCTACCCGAAGAAAAAGGAACCAGAGATCAGTATGGTGGCACACGGAGGTTACCAGCCCGGATACTCAGCCTACCCCTATATTGCCAACATATCACCTGCTACCCCTGCCCCTCATAACCCCTACTATAACCCTCAAATGCCTCAGAGGCCCCCTCCATTTTACCCACCACTTTACCAACCACCTTATCAACAATTCCAACAACAACCGTATTACCCACAAAATCCACCCCAATACCCTCAACAACCATATCGCCCACCACAAAATCAACCACGACCCCGAGCTCAAGCCCCCCAACAACAAAATCGCCAAAGACCACCAGTATACGCCCCTATACCTATGACTTATCTACAATTACTCCCGGCCCTACTCCAAAAAGGCCTTGTCCAAACCAAACCACCTCCTCCTATAACAGATGTTCTGCCACCTAGACACCGAGCTGATCTGACATGTGTGTTCCATCAAGGGGCACCGGGACACGATGTAGAACGATGCCATGCTCTCCGAACTGAGGTTCAAAATTTGATACGTGATAAGCGTCTGCGCTTCACCAACAACGGTGTCAATTTTCTGGATGACCCTTTGCCGAACCATGGGCAAGCTGTTAATATGATACAAGATTGTCAAGAAGATGGTCTCATCCTTAGTGCACAAGACATCAGGACTCCCCTGGTCCCGATACACGCCAGAATGTGTCTGGCGGCTTTGTTCAGCCATGACCACAATGCTTGTGGAGTATGTTCTGTGGACTCTCAAGGATGCAAAAGTGTGCAAGACGACATCCAAGGATTGCTGGATAGTGGGAAGCTTTTAGTTATGAAGAAGGAACAAGATGTTTGTGTTATTACTCCGGAGTTTGATAACCCTGAATCGCTAGAAGTGACATACAGCAACAAAGAACCAGGAGACACCCCTTTGATTATTTGTGTACCTGGGCCGTTGCCATACACATCCAACAAAGCCATACCATACAGGTATAGTCCCACGATCTTAGAAAATGGCTGGGAGATGCCTATACCTCCACTGGCTTCAGTGAGCAATATCGTGAGTAGCAGCAAGGTTTTGAGGAGTGGACGTATCCTCCCCACTTTTGTCCAAGAGAAAGTTGTTGAACCGATTTCGAAGCTAGTACAAGTGCAAAACTCTGGTAAAGGGAAGGATGTCGGTCAACCAAGTGGAATCGTGTATGAAGACAGCGACGAGATCTTGAAGCTGATCAAGAGAAGTGAGTATAAGGTGGTAGATCAACTCTTACAAACTCCTTCAAAAATCTCAATTATGTCTTTGTTGTTGAATTCCGATGCCCATAGGGAGGCTCTGATGAAGGTGTTAAGTCAAGCCTATGTGGACCATGATGTGACCCTAGGGCAATTCGGAAGCATAGTAGGGAATGTGACCGCATGCAACAGCTTGGGATTCAGCGACGAAGATCTCCCATCGGAAGGAAGGAACCACAACCTGGCGTTGCATATCTCAGTCAATTGCAAATCGGATGCCCTTTCTAATGTATTGATCGACACAGGCTCGTCCCTGAATGTGATGCCCATTGCCACTCTAAGGAAGCTTTCGTACCCCAATGTCCAGCTGCGGGCTACGTCTGTGTCAGTAAGAGCGTTCGATGGATCCAGGAAAACAGTGCTAGGCGATGTGGTATTGCCTATCTCAGTCGGGCCCCAGGAATTTGAAGTATTATTCCAAGTGATGGACATTCCGGCATCGTACAGCTGTTTACTAGGCCGACCTTGGATTCACGAGGCTGGGGCAGTCACATCCACTTTGCATCAAAAGCTGAAATTTGTCAGTCACGGGAAGCTGATAACTGTTAGTGGGGAATCAGCGTTGTTGGTTAGTCATCTGTCGGCCTTCTCGTATATCAGTGGGGGTGATGTAGATGAGGCATCAGTTCAAGGGTTCTCCGTCGAAGAAAATGCTAAGAAGGGAGGGACATGCATGGCTTCCCTGAAGGATGCTCAAAGATTGGTACAGAAAGGTAAGACCGCAGGATGGGGTCAGCTCATACAGTTGCCAGAGAATCAAAGGAAAGAAGGTTTGGGTTTCTCTACCCACAAGACAAAAGTAACCAGTCCAGCAGGAAGTACATTCCACAGTGCCGAGTTCATCAATATTCCGCCGGAAATCAATGTAATTGTGGAAGGCCAATCCCAAGAGGAAGTTTCTCCTTTCGTCATACCTGGAGGAATATGTTGCAATTGGATCGCAGCCGATATCCCTTCTGTGACATCGTTGTCTGAGTAATATGTTTGTCCTTTGTTTGTTTTTTTTTATCTTTAAAGAAAAATCCTTTTGCTTTGCCCAGAGCGAAAGTGAAATCATGTAGGGCTGCTGTCTTTCTTTTGCTTCAAGAACTTATATTAATCAATGAAAAGGGTCGTCTCTATCACGACCTTTTTACTCTTTTTTTATATATATAAATATCCATACTTTCGTTTTCACTTTTTTTGCTTTTCTGGAAAAATGGTAACACAAAAAAAAAACCAAAAAAAAAAACTTTTCTTCTTCATTATTATTTTTACCAATTTTCAAAAGTTTGCATTCACTTTTTAGCTAAAATCAATCATAATTCACATGCAGACTGAACATAACTGAACCCGTTGAACATGGTAACTCTACGCCCTCTCCCAACTTTGAATTCCCCATCTATGAGGCTATGGTGGAGGAGAATGAAGAGATACCTGATGAGATTAGATGGATGCTGGAGCAAGAAAGGAAGGTCATTCAACCGCATCAGGAAGAAGTGGAAATTATCAACTTGGGTACAGAGGAGGATAAAAAAGAAATCAAGATCGGTGCGTTACTGGATGTGACTGTTAAGGAAAGAATAATCGCGCTTCTCAGGGAATATGCTGACATATTTGCATGGACGTACAAAGACATGCCGGGTCTAGACCATGAAGTTGTGGAGCACCGTCTACCGTTGAAGCCTGAGTGTCCTCCAGTCAAGCAAAAGTTGAGAAGGTCCCATCCTGAGATGGCCCTGAAGATCAAAGAAGAAGTACGGAAGCAAATTGATGCAGGTTTCTTGGTTACGTCAGAATATCCACAGTGGTTGGCCAACATAGTACCTGTTCCGAAGAAGGATGGTAAGGTCAGAATGTGCGTAGATTACCGAGATTTGAACAAGGCAAGCCCGAAGGATGACTTCCCTTTACCTCACATTGATGTATTGGTGGACAGTACTGCTAGATGCAAGGTGTTCTCCTTCATGGATGGTTTCTCCGGTTACAACCAAATCAAAATGGCTCCAGAAGATAGGGAGAAGACGTCTTTTATCACACCGTGGGGTGCTTTTTGCTATCTGGTGATGCCGTTTGGATTGATAAATGCTGGTGCCACTTACCAGAGAGGCATGACCAAGATTTTTCATGACATGATGCATAAGGAAATTGAAGTCTATGTAGATGACATGATCGTCAAGTCAGGAACTGAAGAAGAGCATGTCGAGTACTTATTGAAGATGTTTCAGCGGCTGAGGAAGTACAAGCTCCGTTTGAATCCAAACAAGTGTACTTTCGGTGTAAGATCCGGGAAGCTTTTGGGTTTTATTGTCAGTCAGAAGGGCATTGAGGTTGATCCCGACAAAGTCAAAGCCATTCAAGACATGCCTGCTCCGCAAACTGAAAAACAAGTTAGAGGTTTTCTCGGGAGGCTGAATTATATCTCCAGGTTCATCTCTCACATGACTGCTACGTGTGGGCCCATATTCAAGTTGCTCCGTAAAGATCAAAGGATTGTTTGGACGGAAGACTGTCAGAAAGCTTTCAACAGCATCAAAGAGTATTTGTCAGAACCTCCGATTCTTGTTCCTCCAGTCGAGGGGAGACCTTTGATTATGTACCTGACCGTGTTAGAAGACTCCATGGGTTGTGTACTTGGACAGCAAGACGAGACTGGTAAGAAAGAGCATGCAATTTACTATTTGAGCAAGAAGTTCACTGATTGTGAGACCCGATACTCTGTACTTGAAAAGACCTGTTGTGCTCTAGCCTGGGCTGCCAAGCGTCTTCGTCATTATATGGTCAATCACACCACTTGGTTGATATCCAAAATGGACCCAATCAAATACATCTTTGAGAAGCCTGCATTGACTGGTAGAATTGCACGATGGCAGATGTTGTTGTCTGAATATGACATTGTGTACCGCACTCAAAAAGCAATCAAAGGTAGTATCCTCGCTGACCATCTGGCCCATCAACCGATTGACGACTACCAACAAATTAAGTTTGACTTTCCTGATGAAGAGATTATGTATTTGAAGATGAAAGACTATGATGAACCCTTGTTCGGTGAAGGCCCTGATCCTGAATCTCAATGGGGTTTGATTTTCGACGGAGCCGTTAATGTTTACGGGAATGGAATTGGAGCAGTCATCATCACTCCCAAGGGAGATCACATCCCTTTTTCTGCAAGACTGCGTTTCGAGTGCACAAATAACATTGCAGAATATGAAGCTTGCATCATGGGTATTGAAGAAGCTATCGACTTGAGGATCAAGAACATCGACATATATGGTGATTCAGCTTTGGTAATTAACCAAATCAAAGGAAAGTGGGAGACTCACCACGCTGGTCTGATTCCTTATCGAGATTATGCTAGACGATTATTGACTTTCTTCAACAAGGTGGAGTTACATCACATTCCTCGTGATGAGAATCAGATGGCTGACGCTTTAGCAACTTTGTCCTCAATGATCAAAGTGAGTCGCCACAATCGGGTGCCTTCGATCAGTATCCGTTTCCTTGAAAGGCCGGCCTATGTGTTTGCAGCTGAAGCAGTTTTTGATGATAAGCCGTGGTTTCATGATATCAAAGTGTTTCTTCAAACTCAAGAGTACCCTCCTGGAGCGTCTCGCAAAGACAAGAGAACCCTAAGAAGATTATCTGGTAATTTTTTCCTGAATGGGGAAGTGTTGTATAAAAGAAACTTTGATGCAGTGCTACTCAGGTGTGTAGATCGACGAGAAGCAGACTTATTGATGTACGAGATCCATGAAGGCTCGTGCGGAACTCATTCCAGTGGATATGCAATGGCTAAGAAAGCGTTGAGAGCAGGCTATTACTGGATCACTATGCATGCAGATTGTCATCTTTATGCCAAAAGGTGCCACAAGTGCCAGATTTATGCGGACAAGATTCATGTACCCCCGTCTATGCTCAATGTCATTTCTTCCCCTTGGCCTTTCTCTATGTGGGGCATCGACATGATCGGCCGAATTGAACCGAAAGCTTCTAATGGGCATCGTTTCATACTAGTGGCTATTGATTACTTCACTAAGTGGGTTGAAGCCGCATCTTACGCTAATGTGACCAAGCAAGTGGTGGTCCGTTTTATCAAGAACAACATCATTTCTCGCTACGGTGTTCCTAACAAGATCATCATGGATAATGGTACAAATCTGAATAACAACATGATGAAGGAGCTATGCAGCGAATTCAAGATTGAACATCACAACTCTTCTCCTTATCGTCCTCAGATGAATGGTGCGGTTGAGGCTGCGAACAAGAACATTAAGAAGATCATTCAGAAGATGGTAGTCACTTACAAAGATTGGCATGAGATGTTGCCCTATGCTCTATATGGATATCGCACCTCTGTGCGCACATCAACAGGGGCAACCCCCTTCTCTTTGGTATATGGCACGGAAGCTGTGCTCCCTGTGGAAGTTGAAATCCTGTCTTTGAGAGTCTTGATGGAAGCCGAATTATCAGAAGCAGAATGGTGTCAGCAGCGGTATGACCAGTTGAATTTGATTGAAGAAAAACGCATGACTGCCCTGTGCCATGGACAGCTATACCAAACAAGGATGAAACAAGCGTTTGATAAGAAGGTTCGCCCTCGCGAGTTCCAAGAAGGAGATCTTGTGGTCAAGAGTATCAAATCCTTTCAACCAGATCCCAGGGGCAAGTGGGCACCTAATTACGAAGGTCCTTATGTGGTCAAGAGAGCTTTCTCCGGTGGTGCTTTGATTCTTACAACTATGGATGGTGATGAACTCCCTCGTCCTGTGAATTCTGATGCAGTCAAGAAATACTTTGTCTAAAAATATGTAAAAAGAACAGCTCGGCAGGTCGAAAACCCGAAAGGGCGGCTTGAACCAAAAATGAGCGTCTCGGTGGACTGAAAACCCGAAAGGGCGGTCCAGGCAAAAATTAGAGACAAATATAAAAAAAAGTGTTATCCTGATAGGTTGAAAACCCGCAAGGGCGATCTATGCAAAAGTTAAGGATTTATGACAAAGTAACTACATCAGAACGAGCACTACCCGTTCAAGGCGCTGTAGCTGTCACAATTTCTCCAAAGCGAAGCATCTAGGCGGCGGAACTTGAAGTTGTTAGGGAATGTAGCAGTTATTCATGTTCAACGTATCTCACAATATAATTACCATTTTCCAAAACTTTGTAATCCGTGGAGCCATGCATTTGGCCGGTTACCACTCTTCTGAATCAATTTGAGCCTATGCTTTTTTTGGAATTCTTAGTTATTTCTATGTGTAGTTTTCTCTTCTTAATATTAATACTTGAAGCAAAAAAAAGGCTTTGAAAATACTTTGAAAAAACTCCTTTTACATTTTCTTAAAGAAAAACAAACAAAATGACAAGCATGTTATCTTAAAACTCTTTTATCACAGGAACGGGTGTCGATTTGCGTCTCAAGAGCAGTTAGATTCAGCAGTACGAACCTAGTCATCGCTTCAAAAAATATATATACATGTAAAAAAAAAAAAAAAAGAGCTCGCTAAGTCGAAAACCTAAAAAGGCGGCTTAGGCAAGAATGAGCATCCCGGTGGATTGAAAACCCGAAAGGGCGGTCCAGGCAAAAGTTAGGGATTCAAAAAAAAACAATGCAAAAGAAAAGCATGACTAGTGAAGTGTACCCACGAGAAAGCACTTCGGGCCGGTTTAGAAATGGCGACTTCTGTCAGATTTCTAATTAATGGGCTTCATCTTCAAAGAATGTTTACGTCATCTTCAACTATTACTTCATACCGGGCTTCACCCCGACGATGACTTGATCTCTCTCCAGTGTTACTATCTTCAAGGAAGTTTGCCGAGTGTTTGTGTTTGCGACATGAGTCCGACTCTCACCTCAGCCGTCCAGTTTTGTCCCATCAAGTTATCTAGAGTCACATACATACATTTATACGCATACATACATTTATACACATACATACATACATACATTTATACACATACACTCACATATTCATACAAATCATAAATACATACACATATACATACATACATACATTTATGCACATGCATGCACATATTTAAGCATATACACTTTCATGCACATACATACAGAGGTCATCTATACACAATTGCATCGACCACCTTGACTCTTGATTCGACAAAATCCAAAAGAAACAAACAAAACAACAAAATGTCATCCCCAGTGTGTCTAACCCAAAGATATCACCAAGTATACACTTCAAGTGGCAAGTTCCACAAACCGTCAGTTTACAAAATACATTTCTTTTTCCTCAGTATCTTATCAAGTTTTACCTCTCCAACACTACATTTACCACTTTTCCTGTGTCTTGCTCTCCAACAATGACAGCAAACACAACACTACATTTCCTGCTTTTTACCTGTGTCTTACTCTCCAACAATGACAGCAAACACAACACTACATTTCCTGCTTTTTACCTGTGTCTTGCTCTCCAACAATGACAGCAAACACAACCCTACATTTACTACTACTTTACCCGTGTCTTGCTCTCCAACAATGACAACAAACACAACCCTACATTTACTGCTTTTTACCCGTGTCTTGCTCTCCAACAATGACAGCAAACACAACACTACATTTACTGCTTTTTACCCGTGTCTTGCTCTCCAACAATGACAGCAAACACAACAGTACATTTACTGCTTTTTACCTGTGTCTTGCTCTCCAACAATGACAGCAAACACCAACACTACATTTACCGTCTTTTTACTTGTGTCTTGCTCTCCAACAATGACAGCAAACACCAACATTGCATTTACCTTTACCATTTTCAAGCTTTTCTTCCCCAGAGAACTTTTGTCCCCAGTCAGGTCATCTTAACATCTTGCATTCCCAACACTGCACTTAACATTGCATTCATAACATAGCATTCATAGCATTTTGCAGTTGATGCGGATCAAAAATGGTGTACTTTGATATTTAAGTCTCCTCGACCCATCAATTTGAAACTTTCGTTTTCAAACTTCTGTGGCGAAGAAACTTAAATAGGGGCATCTGTCATACCCCATTTTTTGACCGCCTGTTTTCTTTTTACTCATCATTTAAGCTCGTTTTATCGATTTATTTTCTCCAATTTCTACATTTTTATTTCGCAGTATTTTATCAGTTTTTTTCTCAACATTCTACATATCTATATATCAGCGATTTATCTGCACGCTTTGCAAACATTTTACTCGTCTTTTCACAAATTTGTGTCCATATAAATCTTATTTTTATCTATTCGTTTTACAGCTTTCCGCTGTTATTTTCGCATTTTTTACTTGCTTTCTAAACCGAGAAGTCTTGTCGTTTCAGACGAAATTTCGGCAGAGAGGTTACTTTGAAGTACCTCATTTGGTTCCGAAGGGACAGTTTTAAGTTTTTTATTTACTTATTTATTTCTCTTTTATCTTTTTTTAGTTTGCTTTAAAAAAAAAAAAAAATTTATTCTATTTTATTATTTATCATTTTTATTTTATTATTTACTTCTTTTTTACTTTAATTTTCGTTTTTAATTTATTTAATATTTTTTGGTCCAAATTTTGGTCTTTGACCACGTGTCAGTCCGTAATTGGTCCATGTCTTTGTGCTGTCATTTTTTGTATCAGAGACCCACCAGGGGTATTTTAGTCATTACAATGTACCAGAGAACCCTGGGGGTGATAGCCTATAAATAGACTGTCATTTTTTCACACTGCCCAAGAAAGAAATAACTGTAGCAGCCGCAGCCACCACAATACCAAACCCTAATCATTCATTCCTTTTCCCAATTTCAGATCAAAAAGCCAAAAACACAAGAAAAATATATGAACACGGTAAGAACAACATGAACAACTAAATCCCAGCCTCTCCATACCAAAACCGAACCACCCCTTTCATTTCTTTCCATTCGGATTCGAACTTAAACAACACAATCACCACAAACACAGTTGTCTAGTACCACAAGTAACATTTTCGAGCCAAAACAAGGGAGAAAAGAAGTAAGTAGAACCGAAGTTTTCCGGATCTAAAGGAAATCGAAGATTTCCATCATTCTCATCACTGTTTTCTTACCTCCGAATCAAATAGGTACGGTTTTCCTCTTTCTTATTCATTTTTGTGTAAAAAATTTCCGTATCTTTAACTTTAGATCTAGGCCAAACCGCTAAGATTCTGCAAAAACCAACTTCGGATCCGAACTCAGCATGAAAAAGGATTTGTAAAACTCAAAAAAAGATTTCGAAAAAATAAAAAAATATAGCGCCGGCGGCGGTGCCACCACCCTAAGGTGGCTGGCCACCGCGCCGGCGAAGGATTGCTGGTCGGAGAAGAAGATGAGATTGCAGAGCTTCTCTCTCTAAGTTTAACCTTAGAGAGAGAAGGGGTGAGGGAGAATGAGAAAAAAAACCGTCCTTTTCCCCTTTTATAAACACTAAAACCGGACCGGTTCACTTAAAATAAACCGGACTCCTCTCTCTTCAAAACCGATCTCATCTCCCAGCCGTTAGATCGTAGATCTAACGGCTACTGTGCATCCTTAGCTCTTTTGCTCTCTAATGTGTTTTGCTTCCCTTGTTATTTTGTTCCTGCGCGTATGCTAACCGTCAGATCTATGATCTGACGGTCCCTGTTTTACTGGTTTTATTGTTTTTTAATGATTTAATTAGAATGGCTGTGATCTTAGTTTTTGAGATCAAATCTGAGCCCCTGGATCAATCAGACGGCTCAGATTAGACCAGAAGTTGTGAGCCATGGTGTATTGGTCTTTCAGGCCTATCTTTCTTAATTTTTTCACTACTTTTTCATTAATTGCACCATTGTTTTGCTTTTACACCTATTTTCTTGCGAGATTTTGTTTTCTCTTATTTTCTTATATATTATGTTGCATAATTTTAATTTCTTGTTATTATTTTTTTAGTAATAGCATGTTTTGCATTTGCATTTCATTATTTTTAGTTTTGCATACATATTTAATTTTTCCTT
The DNA here is from genome assembly GCA_958299785.1 of Medicago lupulina. NCBI lineage: Eukaryota > Viridiplantae > Streptophyta > Magnoliopsida > Fabales > Fabaceae > Medicago > Medicago lupulina. The sequence goes on from OY283143.1 coordinate 35,994,667, forward strand.
GTCATTTATTTTATTATTATTGATTAGTGTAGTATGTATATTTAGGGAATTGGTGTAAATTTTTTATTTTCTTGTCATTTATATTTCTCGCAAGACTTTAGCATGTATCTAGGGATCATGTAAATTATGTAAATAAAATATGCACCGACACACACACCGTCACTATCACACACTTTATTTTTTACCGCTTTATGCCGTTACCGCGATCAAGGACCAAAAATGAATTAGGGACAAAATTAGGTTAATAATTGGACTTTAATTATTGTCTTAAAATCAAACTATTAGTAATTATAGGTTCATTTCAAACTCGAGGATTTGCTTAGGATCCAACGTCCTTTGTAAACTGCTCGCTCTTTATTACCTCAAGCCGTTACGTATAGTTTTTTTAGTTTACGCTTAACTTAGAAAAATCAAATTTCCAAAAAAAATCAAATAATCAAAACCCCAAAAATATTTTCTTAACAAACCTTGGAAACAAACCAAGTGATCTTTTCCTTTTATTTTCTTAATCAAATGCTTAATGAATTTAATCCTCATTTTAGACGTTATTTTCATAATTAAAATTGAACCAACCTCACATTATTTTTCTTTCTTATGCCTTGAGGCCTCTAATCTCCTTCTTAAAACCCTTTTTTTTCAAAATTGTTAAAAATAACCCAACTCACCAAAAGAAATTTTTAAGGTGAACTACATGATTTTGATCCCGTTTTCGGGTATGTAGGCAAAAGGCTTATGTCTTTCCAAATCAATAAAAACAACAAAAAACATACATCTTCTCTCTCCATTCTTACACTTAGATTTAGGCAATATCTTTACAAATAATTAAGCGAATAATTAGCACAAGTTTAATTTAGGTGAGAGGCTCCTTCGGAGTACCGAAGTCGATTAGGGTGCTTAACACCTTCCCTAATCGAAACCAACCCCCGGACCTTAATCTCTAAAAAAGGGTTTTTTTACTCGTTTTTTCCCTTCCCGCGGATAAAAATTGAGAGTTCAAAGATTGACGGTTCAAAACCAATAAATGGATTGATACCCGAAAATCACGAGCACAATGTCGTATCCATTGCGGGATTGGTAGACATTAACAAGATAGCAAATAACAGGGTATGTCGTATCCATTGCGGGATTGGTAGACATCCACAAGGTAGCAAATAACAAGATTTACCGGGGAAACAAACAGCAAATCGACAGGTACAAGTTTGTTCTTTTGGCTTGAACTGGGAACTTGACCAAGGATACTGACAGGTAGATAGGCACAAGTTGTTCTTGTATTTGAACCAGCCGCTTGGCTGATAACAGAAACAAATTGACAAGCACAAGCTGTTCTTGGATACGAACTAGCCACTTGGCTGATAATAGCAGGAAATTGGCAGGCACAAGCTGTTCTTGTATTTGAACTAGCCGCTTGGCCGATAACAAAAACAAATTGACAAGCACAAGCTGTTCTTGGATACGAACTAGCCACTTGGTTGATAATAGCAGGAAATTGGCAGGCACAAGCTGTTCTTGTATTTGAACTAGCCGCTTGGCTGATAACAGAAGCAAATTGACAGGCACAAGCTGTTCTTGGATGCGAACTAGTCACTTGGCCGTTAACAGAATGAATTGACAGGCACAAGCCGTTCTTGGATGCGAACTAGTCACTTGGCCGATGTTGGTATAAGCCCTAGAGGCCAATTGTTTATTTTATACTTATCTTATGTATCATGACTTTTATTATTGAATAATATATGGCACTCTTTATTATATTTAGATAACATTAATAAAGTCCTTAGAATAGATTGTTCGTGTAATAATATATTAAGTGTGACTTAATCATGAGATTACATTATCATAAAGAACGCTATTCTTAAATGTATCCGTAGTCAAAGCTTTAATATGAATAGAGGATAATAATAAAGCATCGAGACTATTATGTATGTAGACTGATGACCGCATCTCATGGGTCATAGATATGAGATATTAAGTATATACATAGGTATAAATATTAGGAGTAATATTTATACTGGATTGACCCACCGTGAGAATACTACATAGTAAGTTATGAAATTGTCATAAGATATTCTCACAATGATAATAGTGTATATCGCTCTTAGACCTGAAACCATTATGTTCCCTAGATGTGGACTCAAGTGCTTTGTTGCCATTCTAACGTTGTCTGTAAAAGGATAACCATAACGTTGGTTGATGGGTACTTGATGAATCATGCTGAGGGGCATGAGTGTCCTAGATGGGATTTGTCCCTCCTCATAAACAGGAGATATATCTTTAGGTCTCTTGATAAAATATGACTGTAAAACTGCATGGCCATGCCGAACTAAGTCAATATAAGATATTGCACTTATTCGTTATTCAGTATATTTTGGAATCAAGAAATATAAACATTGATCTATACAAGGGTGACAATATCTATGCCTTGGGATCAATGAAGATATCGAGACAAAGGAGTAAGTGTACACATGAGTATTATCATGGAAAGGTTTCGTCAGATCACTTGACATTCTTGTCACTTGGGTAGCAATGATGTGTTGCTAGATACCGCTCATTGTTTATAGTATTAAATATTAGATTTAATATTATTGCCAACGTGACTAGAACCTATAGGGTCACACACAAAGAACAGTCAAAAGAGAAATATATAAGTATGACTTATATAAGGGGTGCGTTTAGTAAAGAACGCTAATTAGTTAGCAAAATTACTAAACTCGTTGTTAGGCTTACTGAAGCCCAATAGTGACTTCTGACTTGCAGAGCACACTAGAAGTTCTATAAATAGAACCCTAGTGCTGAAGTTTTTGGTTACGTTTTGGAGCAACCTTTCTTCTTTGCACTTCTGATTCCTTGGCTAGCACCGAGTTTTGGAAGAGCACTGTTCGTGTGGACTTGCTAGAGGCTTTGCTGCTTGCTGCTTGCTTTGCTGTGATCGTGATTCCATTTCCAGTAACCAGTTTCCAGACTCCACACTTTCGAGGTAACAATCGAATCACTGATTCATGTTTGAAATTCGTAATGATCCAAGGAAAGAAAATCGAAATTTTATCCGCTGCTTTATTCTGTAAGAATTCGATTTTCCTTCAGCCGAACATATAGCAAACTGCATTGTGAATATAGATTGAAATTGACTTGACAGGACTGCAGGAGTTTGAAATTGACATGACTGTTGAAGTTTGAAATTGACATGATAGTAGAAGTTTGAAATTGACATGGCAGTAGAAGTTTGAAATTGACATGGCAGTAGAAGTTTGAAATTGACATGGCAGTAGAAGTTTGAAATTGACATGGCAGTAGAAGTTTGAAATTGACTTACGAGATTTTGACAGAGATTAACATAGGAATTGAAAATGCAATGTGTATACTGTAACGCCCACTTTAGATTATTTTTAATTATTTAATTATTTGAATTACTTGAGGAGTCTAGATGTATTTTTATATATTTTAGGAGATGTTGAGAATAAGATTTACATGATCTTTAGGTGATTTTTGTTGATTTTATGTGACGCGGTGACTTATTTTATTGTTTAATAAAATAAGATTTGAAAATAAAATAAATATAGAGATGTGGGTTAGTTTTGAGATTTTAGAGAGTTTTGTGGGAGAAAGAGTAAATAAGATAAGATTTGTTGGGAGTATATAAAAGGGAAATTAGGTCAAGAGAGAAGTCAGTACGCGTTACAGACATTTGGTGAAAAAGGGAGAAAAGAGGCTAGAGGGAGAGAGCTGCGATTCTGCAATTTTCCAGGTAAGGGTGAGCCTAGCAATTCAATTATATTACTCTGTAGTTCTCCTAATCATGATTAACAAGCATAGGGTTGTTTTTGAGAGAATTGAAATTAGGTTAAAATTGGGAAAATTTGTGAATTGAAGCCGTAAAACTGTGAAACAGGTGCAGAGATTGAGTACAGTATGTAGAATAACCTTAGTACTGATGTTTTAGAGGGTTTCAATGGTTTTAGTGAAGGAATTTGGGACTTTTAGGTGAGATTTTCGCAGAATCCGTAGCTGTTGTTCATCGCTCGCCTAGGCGAGCTAAGCAACTCGCCACGGCGAGTAGACCCTCATCGCTCGCGAGGCGAGCAACCCAACTCGCCATAGCGAGCAGGACCCATAGTTACTCGCGAGGCAAGCAACCTAACTCGCCATAGCGAGCAGGACCTATAGTTTCTCGCGAGGCGAGCAATTCCACTCGCCATAGCGAGTTCTGTCAGAAGTCACAACCTGTTCTGTTGGCGATCTGTTTTCGCATAAGACCTGGAGAGTTGAACTTGGGGTAGCTTAAGAGGCTTTTAATAATGAGTAATGCAATCTGTAATGATGATACTTGATGATTGGAATTATTTATGATGATCTATGAGGCATGTGTGTGTTATATGAATTACATGAATTGTGAATATTTGAAATACATGCGATGTTTGTAACGTTGGTGTTATACCTTGTGATATACTTGCTGCCATGTTGCTGTTTCCCTATGTATGGTTGCTGCATGTGTCAGTCTATGATGATTAAGATGTTTCGCGACGTTATGATGTTAACTTGTTTAAGTTAAAGTATGTTGGGTCTCATGCATACTCATTCAAAGATGGGGGCTTATGCCCTGGAGTTTTTACTCACCAGCGACGAGGGCTCATGCCCTGGAGCTTTGCTCACCAGCGACGAGGGCTTATGCCCTGGAGTATATTTATGCTCACCGCGACGAGGGCTTATGCCCTGGATTGGTACCACATGCATATAAGATGTTAGGGTTGCATAGTCAAGTGAAGTTGTCGAGTCGAGTCGTCTAAAGATGTCTAAGATGATGAATTGTGATGATGTTATGATGCTAAGTGACATGTTTTACATGATGATGCTGTAGATGCTAAATGTCTTTGTTTGTGACATGTTGAGCATATGTTTTGTTGTTAACTGTGATTATTGAATTACATGTTTAATATAATTATTGTGAATCTCACCCCTTCTGTTGGAATTGCCGCCTTGTGGGCAAGTGCAGGTAACCAAGACTAGGTGTTGTCGTGTGAGGTGTTCCTCGTTTGTGTCTAGGTGCTCTGATATGTAACGGGATGGGGAAACCTTTGATTTTGTTTTTCTCTGTTCCTTGCGTATTATTTCCTTATGATATTCATGATTATGATTATATTGAGACTTATCTGAGACGTTTGATGAGGCCTGCGTGCCAAGTTTTTGTATGAATTCCGCTGCTATGTTTTAGACGTTTTTAATAAAGGATAAATTATTATTTATTCATATATGAGATTTATGCGAAATGTAATACTCCATTATGTGTTTAACTCTGATGCATGCTTTTATTTAAAGAAATTTTCAAGTCGGGAAAATGGGGTGTTACAATTGGTATCAGAGCAGGTCGGTCCGTCCGGCCAAGTAGAGAGTCGAGTGACGTTGTCTTAGAGTTAGAATACTATATGTGTATTATTCTAACTTATGTCTGCTTTGTAGAGAACTAAGATGGCTGGAAGGAATGACGCTGCAATTGCTGCTGCTTTGGAAGTTGTTGCCCAAGCTGTAGGACAACAGCCGAATGCTAATGCTGGTGCTAATGCTAAAGTGGGGATGTTGGAGACCTTCTTGAGAAACCATCCCCCTACCTTCAAGGGAAGATATGACCCAGATGGAGCCCAAACATGGCTCAAGGAGATAGAGAGGGTGTTCCGGGTGATGCAGTGCACCGAGGTGCAGAAGGTGCATTTTGGCACGCACATGCTAGCTGAGGAAGCTGATGATTGGTGGATTAGTCTCCTACCTATTCTGGAGCATGATGGTGCTGAAGTTACTTGGGCCATATTCAAGTGGGAATTCCTTGATAGATACTTTCCGGAAGATGTTCGTGGAAAGAAGGAGATTGAGTTCCTGGAGCTTAAGCAAGGGAACATGTCGGTGACTGAGTATGCTGCGAAGTTTGTGGAGTTGGCTAAGTTCTACCCACACTATACTCCTGAGACTGCTGAATTTTCTAAGTGTATTAAATTCGAGAATGGATTACGTGCTGATATCAAGAGGGCAATTAGTTACCAGAAGATCAGAAATTTTTCCGAGCTGGTGAGTAGTTGCAGGATCTATGAGGAGGATACTAAGGCTCATTACAAGGTTGTTAATGAGAGGAAAGGCAAAGGTCAGCAGAGTCGTCCAAAGCCCTACAGTGCCCCTGCAGATAAGGGCAAACAAAGAGTTAATGATGAAAGGAGACCTGTTAAGAAAGATGCTCCTGCTGAGATTGTCTGCTATACTTGTGGTGTGAAAGGCCATAAGAGTAATGCTTGTCCTGGAGAGGTAAAAAGGTGTTTTCGTTGCGGCAAGAAGGGTCATACAACTGCTGAGTACAAACACGGTGATATTGTGTGCTTTAATTGCAATGAGGAGGGTCACATTGGTTCACAATGCAAGAAGCCTAAGAAGGCTCAGTCAACTGGGAGAGTTTTCGCGTTGACTGGTACTCAGACGGAGAACGAGGATCGTTTGATCAGAGGTACTTGTTATTTTGATAATATACCTTTAGTTGCTATTATTGATACTGGTGCTACGCATTGTTTTATTGCTCTTGATTGTGCTGCTAAGTTGAATCTTGTTGTGTCTGATATGAACGGGGAGATGGTTGTCGAAACTCCAGCTAAGGGTTCGGTGACTACTTCCCTTGTGTGTTTGAGATGTCCTGTGTCTATGTTTGGTCGTGATTTTGAGATTGATTTAGTGTGTCTACCGTTGATTGGATGGATGTAATTTTGGGAATGAATTGCTTAGAATACAATCATGTCCTTATTAATTGTTTTAGCAAGACGGTGCATTTTTCGTCTCCCGAAGAAGAGAGTGGAGCAGAATTTTTATCTACTAAACAGCTGAAGCAGTTCGAACGCGAGGGAATTATGATGTTTTCTTTGTTGGCGACTTTATCTATTGAGAACCAGGCGGTGATTGATAAGCTACAAGTGGTATGTGATTTTCCTGAAGTTTTCCCAGATGAAATTCCTGATGTGCCTCCGGAAAGGGAAGTTGAATTTGCGATTGATCTTGTTCCTGGAACTAAGCCGGTGTCGATGACCCCCTATCGTATGTCGGCTTCTGAGTTGGCTGAGTTGAAGAAACAATTGGAGGACTTGCTTGATAAGAAGTTTGTAAGACTGAGTGTTTCACCTTGGGGAGCGCCAGTGTTATTAGTCAAGAAGAAAGATGGTAGTATGAGGTTTTGCATCAACTATCGACAGTTGAATAAAGTGACGATAAAGAATAGGTATCCACTTCCGAGAATTGATGACTTGATGGATCAGTTAGTGGGTGCTTGTGTGTTCAGCAAGATAGATTTGAGATCAGGTTACCACCAGATTAAAGTGAAAGATGAAGACATGCAGAAGACGGCGTTTAGGACACGTTATGGACATTATGAGTATACGGTGATGCCTTTCGGCATTACTAATGCACTTGGTGTATTTATGGAGTATATGAATAGGATCTTCCACGCTTATTTGGATCGTTTTGTTGTGGTATTCATTGATGATATTCTGGTATACTCTAAGACTGAAGAGGAACATGCTGAGCATTTGAAGATTGTTCTACAAGTGTTGAAGGAGAAGAAGCTCTTTGCTAAGTTATCAAAGTGTGAATTCTGGTTGAAAGAGGTGAGTTTTCTTGGTCATGTTATTTCAGGTGATGGTATAGCGGTTGACCCGTCCAAGGTTGAAGCGGTATCACAATGGGAGACTCCTAAGTCGGTTACAGAAATTATAAGCTTTTTGGGATTAGCGGGTTATTATCGAAGATTTATAGAGGGATTTTCTAAGTTGGCTCTTCCGTTAACGCAGTTGACGTGTAAAGGTAAATCTTTTGTGTGGGATGTTCATTGTGAGAACAGTTTTAATGAGTTGAAGAAGCGTTTGACGACGGCTCCAGTCTTAATTTTGCCGAAGTCCGATGAACCTTTAGTGGTGTATTGTGATGCGTCCAAGTTGGGTTTAGGTGGTGTGCTTATGCAAGATGGTAAAGTGGTAGCTTATGCTTCGAGACAGTTGAGGGTTCATGAGAAGAATTACCCGACGCATGATTTAGAATTGGCGGCTGTGGTTTTTGTATTGAAGATATGGAGACATTACTTGTATGGTTCGAGATTTGAAGTGTTCAGTGATCACAAGAGCTTGAAGTATTTATTTGACCAGAAGGAATTGAATTTGAGGCAGCGAAGGTGGCTTGAACTATTGAAAGATACGACTTTGGTTTGAATTATCATCCGGGCAAAGCTAATGTGGTTGCAGATTCCTTAAGTAGGAAGACCTTGCATATGTCTGCTATGATGGTGAAAGAATTCGAGTTGTTGGAACAGTTTAGAGATTTGAGCCTAGTTTGTGAAAGGACACCTCAAAGTGTAAAGCTGGGAATGCTGAAGATTGATAGTGATTTCTTGAAGAGTATTAAAGAGGCTCAGAAAGAAGACGTTAAGTTTGTGGACTTATTGGTTGCTAGTAGTCAGACTGAAGATAGCGACTTTAAAGTTGATGATCAAGGAGTGTTAAGATTCCCAGGTAGAATTTGCATTCCTGACAATGAGGAAATGAAGAAGATGATTCTTGAAGAGAGTCACAGAAGTAGCTTGAGTATCCATCTGGGAGCTACGAAGATGTATCTTGATTTGAAGAAGTTGTTTTGGTGGTCTGGATTGAAGCGTGACGTGGCACAGTTTGTTTACTCTTGTTTGATTTGTCAGAAATCGAAGGTTGAGCATCGGAAACCTGCTGGATTGATGACACCTTTAGATGTGCCAGAGTGGAAATGGGATAGTATATCCATGGATTTTGTGACGAGTTTGCCGAATACTCCTAAAGGGAATGACGCCATTTGGGTGATTGTTGATAGATTGACGAAGTCGGCTCATTTCCTACCGATTAATGTTACCTTTCCTATAGCTCAGTTGGCAGAGATCTATATCCGAGACATAGTAAAGTTGCATGGTGTTCCTTCGAGCATCGTATCAGATAGAGATCCGAGATTTACTTCTAGATTTTGGAAGAGTTTGCAAGAGGCTTTAGGTTCTCAGTTGAGGTTGAGTTCGGCTTATCATCCGCAGATAGATGGTCAGTCGGAGAGGACGATTCAGTCGTTGGAAGATTTGTTGAGAGTTTGTGTACTTGAGCAAGGAGGGGCTTGGGATAGTCATCTTCCGTTGATAGAGTTCATGTACAACAACAGTTACCATTCGAGTATTGGAATGGCACCTTTCGAGGCTTTGTATGGTCGGAGATGCAGAACTCCGTTGTGTTGGTTTGAGTCAGGCGAAAATGTGATGTTAGGACCAGAGATTGTTCAACAGACTATCGAGAAAGTAAGAATGATCCAAGAGAAGATGAAAGCGTCGCAGAGTCGACAAAAGAGTTATCATGACAAGCGTAGAAAGGACCTTGAGTTCCAAGAGGGAGATCATGTGTTCGTAAGAGTGACTCCTATGACCGGTGTTGGCCGTGCGTTGAAGTCAAAGAAGTTAACCCCGAAATTTATTGGTCTGTATCAGATATCAGAGAGGATTGGGACGGTGGCATATCGTGTTGGATTACCACCACATTTATCGAATTTGCATGATGTTTTTCATGTGTCGCAACTGAGGAAGTACGTTCCGGATCCATCTCATGTGATCCAAAGTGATGATGTGCAAGTTAGAGACAACCTTACGGTGGAAACTTTACCGGTAAGGATTGATGATCGAAAAGTGAAGGCGTTGAGAGGCAAGGAGATACCCCTCGTTAGAGTCGTTTGGTCGGGAGCGACTGGTGAAAGCTTGACGTGGGAATTAGAGAGTAAGATGCTGGAATCATATCCAGAGTTGTTTGCTTGAGGTAATTTTCGAGGACGACAATCTTTTAAGTTGGGGAGAGTTGTAACGCCCACTTTAGATTATTTTTAATTATTTAATTATTTGAATTACTTGAGGAGTCTAGATATATTTTTATATATTTTAGGAGATGTGGAGAATAAGATTTACATGATCTTTAGGTGATTTTTGTTGATTTTATGTGACGCGGTGACTTATTTTATTGTTTAATAAAATAAGATTTGAAAATAAAATAAATATAGAGATGTGGGTTAGTTTTGAGATTTTAGAGAGTTTTGTGGGAGAAAGAGTAAATAAGATAAGATTTGTTGGGAGTATATAAAAGGGAAATTAGGTCAAGAGAGAAGTCAGTACGCGTTACAGACATTTGGTGAAAAAGGGAGAAAAGAGGCTAGAGGGAGAGAGCTGCGATTCTGCAATTTTCCAGGTAAGGGTGAGCCTAGCAATTCAATTATATTACTCTGTAGTTCTCATAATCATGATTAACAAGCATAGGGTTGTTTTTGAGAGAATTGAAATTAGGTTAAAATTGGGAAAATTTGTGAATTGAAGCCGTAAAACTGTGAAACAGGTGCAGAGATTGAGTACAGTATGTAGAATAACCTTAGTACTGATGTTTTAGAGGGTTTCAATGGTTTTAGTGAAGGAATTTGGGACTTTTAGGTGAGATTTTCGCAGAATCCGTAGCTGTTGTTCATCGCTCGCCTAGGCGAGCTAAGCAACTCGCCACGGCGAGTAGACCCTCATCGCTCGCGAGGCGAGCAACCCAACTCGCCATAGCGAGCAGAACCCATAGTTACTCGCGAGGCGAGCAACCTAACTCGCCATAGCGAGCAGGACCTATAGTTTCTCGCGAGGCGAGCAATTCCACTCGCCATAGCGAGTTCTGTCAGAAGTCACAACCTGTTCTGTTGGCGATCTGTTTTCGCATAAGACCTGGAGAGTTGAACTTGGGGTAGCTTAAGAGGCTTTTAATAATGAGTAATGCAATCTGTAATGATGATACTTGATGATTGGAATTATTTATGATGATCTATGAGGCATGTGTGTGTTATATGAATTACATGAATTGTGAATATTTGAAATACATGCGATGTTTGTAACGTTGGTGTTATACCTTGTGATATACTTGCTGCCATGTTGCTGTTTCCCTATGTATGGTTGCTGCATGTGTCAGTCTATGATGATTAAGATGTTTCGCGACGTTATGATGTTAACTTGTTTAAGTTAAAGTGTGTTGGGTCTCATGCATGCTCATTCAAAGATGGGGGCTTATGCCCTGGAGTTTTTACTCACCAGCGACGAGGGCTCATGCCCTGGAGCTTTGCTCACCAGCGACGAGGGCTTATGCCCTGGAGTATATTTATGCTCACCGCGACGAGGGCTTATGCCCTGGATTGGTACCACATGCATATAAGATGTTAGGGTTGCATAGTCAAGTGAAGTTGTCGAGTCGAGTCGTCTAAAGATGTCTAAGATGATGAATTGTGATGATGTTATGATGCTAAGTGACATGTTTTACATGATGATGCTGTAGATGCTAAATGTCTTTGTTTGTGACATGTTGAGCTTATGTTTTGTTGTTAACTGTGATTATTGAATTACATGTTTAATATAATTATTGTGAATCTCACCCCTTATGTTGGAATTGCCGCCTTGTGGGCAAGTGCAGGTAACCAAGACTAGGTGCTGTCGTGTGAGGTGTTCCTCGTTTGTGTCTAGGTGCTCTGATACGTAACGGGATGGGGAAACCTTTGATTTTGTTTTTCTCTGTTCCTTGCGTATTATTTCCTTATGATATTCATGATTATGATTATATTGAGACTTATCTGAGACGTTTGATGAGGCCTGCGTGCCAAGTTTTTGTATGAATTCCGCTGCTATGTTTTAGACGTTTTTAATAAAGGATAAATTATTATTTATTCATATATGAGATTTATGCGAAATGTAATACTCCATTATGTATTTAACTCTGATGCATGCTTTTATTTAAAGAAATTTTCAAGTCGGGAAAATGGGGTGTTACATATGTATAGTATAACAACTTTATCAGATGCATGAGCATATATGATGCATGATTATGCATGCATGAATGCTTGAAGTGCATGATGGTTGGCAGTTTGCAGACACAATTTCACAGAGGTAGACAAAACATTGGAATATTGGGTGTCATACCCTCATTTTGGACCTAAAAATACTCGTTCAAACTTCTTTTTGTTTCTGGTTATTTCAAATTCACTATGTCTATTTTACAACTTTTACTGTGCTACAAACGCACATTTTACTGTTATTATCTCCAATCTTCTTGCATTCAAAGCCATCCAAAGTGTTTTATTGCATTACAAGTCTTCAAAAAGGGTTCTAAAACCATTTCATATTTTTCTGCATTTTATTCCAATTTTTTTTGCATAAAATCATACAAAAGGGTATTTTGGTCATTTCCTACACAGGAACCCATTTTAGTCCCTACAATTTGTCCCTGAGTCTTTTCAACTCGTCTGCATAAGACATCAATCAATTTCTATCTGAAAATCATCTTGGTTTCGCATCTGAGTCAGTCTGAGTCGTTTTAGTCCCTAGGGGGCATTTTGGTCTTTTCACATCAAATAAATTTTGGGCAGAGACGTATTTTGAAATACCTCATTTTGGTAGTTTGTTCATTTTAGTCCGTTTTGTCATTTTTAACTGTTTCGCTTTACGTTTTTTCAAGATTACATTTTTTTTACCAGTTTTATTTTTACTTTTTCCAAATAAGACCAAATTTTATTTTAATTGCAAATATGTCCAATTTCTAATTTCAAAACAGTCCAATTCCTTTTATTTTTCAAAAGCAGTCCAAATTCTTTTTAATTGCAGTTCAGTCCTTATTTCTTTTACAAAATTGCATTTTAGTCCCTTTTTACAGTTTGGTCCAGATGCCACGCAAGCAGCTCAGTCCACATGTCACGTCCCAATTGGTCTAGAGGCCACATGGCAGCCTATATAAGGGCAGTTACTGTACCAGTCAGAGGAGATCCCACTCATTACACGCCACATCACAAACAGAGAAGAATCTTCTCTCTCTTGGCAGTTACAGATCAAACTCAACAAAATTCACAAAAAGCTCAAGAACACACACAAACCCTAGCTCAAATTCAGCACCAATTCAGAGCAATTTCACGATAAAACTTCAAATTTCCCACTGAATTCAATGCACAGAACCAAATAGAAGCAGAATTCACACAAAATTTGTACAATTGCAAGCAATTCTCAGAGATTCATAAGAACCTTCATCATCGAATTGCTGGGCTTGCAATCCAAACGCGAGCACGCCACCGGAGGTAGCGCGCTGCAAGCGTGATCGCAAGCATTGGATCGGAGAAGAAGAAGGAAGAAGAGGTGAAGGATTTCACAGGATCCGGATCAAGAGAAGAGAGAAGGGAGTGAAACCGGCTTACCAGCGAGGATCCAAGACCAAGAATCAGAGAAACGGTTCGAATCTCCGAACAAAAACCCAGGTAACACCATAACTTCATCTAATCTCATTGAATATCACTACAAAATTCAGAATAATGTGAATCCGTAGCAAGTTCGAACCGTTCGATCCCAAACCCTAACCCTAACACAAAAAGTTGTTTGAAAATCAAAGAAACGCTTCAAAATCCACAACGAATGTGAACCGAAGCAAATCCTTACAGTTTTACAACAATTTCAGCCAAAAAACATGAAAAACGAACGGTTCGAACCTACAGAGACGAAACTCAAAGATTCACATTATTCCAACGGTTAAACTTGCGTTCTTTCGACTGATTCATGCTTAGATTAATGATACGAACCATTTGATACATGTTTGAGCCATTTCTAGGTAGGATTGGAGAAGTTAGGGTTAGGGTTTGATAGAGAGCGGCCGGAGAGAAGAGAGAGGAAGAAGGTGGAAAATGACGGAATCCGGATCCTAATCCTTTTATATAAGCTGGTGGATAGGGTTGGTTTTGACCCGGTCCACTTCCCCTTTGTATAGGCCGTTGGATCCGCTTCTTGGGTCATCCGGATCAATCTAACGCCTCTAAGGCATCAAGACTGATCCGGATCCACCTGAAGCGTGGGTTTGGGCCTATAATCGTGGGCTCTGGGTCTTTCTTCCTTTTTTTTCTTAATTTCCTTGTTATGCACACCTCCAGTTCTGCAATCTGAAACCCCCAGTGCGCCTTGTTTTTCTTGTAAATTTTTAGGATTTTTTTTTTCTATGTGATTCTTGATATGTTTTTACCATTTTGTGGCATTTTTCTTACTAGTTTCATGGTGATAAAATGTGTGCTAAATTTTCTTGTAAGAATTGCATCTTTTTAAGCCTTTTGTTGTAAAATCCATGCATGATTTTTGACCATCAATCTTTGATAAATGATAGTGGTATGTTGTTATGTGTTTCGTGATATTCTTTGCTATGAGTCCATGAGTATTACCACTGTTTGTGAATCATGGAATTAATTTCTTGTGTGGCAAGTAACATGAATTCCTTTTAAGGTGTAAAATGTGCATAAAATGTGTATATGTTAAGCTTGAACGCATGGCTTGTAATTTTCTTATGATTCTTGAAATAATTCCCTTGAAAAAGTGTTGTTTTGATGAAAATTATAAGTCATGGGTTTAGCTTGAGTTTTAGGGTTAGGTTTTGTGTTATTTTCATCACTTTTTGGCACTTGTTTTTGCTACTTGTTCAATATTCTTTGCTATTGTCATTTCATTTACTATGCATTGCTTACTCATTACTATCATTTTTCCACTTTGTTGCTAACCATCTCATGTCTCATGCATACCAAAGGCATTACATCTCTTTCTTAGTTTAGGTTTCTTTCATTTTCTATGTTAATTTCCATGTATTATATTTTAGGGTAGTTTTATCTCCTTTTAATTTCTTGCAAGACCATAGCATGTAAACTAGGGCCAAATGTAAAAGACAATGGACACTATGATGATGTACACCGACACAAGCACCGACACGCACACACGTTGTATGATTTACCGCTAGATGTATGCTTAGGAAACGCGACACTTAGAAAATATGCCTTTTTCAAAGCAAATTAATTCCATCACCCAAACCATTTTCGCAATAATCTTGGAGTCAAAATTCCACAACCTTTTTCCTTTTATTTTCTTAATCAAAATGCAAATGAACCCTAAATTCCAACCTTAACCTTTTTTCTTTAATAATTGGAATAACCTCACTTTTTTCCAATCTCATGCCTTTAAGGCCTCTTTTCTCTTCTCCAAAATCATTTTCAAAATTAAAAACAAACTAACCCACAAAAATCTTTTTTGGAAGAGAACTACATGGAGTTTGATCCCTTAAAAGGGTATGTAGGCAAGAGACCAAAATCTCTCCAAGTCCACTAAAAAAATAAATCTACACTCCTCTCCCCCATTCTTAAAAACAACTTTTTTTCTAATAAATAGCATTAAAAGTAAAGCGTAAACATAGGTCAAGAAAAACGGCTCCTATAGAGTACTATAGTCGTTGCGGGTGCCTAACACCTTCCCGTAGCGAAAACTGCCCCTAACTTAGAATTTCTAAGGGTTTTCTCATTTTTACCCTTCCCCAAAAAAAAAATAGAAACATCAATGATTGAAAGGTTCAAGCCTAATTAATGACTTGACACCCGAAAATCGCGATGACATTGGGCACGTAATGGCTCGTGCTCTAACATGTGCTTGTGAAAACCCCCTTTGGAGGTGCCGTCGTCGGAAGATGCACCGAAACCATGGCTGAGGGCAAGGAGCTGTATCCCATTCATAAACTCGTAGAGAGAAGAACCTTTCCGATAGCACTGTCACTACTGGGTGATTTAATGTTGAGCATGTTTTGGATATCGCATCTGTGGTCAATGCTTTTTGCATGTTTGCTTTTGTTTTGTTTGTTTTTTCATCATCATCCTATTTTTGCCTGAATCGCCCTTTCGGGTTTTCGATCCACCGGGGAATAAATTTTTTCATTGCCCCTGTTTTTGCCTGAATTGCCTTTGTAGGTTGTCAATCCAGTGGGGTGCTCATTTTTGCCTAAGCCGCCCTTTCGGGTTTTCAGCTTAGCGAGCCTATTCATCTTCTCATGCTTTTCATTCTGTTTTTTCATTCTTGCCATTGACCACAGACCAAACTGGGGAGAGAGCCTGCAGGTAACTCGTATTGAAATGGACATCGACACACATTCGTTCATGCATGTTTCGTTTGAATGCACTTAGCTGCTCAAGTTTGTTTTCAAAATACACACAAAGAATTTTAATTTCCAAAATGTTTGTTTCAGACATTGTCATTATTAAAATAGGAAGAAAATGTTTTTGTATAAAGCTTTGAAAGTGGAATGAAAAAAATAGAGTTTCAAACAAAAGCATAGGCTCAAATCGATGTATAAGGGTGGTAGTCAGCCAAAGGCATGACTCCACGGATTTTCAAAGGTTGGAAAATGGTAATTTTATGGATTGGTGGTACATTGAACACAGTAACCACTACAGTCCTTAGAAATTTTGAATTCACAAGTACAAAAGCTTCTGATGAGAACAGTCATTTATCAATTGCAAGTGCCCCCAGGGGATGGTAGTTTGCCAGACATAGTCAATTGTCTTTCATTTCAATCTCATTTTTGCATGAACCGCCCTTCCGGGTTTTCGGCTCATCGAGACGCTCATTTTTGCCTGAGTTACGTGTAATCTCAGCGAGCTTTTTCATATTCATTTTTTTTTGTCCCTTATTTTGCCTGGATCGCCCTTTCGGGTTTTCGATCCACCGGGAAGCGCATTTTTGCCTAGGCCGCCCTTTCGGGTTTTCGACCTACCACGCTGTTCTTTTCATATATCTAGACAAAGTATTTCTAGACTATATCGGCGTTCACAGGGTTCGGAAGTTCTGCACCATCCATGTGTGTAAGAATCAAAGCACCGCCGGAGAAGGCCTTCTTGACAACATAAGGTCCTTCATAGTTAGGCGTCCACTTGCCCCTTGAGTCGGGTTGCTGGCTTACTCTTCTCTTCAATACAAGTTCACCTTCCTTGAATTCTCGAGGACGGACTTTCTTGTCAAAAGCGGTTTTCATTCTTGTTTGATACAGTCGTCCACGAGCCAAAGCATCCAGACGCTTTTCTTCAACCAAGTTTAACTGATCATACCGGCTCTAGCACCATTCAGCCTCAGACAATTTTGCTTCCATGATCACACGGAGAGATGGGATCTCTACTTCGAAAGGGAGGACCGCTTCCATGCCATATACGAGGGAAAAAGGCGTTGCCCCTGTCGAACTGCGTACTGTAGTGCGGTAGCCGTGTAAAGCAAAGGGCAACATCTCATGCCAGTCTTTGTATGTAGTTACCATCTTCTGTACGATCTTCTTGATATTCTTATTGGCCGCCTCAACTGCACCGTTCATCTGAGGCCTATAAGGAGAAGAGTTATGATGTTCAATCTTGAATTTCTCACACAGGGCTTGCACCATGTCATTATTCAAGTTGGTACCATTGTCAGTAATAATCTTGCTAGGAACACCATATCGACAGATGATATTGTTCTTGATGAACTTAACCACCACTTGCTTGGTTACATTGGCATAAGATGCAGCTTCGACCCATTTGGTAAAGTAATCGATCGCCACCAAAATGAAACGATGGCCGTTCGAAGCTTTTGGTTCAATTCTCCCAATCATATCGATGCCCCACATAGAGAAAGGCCACGGGGAGGAAATAACATTGAGGGCATGCGGAGGCACATGGATTTTATCAACATAGATTTGACATTTGTGACATTTCCTGGCATATTGATAGCAATCGTGCTCCATGGTCATCCAATAGTAGCCAGCCCTTAACAATTTTCTAGACATGGTATGCCCCGAAGCATGGGTCCCAAAAGTGCCATCGTGCACATCGTGCATCAGCTGCTCCGCTTCGCGTTCATCAACACATCTCAACAATATCATATCGTAATTCCTTTTGTACAAAACATCTCCGTCCAGCAGGAACTTACTAGCCAATCTTCGCAGGGTCTTCTTGTCTTTGTTGGAAGAACTTGGCGAGTATTCACGGTTTTGCAAAAACTGCTTGATATCATGGTACCAGGGTCTGTTGTCAACTACATCCGCATCTGCTTGAACAATCACATCACCGATGGGAAACACATGAGAAGGCCGGTCTAGGCGTTGTACTTTGATTATTGGTACATGATTCCAATGATTCACTTGAAACATGGAGGATAAAGTAGCAAGAGCATCGGCCATTTGATTTTCTTCACGGGGAATATGGTGCAGATCGACCTTTGTAAAGTATGTCAGCAGACATCGCGCGTAATCACGGTAAGGGATCAGATTGGCATGATGGGTCTCCCACTCACCCTTTATCTGATTAATAACAAGCGCAGAATCTATGTAAATGTCAAGATGCTTGATTCTCATGTCGATTGCTTCCTCAATCCCCAAGATGCATGCTTCGTATTCAGCCATGTTGTTTGTGCATTCGAATAGAATTCGGGCGGTAAAGGGAATATGATGCCCCTGCGGAGATACGATTATTGCCCCAATCCCTTTGCCGTAAGCATTGACAGCACCATCAAAGACCAATCCCCACCTGCTATTAGGGTCTGGACCTTCACCAACCAACGGTTCTTCACAGTCCCTTGACTTCAAATACATAACCTCTTCATCGGGGAAATCAAACTTGATGGGCTGATAGTCATCAAGCGGTTGATAAGCGAGGTGATCAGCTAGAACACTTCCTCTGATGGCTTTTTGAGCTTTGAACACAATATCATATTCAGACAGAAGCATCTGCCAACGTGCAATCTTCCCGGTGACTGCAGGCTTCTCAAAGATGTACTTGATCGGGTCCATCCTGGATATCAACCAAGTTGTATGGTTCATCAAATAGTGACGTAGACGTTTGGCAGCCCAAGCCAGAGCACAACACGTCTTTTCGAGCATCGTGTACCGAGTCTCACAGTCAGTGAACTTCTTGCTTAAATAGTAGATAGCATGTTCCTTCTTTCCGGTCTCGTCCTGTTGACCGAGCACACATCCCATGGATTCATCTAACACTGAAAAATACATAATCAACGGCCTTCCTTCCACAGGCGGGAAAAGGATGGGTGGCTCTAACAAGTAATCTTTGATGCCATCAAAAGCTTCCTGGCATTCATCGTTCCATACAATAGGTTGATTCTTCCTAAGTAGTTTGAAGATTGGCCCGCAAGTCGCGGTCATGTGAGATATGAATCGGGAGATATAGTTCAGACGCCCGAGGAAACCTCTGACTTGCTTCTCAGTCTGCGGGGCCGGCATCTCACGGATGGCCCGGACTTTGTCAGGATCTACTTCAATACCCTTCTGGCTGACAATGAACCCTAGCAGCTTCCCGGATCTAACACCGAACGTACACTTGTTGGGATTCAGCCGAAGCTTGTATTTTCTCAACCTTTCAAACATCTTTGCCAAATATTCAACATGTTGCTCTTCATCGCTCGACTTTACAATCATGTCGTCCACATATACTTCGACTTCTTTGTGAATCATATCGTGACACAACGTAGTCAACCCCCTCTGATAGGTGGCACCAGCATTTATCAGGCCGAACGACATCGCTTTGCAACAGAAAGTGCCCCATGGGGTAATGAACGATGTCTTTTCCCTGTCTCTGGGTGACATCTTGATTTGATTGTATCCAGAGAAACCATCCATGAAGGAGAACACCTTGTACTGAGCAATTTTATCAACAAGCACGTCAATATGAGGCAGCGGGAAATTGTCTTTAGGGCTGGCTTTATTCAGATCTCTATAATCGACGCACATCCGGACCTTTCCATCTTTCTTCGGTACAGGTACAATATTAGCAACCCATTCGGATACTCGACCGTCATGTGGAAACCCGCGTCAATCTGCTTCTGTACCTCACCCTTGATCTTGAGAGCCATGTCAGGACAAGTTCTTCTCAACTTTTGTCTAACAAGAGGACATTCTGGTCTTGTTGGTATCCGGTGTTCTACAATCTGGGGGTCCAAACCCGGCATATCTTCATACGACCATGCAAAAATATCTGGATACTCTCGGAGAAGTTGGAAGATCCTCTTCTTAACCCCCTCTTATAGTGCAGCACCAACCTTGATCTCCCGCTTATTGTCTTCGATACCCAGGTTGATCAACTCAATCTCTTCCTGGTGGGGATGAATGGTTTTCTCCTCTTGTTCAAGCAGTCGAGTGATCTCATATGGTATATCATCATCTTCTTCATCTTCGGCTTTACATATCGGGAATTCAAAAGTCGGAGAAAACGTAGGGTCACTTTGTTCAACGGGTTTATTATGGTTCAATCTGCATGGCATGGTTGGATGATTTTTAGAAAAGGTTTTTCATGCAGATCTTTGAAATTAATAAGAAAACAAAGAAGTTTTGGTTTTTTCTGGCATTACCATCATTTCCAAGGGAAAAGCATTAAGAGAAACAAAAGTCGTGAAAGAAACGACGTTTTTTATTAATAATGGCAATGCCGAAACAAACACGCCCTTACAAAAATATCAGTTTCGCCTTGGGCAGAGCGAGAGGATTTTTATTTTGAAAAACAAAGACTTAAGCAATAAGACACATTACTCGGAACTATGCATGATCAAAGGAAGGTCGACGACATCCCAATTCTTTGCTATGCCTCCTGATATAACAAACACGGGCCTAGAACCACCTCCAGTAGCACCCTCAGTAATCGCATTGGTGAACCCAGCACTGTAGAAAGTTCCAGCAGATACTTTTGATGTTGGGGAAAACCCAAGACCTTCTTTGCGTTTGTTCTCATGAAGTTGTATTAACTGGCCCCAACCGGCGGCCTGTCCCTCCAGGACAGCCTTCTGAGCATCCTTTAAAGAAGCCATAGCAACACCGACCTTCTTGGGCTCCGTTCCTTCAATAGTCAAACCCTGAAATGCAGTTCCCTCAGCAGATCCTGCTTCAATGCAAGAGAACGATGACAATTGGCTAATCAAGTATGCTTCTTCTCCATGTACAGTAACAAGCTTACCATTCTTCACAAATTTCAGCTTTTGGTGGAGGGTAGAGGTTACCGCGCCAGCCTCATGTATCCATGGCCTTCCCAGGAGACAGTTATAGGAAGCATCGATGTGCATGACTTGGAATGTGATCAGGAATGTCTCAGGGCCAATGGTCATTGGAAGATCCACTTCTCCGAGAACGTTCTTGCAGGATCTGTCAAAGGCTCTGACCAGAAAAGTGCTTCTCCTCAAAGGGACCTCTCGGTAGCTTAACTGATCCAGAGTTGACTTGGGCATTACATTCAAGGATGAGCCCGTATCCACCAATACATTTGACGGCATGTCAGTCTTGCAATTCATAGAGATGTGTAGGGCCAGATTGTGGTGTTTCCCTGCTTCCGGGAGTTCGTCCTCGCTAAACCAGAGATTACTGCAAGCGGTAATATTCCCCACTATACCACCAAACTGATCCACCGTGACCTCATGATCGACATACGCCTGTTCCAATACTTTTAGCAAGATATTCCTGTGGGCTTCAGAGTTCAGGAGCAAGGATAAGATAGATATCTTTGACGGAGTTTGCAACAAATGATCCACGATCTTGTAGTCACTTCTCTTGATTAACCTCAGGATTTCATCCAAATTAGAATTCTCAATAGATTGGCCTGGCCGGCTAGCGTCTTCAACAACAGGAGGAACTGCAGGTAGAGTTGTTTTGTCAACGGGAGCCGTGGTAGGCGCAGCGATCTTTTTTTGGAATAGAGGGGGACGGACTCTGCCGCTTCTCAGAGTCGTCGTCTCTTCGGCGATGTTGCTTACTACAGCTGGGGATACTAGAGGTACTTCTATCCCATCCTCAATCATGGTTGCATTGTACTTGTAGGGAATAGCCTTTGTGGAAACATAAGGCACTGGCCCAGGTAGCCTTATCACTAAAGGTTCAACACTCTCTTTCAGAGGCGTGCTCCTAACGGGGGTATCATGGAAGACTGGCATAATCACACAAACGTCGCTGGCAACCAGATAGTTATCATTCATCAAGCCCTGGATGTCGTTCTGAACCACGTCACAACCCATAGGGTTCTGAAGACATTCGTAACAAGCGGCATGGTCATGGTCAAACAAGGAAGCTTGGCACATCTTGACATATAGTGGTACCAGAGGAGTTGCAACATTACGAACATCAAGGCTAGGAGTTTCTTCATATGCTTCAATCATGTTCACGGTAGCATGATTTGGAAGTGGATTATCGAGCACATGCGGGACATTGTTCTCGAAAGACAACTTACCCTGATCTATTAGCTTCTTCACAATGTACTTTAAAGCATAACACCCTTCCACATCGTGGCCTAGAGCTCCTTGATGAAAATCGCATCTGAGGTCAGAACGGAACCTGGGAGGTAATGGGTTGGGCGGAGGCTTGCCGGGCCTGGTTGTACAGTACCCTTTGTGCAGCAGAGTTGGAAGAAAATCGGCATATGTCATTGGTATCGGCGGGAAAGATGGTCTGGTCTGAGGACCTTGCTGTTGTTGTGGTTGCTGTTGAGCCGGTGGCTGCTGTTGCACTTGCTGGGCAATAGCGTTGATGGGGACCTGAGGCTGGCCCGGTGGTAGAGGATATTGATGGTAGAATGGTGGGAAGAACGGATGCTGGGCGTATTGCATGTATTGGTATGGTAGAGGTAGTTGAGTAGCATTGATAGGGGCAATGGTAGCCATGGACTGATTGGTCTCGGCAGATACCATCCCGACTTCTGTCTCCTTCTTCTTGTGATGGCCATTGCCATATTTCTTTGGTGCATTTGTGGAGGATTCACCTTTTTCAAACACAACGATACCCTCTCTGACAGCTTCTTCTAAGCGGGTTCCCATGGTGACCATTTCGGAGAAGTTACTCCGAGCAGCAATGATCATCCTTTCAACATAGTCCTTTTTCAGAGTTTTCAGAAACGTCTGAGTCATTTCTTCTTCATCTAGAGCAGGGGTAATACGGGCAGCTGCCCCCCTCCACCTTTGCGCATACTCACGGAAGCTTTTATCCTTCTTCTGGGAGAGGTATCTGAGAAATTCCCTGTTTGGCTTTAACCTGGTATTAAACCCATAGTGACTCTTGAAAGCGGCAGCCAAATCATCGAAGGTACGAATGTCATCCTTACTCAGGCCAGTATACCATTCTGCAGCGTCTTCCATTAAACTGTCTTGGAAGCAGTGAATCATGAGCGAATCATTGTCTGAGTAATTAGCCATTTTCCTGACATATTTGATGATATGATTCTGAGGACAAGTCAGCCCATTGTATCGGTCGAACTCTGGGACTTTGAATTTTCTAGGGACATCTACCCTTGGCACCAAGCAGAGATCATGAGTCTTGACAAGATCACCATTTCCTCGGTTAGCTTTGATTTCACGACGAAGTTCTTTAGCAAGTTCCTCCATCCTTTCTTCTATAGTTCCAATCATGGGAGTCTTCCCACGGTGAGTATCGGTGTTGGTGTCCTGAGGCATAGAATGTACGATTGGTTCGGTGAAGACCGTTGTCTGAGGCACAGTAGTGTTGGGAGAGGTACGCTCTGGTATGGGGATCTGGTCACTACTGATAGCACTAGAAATACCTGCTGCAGTATTGGGAGCGAAGAAAGGTGGGAGTCCATAAGGGCGTCTCCTCGGCATAGCAAAGCGGTCATCAAGAGATGCTGTTGGAATCGCTTCTGGAGCAGACGAAGCCGGTTGCTCCTGGGCAGCCAATAGAGCAGTCATAACATCATGAGCCTTAGCCAACTCTTCCCTTAGGGAAGCCAATTCGGTACGGAGCTGTGCATTTTCTTCTTCCATAGCAACTTGATTCCTTTTTCTGTATTGCCTAGTCTGATGTACTCTGGTAGGTTGATAGATCTTTTGAGCACGAGCCACTTTTCAAACTGCAGCAGAAGAACCAGGAGGCAATGAGCACTTGGAAGCTTTTTGTGACCGAAGAATGATGCATATGATGCATGATATGTACAAATGCAGATGCAAAAATGACTCTTTTTTGGTTATCGAAAGGTTTTTTAGACAAATTAGAAACCTTGCAAACATTATTAGAAGGATAAAGCGACTAGAAAACTGGCAAGATAAATCCCTTTGAAATGCTAAGCCAAGGGAGATAGGCTTTGAAACATAATCAATACAAACAACACAAACCTTTAGGCCTAAGGGGTGACAGGGTAGTCCTCAGACTCAGACTCCGAAGCTGATCCACAATGCCTAGCGTAGAAATCACGTCGACCTCTGGCTCTCTTGGAGTCCCTCATGAGCAAATCATCCTTTTCTTCCAGTTCCTTTCTAACTCTGGCCAATTCCCTCATCAACATCAGGTTTTCATGAGTCTTCTGCTCATCCTTGCCATCCAAAGTCATAATCAGGTTCTCGGCTTCATTGTATCGGGCCTTCCATATTCGCTTCTCTTGACTCTCCATAGCTAGATGCTCCTGATACATCTTCTGGGTCGCGGGAAGCAAAGGTAACGGCCTAGATGGAGCAGACGCAGCCACATGTCTTATAGCAGGGTAAGGCATACCAATCTCCTCGGCTCGATCTATTACCCATTGAGTGTAGGCCTCATGAGCGATACCGGATCTCACACCCAAATGCTTTACATCCTTCTTTCGGACCTTATACCAAGCATCCACAAAAGCTTTCCTTTGCCCGGCGGGGGCGTCTGAATTGTAGAAGAACTCCTGGGATGTTGCAAGATTAATGGGCTTTGCTCTCATCGGGAAACCAAACTGTCTCATGGCTAGCTCAGGATTGTAGTTGATTCCCCCCCGGGTACCGAGAAGAGGTACATTGAGGAAGTCCCCACAACTGGTGATGATCTCCTCGACTCGAGATGCCGGGGTAATCCAAACCACCTCATTGGGAGTGAGAGCCATAATCCGCTGTGAATAAGACCAATTCTCCGGGTTGGCATGGAAAGAACTCGGAAGGTGAGAAATAAACCACCTATACAAGAGAGGCACGCAGCAAAGAATGTATCCACGACGCTTGAGAGTCCGATCATGGATGGCGTGGTACGTATCAGCTAGCAGAGTAGGAACCGGGTTCTTGGAATGGAAGATCTCAATAGCATTCATGTCCACGAAGTTGTCGAGATTCGGGAAGAGAACAAGCCCGTAGATAAGTAGTGCAAGAATAGCCTCGAGAGTGTCTTGACAAGTGGATTCGAGATTAGCCTGCTCAAGTAAGTACTTTGAAGTGAAACCCTGGATATGAGACTTGGTAATGAGATGCTTGGACACATCGGAAGTCTTGAGATAAAGATCCTTAGCAATCACCAGAGGAACAAGAGGAGATCCGGGACCCGTGAAAGGTGTCCCCTCGGCTATAGATAAACCCAACAAGCTAGAATAAGCCTCAAGTGTAGGAACTAACTGAAAATCCGGGAAAGTGAAGCAACGGAAAACCGGATCATAAAATTGCACCAGAGTGTGCACCAACTTCTCTTCCACATTAGTCCGGAGAATAGTAAGCAAACCACCGTATCGGAGACGAAACCCAGTCGGATTCTTAACCTTGAGTGCCAACTCCCTTAAGCTAGCCAAATCGACTTCCTTGAACTTGTATGATTTAGTCCTCTTCATACCTGTAATGTTTACAAAGTTTTTAATTTGTCTAGACCCTTCGATAAATGCATGAAAAAAGGTTTATGCATGAATCCATGTATGCATGATAGAGAAAACATGGTGGGTTAAGGTTCACTGTTACAGAGTTGCGGGTGGATATGTAACACCCCGTTTCCCAAAATGACGTAATAATAATATAAATAATAATCATAATCAGAGTTATTCAACAAACAACGGAGTATTACACTACTTTTTCAAAATTATTTAAATAGAATATAAAAACTATTTAAAACCATCAACAATTTCATCATATTAAAATTCTGCAGCGGAAAATCTTTAATTAGAAATCATATTCAACAACTACATCATACTCTTGGCACAAAGGCCATTAACATAGTAAAATTGTTCGACAATTAAATCTCAACAACATCTTCTTTAAAGAAATGATACATAAAGGAATACAAGAAAGATAACGTTTCCCCATCCCTACTATGTATCAGAGCCCTATACGCAAGAGCCAACATCACTAGTCTTCGCTACCTGCACTTGCCCACAAGGCGGCAATTCCAGCAGAAGGGGTGAGTTCACAAATCAAAAGTAATATATAGATATACGAATCATCAAAATAAATTGAAAACAACAACAATATTAACAATCAGCAGCATCATTATCAATATCATCAACTCAACATTATCATCTTGATTCATCTTTGATTATCATCAACAACAAACACTTGTGGCGACACCTCACCAACAACAACTCACAATTGTCAACTCACACCTATGACAACTAATGCAAGACTTCAACAACGAATGCATTATGCAAATGTGGTACCAACTACGCGCGTTGAATGCTAAGCATTCCAGGGCAATAAGCCCCCAACAGTTTGGATGGTTAAAGCATCCCAGGGCAATAAGCCCCCAACAGGTGAACGATAAAGCGTTCCAGGGCAATAAGCCCCCAACAGTGAATGATAAACATTCCAGGGCAATAAGCCCCCAACAAATGCAAATGAGTATGAATGACTCTATGGTGTATATCTGCATACAACCCAACATCTTAATGGAGCATATCAGCATGCAACCAACAACAACAACAACTTAGGATACCCTCCCCAACTGGACAAGACCACTCAACATCCACAAGGCAATTCAAGTTTAGCAAAATATAATTATTTGCACATAAACATACATAAACCCCATCATAATCATCTTCATAATATAGTTTTTACCATCTAAACAATTCTTAATAAATCTAATAAACATCTTAGAAAGCTTAGGTTTGGGTTTGGAACACTTTGGAAAAATCACATTTTGGGTCGCACAGGACCCAGCTCGCTTAAGCGAGCAGCTTCTCGCTTGAGCGAGTCAAATCACGTAAGTTGGGTTTTTCCTCGCTTACGGCTCGCTCCTAGTTCGCTTAAGCGAACAGGTTAAATACACAATCCTGGGCAAAAATTAGCGTCTCTCGCTTAAGCGACGCAAATGACGAAAGTTTGGTTTTCACTCGCTCCTGGTTCGCTCGTGGCTCGCTTAAGCGAGCGGCTAAAATTTCAGACTGGTCGTTGCAAAGAGTTTCTCGCTTGAGCGAAGGGTATCTCGCTTGAGCGAGTGCTCATCTGGGCAGAATTATAACCTACGATTTCTAACCCCATTTTCATCCAAAAACCCAATTTTAATCTCCCAATCACCCAAAATGGTTTAGAAACAATGTTTATGGGTTTAAGGCACAACAAAACATCAGAACATATCATAACAACATCATTAACAACACAATTCATCAAGAAATGAGCAATTCATCATGTTCATAAACCTAGTTCAAAACTACCAATTTCAATCCAAATTCATGAAATCATATACATATATATTAACGATTGAATAGTAAACCCACCCTTACCTTAATTCAGCAAATTTCTACAGCAAAATGATCAGGTTCTCTCTTCCTAGCTCTTCCCTCTTGGTTCTTCTCTTTTCTCCCAAAACTCTTGTTTGTTCTTTACTGTACGTACAAATTTTCTTTCCTTACTGACTTTCCTATTTCCTTACAAAGTGTAACCTCTCCTATTACTCTTAACTCCTCACTAAATTCCTTTTAATTTTCATTAACCCCCTCCTAACTTTACTAATTCTAAATAATTAATAATTCCTCCTATTTTCATAATTCCCAAAAATAATAATATACTACTCCTAATCCACTTAAATAATAAAAATCATTACTAATTTTCATATGATAAAATATAATAAAATAACACACACCAATAATTCATATAAATCAACATAAATAATTTTAAAGCACATAAAACACACAAAAATCAACTAAAATAAATAAATAACAACTTAGGGCGTTACAGGATACGGTGTCCGGTGAAACTAAGGCTTTGATAGTAGTAACCATGGTTCTAATAAGGTTCCCAAACCGCAACCTCTCTTACGTATACCATGGTAGCACGAGGCGACACCCGTTCCATGATTATTCGTAAGAGGGTCTAGTTTGAGTGTAGTATCGCGTGACGACTAAAACTCGAGACAACGCTCGGTTTAGCCACCGCACTACGTCCTAAAAAGGCCAAAGATGGGTTTTGTAACTACGGTCCATAGCGTCACCGGTTAATTGAAAGTAAAGTGCCTAAGCATGACAACACACGCCGACAACATCACTTCCAAAATGCCTCAGCTATGTGAGATTGATCGCGTAACCCAATACACGAGGCAACCCCCGGATGGGATTGTCGATTATACCTCCACCTATTCCTAAGTTCACTTAGCCCGGGTGTAGGACATTTGATATTCTCACCCCACACGTTGCATGAAAATATTTACATATAGCAATAAAGTAAAGCGTAAAACGTAAAGCATGAAAAACTAGGCGTAGCCCGCAAAAAAGAAAGTCCCCAGTGAAGTCGCCATTTCTGTTATCGCGATTGTCGGGTGTCAAGTCATTAATTAGGCTTGAACCTTTCAATCATTGATATCTCTATTTTTTTTGGGGAAGGGAGAAATTGAGAAAACCCTTAGAAATTCCAAGTTCGGGGGCAGTTTTCACTATGGGAAGGTGTTAGGCACCCATAACAACTATAGTACTCTATAGGAACCGTTTTTCTAGATTTACGTCTACGCTTTATTTTTAATGCTATTTATTGAAAAGAAATTGTTTATTTTAAGAATGGGGGAAGAAGTGTTTGGATTTTATTTTTATTGGACTTGGAGAGGTTTTGACCTCTTGCCTACATAACCTTTTAAGGGATCAAACTCCATGTAGTTCTCTCTCAAAAAGGTTTTTTGTGAGTTTATGTTGATTTTAATTTTTGAAAATAGTTTTGAAGAAAAGAAAGAGGCCGTAAAGGCTTGAGAAAGAAAATAGTGAGGTTGGTTCAATTATTAAATAAAATGGTAGTCTAAGTAGGAATTAGTTTGCATTTAAATTTTGATTAAGAAAATAAAAGAAAAAATACAATGGAGTTTTGACTCCAAGGTTTATCGGAAAAAATTGTTTTTCAAGTGATGAGATTGTTAACACTTTTTGGAAAATGGGTTTTTTCTAAGTTTTGCGTTCCTAAACATACATCTAACGGTAAATCATACAACGTGTGTGCGTGTCGGTGCTTGTGTCGGTGTACATCATTATAGTGTCCATTGTCCTTTACATTGGTCCTAGTTTACATTCTATGGTCTTGCAAGAAATAAAAATGAAGAAATAACTACCTAAGAATGATGTGGAAATGGCATAGAAATTGAATAAAAACCTAGGCTAAAGGATGGAGATAAGATGGTGGAATGCTCTATTTGTATGAAACATGAAATGAAATAGTTAGCAAAACAAGATATAAAATGATAGTAAAAGATAGGCAAGAAATAGTAAGCAAAAATGGTAAGAAACAATAATGGAAAGAATATTAAACAAATTGACAAAAACAATAGCAAGACGTGATATTGGAAAGAAAAGAAAAAACAATGCACAAAACTAGTCTCAAAATAGAAGCAAGCACATGACCCATAATTCTCTCATTCAAAACAATTTTCAAGGGGTTTATTTTAAGCACAATATGAGGATTATAAAACATGCCCAAACTTCATCTTAGCACATATTCACAAGCATATTTCACACTTTATTTTCAAACAAAGAATCTACATTACTTGCAAAGCAAGAAACTAACAATTAAATTCGCAAAACAAGAAACTAACAATTAACATTGCAAAATTGGAAACTTAACAATTAAACTACAAACTTGGAAACTAACCATTAACATTGCAAAATTGGAAACTAATCAATTAAACTAACAAAATTGTAAGCCAACAAGTAAATTTGCAAAATTGGAAGAATTAGCATGAACTCAGAGGTAAACATATCACAAAGTCATGTATCAAGTATCAACATCATATGGCAAAAATTAGATCAAAAGTCATGCAAGAAACTTCACGAAAAATACACAAAGTACACAAATCAATAGAAAAATGAGCATATATTTTTTTATCAATTTCAAACATGTAAAAATATCACAAAATAATCAAAAATGCATCAAGAAACACATAGCAATTTTTTTAGGAATTTTTGCAAGAAAACTAGGGCGCACAGGGGTTCAGGTAGCAAGAACAGAGGTGTGCATAGCAAAAACTCAAGAAAAATTGAAAGAAAACAAAGCCCACGGTTACGAAGCCCAAACCCACGCAGTCTGGTGGATCCGGATCTCTAGAATGCCTCAGAGGCGTTGGATCAATCCGGATCCTCTAAGACCTAGATCTAACGGCCAGAAACGCAGGAAGGCTGGATCGGGTCTGAACCGACCCGGTCCAGCGCCTATACAAAAGGAAAAAGGTCTGGTTCGCTCTCATTTCTTTCTTTCATTTCTCTTTGATCTCTCTTCTTCTCCGTTGCTCTCTCTACTTCCTACGATGAACCCTAACCCTAATCTTGACCTATACTACCCAGAATCCAATCAAACATGGTTCAAACGATTCGTCTGGTTGTTCCGAACACGAATCCACCATTGAAATTCACATGCATGCTGTAAATCGATGTAGATCTTGAAAGTTTTTCACGGTTTTCAAACTATTTTCTGTGCTTTTGTTCGAATCTTTTTGCTGAATGAAATCCTTTATGGATTCGTAGGTTTACAACAGTTGATACTCGTTGTAGACCGTGGAATCTTTACGTTTTCAAAGATTTTTTTTTTTAGGGTTTCATGATTTTGAACAAAGCTCTTTGAACTTCTACGGATCTACATCGATTTGGATTTGTTGATGTTCTTGAGTAAGAAAGAGGTAAGTTTACGTATTCACCTGTGTTTTATTCGGAGATTCGAACTAGAATCTTCAAGAACTCTTGAATTTGATTCTGTTTGTTGATTTTTTTGGCTTGAATTCCGAAAATAAATCGGTGATTTCTCTTCTTCTTCTTCACCGGTCCAAATCCTTTGAATTTTCTTCCTTCTTCTTCTCACTCTTCCCTCTGTGATCGTGTTGAATTCGCCGCTTTCAGTGGTGAATTCACGCTTGAATTGCAGGGAAAATGGTTCGGTGATGATGATTCAGTGATGAATCTCTGAGAACCGTGGTGAATTTCACTGCATTGTGCTTGAATTTGATTCTGGAAAATTAGGGTTTGTAGAAGTTGCTCTTCGTGTTCTTGAGATTTTTCTGAGTTTTGTGGATTTTGATTGTAACTGAATAGAGAGAGAAAGTTGTGAGGTGTTTGTGATGTGGCGTGAATTATGTGGCTCCTTTTCTGACTTCTACAGTGGCCGGCCTTTTATAGGCTGCCATGTGTGCATCGGACCAATGGGATTGTGACACCTGGACTTGGGCTTGCTTGCGTGGCTTCAGGACTGAATTTTGACCTAAGGACCTTTCTGCAAACAAACAAACTAAAGGACTAATCTGCAAAAAAGTAAAGATTGAACTAATCTGCAAATAAAAAAAGAATTGGACTAATCTGCAAATAAAAGTAAAATTTGGACTGATTTGCAAATATAGAATTGGACTGATTTGCAAAAAAAATAAAAAAAAATTGGCAAAAAAAAAAAATGTAACTTGGAAAAAAAACGTAAAGTGAAACAGTTAAAAACGACAAAATGGACTAAAACGAACAAACTACCAAAATGAGGTATTTTAAAATACCTCTTTGCCAAAATTTGATGTGAAAAGACCAAAATGCCCCTAAGGACTAAAACGACTCAGACTGACTCAGATGCAATGCTGAAACGACTTTTTTAGGTAGGGTTTGATCAATGGTTTATACAGACAAGTTGAAAAGACTCAGAGACAAATGTAGGGACTAAAATGGGTTCCACTGCAGGAAATGACCAAAATACCATTTTTGTATGATTTTATGCAAAAATTTGGAATAAAATGCAAAAAAATGAACAATGGTTTTAGAAATTTTTCAATGACTTGTAACGCAAGAAAAACACTTTGGATGGTCTTACATGCAAGAAAATTAGAGACGGAAACAGTAAAATATGCGGTTGAACCACAGTAGAAAATTGTAGAGTAAAACACAATTGAAAAGTATCAGAGGTAAATAATAAAAGGATGAAATTTGAAGGAGTAATTTTTAGGTCCAAAATGAGGGTATGACACAGTTGATTTCACATCGCTTGCGTATCATGGTTGTGACATTAAGAAATACTATGAAACTCAAGGGCTGATGAACTACTTCAAAATGTTGAATGGCCCTACGTACAAAACACTCATCAGGTATTTCTGGGTAAGAGCTTCAGTCTATGATAAAGAAGCATCTGAAGAAGAAGAAAGGGAAAAGGTATTGATTGACTCCACACTTGCTAGAAAGTCTAGAGAAGAAATGGGTTTGGAACCCTTCAAGCAAACTGAGATTAGATCAAGCGTTATGGGGATTCCTGTGTATATATCTAAGGATATCATTGCATGTGTCATTGGAGTAGAAGCAACAGGAAAATACTCTGGTATTGAGATACATAACTCCAAGACAAGCTCATGGAATGATCTAGTGAACAAGACTCTGTTCAACTCAACAACACCAGGAAAATATAGTGATCTAAGCATGAAGAACAAAATGTTTCTGAAGATTCAGTACGAAAACCTGCTACCAAAAGGTGGTGGTAGTGATCAACCATCCTTGGCGCACAAGGTCTTTCTTCATCACATCGTCAATGGAGAAAAGGTGAATGTGCCCAAGTACATCTTCAGGCACATGATCAAGGAACTGAGGGAAAGCCAAAAGAAATGCAGAGTCTGGGTTCCCTATGGAAGACTGATTTCATAAATCTTCCATCAAGGAGGTATCCTTCAAGCTCTAAGTGAAGTCAACTACTTCACTGATGAGAAACTAGAGACTGAGACTGGCAAAGTGATTAATGCCAGCACTCTTAAAAATATGAGGCTGATTCCTAAGGTAACAAAGCTGGAGACTGACATAAACGAGTCAAGAGTTGTGTCAAATCTGATGGAGGACTTCCCTCCTATCTGCAAGAAAGACACTCTGGTTGTACAAATGGCTCTCATTGCTGACTACTATGAGACCCATGGCAAGCTCATCAGTCTGGATGAATTGCCAGAAGAAATGTACGGAGGTGAGCTACCCATAGCCAAAAGCAGAAAGTCTAAGAGGAAAGACTTATCTGAAGAAGAATACCTGGCTGAGGAGAAGCCCTCTAAGAAAACCAAGTCCAACAAGGTTGTTAAAGTACCTGAAGAAGGTGGTTCTGAGCTACAGCCTATTCAAGAAGAAGCTGAAGGTGTTCTCGGAAAGAGAACAAGAGATAGTCAAGAAGCTGGACCTTCTCCAACACAAGCTCCTAGGATTCTCAAGAAGCCTAGAAAGAAAGCTGTTAGAAAATTGAAGTACACATCTGAATCAGAAGAGAAAGAAATTGGAGAAATGGTTGATGAAGTTACAAATGAGACTGCTGTCATCGCGATTTTCGGGTTTCAAGTCATTAATTAGGCTTGAACCTTTCAATCATTGATGTCTCCATTTTTTTTGGGGAAGGGTAAAATTGAGAAAACCCTTAGAAATTCTAAGTTCGGGGCAATTTTCGCTACGGGAAGGTGTTAGGCACCCGCAACGACTATAGTACTCTATAGGAGCCGTTTTTCTAATTCTACGTTTTACGCTTTATTTTTATGCTATTCTGAAAGAAAGTTGTTTTTAAGAATGGGGGGAGAAGGGAGAATTTGTTCATTTTTATTGGACTTGGAGAGGTGTTGACCTCTTGCCTACATACCCTTTTAAGGGATCAAAATTCCATGTAGTTCTCTTGCAAAATATTTTTGTGGGTTTGTTCAATTTTAGTTTTGAAAATAGTTTTGAAGAACGGATGAGAGGCCTTAAAGGCATGAGATTTGAAAGAAGGTGAGGTTGATCACTTATTAAACAAAAAAGGTTAAAGTTGGAATTTAGAATTTGTTTGTATTTTTGATTAAGAAAATAAAGGGAAAAAATTGTGGAGTTTTGACTCCAACATTATTGTGAAAATATTTGAGTGAAGAGTTAGTTTGCTTTGAAAAAATGAATATTTCCTAAGTGTCGCGTTTCCTAAACATACATCTAGCGGTAAACATACAACGTGTGTGCGTGTCGGTGCTTGTGTCGGTGTACATCATCATAGTGTTCATTGTCCTTTACATCGGGTCCTAGTTTACATTCTATGGTCTTGCAAGAATTTAAAGGAAAGTAAAAACCAATCCTAAAATATTACATGAGAGCTAATGGAAAATTGTAGGAAAGGGTTAAAGAAAAGGATGGAAATGATGTGAAATGCTTAGCATGCATGAAACATAGAATAGAGTGGTTAGCAAAGCAAGGTAAAATGATGGTAAAATATCAAACCTAAGTAAACTTGCAAAACATCACAAAGTTGGTATCGAAAAAATCAAACTAAACAAAGTTGCCAAACTATCGCAAAATTGGTATCAAAAATCAAGCTAAACATAATTGCCAAATATCACAAAGTTGGTATCAAGAATCGATTTTAACAACGTTGTAAAATATCACACCATCGTAATCAAGAATCAAATTTAACAAAGTTGAAAAACGTCACAAAAATTGTAATCAAGAATCAATTTTAACAAAAAAACATGAGAAATATCGCAAAATTCAAGTTTAACAAGGTTGAAAATATTACACAAAAACAAAAGAAAATTAACCTTACTAAGATCAAATGTATTATCATGAAATCAGAGGGGATAAAATCATAAAATCAAGTGCCCATCAACATTATATGGCATGAATTTAGATCAACAATTATGCAAGAAACTCACCAAAAGAACACACAAAAATACACGAATATGTAAAAGAAATGCACATACATTTTTTTTATCAATTTTAACATGTAACAACATCACAAAATAATAAAGAAATGCTTCAGGAACATAGAGTAATTTTTTGGAATTTTTGTGAAGAAATTAAAACGCACAGGAGGTCCAAATAGCAAGCACAGGGGTGCACATAGCAAGAAAATTCAAGAAACTGAAAGAAAGCCAAAGCCCGCGAGTAAAAAGCCCAAACCCAAACACACAGATGGATCCGGATCTCCAGAACGCCTCTGGGGCGTTGGATTGATCCGGATCCATTAGGATCAAGATCCAACGGCCTATAACACGCAAGGGTGGGTCGGGTGTGAACCGACCCGGTTTGCAGACCTACATAAAAGGGCAAGGGATCCGTTTCTTTCATTTTTTTGGAGCGTTTCTCTCTCTTGTTCTTCTCTTCCTCGCCGTTCTCTGAAACCCTAACCCTTGTCCGGTTCGAATCCACCCAGAATCACACAAATCATGGCTTAAAAGCTTCATCCTATCATTCTAAACATGAATCCGCTACCAAATCATACATGCAAACACGTAATCGGTGTAAATCCTGAAATTTTTCACGGTTTCAAACTTTTGTTCTTCCGTTTTTTGAATCGAAGCTTCGCGATGCTTCTTAGATTCACTCCGGTTTTGTTCCATTGCGAATCCTGAAGTTTTCACGTCTTTTTAAAGTTTGTTAGGGTTTCACCCCTTTTCTGAATGAAACGTTTCGAAACCTCATGGATTTACACCGGTTGAGACTTATTGATGCTTTTCAACACGAAGAAGATGAAGTTCGAGTATTACCTGGGTTCTAGTTGGAGATTTGAGTCAAAATCTTCGGAAACTCTTGAATCTTGATTCTGTTTTTGTCGATTTTATGGCTGGATCCCGAAAATGAATCGGTAATTTTCTCTTTTATTCTTCACCGGTTCGGAACTTTCGAACTTCTTTCCCTTTTCTTCTCAACTTCTCTTTTCTGTGATCTGTACTGGAGTTTGTCGCTTTCAGTGACGAATTCGTGCCTTGAATTGCAGGGAAATCAATTCAATGATGAAGATTCATCCATGAGTCTCTGAGAATTGATGAGTTTGATGAATTTGTGATGAATTTTGGTTCTGGAAAAGTTAGGGTTCATGAATTGTTCTTCAATCTTTTCTGAGTTTGTGTAATCTTGATCTAACTGAATAGAGAGAGAAAGTTGGAAATGTGTTTGTGATGTGGCTCTGATCTCTGACTTTTCTGACACGCGTGGCCTTTTATAGGCTGCCGTGTGTATACCTGACCCAATGATCTTGTGACACGTGGAATTCCCTGCTTGCGTGGCTTCTGGACCAAACTGCAAAAAGGACTAAAATGCAATTTTGGAGAATTTTGAGGACTGACATGCAATTAAAATTTGGACTGAAATGCAATAATAAAAAGAATTTGGACTGCTTTTGAAAAATGAAAGGAATTGGACTGTTTTAGAAATTGGACATATTTGCAATTAAAGTAAAATTTGGACTAAATTGCAAAAAGTTAAAAATAAAACTGGAAAAAAAAAAGTAATTTGAAAACAACGTAAAGCGAAACAGTTAAAACTGACAAAATGGACTAAAACGAACCGATTACCAAAATGAGGTATTTTAAAATACCTCTCTGCCCAAAATTTGAACAATGTGAAATGACCAAAATGCCCCTGGGGACAAAAACGACTCAAACTGACGCAAGCTGACTCAGATGCAGACACAAGTGGTTTTTATACAGAATTTAACAAAGAAATTGCACAGACAAGTTGAAAAAGACTCAAAAACAGATGTAGGGACTGAAAATGGGTTCCATTGCGGGAAATGACCAAAATACCCTTTTGTACGATTTTATGCAAAAATTAAAAGACAGAAACAGTAACGTATGCAGCTGAAGCACAGTGGTAAATTGCAGAGTAATACACAGTAAATTTGCAAAAGTGTCAGAAATAGAAAGGAAATTTAAACGAGTATTTTTAGGTCCAAAATGAGGGTATGACAGCTGCCCCTATTTAAGTTTCTTTGTCTGGAGAGTCAAGAGACAGAGTCTTTGGCTTGACGCGACGAAGATACTTAAATATCGACATTTGCACTGATTTTGGGCGTAAAAATACGTTTGTAAATGTTATGTATGCTGTAACACCCCGTTTTCCCAACATAAAAATTTCTTAAACAATTATCAGAGTATGCAAACACAACAACGGGATATTACATAAAACATAATCCAAACAGTTAAATAATGATTTAACCAATTTACTTCAAAAACTTTGCAGCGGAAATATTACTAAAAATTCATAAACGTTGGCACGCAGCCCCATAAAATAATCTCAAATGTTAGCAAGGAACATCAAATACACGTAAAGAATGAAGCATGCATAAGACAACCCCATCCCGTTACGTATCAGAGCGACCTAGACAACACTGTGAGGTAAGGCCACTCACGAACCACCTGAACACTAAGCACGATCACCTGCACTTGCCCACAAGGCGGCAATTCCAGCAGAAGGGGTGAGATTTCATAACAAAATAATATTAATCAACATAATTTAGAATAACTATTAACATCAAAACATTAATACATTCTTGCATAATTTAATAACAATTAGCACGTAATCACATAATCAACTTCATATCATCTTTAAGCAAGTAGCATAGATAGATAACACTTATCACGTAATCATATATTCAATCTTTATCAACAACATGACATCATAAATATGACCATGCGACAATGCTCTTAGACTCCTTATATGCATGTGGTACCAAACTTCATCATAAGTATTAATATACTTTTAAAACGTGCGGAGGACAAAGCTCCTAAATAACGTGCGGAGGACAAAGCTCCTATCATGGTGAGGACTAAGCTCAATGTATGCTATGCATGGACTCAAACATAAACAACAACATATCTTAATCACTTCATCAACGTGCATCCAAGAAATTGGAGCTAGACAACAAATTATCATCGCATATACATATATATCATACGTTTTCAGTTTAATAACATCAGCAGCATAATTCAAATCACAAGAACAGAATGATATCATTATATCAATTACAATTCTAGGCAACATAAAACTTTATCATAATTGCACAAGGTATAATACTTTAATCCTTACTCAAAATTCACACATAAACTACTCAGCTCTATACACATTATTCTCAACAATACTAACAGGTCTCAGTAGCCCTAAGGGGGGTCCTCTCCTAATCCAACGTACGAACAGGTCGCACAACTCTCAAACACCGCATTCTGGTAGTGTTCGCGAGGTGAGTGGGTTAGCTCGCCGTGGCGAGCTGCCAGAAGCAACTCGCGAGGCGAAGGGAAGTGCTCGCTATGGCGAGCTGCCAGAAGCAACTCGCGAGGCGGGGATAAGTACTCGCCGTGGCGAGCGATGAAGCCCATCACTCGCGAGGCGAGGATCACTGCTCGCCGTGGCGAGCGATGAATCTCGTTGCGGCCAGACTTGCTAATTTCTCAAAAATCCTACGATTCACATGGTTCTAAGCCTCTTACTGATTCCAGAATTCATCCTAAACATAATCTAAGGTCTAGGAACACTTTCTACATCAATTAAACCTTTTCCAACCGTTAATTCATCAATTTCTAAGGTTTTGACCTAGTTTTCTCATTCTCTTAATTCAATCCTATTCCTTGTTAATTGTTCATCAAAACTATGCTAATTAACATTACAGAATTATGAGTCTCACCCTTACCTGGTTAGAAGCAGAAAATCGCAGCACTCCTCTCTTCTCTTCTCCTCACGCGCGTGCGTTTCTTTCTTTCTCAAAGTCTGATACGTTACTGACTTCCTAACCCTAGTTTTCCTTATTTATACTGCCAACAAATCTTATCTTATTTACTCTTTCTCCCACATAACTCTCTAAAATCCAAAACTAACCCATAACTAAATATTTTATTTTCTTTTCAAATCTTATTTTATTTAACAATAAAATAAGTCTCTTAACCTTATCCTTAGCATCATATCTTACCACAAAATCATCCCAAGCATATCAAAACACATCAAACATATCAAAACATATCAAAACATATCAAAACACTTATATATTATATAAATATAATATAATCACCTAAACTCGATTTAAATAAATAATAAACGAACGTGGGCGTTACATATGCCATGCAACATTTGTGTTATGAATGCAAGACAATTGAGAATTGATTTTAACAAAATATGTCGTATCCATTGCGGGATTGGTAGACATTAACAGAATAACAAGAACGGAGTATGTCGTATCCATTGCGGGATTGGTAGACATTAACAAAATAACAAGACTCACTAGGGAGACTAAGTAGCAAATTGACAGGTGCAAGTTGTTCTTTTGGCTCGAACTGGGAACTTGACCGGGAATACTGACAAGTAGAAAGGGCGCAAGCTGCTCTCGTATTTGAGCTGGTCACTTGGCTGAAAGAAAAAAATAGAAAGCACAAGCTGTTCTTGTATTTGAACTGGTTACTTGGCTGATAACAGAGACAAAGTAGAAAGCACAAGCTGTTCTTGCATTTGAACTAGTCGCTCGGCTGACAACAAAGGTACGGGTACAAGCTGTTCCTTGGATGCGAACTGGCTGCTTGACCGAAAACAAAGGTATATTGACAGGCACAAGCTGTTCTTGGATGCGAACTAGCCACTTGGCTGATAACAAGAGTGAATTGGCAGGCACAAGCTGTTCTTGGATGCGAACTAGCCACTTGGCCGATAACAGAAACAAATTGTATTGTAGAAACGAATTGAAATTGACTTGACCTAACTGCAGGAGCTCGAATTTGAAAGGACTGCTAAAATTTGAAGTTGACAAAACTGTTGGATTTTGAAATTGACATGACAGTATGAATTTGAAATTGACATGATTGATTGAATTTGGAATTGACATGATTGATTTTGACAGAGATTAACATAGGAATTGAGAATGCAAATGTGTATGAATATCATGACAATTTTATCAAATGCATGAACACATAAGATGCATGATTATGCATGTATGAATGCTTTAAAATGCATGATGATTGGCAATTTGCTGACATAATTTCGCAGAGACAGACAAAACATTGGAATATTGGGCACGTAATGGCTCGTGCTCTGACTTATACTTGCAAAAGTTCCTCTTCTGGGGATGCCGTCGTTTGAAGACACATCAATACCATTGTTGAGGACAGGGAGTCAAATCCCGTTCATAGACTTGCAGGAAGTAAGACCTTTTGATGGTACTGCTATTGCTGGACGCTCTACTGTCGAGCGCACTCTGGATATCGCATCTGTGGTCAATGCTTTTTACATGTTTGCTTTTGTTTGTTTTTTTTCATCCCATTTTTGCCTGGATCGCCCTTTCGGATTTTCGATCCACCGGGGAATAAATTTTTCAAATGCCCCTGTTTTTGCCTGAATTGCTTTTGAAGGTTGTCAATCCATCGGGGTGCTCATTTTTGCCTAAGCCGCCCTTTCGGGTTTTCGACTTAGCGAGCATATTCATTTTTCCATGCTTTTCATTCTGTTTTTTCATTCTTGCCATTGACCACAGACCGTTACTTGGGGAGAGGGCCTGCTGGTAACTTGTATTGGAACTGATATCAATGTATACCCGTTCATGCATGTTTCATTTGAATATACCTAGCTGCTTAGGCTTGCTTACAAAATACACAAAAAAGGTTTTCAGTTTTCAGAATGTTTATTCCAGACACACATCATTATTAACATAGAAAAAACTTTTTTTTTTTTTTTTTTGCATAAAGCTTTGAAAATGGAATGAAAAAAGAGTGCCAAACAAAAGCATAGGCTCAAATCGATGTATAAGGGTGGCAATCGGCCAAAGGCGCGACTCCACAGATTTACAAAGCTTGGAAAATGGTAATTTTATTGGTTGGTGGTACATTGAACACAATGATCATCATGGTCCCTAGAACTCTTGAATCCACAGGCGTCGGAACCTCGGATGAGAACAGCCAATTATCAGTTGCAAAGATGCCAAAGGGAATGGTGATTTGCCAGATATAGTCAATTGTCTTCCATTTCAATCTCATTTTTGCATGAACCGCCCTTTCGGGTTTTCGGCTCATCGAGACGCTCCTTTTTGCCTGAGTTACATGTAATCTCAGCGAGCTTTTATATTTTCATTTTTTTTCCCTTATTTTGCCTGGATCGCCCTTTCGGGTTTTCGATCCACCGGGAAGCGCATTTTTGCCTAGGCCGCCCTTTCGGGTTTTCGACCTACCACGCTGTTCTTTTCATATCTAGACAAAATATTTCTTGACTATATCGGCATTCACAGGATTAGGAAGTTCCACACCATCCATGTGTGTAAGAATCAAGGCTCCGCCGGAGAAGGCCTTCTTGACAACATAAGGTCCTTCGTAGTTAGGCGTCCACTTGCCCCTTGGGTCAGGTTGTTGACTTACTCTTCTTTTCAATACAAGTTCACCCTCCTTGAATTCCCGAGGACGGACTTTCTTGTCAAAAGCAGCCTTCATTCTTGTTTGATACCGCCGTCCACGAGCCAAGGCATCTAGACGTCTTTCCTCAATCAAATTCAACTGATCATACCGACTCTGGCACCATTCAGCCTCAGACAATTTGGCTTCCATAATCACGCGGAGAGACGGGATTTCCACCTCCAAGGGGAGGACTGCTTCCATACCATAAACAAGGGAGAAAGGCGTTGCCCCGGTTGAACTGCGTACCGTAGTGCGATAGCCGTGTAAAGCGTAGGGCAACATCTCATGCCAGTCTTTGTACATAGTTACCATCTTCTGCACAATCTTTTTGATATTCTTATTGGCGGCCTTCAACTGCACCATTCATCTGAGGTCTGTAAGGAGAAGAGTTGTGATGTTCAATCTTGAATTTCTCGCACAAGGCCTGCACCATGTCATTATTCAAATTGGTGCCATTGTCAGTGATAATCTTGCTGGGAACACCATATCGACAGATGATGTTGTTCTTGATGAACTTAACCACCACTTGCTTGGTTACATTGGCATAAGATGCAGTTTCGACCCATTTGGTGAAGTAATTGATCGCTACCAAAATGAAACGATGGCCATTCGAAGCCTTTGGTTCAATCCTTCCGATCACATCGATACCCCACATAGAGAAAGGCCATAGAGAGGAAATGACATTGAGGGCATGCGGAGGCACGTGAATCTTATCAGCATATATTTGACATTTATGACACTTCCTGGCATAGTGGTAGCAATCGTGTTCCATGGACATCCAATAGTAGCCTGCTCTCAACAATTTTCTAGACATGGTGTGCCCCGAAGCATGGGTCCCAAAAGTGCCATCGTGCACGTCATGCATCAGTTGCTCTGCTTCACGCTCATCAACACATCTCAACAATATCATATCAAAGTTTCTCTTGTACAGAACATCCCCGTCCAACACGAACTTGCTAGCCAACCTGCGTAAGGTTTTCTTGTCCTTATTGGAAGCATTCGGCGGATACTCGCGGCTTTGCAAAAAAGGCTTGATATCACAATACCAGGGTTTGTTGTCAATTATATCCGCATTTGTTTGAACGGTCACATTACTGATGGCAAACACATGAGAAGGCCGGTCAAGGCGCTGTACTTTGATTACTGGTACGTGGTTCCAATGGTTCACTTGAAACATGGAGGATAAAGTGGCAAGAGCGTCGGCCATCTGATTTTCCTCACGGGGAATGTGATGTAATTCGACTTTCGTAAAGTACGTCAGCAGACGTCTCGCGTAGTCACGGTAAGGGATCAGATTGGCATGATGAGTCTCCCATTCTCCCTTTATCTGGTTAATAACAAGTGCAGAGTCTCCATAGATGTCGAGGTGCTTGATTCTCATGTCAATTGCTTCCTCGATCCCCAAGATACATGCTTCATACTCAGCCATGTTGTTTGTGCATTCAAATACAATCCGGGCGGTAAAGGGAATGTGATGCTGATAGGTCCGCAAGTGTACGGAAATATCTGTTTTAGTATAAAAGGTTGTCGAATCCACAGAGACCAATGTCAACTACCGTAATTAATTGTCACGTTGTTTATCTAAGGCGATGCTAATCAATTTGGTTGCAAAATATGAAAATAACTTTAATTAATTTTAATGACAAGTGCCCGGAATATAGTTTACGTCGACCATTGATATCAGCTGAGTAGTATTTAA
This sequence comes from Medicago lupulina, assembly GCA_958299785.1. Classification (NCBI taxonomy): domain Eukaryota; kingdom Viridiplantae; phylum Streptophyta; class Magnoliopsida; order Fabales; family Fabaceae; genus Medicago; species Medicago lupulina. The sequence goes on from OY283143.1 coordinate 36,037,489, forward strand.
TTTTATAGTAGGAAAATATTTTCGCACGTAAAAGGATTAAATTAAAAAGCAGTCGCTTCGCTTTCACGATCGCGACATAAAAATCCTAACTTTATAATCTATTCGACCGCTTTCGCGTGTTCGCCTTATAACGTTAAAATTCCTTTTATTTCAAATTAATCCAGTTTTGTTTGAAAAGTTATTTTTAGAATAATTCCAATTTAAAGAAATCAGTATGCTTTCGCAATACTAAATCCGTATTTTAAACTCTCAGTCATCAGCTTTCGCGTGTATGACTTAGCGTTTAAAATAGCGTTTTTGAAAATTAAGAATGTCAAAATTACTTTAAGAAAATGCTATCGTTGAATTACTAAAATAATTCCTGATTATTCTACATACAGTTATGAGTCCCGTTCTTTCGATACGAAACAGTTACCATAAAATTCATCGTTTAAAATCAGAATAATCAGACATAAAAATAAATCCTGTTATAAAATTCAATCAGACTTTTCAGCTGAATATCATTGGTACGACTATTTCTACATTCCGGACACTTTAAAAATCTACTCAGACATGGTGTAACTAATAAATAAACAATAATTCATATTATTCATCACAATTGGAACAGATGAGCAGAGGAACAAAATAAATTAATAGAAACGGTAAGTAGGAACCTGGCAACGATGGTTACTTTCAATTAATGGAATAAGTGCATACGGAACAATGAAAGGAGTTTGAATTGAATTCTGCAGCAACCGCAGCAAGCACAGGAGCCAGTTTGGATACAGAAATTGTAAATAAAAAAGGGTTATGCAAATTACAAAGGAGAAAATAAAAAACTATCTGTAAGTCTAATGCTTCCTAAACTTTTTCCAACCCTTTTTCACTCTTCTTTGGACCTATTTATAAGCCAAATCCGCTCAAGAACGTGGTCTGATTCGTGCACTTGAAGATGGAGAAAGTGGAAAGAAAACTGCAGAACTGCTTCTGAAACGTGGGGGAGACTGATTCTCCCGGACCCGTGACGGGCGTCACAGGGTGTGACGGTCTGCCAGTCACGGGTGCTGACGGCCTGAGAGGCTGGTGACGGTCCGGATGAGTTGAAGGGTGACGGTCTGCCAGTCACTGAGTGTGACGGCCGTCACCCTGAAGCTGAATTTTCAGGACTTGGTATTTCTTTGCCGAATTTCGTCGTTTCTACGCATGGAAGCCTCTAATGTTGTGTACCTGAAACATAACCAAACAACCAGCATAACATAGGCAAAATCAAGAGAATCTAAGCCTAAACAAGCTTGAATTATACACAGAACGAGCTGAAATATTGGTGTATTTTGCATGTTATCAAACTCCCCTACACTTGAACCATTGCTTGTCCTCAAGCAAGAGACAGGGGACAATAGCAACATAATTCAGAATATTATAATCAACTAAAAATCAATTATGTTTCAAGGCTTTGTTCTCAGGGCGCATTTATCACAACCTAAACACTTATTAAGGATCACATCAACCCTACAACAATATTTCAAGTGAGTGTGTGTGTGTGAAGTCCAGCCTTTTTTATTGCGCCTGTGTAAGAAATATTATGAGGAAAACAGGTTCTAACTTCAACAGTAAATAAACCGAGAAAAGTTCTTTCTTCATTTCATATAAGAGAGGTGGGAATCACTTTGATCATTTAACATTTATACACTTTGGGGAACTGCAGAATTTTTATTGATATTCAGAGACACCATCTTCACGTGGGAAGCAAGTGAGGCCTACTCCCGACCCCCCAGAGTCAATGATGCCCCCTATATATATGTATTTGTTCTGACCCCTTTTTCTCATTTATAAGAAGGAATTACGGAAGCTACTTTTGATTTTTAGAAACACCATCTTCACGTGGGAAGCAAGTGAGGCCTACTCCCGACCCCCCAGAGTCAATGATGTTCCCTTATAATTATATTTGCTTCCGCCCCTCTTGATTTGATCTTTTATTCCCCCACACTAACTTATACTACTTTTACTCTGAAAACTTTTAAGGGTTAATTTACCATTGAAGTTAGAACGTGCTCCTTAAAATATTACCTACACAATTACTCAAAGACTGCAACTTTGTGCTTTTCTCAAAAAGAGAATTTTCACATTGAAATATGATATGAGTTTAGTGAAACTTAAAAAGGAAAAGGTGTTTATGCACAAAATCATCATCAAACTCAGCCTTAAAGTGGTTCAAGCAATAGGAGAATTAAATAACAAAGCAAAAAACAACAACATAAATGACTCGACAGTGCATGCAGTTAACTTGATAACACTACTTTATTAATGAAAATGAAAATCCTAAACTATTAAGGTGGGAAATTCCTCCCCTACACTTAAAACCTACATTGACCTCAATGTAAATAAACAAAAATATGAGAAAAAAGAAAGATATTACCGAGCAAGAACAATCGTCGATAGAATCAACAGGGGGCGTGTACATACGCCTGATCATGAAGTGGTTTGTACCTGCAGAAAAGTTAGCATGAAAATATGGGGAGGGGGTGGATTATGGTGTTGATCATCTTCGATTGCATCTTTTTATTCACTTAACTGACTAAACTAAACTAAACTTAAAACTCATGGGTTGCCTCCCACGCAGCGCTTCATTTAACGTCGGTAGCTCGACTTTTTAGTGCTTGGCCCTTAAGGAGGACACATCACTAGAGTAGCGACATGCCCTACTTTCTCTGCAGGATGGTAGTGCTTCAATCTCTGGCCATTTACTATGAACTTTCCGATGGATTCACTCCAGACTTCAATAGCACCGGATTGGTTAACTCTAGTCACTTCAAATGGTCCACTCCATCTAGAGCGAAGTTTTCCAGGAAATAGTTTCAGCCTAGAGTTAAATAACAGTACTAGCTCGCCCTCATTAAACTCCCTTCTGGTGATGCGCCTGTCATGCCATTTTTTTGTCCTTTCTTTGTAGATCAAGGCATTCTCATACGCATCTAACCTCAACTCCTCTAATTCATGTAGGTCTAACATCCTTTTTCTCCCGGCATCATTATGGTTCATGTTCAGGGCTTTGATGGCCCAATAAGCCTTATGTTCTAGCTCTACTGGGAGATGACAGGATTTTCCATAGACCAGCTTAAAAGGGGTTGTTCCAATAGGGGTTTTATATGCCGTCCTATAGGCCCAAAGTGCATCATTTAGCTTTGAAGACCAATCTTTCCTTGAGACGGAGACAGTTTTCTCTAGGATTTGCTTAATTTCTCTATTAGAGATTTCTGCCATTCCGTTCGTCTGTGGATGATAAGGGGTAACCGCTCTGTGCCGCACTCCGTACTTTGTCATGAGGTTCTCAAATATTTTTGATATAAAGTGAGATCCACCATCACTAATGACAAGCCTAGGGACACCAAATCTTGGGAATATGATGTTTTTGAACATTTTAACCACTACTTTTGCATCATTAGTGGGAGAGGCAATGGCCTCGATCCATTTTGACACGTAGTCCACAGCAACAAGTATGTATTTATTTCCCATCGATGACGGAAAAGGACCCATAAAATCTATTCCCCAAACATCGAAAACCTCCACCTCTAGGATAAATTTTTGTGGCATTTCATTCCTACTAGAGATGTTTCCTGATCGCTGGCACCGGTCACATTTCGAAACGAAAACATGAACATCTCGAAAGATGGTGGGCCAATAGAGACCAGCTTGAAGAATTTTTGCTGCAGTTTTCGATCTACTCATGTGTCCTCCAACGGGATAGGAGTGACAGTGTGTTATGACACTCTCTATTTCCTCTTCTGGGATACACCGACGGAAAATACCGTCCACTCCTCTTTTGAATAAGAGGGGATCATCCCAGTAGTATTGCTTAAGGTCATGGAAGAATTTCTTCTTTTGCTGATAGGTCAAGTCGGGAGGTAGAATTCCAGCAACCAGATAATTTATGATGTCAGCGTACCATGGGGCAGCGGTATTACTTAAAGCACTTGCTTCTTCTGGTATCTTTTTAATGTCGGAACTCCTTTCTTCCAGAAAATCTACGAGGTGACCATATCTAGGTGACTCCGCTTTCACAAAAGACACCAGTCTTTCGTAGGGAAAGCAATCATTTATGGGCACCTCCTCCAACTGACCATCTTGAATTCTTGACAAGTGATCCGCGACTACATTCTCTGTTCCCTTTTTATCTCGGATCTCCATGTCAAACTCTTGAAGCAGTAATATCCACCGAATAAGTCTCGGCTTTGCATCTTTCTTGCTTAGTAGGTACCTGATAGCTGCCTGGTCTGTGTAAATGATAATCTTCGATCCTACTAGGTAGGAACGAAATTTATCAATTGCGAAGACAATGGCTAGAAGCTCCTTTTCAGTTGTGGCATAGTTAATCTGAGCTTCGTCAAGTGTCCTACTAGCGTAATAGATTGCATGCAATTTCTTATCTTTGCGCTGTCCTAAAACGGCACCTACTGCATAATCACTAGCGTCGCACATGATCTCAAAAGGTTGGCTCCAATCCGGAGGTTGCATTATTGGGGCAGAGATCAATGCACGTTTCAGCAGTTGGAACGACTCAAGGCATTGTTCATCGAAGATGAACTCAGCGTCTTTCATTAGAAGGCCGGTTAAAGGCTTGGTGATTTTTGAGAAGTCCTTAATGAACCGCCGGTAGAAACCAGCGTGTCCAAGAAAACTCCGGACCTCTCTTACAGTTGTGGGGGGTTGCAAATTCTCAATAACTTCTATTTTTGCTTTGTCAACCTCTATTCCTCTATTAGACACCACATGGCCAAGTACTATGCCTTCTTTGACCATAAAGTGGCACTTTTCCCAATTAAGTACTAGATTGACTTTCACACACCTCTCCAGAACTTTCTCAAGATTACCAAGACAGTCTTCAAAGCTAGACCCACATACGGAGAAATCGTCCATGAAAACTTCCAGAATATCTTCTAGGAAGTCGGCAAAGATTGCCATCATGCATCTTTGGAACGTGGCGGGTGCATTGCACAATCCGAATGGCATTCGTCTATAAGCAAATGTTCCATAAGGGCATGTAAATGTGGTCTTTTCTTGGTCATCCGGGTGGATAGGGATCTGAAAGAATCCCGAATAACCATCAAGGTAACAAAAGTATGAGTGCCTTGCAAGACGCTCGAGCATTTGATCAATAAACGGGAGAGGAAAGTGATCTTTTCTAGTGGCTGTGTTCAACTTTCTGTAGTCGATGCACATCCTCCATCCCGTTACCGTCCGTTTGGCGACTGATTCGCCCTTCTCGTTTTGAACTACGGTCATCCCTCCTTTCTTTGGCACTACGTGCACTGGACTAACCCACTTGCTATCGGATATAGGATATATGATCCCAGCATCTAGGAGTTTCATAACTTCCTTTTTGACAACTTCGCTCATATTGGGGTTCAGCCTCCGCTGATGCTCTCTAGAGGTTTTAGAGTCCTCTTCAAGCAAAATTCTATGTGTACACACAGAGGGGCTGATCCCGGTGAGATCACTAATCTTATATCCTATGGCTTTGGGATATCTCTTTAAAACATCAAGGAGTTTATCCGTCTCTTCTTTCCCTAACTCTGCGCTAACTATCACGGGGTAATTATGCTCCTTATCTAGGAACTCATATCTGAGGTTCTTAGGAAGTTCCTTTAGCTCGATCTTGGGGTGATCTGGCTCAGAAGATGGATCGGAAGTTTGGTCGAGGCATTCAAGAATGCGAGAAATTTCGGCCTCCTCGTCACTAACTTCTTCCATCTCTTCTACTTCCTCTATTGTATCTTCAATTATTCCCTCAGATGGTTCAGCTTGAGTTGAAAACTCCTTGACACATGCATCTATTATGTCAACAAAACAACATGTATCATTTATGGAGGGGCTTTTCATAAATTGAGACAGAATGAACTCAATCTTCTCTTCGCCAACCTCAAATGTGAGTTTTCCTTTCTTGACATCAATGATGGCACCCGCGGTGGCTAGGAAAGGTCTTCCTAAAAGGATAGGAGTAATAGAGTCTTCACTAATATCCATGACTACAAAATCAGTGGGGATGTATAGTTGACCAATTCTAAGAGGAACATCTTCTATTATCCCCACTGGATGTTTAATCGAACGGTCGGCTAATTGCAAAGACATTCTAGTTGGTTTCAACTCTCCTAGGTTTAGCTTTTTACAAATGGACAGAGGTATCAAGCTCACACTAGCTCCTAAATCACACAGGGCTTTATCAATGATGTGACTGCCTATAACGCAAGGAATTGAAAAACTCCCTGGATCTTTTAACTTGGGTGGCATCTTATTTTGAATTATAGCGCTGCACTCCTCAGTAAGTGCTACAGTCTCATCAACATCAATTTTCCTTTTGTTAGTCAGAATTTCCTTTAAGAATTTTGCATACGAAGGCATTTGAGTAATCGCCTCCGAAAAAGGAATACTGAGATGAAGAGACTTTAGAAGTTCTACAAACTTCTTAAACTGACCCTCAGTTTTAGACTTTACGAGTCTTTGAGGGTAAGGGATTGAAGGTTTATAAGGTGGAGGAGGTACATAAGGGTTTTCTTTCTCTTTTTCTTTTACCTCCTGAGACTTAGATGTCTCTCCAACGTCATCTGGTTTACTCACAGGATCTTTACCCTTTTCTTCATCACGGCTCCTAACTCTCACAGTAGTGGGATTGTTATCTAACTCAGTTCCGCTTCGTAGCGTTACCGCGTTAACATGTCCCTTAGGATTTGGTTGCGGTTGGCCCGGAAATGTTCCGGCTGGGGCAGCTGTAGCTGCTTGTTGTTGGGCCACTTGGGATATCTGCGTCTCAAGCATTTTGTTATGAGTGGCCATGGAGTCAACTTTGTGTGCCAACTGCTTAATCAATTCATTCGTATGAACGTTTTGGTTCATAAACTCCTTGTTTTGCTGAGTTTGAGCTAAAATGAAGTTTTCCATCATGAGCTCCAGGTTAGACTTTTTCGGAGCAACAGGGGCTCCTCTTTGACTTTGGAAACCAGGGGGTGCTGCAGGTGCGGGACTTGGCGCAAAGGTAGGATTGTTATTTTTGTAGGAGAAATTTGGGTGGTTTCTAAATCCTGGATTGTACGTGTTAGCGTACGGATTTCCTTGCGCGTAATTCACTTGATCAGCTTCAGCTAACAACTGACATTTGGCAGCAACATGCCCTGGGGTTCCGCATATTTCACAGTTGGGAGTCACGGCAGCTACTGTAGCTGGTGGAGCGAGTTTCAAGTTATCCAACTTGTGAAACAAAGCATCCACTTTAGCGTTCATATGGTCAAAGTTGCTGACTTCGTGCATACCTCCCTTAGGTTGAGATTTCTCGACAGGAGTGCGTTCGCTTCCCCATTGATAATGGTTTTGTGCCATATTCTCAATAAGCTCATATGCCTCCTGGAAAGGCTTGTCCATTAGGGCTCCGCCAGCTGCGGCATCAATGGTCATTCTTGTATTATAGAGCACGCCATTATAAAACGTGTGAATTATGAGCCATTCTTCTAATCCATGATGGGGACAAGCTCTCATCAATTCCTTGTACCTCTCCCACGCTTCAAAAAGCGATTCGCCGTCTGTCTGCCTAAAGCAGGTAATTTGGTTCCTGAGCTGGGCGGTTTTACTAGGAGGGAAATATCTTGCTAGGAACGCCTTTTTCAACTCATTCCATGTCGTAATGGAATTTGACGGCAGAGACTGTAGCCAAGCTCTGGCTCTATCTCTGAGGGAGAAAGGAAATAAACGCAGGCGAATGGCTTCGGGATTGACGCCATTGCACTTAAGCGTATCAGCGAATTGCACAAACACGGAGAGGTGCAAATTCGGGTCTTCCGTGGAATTACCGGAAAACTGGTTTTGCTGCACGATTTGCAGCAGAGAGGGTTTCAACTCAAAGTTGTTAGCCTGAATCGTCGGGTTAACAATACTCGAGTGAGGCTCGTCTTGGGATGGGACGGCATAGTCCTTAAGAGGACGGTTCGCGTTATTAGCTTGCACCATTTGAGCGTGTATTAGTTCAACTTGGCGTCTAATATGTAGAAAACGTTCGATTTCGTCGATTGGTTTTTCTAGCTCGTCCTCGGAGGTACGAGTACTGGGCATATGATCGACGAAAAGTGGGAAAAAGAAAATAAATGCCTTAGTCTATACGATGTAACAATGGTGTTACGATATTGCCAATATGGTCCCCGGCAACGGCGCCAAAAACTTGATAGGTCCGCAAGTGTACGGAAATATCTGTTTTAGTATAAAAGGTTGTCGAATCCACAGAGACCAATGTCAACTACCGTAATTAATTGTCACGTTGTTTATCTAAGGCGATGCTAATCAATTTGGTTGCAAAATATGAAAATAACTTTAATTAATTTTAATGACGAGTGCCCGGAATATAGTTTACGTCGACCGTTGATATCAGCTGAGTAGTATTTAATTTTATAGTAGGAAAATATTTTCGCACGTAAAAGGATTAAATTAAAAAGCAGTCGCTTCGCTTTCACGATCGCGACATAAAAATCCTAACTTTATAATCTATTCGACCGCTTTCGCGTGTTCGCCTTATAACGTTAAAATTCCTTTTATTTCAAATTAATCCAGTTTTGTTTGAAAAGTTATTTTTAGAATAATTCCAATTTAAAGAAATCAGTATGCTTTCGCAATACTAAATCCGTATTTTAAACTCTCAGTCATCAGCTTTCGCGTGTATGACTTAGCGTTTAAAATAGCGTTTTTGAAAATTAAGAATGTCAAAATTACTTTAAGAAAATGCTATCGTTGAATTACTAAAATATATCCTGATTATTCTACAGACAGTTATGAGTCCCGTTCTTTCGATACGAAACAGTTACCATAAAATTCATCGTTTAAAATCAGAATAATCAGACATAAAAATAAATCCTGTTATAAAATTCAATCATACTTTTCAGCTGAATATCATTGGTACGACTATTTCTACATTCCGGACACTTTAAAAATCTACTCAGACATGGTGTAACTAATAAATAAACAATAATTCATATTATTCATCACAATTGGAACAGATGAGCAGAGGAACAAAATAAATTAATAGAAACGGTAAGTAGGAACCTGGCAACGATGGTTACTTTCAATTAATGGAATAAGTGCATACGGAACAATGAAAGGAGTTTGAATTGAATTCTGCAGCAACCGCAGCAAGCACAGGAGCCAGTTTGGATACAGAAATTGTAAATAAAAAAGGGTTATGCAAATTACAAAGGAGAAAATAAAAAACTATCTGTAAGTCTAATGCTTCCTAAACTTTTTCCAACCCTTTTTCACTCTTCTTTGGACCTATTTATAAGCCAAATCCGCTCAAGAACGTGGTCTGATTCGTGCACTTGAAGATGGAGAAAGTGGAAAGAAAACTGCAGAACTGCTTCTGAAACGTGGGGGAGACTGATTCTCCCGGACCCGTGACGGGCGTCACAGGGTGTGACGGTCTGCCAGTCACGGGTGGTGACGGGCGTCACAGGGTGTGACGGTCTGCCAGTCACGGGTGCTGACGGCCTGAGAGGCTGGTGACGGTCCGGATGAGTTGAAGGGTGACGGTCTGCCAGTCACTGAGTGTGACGGCCGTCACCCTGAAGCTGAATTTTCAGGACTTGGTATTTCTTTGCCGAATTTCGTCGTTTCTACGCATGGAAGCCTCTAATGTTGTGTACCTGAAACATAACCAAACAACCAGCATAACATAGGCAAAATCAAGAGAATCTAAGCCTAAACAAGCTTGAATTATACACAGAACGAGCTGAAATATTGGTGTATTTTGCATGTTATCAGATGCCCCTGCGGAGATACGATCACTGCCCCAATTCCTTTGCCATAGGCATTGACAGCGCCATCAAAGACCAATCCCCACTTGCTATCGGGGTCCGGACCCTCACCGATCAACGGTTCTTCGCAGTCTCTTGACTTCAGATACATGACCTCTTCGTCAGGGAAATCGAACTTGATGGGCTGATAGTCATCCAGTGGTTGGTAAGCAAGGTGATCAACTATAGCACTTCCTCTAATGGCTTTCTGAGCTTTAAACACAATATCATATTCAGACAGCAGCATCTGCCAACGCGCAATCTTTCCAGTTACTGCAGGCTTCTCAAAGATGTATTTGATCGGATCCATCCTGGATATCAACCAAGTTGTATGGTTCATTAAGTAGTGGCGCAGGCGTTTGGCAGCCCAGGCCAAAGCACAACAAGTCTTTTCAAGCATCGTATACCGAGTCTCGCAGTTAGTGAATTTCTTGCTCAGATAGTAGATGGCATGCTCTTTCTTTCCAGTCTCATCCTGTTGACCGAGCACACATCCCATGGATTCATCTAACACTGACAGATACATAATCAATGGCCTTCCTTCCACCGGTGGGACAAGGATAGGTGGCTCTAGCAAATAGTTCTTTATATTGTCAAAAGCTTCTTGGCATTCATCGTTCCACACAATGGGTTGATTCTTCCTGAGTAGCTTGAAGATCGGCCCGCAGGTCGTAGTCATGTGAGATATGAATTGGGAGATATAGTTCAGACGCCCGAGGAACCCTCTAACTTGATTCTCGGTCTGCGGGGCCGGCATTTCACGGATCGCTCGGACTTTGTCAGGATCTACTTCGATGCCTCTTTGACTGACAATGAAGCCTAGCAACTTCCCAGACCTAACACCGAACGTGCATTTGTTTGGATTCAGCCGAAGCTTGTACTTCCTCAACCTTTCAAACATCTTTGCCAAATATTCAACGTGTTGTTCTTCATCGCTTGACTTGACAATCATGTCATCTACATACACTTCGACTTCTTTGTGAATCATATCATGGAACAATGTAGTCATCCCCCTTTGATAAGTAGCGCCGGCATTTATCAGACCGAACGGCATTGCTTTGCAACAGAATGTTCCCCACGGAGTGATGAACGACGTCTTCTCCCTGTCTTCGGGTGACATTTTGATTTGGTTATAGCCAGAAAAACCGTCCATGAAGGAGAACTCCTTGCACTGGGCAGTGTTATCAACAAGCACATCGATGTGAGGTAGTGGGAAATTGTCCTTCAAGCTTGCTCTATTCAAATCTCTGTAATCAACACACATCCGGACCTTACCATCCTTTTTCGGCACTGGCACAATGTTAGCAACCCACTCGGGATACTCAACTGTCATGAGAAAACCCGCATCAATCTGTTTCTGCACCTCACCTTTGATCTTGAGAGCCATGTCTGGCCGAGTCCGTCTCAACTTTTGTCTGACAGGAGGACAGTCTGGTTTTGTCGGTATCCGGTGTTCCACGATCTGGGGATCCAGGCCCGGCATATCTTCATACGACCATGCGAAAATATCTGAATATTCGCGGAGAAGTTGGAAGATCCTTTTCTTGACCCCTTCCTCCAATGCAGCACCGACTTTGATCTCTCGTTTATTGTCTTCGGTACCCAAGTTGATCAACTCAATTTCCTCCTGATGAGGCCGAATGGTTTTCTCTTCTTGTTCAAGTAATCGGGCAATCTCGTCCGGTATGTCGTCACTATCTTCACCTTCGGCTTCATACACCGGGGATTCAACAGTTTGGAGAAACATAAAGTCACTGTGTCCAACGGGTTTATTTTGGTTCGATCTGCGTGACATGATTGGATGATTTTTAGAAAATAGTTTTCATGCAGATCTTTGAAATTAATAAGAAAATACAGATGTTTTGGTTTTTTCTGGCATTACCATTATTTCCAAGGGGAAAGCATTAAAGAAAGAAAAAGAGTCGTGAAAGAAACGACGTTTTTTATTGATAATGGTGATGTCGGAACAAACATGCCCTTTACAAAAGTGTCACTTCCGCCTCGGGCAGAGCGGAAGGATTGTTATTTTTGAAAACAAAAGCCTAGACAGCGAGACACATTACTTAGAATCATGCACAAACACAGGGAGATTGATAACGTTCCAGTTCTTTGCAATGCCTCCTGGTATCACAAATGTGGGCCTAGACCCTTCTTCAGCAGCATCTTCAAGAATTGCGTTGGTAAATCCAGCACTATGAAACGTTCCAGTTGACACACCTGATGTCGGAGAGAAACCGAGACCCTCTTTGTGTTTGTTGTCCAGCAGCTGTATCAACTGGCCCCAACCGGCGGCCTGACCCTCCTGAACGGCCTTCTGTGCGTCCTTCAAAGAAGCCATGGCAGCACTGGCTTTCTTGGGCTCCGTACCCTCGATAGTCAAACCCTGGAATGCAGTTCCTTCGGCAGATTTAGCTTCGATGCAAGAGAAAGATGACAACTGACTAACCAAATAAGCTTCTTCTCCATGCACTGTCACAAGCTTGCCATTCTTTACAAATTTCAGCTTTTGATGGAGGGTAGAAGTAACTGCGCCAGCCTCATGTATCCACGGTCTTCCGAGGAGGCAACTGTAAGAGGCATCTATGTCCATAACCTGGAAAGTAATCATGAATGTTTCAGGGCCAATAGTCATGGGGAGATCTACTTCTCCGAGCACAGTTTTACGGGATCCATCGAAGGCCTTGACTAGAAAAGTACTTCTTCTCAAAGGAATTCCCTGACAACTTAACTGGTCCAAAGTCGACTTAGGCATCACATTCAGCGACGACCCAGTATCTACCAACACATTTGACAGCATATCTGCTTTGCAGTTCATGGAGATGTGCAGGGCCAAGTTGTGGTGCCTTCCTACTTCTGGAAGTTCATCCTCACCAAACCAGAGGTTACTGCAAGCGGTGATGTTAGCCACTATCCCACCAAATTGGTCTTCTGTGACTTCGTGGTCGACGTATGCTTGCTCCAATACTTTCAATAAGACGTTCCTGTGAGCCTCCGAACTAAGGAGTAGAGACAAGATAGATATCTTCGAAGGAGTCTGTAACAGCTGGTCAACGATCTTATAATCACTCATCTTGATTATCTTTAGAATCTCATCCAGATTGGAATCTTCAACGGATTGGCCTGGACGGCTGGTATTTTCAACAACAAGAGGGATTGACAATGGAGTAGTCTTATCAGCAGGAGTTGCAGCTGGCACATCATCTTTCTTTTGAAACAAGAGGGGACGGACTTTACCGCTTCTCAAAGCCGTCACTTCAGCGATACTACCCACCGTGCTTGGGGACACCAAAGGTACTTCCTTCCCATTCTCCACCATAGTTGCATTGTACTTATAAGGGATAGCTTTCGCGGAAACATACGGCACTAGACCAGGTAACCGTATAACCAACGGTTCAACAGCCTCCGTGGCGGGCGTGCTCTTGACGGGAGTATCGTGGAAGATCGGTACAATCATACAAACATCACTGGCAGTCAGGTAGTTGTCATTCATCAAGCTTTGGATATCAGTCTGAACTATGTTGCAACCCATAGGGTTCTGAAGACATTCACAGCAAGCAGCGTGGTCGTGGCTAAACAAAGAAGCTTGGCACAGCTTGATGTGTAGCGGCACTAGAAGGGTTGCAATATTACGGACATTGAGACGAGGGGTTTCTTCATACACTTCAATCATATTTACAGCGGCATGGTTGGGGAGTGGATTGTCGAGCACATGCGGGGCGTTGTTCTCAAAGGATAGCTTCCCCTGATCAATCAGCTTCTTCACAATATATTTCAGAGCGTAACAACCTTCTACATCATGAGCGAGGGCGCCTTGGTGAAAGTCGCATCTGAGATCAGAACGGAATCTAGGAGGCAATGGATTCGGCGGAGGTTTGCCGGGTCTAGTGGTGCAATATCCTTTGTGTAATAGAGTTGGGAGTAGTTCAGCGTATGCCATTGGTATCGGAGGGAAAGAAGGTCTTGCCTGAGGACCTTGTTGTTGTTGCTGTGGTTGTTGTTGAGCCAGCGGTTGTTGCGGCACTTGTTGAGCGATGGCATTAACAGGGACCTGAGGCTGGCCCGGTAGTGGAGGGTATTGATGGTAGAACGGCGGATAGAACGGGTGCTGGGCATACTGTAGGTACTGGTACGGTTGAGGCAGTTGTGTAGCATTAACGGGAGCGACAATGGCAGATTGATTGGTCCCGGCGGTCACCATTCCAACTTCTGGTTCCTTCTTCTTGTGATGGCCATTGCCATACTTCTTTGGTGCACTCGAGGACTCACCTTTTTCAAACACAATGATGCCTTCTCTAACTGCTTCCTCTAGGCGGGTTCCCATGGTGACCATCTCGGAGAAGTTACTCGGAGCAGCGATGATCATCCTCTCAACATAATCCTTCTTCAAGGTTTTCAGAAATGTCTGTGTCATCTCTTCTTCATCTAGAGCAGGGGTAATGCGGGCGGCTGCGCCCCTCCACCTTTGTGCATACTCACGGAAACTTTCATCTTTCTTCTGAGAGAGGGACCGGAGAAATTCCCTGTTTTGCTTCAACCTGGTGTTAAACCCGTAATGACTCTTGAAAGCGGCAGCCAGATCATCGAAGGTGTGAATGTCATCCTTACTCAGACCAGTATACCATTCTGCAGCGTCTTCCATCAAACTGTCTTGGAAGCAGTGGATCATGAGCGAATCATTGTCTGAGTAGTTGGCCATCTTCCGGACGTATTTGATGATATGATTCTGAGGGCAAGTCAGTCCATTGTATCGGTCGAATTCTGGGACTTTGAACTTTTTAGGGACATCTACTCTTGGTACTAGACAGAGATCGTGAGTATTGACGAGGTCGCCACTCCCACGGTAGGCTTTGATTTCACGACGGAGTTCTCTAGCAAGCTCCTCCATTCTTTCTTCCATAGTTCCGGTCATGGGCGACTCCCCCCGGTGGGTATTGGTACCGGTGTTGATGGCTTGAGGCATAGAATGTACGATTGGGTCAGTGAAGACCGTTGACTGAGGCAGAGTAGTGCGGAGAGAAGCATGCCCTGGGACGGGGATTTGGTTACTATTGGCAGCACCAGATGTGCCGGCGCCTGAAAGACCGGCTGCGGTACCGGGTGCGTAGTAGGGTGGGAGTCCATAAGGGTATCCCCTCGGCATAGCAAAGCGGTCATCGAGAGATGATGTTGGAATTGGCTCGGTGGTCTCTGGAGCAGACGAGGCTGGTTGTTCCTGGGCAGCCAACAGAGTAGTCATAACATCATGAGCTTTAGCCAACTCTTCCCTTAAGGATGCCAATTCGGTACGGAGCTGTGCGTTTTCTTCTTCCATGGCTACCTGATTCCTCTTTCTGTATTGTCTAGTCTGATGTACTCTGGTAGGTTGATCGGTCCTTCGAGCACGAGCCACTCTTCACACTGCGGCAGAAGAACCAGGAGGCAATGAGCACTTGGAAGTTTTTGTGACCGATGAATGATGCATATGATGCATGATATGTACAAATGCAGATGCAAAAACGACTCTTTTTGGTTATCGAAAGGATTTCTTAGACAAATTAGAAATTTTGTAAACATTTTTTGGAACGAATGAATAGACTAGAAAGTTGTAGAGTTAAATCTTTTGAAATGTCGAGCCAAAGGGAGTGGGCCCTAAAACATAATACAAACAACGTAATCACCTAAACCTATAAAGTGACAGGGTACTCCTCAGAATCAAACTCTGGAGCCGAACCGCAATATCTGGCATAGAATTCCCGATGACCTCTAGCTCTCTTGGAATCTCTCATAAGCAGCTTATCCTTTTCCTCGAGCTCTTTCCTAGCTTTGGCTAGCTCTTTTTTCAACATTCGATTCTCATGATCCTTCTGTTCATCTCTACCATCCAAAGTCAAAATCAAGTTCTCGGCTTCATTGTATCGGGCTTTCCATGCCCGTTTCTCCTGACTCTCTAGAGCTAGATGCTCCTGATACATCTCCTGGGTTGCGGGAAGCAAAGGTAATGGCCTAGACGGAACAGACGCGGACACATGTCTCATAGCAGGATAAGGCATGTCGATCTCTTCGGCTCGATCTATCACCCACTGAGTGTAGGCCTCATGAGCTATACCGGATCTCACACCCAAATGCTTCACATCCTTCCTTCGAACCTTAGACCAAGCATCTGTGAAAGCTTTCCTTTTCCCGGTGGGAGCATTGGAATAGTAAAAGAACTCCTGTGATGTAGCAAGGTTGATGGGCTTTGCTCTCATAGGGAAGCCGAACTATCTCATGGCTAATTCAGGATTGTAGTTGATTCCTCCCCGGGTACCGAGAAGAGGTACATTGAGGAAATCTCCACAACCAGTAATAATCTCTTTGACTCGAGCTGCCGGAGTAATCCAAACCACCTCATCGGGAGTGAGAGCCATAATCAGCTGCGAATAAGACCAATTCTCCGAGTTGGCATGGAAAGAGCTTGGAAGGTGAGAAATAAACCACCTATATAGAAGAGGCACACAACAAAGAATATATCCACGACCTTTGAGGGTCCGATCATGGATGGCGTGGTACGTGTCAGCTAACAAAGTAGGAACCGGGTTCTCGGAGTGGAAAACCTCAATAGCATTCATGTCCACAAAGTTGTCGAGACTCGGGAAGAGAATGAGCCCGTAGATAAGTAACGCAAGAATAGCCTCAAGAGTGTCCTGACAAGTAAATTCGAGATTAGCCCGCTCAAGTAAGTACTTCGAAGTGAAACCCTGAATGTGAGATTTAGAAATGAGATTCTTGGACACATCGGAAGTCTTGAGATAAAGATCCTTAGCAATAACCAGAGGAGTAAGAGGGGCTCCGGGACCCGCGAAAGGTGTCTTCTCGGCTATAGGTAAACCCAATAAACTAGAATAAGCCTCAAGTGTAGGAACCAACTGGAAATCCGGGAAAGTGAAGCAACGGAAGACCGGATCATAGAATTGCACGAGAGTGTGCACCAACTTTTCTTCTACATTAGTCCGGAGAATAGTGAGCAAACCACCGTATCGGAGACGAAACCCAGTCGGATTCTTGACCTTGAGTGCCAACTCCCTTAGGCTAACCAAATCGATTTCCTTGAATTTGTAAGACTTAGTCCTCTTCATACCTGGAATGTTTACAAAGTTTTCAATTTGTCTAGATCCTTCGATAAATGCATGAGAAAAGGTTTATGCATGAATGCATGTATGCATGATTTTGATTACAAAGAGAACATGGTGAGTTAAGGTTGCAAGTGGACACGGCGTCCGGTGAAACTAGAGTTTTGATAGTAGCAACCATGGTTCTAATAAGGTTCCCAAACTGCAACCTCTCTTACATATATCATGGTAGCACAAGGCGACGCCCGTTCCATGATGATCCGTAAGAAGGTCTAGTTTGAGTGTAGTATCGCGTGACGACTAAATTTCGAGACAACGCTCGGTTTAGCCACCGCACTACGTCCTAAACAAAGGCCAAAGATGGGTTTGGTAACTACGGTCCATAGCCTTCATCGGTCAATTGGAAGTAAAGTGCCTAAGCATGACAACACACGCCGACAACATCACCCCCAAAATGCCTCAGCTACGTGAGATTGATCGCGTAACCCAATACACGAGGCAACCCCCGGATTGGATTGTCGATTATATCTCCACCTAATCTTAGGTTCACTCAGCCCGGGTATAGGACTTTTGATATTCTCACCCCACACGTTGCATGAAAATAATAACAATAAAGCAAAGCGTAAAACATAAAGCATGAAAAACTAGGCGTAGCCCTAAATTCCCCAGTGAAGTCGCCATTTCTGTCATCGCGATTTTCGGGTTTCAAGTCATTAATTAGGCTTGAACCTTTCAATCATTGATGTCTCCATTTTTTTGGGGAAGGGTAAAATTGAGAAAACCCTTAGAAATTCTAAGTTCGGGGCAATTTTCGCTACGGGAAGGTGTTAGGCACCCGCAACGACTATAGTACTCTATAGGAGCCGTTTTTCTAATTCTACAATTTACGCTTTATTTTTATGCTATTCTGAAAGAAAGTTGTTTTTAAGAATGGGGGGAGAAGGGAGAATTTGTTCATTTTTATTGGACTTGGAGAGGTGTTGACCTCTTGCCTACATACCCTTTTAAGGGATCAAAATTCCATGTAGTTCTCTTGCAAAATATTTTTGTGGGTTGGTTCAATTTTAGTTTTGAAAATAGTTTTGAAGAACGGATGAGAGGCCTTAAAGGCATGAGATTTGAAAGAAGGTGAGGTTGATCACTTATTAAACAAAAAAGGTTAAAGTTGGAATTTAGAATTTGTTTGTATTTTTGATTAAGAAAATAAAGGGAAAAAATTGTGGAGTTTTGACTCCAACATTATTGTGAAAATATTTGAGTGAAGAGTTAGTTTGCTTTGAAAAAATGAATATTTCCTAAGTGTCGCGTTTCCTAAACATACATCTAGCGGTAAACATACAACGTGTGTGCGTGTCGGTGCTTGTGTCGGTGTACATCATCATAGTGTTCATTGTCCTTTACATCGGGTCCTAGTTTACATTCTATGGTCTTGCAAGAATTTAAAGGAAAGTAAAAACCAATCCTAAAATATTACATGAGAGCTAATGGAAAATTGTAGGAAAGGGTTAAAGAAAAGGATGGAAATGATGTGAAATGCTTAGCATGCATGAAACATAGAATAGAGTGGTTAGCAAAGCAAGGTAAAATGATGGTAAAATATCAAACCTAAGTAAACTTGCAAAACATCACAAAGTTGGTATCGAAAAAATCAAACTAAACAAAGTTGCCAAACTATCGCAAAATTGGTATCAAAAATCAAGCTAAACATAATTGCCAAATATCACAAAGTTGGTATCAAGAATCGATTTTAACAACGTTGTAAAATATCACACCATCGTAATCAAGAATCAAATTTAACAAAGTTGAAAAACGTCACAAAAATTGTAATCAAGAATCAATTTTAACAAAAAAACATGAGAAATATCGCAAAATTCAAGTTTAACAAGGTTGAAAATATTACACAAAAACAAAAGAAAATTAACCTTACTAAGATCAAATGTATTATCATGAAATCAGAGGGGAAAAAATCATAAAATCAAGTGCCCATCAACATTATATGGCATGAATTTAGATCAACAATTATGCAAGAAACTCACCAAAAGAACACACAAAAATACACGAATATGTAAAAGAAATGCACATACATTTTTTTTATCAATTTTAACATGTAACAACATCACAAAATAATAAAGAAATGCTTCAGGAACATAGAGTAATTTTTTGGAATTTTTGTGAAGAAATTAAAACGCATAGGAGGTCCAAATAGCAAGCACAGGGGTGCACATAGCAAGAAAATTCAAGAAACTGAAAGAAAGCCAAAGCCCGCGAGTAAAAAGCCCAAACCCAAACACACAGATGGATCCGGATCTCCAGAACGCCTCTGGGGCGTTGGATTGATCCGGATCCATTAGGATCAAGATCCAACGGTCTATAACACGCAAGGGTGGGTCGGGTGTGAACCGACCCGGTTTGCAGACCTACATAAAAGGGCAAGGGATCCGTTTCTTTCATTTTTTTGGAGCGTTTCTCTCTCTTGTTCTTCTCTTCCTCGCCGTTCTCTGAAACCCTAACCCTTGTCCGGTTCGAATCCACCCAGAATCACACAAATCATGGCTTAAAAGCTTCATCCTATCATTCTAAACATGAATCCGCTACCAAATCATACATGCAAACACGTAATCGGTGTAAATCCTGAAATTTTTCACGGTTTCAAACTTTTGTTCTTCCGTATTTTGAATCGAAGCTTCGCGATGCTTCTTAGATTCACTCCGGTTTTGTTCCGTTGCGAATCCTGAAGTTTTCACGTCTTTTTAAAGTTTGTTAGGGTTTCACCCCTTTTCTGAATGAAACGTTTCGAAACCTCATGGATTTACACCTGTTGAGACTTATTGATGCTTTTCAACACGAAGAAGATGAAGTTCGAGTATTACCTGGGTTCTAGTTGGAGATTTGAGTCAAAATCTTCGGAAACTCTTGAATCTTGATTCTGTTTTTGTCGATTTTATGGCTGGATCCCAAAAATGAATCGGTAATTTTCTCTTTTCTTCTTCACCGGTTCGGAACTTTCGAACTTCTTTCCCTTTTCTTCTCAACTTCTCTTTTCTGTGATCTGTACTGGAGTTTGTCGCTTTTAGTGACGAATTCGTGCCTTGAATTGCAGGGAAATCAATTCAATGATGAAGATTCATCCATGAGTCTCTGAGAATTGATGAGTTTGATGAATTTGTGATGAATTTTGGTTCTGGAAAAGTTAGGGTTCATGAATTGTTCTTCAATCTTTTCTGAGTTTGTGTAATCTTGATCTAACTGAATAGAGAGAGAAAGTTGGAAATGTGTTTGTGATGTGGCTCTGATCTCTGACTTTTCTGACACGCGTGGCCTTTTATAGGCTGCCGTGTGTATACCTGACCCAATGATCTTGTGACACGTGGCATTCCCTGCTTGCGTGGCTTCTGGACCAAACTGCAAAAAGGACTAAAATGCAATTTTGGAGAATTTTGAGGACTGACATGCAATTAAAATTTGGACTGAAATGCAATAATAAAAAGAATTTGGACTGCTTTTGAAAAATGAAAGGAATTGGACTGTTTTAGAAATTGGACATATTTGCAATTAAAGTAAAATTTGGACTAAATTGCAAAAAGTTAAAAATAAAACTGGTAAAAAAAAAGTAATTTGAAAACAACATAAAGCGAAACAGTTAAAACTGACAAAATGGACTAAAACGAACCGATTACCAAAATGAGGTATTTTAAAATACCTCTCTGCCCAAAATTTGAACAATGTGAAATGACCAAAATGCCCCTGGGGACAAAAACGACTCAAACTGACGCAAGCTGACTCAGATGCAGACACAAGTGGTTTTTATACAGAATTTAACAAATAAATTGCACAGACAAGTTGAAAAAGACTCAAAAACAGATGTAGGGACTGAAAATGGGTTCCATTGCGGGAAATGACCAAAATACCCTTTTGTACGATTTTATGCAAAAATTAAAACACAGAAACAGTAACGTATGCAGCTGAAGCACAGTGGTAAATTGCAGAGTAATACACAGTAAATTTGCAAAAGTGTCAGAAATAGAAAGGAAATTTAAACGAGTATTTTTAGGTCCAAAATGAGGGTATGACAACTGCAAAAGAGCTGGTGAATGAGGTTATGGACTACGTCAAAAAGGAAGCTTTGGAAAGAAAGACTGCAATTGCAGCTGCTGCTGAAGTAATCAATGTGTCCAGAGAAGTTCAGGAGCTAGCTGCTTCTGAAGTAGAGAATCTGGTGCTGAGAACAACTTCTGAAGTAGGAGCTTCTGAGCAACCTGCTTCTGAAGAGCAACCTGCATCTGAAGGTAATTCTCTTCCCAATCTACAGTTGCTGAAATTGTAACCCTTAGCTCTTCTCCTGACTCACCCTCTTCATCCTCCTCTTCTGAACACTCATCGTCCTCATCTACTAATAGTGATGATATCCCTCTTAGTAGAGGTGTACCTTCACTTAGAAACAAAACACCATCACCATCAACCAAACTTCACAAAGAACCTGCTACCGATTCATTCACGCCAGTCTATGAATCTGTTGAGGCAAGTATCATTGCTTTACAACAAATTCGACTAGAAAAATGCAAGAATCTACCTGAAAATCACCCATTACAGCCACCTGTGATTGAAGCAATTCAATCTTTACCTGCTTCTGCAGAGGGTGCAAGTGATTTATCAGGGACAGATCTTGATATCTTAAATGAATCAGTTGCTACTCCCAACTCTCCAACACCAAATACATCCAACAATAATCAATTCCCTGATCAAAATGTCATCTCTAACCTAGAAAGTCACTATTCAGGAGAACTGCCTGAATACCAACAACAAATGACCTCTGACATAACTTCTGATGAAGTTGTTATGACATAAAGCCCCCCTCAACAACAACCAAACCAAATCAGAGACCACATAAATCTTTCTGACTCAATTCTTCAAACAGAAATAACTGAACCTGAACCTAAAACATCTGTTGATCCTGAGCCTAGTGCTACTGATCAAAATGAGTCTGATCAAACAACATTTGACCAAAATCCCTCTTCTTCCAACTTGTCCATTGAACCTATAGAGGCAACCTTTTCTGATATTCCCAAACCACCATCAGTCTTTCTAAACTTACACTTTTAGCAACTGTATGTTTGGATATCTTCAGAAAGGCAAAGATGCTCATTGAAACTAGGCATAATTTGGTTCATGATGAAGACTATGAAAAGCAATGGAAGAGAGTTGTTGAAAGAGTTCATCTAGTATTCTCTGAGATTCAAAGATCAAGTCTGGATGATCAAGCTCAAGCTCAGAAGGAGCTAAAAGACTAGCTCAAGGGAGTCATGTCTGAAGTTCACAAAGTCAAGGTTCTCAAAACCTGGGTAAAAACTCCTCTCTATCTTTGGACTGGATTTGGACTGGATTGCAAAGATTAATTTGAAAGAAGCTTCAACTGAATTGGCCTTAGTTCAAAGAAACAGCTTGCTGGAAAAGGAGAATGATGACTTAAGGAAAGTGCTTCTAGAGCAAAAGATGATGCTCCTAGACTACAAGAACTCTACTGAAGCTCAGCTAGCAGAAGCTAAGTACAGAGAAGAAAGGCTGATTAAGGTTAATGAAGAATTCAAGAAGGAGTTGAAACAACAAGCAAAAGCTCAGAAATCTCAGATGGAAGAAACGCAAAGGATGATGCAAAAGATGATGGAAATGATGATGCGAAAACAAGCCAACCCATAGATTAGACACCATTTTCTTTGTTTACTTTTTGCATTAACTATGTTTTTCTAGATTCTGATTGACTCTTGTGTTTGTACCTGATTTATGCTTCTGACTATGTATGTGCTTCTGAACATCCTATGCTCTGATATACTTGTTTTATCTTCTGATGAACATCAATCTAATGCTTTTATATGATATCTCTCTATGATTGTTTCTCATCTCTCTTTCTGTTTATTTCTTTTTGTTAACGACAAAAGGGGGAGTAATAAAGATTGTATTTAAAGGCTCTGAGCCCCATTAAGTACATATTGAAATTAAAACTTCTCTCAGTCTTAAGTATTAAGTTCTGAACCTCAGGAGAAGTGTTAAAATTTCTTTTCAACATAACTTAATTGAACCATAATTTCTCATCTATCACTTCTATTCTTTTGAAAACTATATTGCGTGATAAATGAATTTAATTAACAAGATAGAACTCAGAGGGAGCTTTCAAACCTCGTACCCTATAAGTCAACTTGTTAATTAGATTAACAACAATTGATCAAGTTTTAAATAGAAGCAAGCACATGACCCATAATTCTCTCATTCAAAACAATTTTCAAGGGGTTTATTTTAAGCACAATATGAGGATTATAAGACATGCCCAAACTTCATCTTAGCACATATTCACAAGCATATTTCACACTTTATTTTCAAACAAAGAATCTACATTACTTGCAAAGCAAAAAACTAACAATTAAATTCGCAAAACAAGAAACTAACAATTAACATTGCAAAATTGGAAACTTAACAATTAAACTACAAACTTGGAAACTAACCATTAACATTGCAAAATTGGAAACTAATCAATTAAACTAACAAAATTGTAAGCCAACAAGTAAATTTGCAAAATTGGAAGAATTAGCATGAACTCAGAGGTAAACATATCACAAAGTCATGTATCAAGTATCAACATCATATGGCAAAAATTAGATCAAAAGTCATGCAAGAAACTTCACGAAAAATACACAAAGTACACAAATCAATAGAAAAATGAGCATATATTTTTGTATCAATTTCAAACATGTAAAAATATCACAAAATAATCAAAAATGCATCAAGAAACACATAGCAATTTTTTTAGGAATTTTTGCAAGAAAACTAGGGCGCACAGGGGTTCAGGTAGCAAGAACAGAGGTGTGCATAGCAAAAACTCAAGAAAAATTGAAAGAAAACAAAGCCCACGGTTACGAAGCCCAAACCCACGCAGTCTGGTGGATCCGGATCTCCAGAATGCCTCGGAGGCGTTGGATCAATCCGGATCCTCTAAGACCTAGATCTAACGGCCAGAAACGCAGGAAGGCTGGATCGGGTCTGAACCGACCCGGTCCAGCGCCTATACAAAAGGAAAGAGGTCTGGTTCGCTCTCATTTCTTTCTTTCATTTCTCTTTCATCTCTCTTCTTCTCCGTTGTTCTCTCTACTTCCTACGATGAACCCGAACCCTAATCTTGACCTATACTACCCAAAATCCAATCAAACATGGTTCAAACGATTCGTCTGGTTGTTCCGAACACGAATCCACCATTGAAATTCACATGCATGCTGTAAATCGATGTAGATCTTGAAAGTTTTTCACGGTTTTCAAACTATTTTCTGTGTTTTTGTTCGAATCTTTTTGCTGAATGAAATCCTTTATGGATTCTTAGGTTTACAATAGTTGATACTCGTTGTAGACCGTGGAATCTTTACGTTTTCAAAGATTTTTTTTTTTAGGGTTTCATGATTTTGAACAAAGCTCTTTGAACTTCTACGGATCTACATGGATTTGGATTTGTTGATGTTCTTGAGTAAGAAAGAGGTAAGTTTACGTATTCACCTGTGTTTTATTCGGAGATTCGAACTGGAATCTTCAAGAACTCTTGAATTTGATTCTGTTTGTTGATTTTTTTGGCTTGAATTCCGAAAATAAATCGGTGATTTCTCTTCTTCTTCTTCACCGGTCCAAATCCTTTGAATTTTCTTCCTTCTTCTTCTCACTCTTCCCTCTGTGATCGTGTTGAATTCGCCGCTTTCAGTGGTGAATTCACGCTTGAATTGCAGGGAAAATGGTTCGATGATGATGATTCAGTGATGAATCTCTGAGAACCGTGGTGAATTTTACTGCATTGTGCTTGAATTTGATTCTGGAAAATTAGGGTTTGTAGAAGTTGTTCTTCGTGTTCTTGAGATTTTTCTGAGTTTTGTGGATTTTGATTGTAACTGAATAGAGAGAGAAAGTTGTGAGGTGTTTGTGATGTGGCGTGAATTATGTGGCTCCTTTTCTGACATCTACAGTTGTCGGCCTCTTATAGGCTGCCATGTGTGCATCGGACCAATGGGATTGTGACACCTGGACTTGGGCTTGCTTGCGTGGCTTCAGGACTGAATTTTGACCTAAGGACCTTTCTGCAAACAAACAAACTAAAGGACTAATCTGCAAAAAAGTAAAGATTGAACTAATCTGCAAATAAAAAAAGAATTGGACTAATCTGCAAATAAAAGTAAAATTTGGACTGATTTGCAAATATAGAATTGGACTGATTTGCAAAAAAAATAAAAAAAAAATTGGCAAAAAAAAAAATGTAACTTGGAAAAAAAACGTAAAGTGAAACAGTTAAAAACGACAAAATGGACTAAAACGAACAAACTACCAAAATGAGGTATTTTAAAATACCTCTCAGTCAAAATTTGATGTGAAAAGACCAAAATGCCCCTAAGGACTAAAACGACTTTTTTAGGTAGGGTTTGATCAATGGTTTATACAGACAAGTTGAAAAGACTCAGAGATAAATGTAGGGACTAAAATGGGTTCCACTACAGGAAATGACCAAAATACCCTTTTTGTATGATTTTATGCAAAAATTTGGAATAAAATGCAAAAAAATGAACAATGGTTTTAGAAATTTTTCAATGACTTGTAACGCAAGAAAAACACTTTGGATGGTCTTACATGCAAGAAAATTGGAGACGGAAACAGTAAAATATGCGGTTGAACCACAGTAGAAAATTGTAGAGTAAAACACAATTGAAAAGTATCAGAGGTAAATAATAAAAGGAAGAAATTTGAAGGAGTAATTTTTAGGTCCAAAATGAGGGTATGACACAGTTGATTTCACATCGCTTGCGTATCATGGTTGTGACATTAAGAAATACTATGAAACTCAAGGGCTGATGAACTACTTCAAAATGTTGAATGGCCCTACGTACAAAACACTCATCAGGTATTTCTGGGTAAGAGCTTCAGTCTATGATAAAGAAGCATCTGAAGAAGAAGAAAGGGAAAAGGTATTGATTGACTCCATACTTGCTAGAAAGTCTAGAGAAGAAATGGGTTTGGAACCCTTCAAGCAAACTGAGATTAGATCAAGCGTTATGGGGATTCCTGTGTATATATCTAAGGATATCATTGCATGTGTCATTGGAGTAGAAGCAACAGGAAAATACTCTGGTATTGAGATACATAACTCCAAGACAAGCTCATGGAATGATCTAGTGAACAAGACTCTGTTCAACTCAACAACACCAGGAAAATATAGTGATCTAAGCATGAAGAACAAAATGCTTCTGAAGATTCAGTACGAAAACTTGCTACCAAAAGGTGGTGGTAGTGATCAACCATCCTTGGCGCACAAGGTCTTTCTTCATCACATCGTCAATGGAGAAAAGGTGAATGTGCCCAAGTACATCTTCAGGCACATGATCAAGGAACTGAGGGAAAGCCAAAAGAAATGCAGAGTCTGGGTTCCCTATGGAAGACTGATTTCATAAATCTTCCATCAAGGAGGTATCCTTCAAGCTCTAAGTGAAGTCAACTACTTCACTGATGAGAAACTAGAGACTGAGACTGGCAAAGTGATTAATGCCAGCACTCTTAAAAATATGAGGCTGATTCCTAAGGTAACAAAGCTGGAGACTGACATAAACGAGTCAAGAGTTGTGTCAAATCTGATGGAGGACTTCCCTCCTATCTGCAAGAAAGACACTCTGGTTGTACAAATGGCTCTCATTGCTGACTACTATGAGACCCATGGCAAGCTCATCAGTCTGGATGAAGTGCCAGAAGAAATGTACGGAGGTGAGCTACCCATAGCCAAAAGCAGAAAGTCTAAGAGGAAAGACTTATCTGAAGAAGAATACCTGGCTGAGGAGCAGCCCTCTAAGAAAACCAAGTCCAGCAAGGTTGTTAAAGTACCTGAAGAAGGTGGTTCTGAGCTACAGCCTGTTCAAGAAGAAGCTGAAGGTGTTCCCGGAAAGAGTACAAGAGATAGTTAAGAAGCTGGACCTTCTCCAACACAAGCTCCTAGGATTCTCAAGAAGCCTAGAAAGAAAGCTGTCAGAAAATTGAAGTACACATCTAAATCAGAAGAGAAAGAAATTGGAGAAATGGTTGATGAAGTTACAAATGAGACTGCAAAAGAGCTGGTGAATGAGGTTATGGACTATGTCAGAAAGGAAGCTTTGGAAAGAAAGACTGCAATTGCAGCTACTGCTGAAGTAATCAATGTGTCCAGAGAAGTTTAGGAGCTAGCTGCTTCTGAAGTAGAGAATCTGGTGCTGAAAACAACTTCTGAAGTAGGAGCTTCTGAGCAACCTGCTTCTGAATAGCAACTTGCATCTGAAGGTAATTCCCTCTTAGTAGAGCTGTACCTTCACTCAGAAACAAAACACCATCGCCATCAACCAAACTTCGCAAAGAACCTGCTACCGATTCATTCACGCCAGTCTATGAATCTGTTGAGGCAAGTATCATTGCTTTGCAACAAATTCGACTAGAAAAATGCAAGAATCTACATGAAAATCACCCATTACAACCACCTGTGATTGAAGCAATTCAATCTTTACCTGCTTCTGCAGAGGGTGCAAGTGATTTATCAGGGACAGATCTTGATATCTTAAATGAATCAGTTGCTACTCCCAACTCTCCAACACCAAATACATCCAACAATAATCAATTCCCTGATCAAAATGTCATCTCTAACCTAGAAAGTCACTATTCAGGAGAACTACCTGAATACCAACAACAAATGACCTCTGACATAACTTCTGATGAAGTTGTTATGACATAAAGCCCCCCTCAACAACAACCAAACCAAATCAGAGACCACATAAATCTTTTTGACTCAATTCTTCAAACAGAAATAACTGAACCTGAACCTAAAACATCTGTTGATCTTGAACCTACTGCTACTGATCAAAATGAGTCTGATCAAACAACATTTGACCAAAATCCCTCTTCTTCCAACTTGTCCATTGAACCTATAGAGGCAACCTTTTCTGATATTCCCAAACCACCATCAGTCTTTCTAAACTTACCCTTTTTAGCAACTGTATGTTTGGATATCTTCAGAAAGGCAAAGATGCTCATTGAAACTAGGCATAATTTGGCTCATGATGAAGACTATGAAAAGCAATGGAAGAGAGTTGTTGAAAGAGTTCATCTAGTATTCTCTGAGATTCAAAGATCAAGTCTGGATGATCAAGCTCAAGCTCAGAAGGAGCTAAAAGACTGGCTCAAGGGAGTCATGTCTGAAGTTCACAAAGTCAAGGTTCTCAAAACCTAGGTAAAAACTCCTCTCTGTCTTTGGACTGGATTTGGACTGGATTGCAAAGATTAATTTGAAAGAAGCTTCAACTGAATTGGCCTTAGTTCAAAGAAACAGCTTCCTGGAAAAGGAGAATGATGACTTATGGAAAGAGCTTCTAGAGCAAAAGATGATGCTCCTAGACTACAAGAACTCTACTGAAGCTCAGCTAGCAGAAGCTAAGTACAGAGAAGAAAGGCTGATTAAGGTTAATGAAGAATTCAAGAAGGAGTTGAAATAACAAGCAAAAGCTCAGAAATCTCAGATCGAAGAAACGCAAAGGATGATGCAAAAGATGATGGAAATGATGATGCGAAAACAAGCCAACCCATAGATTGCACACCATTTTCTTTGTTTACTTTTTGCATTAACTATGTTTTTCTAGATTCTGATTGACTCTTGTGTTTGTACCTGATTTATGCTTCTGACTGTGTCTGTGCTTCTGAACATCCTATGCTCTGATATACTTGTTTTATCTTCTGATGAACATCAATCTAATGCTTTTATATGATATCTCTCTATGATTGTTTCTCATCTCTCTTTCTGTTTATTTCTTTTTGTTAACGACAAAAGGGGGAGTAATAAAGATTGTATTTAAAGGCTCTGAGCCCCATTAAGTACATATTGAAATTAAAACTTCTCTCAGTCTTAAGTATTAAGTTCTGAACCTCAGGAGAAGTGTTAAAATTTCTTTTCAACATAACTTAATTGAACCATAATTTCTCATCTATCACTTCTATTCTTTTGAAAACTATATTGCGTGATAAATGAATTTAATTAACAAGATAGAACTCAGAGGGAGCTTACAAACCTCACCTTAAAAGTACTATTAGACTCAGAGGGAGCTTTCAAACCTCGTACCCTATAAGTCAACTTGTTAATTAGATTAACAACAATTGATCAAGTTTTAAATAGAAGCAAGCACATGACCCATAATTCTCTCATTCAAAACAATTTTCAAGGGGTTTATTTTAAGCACAATATGAGGATTATAAGACATGCCCAAACTTCATCTTAGCACATATTCACAAGCATATTTCACACTTTATTTTCAAACAAAGAATCTACATTACTTGCAAAGCAAGAAACTAACAATTAAATTCGCAAAACAAGAAACTAACAATTAAAATTGCAAAATTGGAAACTTAACAATTAAACTACAAACTTGGAAACTAACCATTAACATTGCAAAATTGGAAACTAATCAATTAAACTAACAAAATTGTAAGCCAACAAGTAAATTTGCAAAATTGGAAGAATTAGCATGAACTCAGAGGTAAACATATCACAAAGTCATGTATCAAGTATCAACATCATATGGCAAAAATTAGATCAAAAGTCATGCAAGAAACTTCACGAAAAATACACAAAGTACACAAATCAATAGAAAAATGAGCATATATTTTTTTATCAATTTCAAACATGTAAAAATATCACAAAATAATCAAAAATGCATCAAGAAACACATAGCAATTTTTTTAGGAATTTTTGCAAGAAAACTAGGGCGCACAGGGGTTCAGGTAGCAAGAACAGAGGTGTGCATAGCAAAAACTCAAGAAAAATTGAAAGAAAACAAAGCCCACGGTTACGAAGCCCAAACCCACGCAGTCTGGTGGATCCGGATCTCCAGAATGCCTCAGAGGCGTTGGATCAATCCGGATCCTCTAAGACCTAGATCTAACGGCCAGAAACGCAGGAAGGCTGGATCGGGTCTGAACCGACCCGGTCCAGCGCCTATACAAAAGGAAAGAGGTCTGGTTCGCTCTCATTTCTTTCTTTCATTTCTCTTTCATCTCTCTTCTTCTCCGTTGTTCTCTCTACTTCCTACGATGAACCCTAACCCTAATCTTGACCTATACTACCCAAAATCCAATCAAACATGGTTCAAACGATTCGTCTGGTTGTTCCGAACACGAATCCACCATTGAAATTCATATGCATGCTGTAAATCGATGTAGATCTTGAAAGTTTTTCACGGTTTTCAAACTATTTTATGTGCTTTTGTTCGAATCTTTTTGCTGAATGAAATCCTTTATGGATTCTTAGGTTTACAATAGTTGATACTCGTTGTAGACCGTGGAATCTTTACGTTTTCAAAGATTTTTTTTTTTAGGGTTTCATGATTTTGAACAAAGCTCTTTGAACTTCTACGGATCTACATCGATTTGGATTTGTTGATGTTCTTGAGTAAGAAAGAGGTAAGTTTACGTATTCACCTGTGTTTTATTCGGAGATTCGAACTGGAATCTTCAAGAACTCTTGAATTTGATTCTGTTTGTTGATTTTTTTGGCTTGAATTCCGAAAATAAATCGGTGATTTCTCTTCTTCTTCTTCACCGGTCCAAATCCTTTGAATTTTCTTCCTTCTTCTTCTCACTCTTCCCTCTGTGATCGTGTTGAATTCGCCGCTTTCAGTGGTGAATTCACGCTTGAATTGCAGGGAAAATGGTTCGGTGATGATGATTCAGTGATGAATCTCTGAGAACCGTGGTGAATTTTACTACATTGTGCTTGAATTTGATTCTGGAAAATTAGGGTTTGTAGAAGTTGTTCTTCGTGTTCTTGAGATTTTTCTGAGTTTTGTGGATTTTGATTGTAACTGAATAGAGAGAGAAAGTTGTGAGGTGTTTGTGATGTGGCGTGAATTATGTGGCTCCTTTTCTGACTTCTACAGTGGTCGGCCTCTTATAGGCTTTCATGTGTGCATCGGACCAATGGGATTGTGACACCTGGACTTGGGCTTGCTTGCGTGGCTTCAGGACTGAATTTTGACCTAAGGACCTTTCTGCAAACAAACAAACTAAAGGACTAATCTGCAAAAAAGTAAAGATTGAACTAATCTGCAAATAAAAAAAGAATTGGACTAATCTGCAAATAAAAGTAAAATTTGGACTGATTTGCAAATATAGAATTGGACTGATTTGCAAAAAAAATAAAAAAAAAATTGGCAAAAAAAAAAATGTAACTTGGAAAAAAAATGTAAAGTGAAACAGTTAAAAACGACAAAATGGACTAAAACGAACAAACTACCAAAATGAGGTATTTTAAAATACCTCTCAGTCAAAATTTGATGTGAAAAGACCAAAATGCCCCTAAGGACTAAAACGACTTTTTTAGGTAGGGTTTGATCAATGGTTTATACAGACAAGTTGAAAAGACTCGGAGATAAATGTAGGGACTAAAATGGGTTCCACTACAGGAAATGACCAAAATACCCTTTTTGTATGATTTTATGCAAAAATTTGGAATAAAATGCAAAAAAATGAACAATGGTTTTAGAAATTTTTCAATGACTTGTAACGCAAGAAAAACACTTTGGATGGTCTTACATGCAAGAAAATTGGAGACGGAAACAGTAAAATATGCGGTTGAACCACAGTAGAAAATTGTAGAGTAAAACACAATTGAAAAGTATCAGAGGTAAATAATAAAAGGAAGAAATTTGAAGGAGTAATTTTTAGGTCCAAAATGAGGGTATGACACAGTTGATTTCACATCGCTTGCGTATCATGGTTGTGACATTAAGAAATACTATGAAACTCAAGGGCTGATGAACTACTTCAAAATGTTGAATGGCCCTACGTACAAAACACTCATCAGGTATTTCTGGGTAAGAGCTTCAATCTATGATAAAGAAGCATCTGAAGAAGAAGAAAGGGAAAAGGTATTGATTGACTCCACACTTGCTAGAAAGTCTAGAGAAGAAATGGGTTTGGAACCCTTCAAGCAAACTGAGATTAGATCAAGCGTTATGGGGATTCCTGTGTATATATCTAAGGATATCATTGCATGTGTCATTGGAGTAGAAGCAACAGGAAAATACTCTGGTATTGAGATACATAACTCCAAGACAAGCTCATGGAATGATCTAGTGAACAAGACTTTGTTCAACTCAACAACACCAGGAAAATATAGTGATCTAAGCATGAAGAACAAAATGCTTCTGAAGATTCAGTACGAAAACTTGCTACCAAAAGGTGGTGGTAGTGATCAACCATCCTTGGCGCACAAGGTCTTTCTTCATCACATCGTCAATGGAGAAAAGGTGAATGTGCCCAAGTACATCTTCAGGCACATGATCAAGGAACTGAGGGAAAGCCAAAAGAAATGCAGAGTCTGGGTTCCCTATGGAAGACTGATTTCATAAATCTTCCATCAAGGAGGTATCCTTCAAGCTCTAAGTGAAGTCAACTACTTCACTGATGAGAAACTAGAGACTGAGACTGGCAAAGTGATTAATGCCAGCACTCTTAAAAATATGAGGCTGATTCCTAAGGTAACAAAGCTGGAGACTGACATAAACGAGTCAAGAGTTGTGTCAAATCTGATGGAGGACTTCCCTCCTATCTGCAAGAAAGACACTCTGGTTGTACAAATGGCTCTCATTGCTGACTACTATGAGACCCATGGCAAGCTCATCAGTCTGGATGAAGTGCCAGAAGAAATGTACGGAGGTGAGCTACCCATAGCCAAAAGCAGAAAGTCTAAGATGAAAGACTTATCTGAAGAAGAATACCTGGCTGAGGAGCAGCCCTCTAAGAAAACCAAGTCCAGCAAGGTTGTTAAAGTACCTGAAGAAGGTGGTTCTGAGCTACAGCCTGTTCAAGAAGAAGCTGAAGGTGTTCCCGGAAAGAGAACAAGAGATAGTCAAGAAGCTGGACCTTCTCCAACACAAGCTCCTAGGATTCTCAAGAAGCCTAGAAAGAAAGCTGTCAGAAAATTGAAGTACACATCTGAATCAGAAGAGAAAGAAATTGGAGAAATGGTTGATGAAGTTACAAATGAGACTGCAAAAGAGCTGGTGAATGAGGTTATGGACTATGTCAGAAAGGAAGCTTTGGAAAGAAAGACTGCAATTGCAGCTACTGCTGAAGTAATCAATGTGTCCAGAGAAGTTTAGGAGCTAGCTGCTTCTGAAGTAGAGAAGAGAATCTGGTGCTGAAAACAACTTCTGAAGTAGGAGCTTCTGAGCAACCTGCTTCTGAATAGCAACTTGCATCTGAAGGTAATTCCCTCTTAGTAGAGCTGTACCTTCACTCAGAAACAAAACACCATCGCCATCAACCAAACTTCACAAAGAACCTGTTACCGATTCATTCACGCCAGTCTATGAATCTGTTGAGGCAAGTATCATTGCTTTGCAACAAATTCGACTAGAAAAATGCAAGAATCTACCTGAAAATCACCCATTACAACCACCTGTGATTGAAGCAATTCAATCTTTACCTGCTTCTGCAGAGGGTGCAAGTGATTTATCAGGGACAGATCTTGATATCTTAAATGAATCAGTTGCTACTCCCAACTCTCCAACACCAAATACATCCAACAATAATCAATTCCCTGATCAAAATGTCATCTCTAACCTAGAAAGTCACTATTCAGGAGAACTGCCTGAATACCAACAACAAATGACCTCTGACATAACTTCTGATGAAGTTGTTATGACATAAAGCCCCCCTCAACAACAACCAAACCAAATCAGAGACCACATAAATCTTTCTGACTCAATTCTTCAAACAGAAATAACTGAACCTGAACCTAAAACATCTGTTGATCCTGAACCTAGTGCTACTGATCAAAATGAGTCTGATCAAACAACATTTGACCAAAATCCCTCTTCTTCCAACTTGTCCATTGAACCTATAGAGGCAACCTTTTCTGATATTCCCAAACCACCATCAGTCTTTCTAAACTTACCCTTTTTAGCAACTGTATGTTTGGATATCTTCAGAAAGGCAAAGATGCTCATTGAAACTAGGCATAATTTGGTTCATGATGAAGACTATGAAAAGCAATGGAAGAGAGTTGTTGAAAGAGTTCATCTAGTATTCTCTGAGATTCAAAGATCAAGTCTGGATGATCAAGCTCAAGCTCAGAAGGAGCTAAAAGACTAGCTCAAGGGAGTCATGTCTGAAGTTCACAAAGTCAAGGTTCTCAAAACCTGGGTAAATACTCCTCTCTGTCTTTGGACTGGATTTGGACTGGATTGCAAAGATTAATTTGAAAGAAGCTTCAACTGAATTGGCCTTAGTTCAAAGAAACAGCTTCCTGGAAAAGGAGAATGATGACTTAAGGAAAGAGCTTCTAGAGCAAAAGATGATGCTCCTAGACTACAAGAACTCTACTGAAGCTCAGCTAGCAGAAGCTAAGTACAGAGAAGAAAGGCTGATTAAGGTTAATGAAGAATTCAAGAAGGAGTTGAAACAACAAGCAAAAGCTCAGAAATCTCAGATGGAAGAAACGCAAAGGATGATGCAAAAGATGATGGAAATGATGATGCGAAAACAAGCCAACCCATAGATTGCACACCATTTTCTTTGTTTACTTTTTGCATTAACTATGTTTTTCTAGATTCTGATTGACTCTTGTGTTTGTACCTGATTTATGCTTCTGACTGTGTCTGTGCTTCTGAACATCCTATTCTCTGATATACTTGTTTTATCTTCTGATGAACATCAATCTAATGCTTTTATATGATATCTCTCTATGATTGTTTCTCATCTCTCTTTTTGTTTATTTATTTTTGTTAACGACAAAAGGGGGAGTAATAAAGATTGTATTTAAAGGCTCTGAGCCCCATTAAGTACATATTGAAATTAAAACTTCTCTCAGTCTTAAGTATTAAGTTCTGAACCTCAGGAGAAGTGTTAAAATTTCTTTTCAACATAACTTAATTGAACCATAATTTCTCATCTATCACTTCTATTCTTTTGAAAACTATATTGCGTGATAAATGAATTTAATTAACAAGATAGAACTCAGAGGGAGCTTACAAACCTCACCTTAAAAGTACTATTAGACTCAGAGGGAGCTTTCAAACCTCGTACCCTAGAAATTGAGAAAACCCTTAGAAATTCCAAGTTCGGGGGCAGTTTTCGCTACGGGAAGAACCGTTTTTCTAGATTTACGTCTACGCTTTATTTTTAATGCTATTTATTGAAAAGAAATTGTTTATTTTAAGAATGGGGGAAGAAGTGTTTGGATTTTATTTTTATTGGACTTGGAGAGGTTTTGACCTCTTGCCTACATACCCTTTTAAGGGATCAAACTCCATGTAGTTCTCTCTCAAAAAGGTTTTTTGTGAGTTTAGGTTGATTTTAATTTTTGAAAATAGTTTTGAAGAAAAGAAAGAGGCCGTAAAGGCTTGAGAAAGAAAATAGTGAGGTTGGTTCAATTATTAAAGAAAATGGTAGTCTAAGTAGGAATTAGTTTGCATTTAAATTTTGATTAAGAAAATAAAAGAAAAAATACAATGGAGTTTTGACTCCAAGGTTTATCGGAAAAAATTGTTTTTCAAGTGATGAGATTGTTAACACTTTTTGGAAAATGGGTTTTTTCTAAGTTTTGCGTTCCTAAACATACATCTAACGGTAAATCATACAACGTGTGTGCGTGTCGGTGCTTGTGTCGGTGTACAGCATTATAGTGTCCATTGTCCTTTACATTGGTCCTAGTTTACATTCTATGGTCTTGCAAGAAATGAAAATGAAGAAATAACTACCTAAGAATGATGTGGAAATGGCATAGAAATTGATTAAAAACCTAGGCTAAAGGATGGAGATAAGATGGTGGAATGCTCTATTTGTATGAAACATGAAATGAAATAGTTAGCAAAACAAGATATAAAATGATAGTAAAAGATAGGCAAGAAATAGTAAGCAAAAATGGTAAGAAACAATAATGGAAAGAATATTAAACAAATTGACAAAAACAATAGCAAGACGTGATATTGGAAAGAAAAGAAAAAACAATGCACAAAACTAGTCTCAAAATAGAAGCAAGCACATGACCCATAATTCTCTCATTCAAAACAATTTTCAAGGGGTTTATTTTAAGCACAATATGAGGATTATAAGACATGCCCAAACTTCATCTTAGCACATATTCACAAGCATATTTCACACTTTATTTTCAAACAAAGAATCTACATTACTTGCAAAGCAAGAAACTAACAATTAAATTCGCAAAACAAGAAACTAACAATAAACATTGCAAAATTGGAAACTTAACAATTAAACTACAAACTTGGAAACTAACCATTAACATTGCAAAATTGGAAACTAATCAATTAAACTAACAAAATTGTAAGCCAACAAGTAAATTTGCAAAATTGGAAGAATTAGCATGAACTCAGAGGTAAACATATCACAAAGTCATGTATCAAGTATCAACATCATATGGCAAAAATTAGATCAAAAGTCATGCAAGAAACTTCACGAAAAATACACAAAGTACACAAATCAATAGAAAAATGAGCATATATTTTTTTATCAATTTCAAACATGTAAAAATATCACAAAATAATCAAAAATGCATCAAGAAACACATAGCAATTTTTTTAGGAATTTTTGCAAGAAAACTAGGGCGCACAGGGGTTCAGGTAGCAAGAACAGAGGTGTGCATAGCAAAAACTCAAGAAAAATTGAAAGAAAACAAAGCCCACGGTTACGAAGCCCAAACCCATGCAGTCTGGTGGATCCGGATCTCCAGAATGCCTCAGAGGCGTTGGATCAATCCGGATCCTCTAAGACCTAGATCTAACGGCTAGAAACGCAGGAAGGCTGGATCGGGTCTGAACCGACCCGGTCCAGCGCCTATACAAAAGGAAAAAGGTCTGGTTCGCTCTCATTTCTTTCTTTCATTTCTCTTTCATCTCTCTTCTTCTCCGTTGCTCTCTCTACTTCCTACGATGAACCCTAACTTTAATCTTGACCTATACTACCCAGAATCCAATCAAACATGGTTCAAACGATTCGTCCGATTGTTCCGAACACGAATCCACCATTGAAATTCACATGCATGCTGTAAATCGATGTAGATCTTGAAAGTTTTTCACAGTTTTCAAACTATTTTCTGTGCTTTTGTTCGAATCTTTTTGCTGAATGAAATCCTTTATGGATTCTTAGGTTTACAACAGTTGATACTCGTTGTAGACCGTGGAATCTTTACGTTTTCAAAGATTTTTTTTTTAGGGTTTCATGATTTTGAACAAAGCTCTTTGAACTTCTACGGATCTACATCGATTTGGATTTGTTGATGTTCTTGAGTAAGAAAGAGGTAAGTTTACGTATTCACCTGTGTTTTATTCGGAGATTCGAACTGGAATCTTCAAGAACTCTTGAATTTGATTCTGTATGTTGATTTTTTTGGCTTGAATTCCGAAAATAAATCGGTGATTTCTCTTCTTCTTCTTCACCGGTCCAAATCCTTTGAATTTCACTGCATTGTGCTTGAATTTGATTCTGGAAAATTAGGGTTTGTAGAAGTTGTTCTTCGTGTTCTTGAGATTTTTCTGAGTTTTGTGGATTTTGATTGTAACTGAATAGAGAGAGAAAGTTGTGAGGTGTTTGTGATGTGGCGTGAATTATGTGGCTCCTTTTCTGACTTCTACAGTGGTCGGCCTCTTATTGGCTGCCATGTGTGCATCGGACCAATGGGATTGTGACACCTGGACTTGGGCTTGCTTGCGTGGCTTCAGGACTGAATTTTGACCTAAGGACTAATCTGCAAAAAAGTAAAGATTGAACTAATCTGCAAATAAAAAAAGAATTTGACTAATCTGCAAATAAAAGTAAAATTTGGACTGATTTGCAAATATAGAATTGGATTGATTTGCAAAAAAAATAAAAATAAAATTGGCAAAAAAAAAATGTAACTTGGAAAAAAAAAACGTAAAGTGAAACAGTTAAAAACGACAATCCTATGCTCTGATATAAAAACAGTTCTTATTGACTCTTGTGTTTGTACCTGATTTATGCTTCTGACTGTGTCTGTGCTTCTGAACATCCTATGCTCTGATATACTTGTTTTATCTTCTGATGAACATCAATCTAATGCTTTTATATGCTATCTCTCTATGATTGTTTCTCATCTCTCTTTCTGTTTATTTCTTTTTGTTAACGACAAAAGGGGGAGTAATAAAGATTGTATTTAAAGGCTCTGAGCCCCATTAAGTACATGTTGAAATTAAAACTTCTCTCAGTCTTAAGTATTAAGTTCTGAACCTTAGGAGAAGTGTTAAAATTTCTTTTCAACATAACTTAATTGAACCATAATTTCTCATCTATCACTTATATTCTTTTGAAAACTATATTGCGTGATAAATGAATTTAATTAACAAGATAGAACTCAGAGGGAGCTTACAAACCTCACCTTAAAAGTACTATTAGACTCAGAGGGAGCTTTCAAACCTCGTACCCTATAAGTCAACTTGTTAATTAGATTAACAACAATTGATCAAGTTTTAAATAATATTGTTTGTCATCATCAAAAAGGGGGAGATTGTTGGAACAAAATGTGTTTAACAATAAACCCTAAAGAGTTTTGATGATAACAAGGTATTAAAAGTTGACAATTGGTATTGCTAACATTTGTTCAACTGTACAGGACCATAGACCAAGTGTTATATCTAACAAAGGTTCTAGAAGAACAAATAAAGAGCAAAGGAAACAAATATAATGAAGCTTAAAGCGCTCTTGAAGTTAGGCGCTCCTGAAGACTTGCGCTCCTGAAGAGTATGACGTCATCAGCAGCTGAAGGTCATCAGAAGCTGGCTCCTCAGAAGCTGCAGTACATCACCAGAAGCAAAATGATTCAAGATTTAATGTGTCAAGTGTTGTATTATGGAACATAATTCATATAAGAGTGGCAGAAGATCACATGGAAGTCACATGATCTCATTTGAAGACATTTTCTTGCAAAAATACAAAGAGTGTTGACAATTGTACTCTGTACGAACTGTACAACCACCTTCTTCACTACTCTGTTTCTTTTTCCCTGCTACAAGACAAGAATAACAGCTCTCATATACAACCACGCATGCATCTATGTTCCCTCTCAACTGGAATGGATTTGAAATTGATCCTTCATAGGACAATAACTTATTCAGGCAAAGAATCATTGGTGAAAGATCAAGCTTCAACAACGACTCTTTTTGGATGTGTTGGCACTTACAACGTTCATTTCACACCTCTATAAAAAGGAGTGAATACTTGAAGAACAACAATTTAAAAGCGCCAAAACTCTGTCAAATTGTTCAGCATCCAAAAGTTCACTTAGAATTTCAGTTTTCAAGTTCATATCTTTGAAATTCAAAAGTCTTAAGAGTCTCTATTTGATTTGTATTATGAACACCACTGATTGTATATCAAGTGTTCAACCTCAAACATTTTCCTTGTAATTTTGTTTGATAGAGGTCTCTTGCTTGTGTGCTTGAGCATTAGAAGTCTCTTGATTGTGTTCTTGAGCATTTGAAGTCTCTTGCTTGTGTGCTTGAGCATTTGTAATCAGATATTACATTTAGTGAACTCTCCTTGGAAGTGCAAGGGGGACAGGACTACTTTTGGTTTGTGGAAGGAACCTGTATAAATTGCCTATGTCTTTCTTCTTCCCTTCTCTCTGTTTCTATTCCGCTGCATACGCTCCTGATCACCTAGTTCAGAAGCCGTTCTTCTAGCTTCTGATCACAAGTGTTCTGAGTTTAAGAGAAAACGAAGAAAAGTCTAACACAATTCAACCCCCCCCCCCTTCTTGTGTTTTTCTCCCCTTCAGACGCCTGGGAGTGTGAAGTTGGGAATGTTGAAGTTGACAAGTAACATTTTGGAAGAGATCAAGGTTGGTCAGAAAGAGGATTTGGGACTTGTAGATCGTGTGGTGTTGGTCAAGCGGTAAAGGTGTGGATTTCAGAATGGATCATAATGGTGTCTTGATGTTTCGTGATCGAGTGTGTGTGCTGGACGTGCCCGAACTTAAGAAGCGTATTTTGGACGAAGGTCATCAGAGTAGTTTTAGTATTCACCCACGAGCGACGAAGATGTATCAGGATTTGAAGAGATTGTTTTGGTGGCCTGGAATGAAGAAGGATATAGCAGAGTTTGTGTATGCTTGTTTGGTTTGTCAGAAGTCGAAGATTAAACATCAGAAACCGTCAGGTTTGATGCAACCGTTGTTTGTGCCAGAGTGGAAGTGGGATAGTATCTCTATGGATTTTGTTGGAGCTTTGCCGAAGACTGTGAAGGGTTTTGATTCGATTTGGGTGGTTGTTGATCGGTTGACGAAGTCAGCGCATTTTATTCCTATCAAGACCGGTATGTCCGTGGCGAGGTTAGCTGTGATCTACATTGAGCAAATTGTCAGGTTGCATGGTATTCCTTCTAGCATTGTGTCAGATCGGGATCTGAGGTTTACTTCTATGTTTTGGGAGAGTTTGCAAGCTGCTTTGGGAACTAAGTTGGGAACTAAGTTTGCAAGCTGCTTTGGGAACTATGTGCTCGATGAAAATTTGAATTGGTGAATGTGTGAAGTGTAAAAGTGCATTTGTATTTCAATATGCTTGTATATTTTCGATTTCCAACGAGGTTAAATTATTTGAATGTTGTTTAATCAATGGAATTAGTTATGTCGCTTATTTTCATTTGATTAGGTTTAATTGTGAATTGTGAACTAACCCCCCAGTGGTCGTTTGGTTGACCGCCTACCTTATACTTATGGATGGGTAGACGGCGTATAGGACTAGTTTGCTTTGCTTTGGTGAGTTGCTTGAGGATAGCTTGGATGCTACATCGCTTACTGCATTTCAGTGTCTTAGACTTAGGGCTCTGACTAGGGGTCAGTCTTTGATGTTTGTCTTTCTATTGGAGATTTTTGAGATTATGTATTGGTGATGATATATGTAGTATGATGACATGGCTACTTGGAAACTTATTTTATTTTGGATGACTGTTAAGATGATTTAGTTAAATGTCGATGTAATGATATTTTTATTCCGCTGCGATGTTTGAGAAAATTATTTATGCATGTTGGGTGATTTATCGAAGAAGTAACTTCTAAATTCTTTATATGATTGTATATTTAGTGTATTTTATCGCGTTAAGGGTTTAGGGTGTTACAACTATAAATTTGAAACAATTATAAACAGAAAGTCAAGTTAAAATTATTCACACACTTTGAGGACTTTCAGGGTTATAACTTAGCTTAGGTTAAGGGTGGATATATTTGGGAAAGTAGGCTAACAAAAGAACTTGGAGTTAATTCATTAACCTAGGGATTCCTACTAAACTTTGATAAACTGCCATCGTTACTTCCTTGATTCAAACAAGATGGGTAAAACAATAGAACTATTGTCTTTTTATTTTTGATAGAAACATACTTTTTTTTAAGAGACTATAATTTTTTGCTCTTGATTTGTTTATTCTTTTTTCTATTTTTGTGTGTAGATACATGGTCATCTACATTTTTTTTCTTTTTCTAACAAAATATGTTCTATTGTTACCCCACCCCAAGATTAAGATGTTAATTCCAAAGAGCAACCCCAAACTTACGTTCAGAACATGTGCAGTCATATTAATACCTATCTAACTCCAAGTGAAACCGCTTTGAGCATCTTCAACACCATCAACGTTGCTTTCACCTTTTCTGTTCACAGAATTTCCCTTCGTAGATACTTTTGATGATGCCATATTTCTTTCTTCTTCCAAATCTCTCATCCTAAACATTCACTCTTCATCAAAACTCAACAACAACAACATTCTTCTTCTTCTTCTTGATCTCTAAAAAACAAAGAAACATAACAACTATCAAGAACAGAGAGCCTTCAATTGACGACGACTCATTCAACTACCTACTTTCCCTCTCTAAGTTTTCTATCTCTCTCATTCAACCTTAATAACGTGATGAAAGTGAGATAATGTTATAGGTGGGGTGATGGAATTGGAAATCGCGAGCTGAGTTCTAACAATGGCAATAACAATGGTTTTCCACTCATTATGGTTATGCCCTTCCAACAATCCTACTCTTATTCTTCTAAGTGACAATTGTATGTTCAAGAGAGTAATCCTTAACCAAAACCAAAATCAAACCAAATGCTCCTTATCCGATGATAAAAATGACTTTTCATCTTCTTCTTATGGAATGGATTTTGTTCTGTTAGGAGGCCTCACTTCACTATCTCTAACAACATGCGTTCCATTTTTTTGTAAATTCCTCTTTCTTGCATTTGTTGCTTCTTCTTTTATTATGTGTTATTGATGAAGAAATATACCTCAACCATAGTTGTTTTTAAACTTTTTATGAAGTTGTATGAAGATGATGTTGAAGAGGAAGGAAGGAAGATGATGATGAGGGAAGAAGAAAAAAAAATATGGGTTTTTTGTTTAGATGTCATTCCATTTTTATTTCCTTTTATTTATTTCTAAATTGAAAAAAGAATCTTTTTTTTTTCTTTATATTAAATCGGCAATAAAATTTAAAATAAAAAAAATAACACGTGGCACCTCACTCAAGTGATGTGGGTGTCGTCTGCGTTGAATTAGTCAAAATTGGTCTGGAGGGCCAAAACTGCAAATTGTTGGAACAAAATGTGTTTAACATTATCACCTTAAATTTTGATGATAACAAAGTATTAAAAAGTCAATTGGATGTGCTAATATTTGTTCAAGTGTGCAGGACCATAGACAAAAATTTATAAGTGATATATACAAGTATTGGTTCTGAAAGAACAGAAGATAGCAAAGGAATTTACAAAGGAAGCTTATGTTGCAAGACAGAGTCTGAAGACCAATAGAGTCTGAAGACCCTCAAAAGCTGACTGCCAGAAGCTGACGTCGTCAAGTGTCTGAAGATCATTAGAAGCTGAAGTTCATCAGAGTCTAAAGACTGGAAGCTGCAATTAGTTAAAGTTGTTATTCTGAGGACACATGATTGCAGAAGGAATAAAAGACTAGAGCAACGACTATTTCAGAGGAATTAGAAGGCATTGGATGTTTATCTACAAAAGAGCACGAAAAAGGATATAGTACAATTGTACAACCACTACTCTACTACTTCACTCTTCATGTCTGCAATAGTACAAGCAACAGTTGTATCTATGCTGGTTAATTCACTATACACGGAATGGATTTCAAATTGTTCTCTCCCAGGACATTAACCAAATCAGGCAACAGATCATTGGTTATGATCAAGCTTTGCAACGACTCTTTTGATGTCCTGACAATCATCAACATATCTTTCATACCTCTATATAAAGGAGTGAAGACTTGAAGATTGAAAGAGACTCACCAACAATTTACAAGTGTCAAACCTCTGCTGAAATTGTTGCACATCAAACTTCACTTAGAATTTCTTATCAACTTTCATATCTTATAAATTCTAGAGTCTTAAGAGTCTGTATCTGATTTGTATTGTGAACGCCACTGATTGTATATCAAGTGTTTAACCTCAAACATTTTTCTGTGTAATTTTGTTTGTTTATAAGTCTCTTGCTTTTGTGCATGAACATTTGGAAGTCTCTTGCTTTTGTGTTTGAGCATTTGTAATCAGATATTGATTCAGTGAACTCTCCTTGGAAGTGCAAGGGAGACATGACTACTTCCAGATTGTGGAAGGAACCTATATAATCGCTTTGTGTCTTTCTCTTCTCTCTGTCTCTTTACTTATCCGCAGCACTTAGACTCTGAACTCAGTTCCAGATTCTGAACTCTATCAGACTCTAAACATTGGACTTAGTTTAAAAAGAAGAAAAAGCTAACACAATTCAACCCCCCATCTCTTGTGTTTTTCTCCCCTTCACAAAGGGGGCTAAATTTAGGGGCTGAGTTGTAATTGTTTTTGTTAGGAGGCCAAAATCACAAATTCGTGACACTTAGGGGGCCAAAATTGTAACGCCCATTTTGATTATTTAATTAATTGATTATTTGAGAAATTGCTATATATTTTTATATATATATATATTATGTGATGATAAGTGGAGATTTGTTATGTTTTATGCGACGTGGTGACTTATTTTATTGTTTAATAAAATAAGATTTGAAAATAAAATAAAATATTTAGTTGTGGGTTAGTTTTGGATTTTAGAGAGTTATGTGGGAGAAAGAGTAAATAAGATAAGATTTGTTGGGAGTATATAAAGGGAAATTAGGTCAAGAGAGTCAGTACGCGTACAGAGTTTTGGAAAAAAGGTGCAAACGGACGTGAAGTGAGAAGAGAGCTAGGTCTGCGATTTTTCTGCTTTGATCAGGTAAGGGTGAGCCTAGCATTTGATTATATTATTCTGTAATTCATCTAATCAAGATTAAACAATCATAGGGCTGTTTTGAGAGAATTGAAATTAGGTTAAAAGTGAAGAAAAATCATGAATTGAACCATAAAGCTGTAGGATAGATGTTTAGATTGAGTACAGAACCTGGATTACTCACATTGATGATATTACTGAGAGTTTAGACGAATTAGATGGTGAAATTGGGAACTTTTAGTGTGTTTTTCACAGAACCCGTAAGCATCTGTTCATCGCTCGCCTGAGGCGAGCTATGCAACTCGCCGTGGCGAGTAGACCTAGTTTACTCGCGAGGCGAGCAACCCAGCTCGCCATAGCGAGCACTACCCTAGAGCTCGCGAGGCGAGCACTCCAACTCGCCACAGCGAGCAG
Organism: Medicago lupulina; assembly: GCA_958299785.1. Lineage (NCBI taxonomy): Eukaryota > Viridiplantae > Streptophyta > Magnoliopsida > Fabales > Fabaceae > Medicago > Medicago lupulina. The sequence continues at coordinate 36,082,075 of OY283143.1, forward strand.
GACCTTAGTACTCGCGAGGCGAGCTATCCCACTCGCCATAGCGAGTTAAGTCAGAGCCCAGAACTGTGTACTGTTTGCGAACTGTTTCGCATAGAACCTCGAGAGGTGACCTTTGGGTAGTTTCTGGGACTTTTACTAATGTTTATTATAAACTGTAACGATGAATACATGATGACTGAGATGATTTTGATGCTTTTCATGCCGCTTATGTGTGTTATATGAACTATTAAAGTTGTAAATGTTTGACTTACTTAAGATGTTTGCTTTATGGATATTATTTGAATGATGTGATTACTGCCATGTTGCTGTTTACCTTTGTATAGTTGCTGCATGTGTCAGTCCTTGTTGTTTAAGATGTTTTGCGATGTTTAAGATGTTAACTTGTTTAAGTTAAAAGTGTTGAGTCTCATGCATACTCATTCTATGATGGGGGCTTATGCCCTGGAGTTTTTACTCACCAGCGACGAGGGCTTATGCCCTGGAGCTTTGCTCACCAGCGACGAAGGCTTATGCCTTGGAGTATATTTATGCTCATAGCGACGAGGGCTCATGCCCTGGATTGGTACCACATGCATATAAGACGTAGGGTTGCATAGTCAAGTGTTGATGTCGAGTCGAGTCGTCTAAGATGTTTACTAAGATGTTTATGATGATGATTATGATGATGTTCTAAATGCTAGATGTTTATCTGTGATGAGTTGAATTATGTTGGTTGTTTGAATTGTGATTATTTGATTACATGTTTAATATAATTATTTGTGAATCTCACCCCTTCTGCTGGAATTGCCGCCTCGTGGGCAAGTGCAGGTAACCAAGATTAGGTGCAGACGTGTGAGGATTTCTGCAGTCGAGTCTAGGTGCTCTGATACGTAACGGGATGGGGAAACTTTGCTTATATTTTCTCTGTTCCTTGCGTATTATGCTTTTGATTGGATTATGTTATTTTACATGCTTATGTTTAACTTGAAGACTTTGATAATAAGATGTTGATGAGGCCTGCGTGCCAAAGACCTTTGAGATGTTTATTTTATATGATTATTCCGCTGCAAGATTTTATGAAAATTTAATGATTATTTATTCATTAACATGAGATGTTTTAGAAATGTGATGCCCTGTTTATGTGCTTACTCTGATGCATGCTACTCTTTTTAAAGAAATTTTTATGTTGGGAAAACGGGGTGTTACAATTGGTATCAGAGCCTGGTTGGTCCGTCCGGCCAAGTAGAGAGTCGAGTGACGTTGTCTTAGAGTTAGAATAGTATTATTGTATTATTCTAACTTATGTTTGTTTTGTTAAGGTTTAAGATGGCTGGAAGAAACGACGCTGCGATTGCTGCTGCCTTGGAAGCTGTTGCTCAAGCTGTGGGACAGCAGCCTAATGTTGGTGCTGGTGCAGAGGTCCGTATGCTGGAGACCTTCTTGAGAAACCATCCTCCTACTTTCAAGGGGAGATATGATCCGGATGGAGCCCAGTCATGGCTCAAAGAGATTGAGAGAGTATTCAGAGTTATGCAGTGCACGGAGGTGCAGAAGGTGCGTTTTGGTACGCACATGCTGGCTGAGGAGGCAGACGATTGGTGGATTAGTCTCCTACCTACCCTGGAGCAGGACGGTGCTGAGGTGACCTGGGCAGTTTTTAAGAGAGAGTTCCTCAACAGATATTTTCCTGAGGATGTGCGGGGCAAGAAAGAGATTGAGTTCCTGGAGCTTAAGCAAGGGAACATGTCTGTGACTGAGTATGCTGCAAAATTTGTGGAACTAGCCAAGTTTTATCCACACTACTCTGCTGAGACCGCCGAATTTTCTAAGTGTATTAAGTTCGAGAACGGATTGAGAGCTGATATCAAGAGGGCTATAGGGTATCAGAAGATCAGAAACTTTTCTGAGTTAGTGAGCAGCTGCAGGATTTACGAGGAGGACACTAAGGCTCATTACAAGGTGGTTAATGAGAGGAAAGGAAAGGGGCAGCAAAGTCGTCCTAAGCCCTACAGTGCCCCTGCAGATAAGGGCAAACAGCGAGTTAATGATGAGAGGAGACCTGTTAAGAAAGATGCTCCTGCTGAGGTTGTCTGCTATACTTGTGGCGTGAAAGGCCATAAGAGTAATGCTTGTCCTGGAGAGGTGAAGAGGTGTTTCCGTTGTGGCAAGAAGGGTCACACTACTGCTGATTGCAAACATGGTGATGTTGTATGTTTTAACTGCGGCGATGAGGGTCACATTGGTTCGCAATGCACGAAGCCTAAGAAGGCTCAGACTTCTGGGAGAGTTTTTGCCTTATCGGGTACGCAGACGGAGAGCGAGGATCGCTTGATCAGAGGTACTTGTTATTTTGATAATATACCTTTAGTTGCTATTATTGATACTGGTGCCACACATTGTTTTGTTGCTCTTGATTGTGCTGCTAAGTTGAATCTTGTTGTATCTGATATGAATGGGGAGATGGTTGTCGAAACTCCAGCTAAGGGTTCGGTGACTACTTCCCTTGTGTGTTTAAGATGTCCTGTGTCTATGTTTGGTCGTGATTTTGAGATTGATTTAGTGTGTCTGCCGTTGGTTGGGATGGATATAATTTTGGGGATGAATTGGTTAGAGTACAATCATGTTCTGATTAATTGTTTTAGCAAGACGGTGCATTTTTCTTCCCCCGAGGAAGAGAGTGGCGCAGAGTTCCTATCCACTAAACAGTTGAAGCAGTTGGAACGCGATGGAATTATGATGTTTTCCTTGATGGCGTCCTTATCTATTGAGAATCAGGCGATGATTGATAAGTTACAAGTAGTATGTGATTTTCCTGAAGTTTTCCCAGATGAGATTCCTGATGTGCCTCCAGAAAGAGAAGTTGAATTTTCGATTGATCTTATTCCTTGAACGAAGCCTGTGTCTATGACGCCTTATCGTATGTCAGCTTCAGAGTTGGCTGAGCTGAAGAAACAGTTAGAGGATTTGCTTGATAAGAAGTTCGTGAGACCAAGTGTTTCACCGTGGGGAGCTCCAGTGTTGTTAGTCAAGAAGAAAGATGGAAGTATGAGGTTGTGCATCGACTATCGTCAGTTGAATAAAGTAACGATAAAGAATAGGTATCCACTTCCGAGAATTGACGACTTGATGGATCAGTTGGTGGGTGCTTGTGTATTTAGCAAGATAGATTTGAGATCGGGTTATCACCAGATTAAGGTGAAAGATGAGGATATGCAGAAGACAGCGTTTAGGACGCGCTATGGACATTATGAGTATACGGTGATGCCTTTCGGTGTTACTAACGCACCTGGCGTATTTATGGAGTATATGAATAGAATCTTCCATGCTTACTTGGATCGTTTTGTTGTGGTATTCATTGATGATATTCTGGTTTACTCTAAGACTGAAGAAGAGCATGCCGAACATTTGAAGATCGTCTTGCAAGTGTTGAAAGAGAAGAAGCTTTTTGCTAAATTGTCTAAGTGTGAATTCTGGTTGAAAGAAGTAAGTTTTCTTGGTCATGTTATTTCTGGCGATGGCATTGCGGTTGATCCGTCTAAAGTTGAAGCGGTTTCGCAATGGGAGACTCCGAAGTCGGTTACTGAGATTAGAAGCTTTTTGGGTCTAGCTGGTTATTATCGAAGATTTATAGAAGGATTTTCTAAGTTGGCTCTTCCGTTAACGCAGTTGACGTGTAAAGGTAAATCTTTTGTGTGGGATGTGCATAGTGAGAACAGTTTTAATGAATTGAAGAAGCGCTTGACGACGGCTCCAGTTTTGATTTTGCCGAAGCCCGATGAACCTTTTGTGGTGTATTGTGATGCGTCCAAGTTGGGTTTAGGTGGTGTACTTATGCAAGATGGTAAAGTGGTAGCTTATGCTTCAAGGCAACTGAGAATTCATGAGAAGAATTATCCGACGCATGACTTAGAGTTGGCGGTTGTGGTCTTTGTATTGAAAATATGGAGACATTACTTGTATGGTTCGAGGTTTGAGGTGTTTAGTGATCACAAGAGTTTGAAGTACTTATTTGACCAGAAGGAATTGAATATGAGGCAACGAAGGTGGCTTGAATTGTTAAAGGATTATGACTTTGGTTTGAATTATCATCCGGGCAAAGCTAATGTGGTTGCGGATGCTTTGAGCAGGAAGACCTTGCATATGTCTGCCATGATGGTGAAGGAGTTCGAGTTGCTTGAACAGTTTAGAGATTTGAGTTTGGTTTGTGAAAGAACGCCTCAGAGTGTAAAGCTAGGAATGTTGAAGATTGATAATGTGTTCTTGAAAAGTATCAAAGAGGCGCAGAAAGAAGATGTTAAGTTTGTGGACTTGTTGGTTGCTAGTAATCAGACGGAGGATAGTGACTTTAAAGTGGATGATCAAGGAGTGTTGAGATTCCGAGGTAGGATTTGCATTCCTGATAATGAGGAAATGAAGAAGATGATCCTTGAAGAGAGTCATAGAAGTAGCTTGAGTATTCATCCGGGAGCTACGAAGATGTATCATGATTTAAAGAAGCTGTTTTGGTGGTCTGGTTTGAAACGTGACGTAGCACAGTTTGTTTACTCTTGTTTGATTTGTCAGAAATCGAAGGTTGAGCATCAGAAACCTGCGGGTATGATGGTGCCTTTAGATGTGCCAGAGTGGAAATGGGATAGTATATCCATGGATTTTGTGACGAGCTTGCCGAATACTCCTAAAGGGAATGACGCTATTTGGGTGATTGTTGATAGATTGACGAAGTCGGCTCATTTTCTACCGATTAATATTACTTTTCCTGTTGCTCAGTTGGCAGAGATTTATGTCAAGGAGATTGTGAAGTTGCATGGTGTTCCTTCGAGCATCGTATCAGATAGAGACCCGAGGTTTACTTCTAGGTTTTGGAAGAGTTTGCAAGAGGCGTTGGGTTCTCAATTGAGGTTGAGTTCGGCTTATCATCCGCAAACAGATGGTCAGTCGGAAAGGACGATTCAGTCGTTGGAAGATTTGTTGAGAGTGTGTGTACTTGAGCAAGGAGGAACTTGGGATAGTCATCTTCCATTGATAGAGTTCACGTACAACAACAGTTACCATTCGAGTATTGGGATGGCACCCTTTGAGGCTTTGTATGGTCGGAGATGTAGAACTCCGTTGTGTTGGTTTGAGTCAGGCGAGAATGTGATGTTAGGACCGGAGATTGTTCAACAGACTACTGAGAAAGTGAGAATGATCCAAGAGAAGATGAAAGCGTCGCAGAGTCGACAAAAGAGTTACCATGATAAGCGAAGGAAGGACCTTGAGTTCCAAGAGGGAGATCATGTGTTCCTGAGAGTGACTCCTATGACCGGGGTCGGCCGTGCATTGAAGTCAAAGAAGTTAACCCCGAAGTTTATTGGTCCGTCTCAGATTTCAGAGAGGATTGGGGCGGTGGCCTATCGTATTGGATTGCCACCACATCTGTCGAATTTGCACGACGTGTTCCATGTGTCGCAACTGAGGAAGTATGTTCCGGATCCGTCTCATGTGATCCAGAGTGATGATGTGCAAGTTAGGGACAACCTTACGGTTGAGACCTTACCAGTGAGAATTGATGACAGAAAGACGAAGACGCTGAGGGGCAAGGAGATATCTCTCGTTAGAGTCGTTTGGTCGGGAGCGACCGGCGAAAGCTTGACGTGGGAGTTAGAGAGTAAGATGCTAGAGTCGTACCCTGAGTTGTTTGCTTGAGGTAAATTTTCGAGGACGAAAATCTTTTAAGTTGGGGAGAGTTGTAACGCCCATTTTGATTATTTAATTAATTGATTATTTGAGAAATTGCTATATATTTTTATATATATATATTATGTGATGATAAGTGGAGATTTGTTATGTTTTATGCGACGTGGTGACTTATTTTATTGTTTAATAAAATAAGATTTGAAAATAAAATAAAATATTTAGTTGTGGGTTAGTTTTGGATTTTAGAGAGTTATGTGGGAGAAAGAGTAAATAAGATAAGATTTGTTGGGAGTATATAAAGGGAAATTAGGTCAAGAGAGTCAGTACGCGTACAGAGTTTTGGAAAAAAGGTGCAAACGGACGTGAAGTGAGAAGAGAGCTAGGTCTGCGATTTTTCTGCTTTGATCAGGTAAGGGTGAGCCTAGCATTTGATTATATTATTCTGTAATTCATCTAATCAAGATTAAACAATCATAGGGCTGTTTTGAGAGAATTGAAATTAGGTTAAAAGTGAAGAAAAATCATGAATTGAACCATAAAGCTGTAGGATAGATGTTTAGATTGAGTACAGAACCTGGATTACTCACATTGATGATGTTACTGAGAGTTTAGACGAATTAGATGGTGAAATTGGGAACTTTTAGTGTGTTTTTCACAGAACCCGTAAGCATCTGTTCATCGCTCGCCTGAGGCGAGCTATGCAACTCGCCGTGGCGAGTAGACCTAGTTTACTCGCGAGGCGAGCAACCCAGCTCGCCATAGCGAGCACTACCCTAGAGCTCGCGAGGCGAGCACTCCAACTCGCCACAGCGAGCAGGACCTTAGTACTCGCGAGGCGAGCTATCCCACTCGCCATAGCGAGTTAAGTCAGAGCCCAGAACTGTGTACTGTTTGCGAACTGTTTCGCATAGAACCTCGAGAGGTGACCTTTGGGTAGTTTCTGGGACTTTTACTAATGTTTATTATAAACTGTAACGATGAATACATGATGACTGAGATGATTTTGATGCTTTTCATGCCGCTTATGTGTGTTATATGAACTATTAAAGTTGTAAATGTTTGACTTACTTAAGATGCTTGCTTTATGGATATTATTTGAATGATGTGATTACTGCCATGTTGCTGTTTACCTTTGTATAGTTGCTGCATGTGTCAGTCCTTGTTGTTTAAGATGTTTTGCGACGTTTAAGATGTTAACTTGTTTAAGTTAAAAGTGTTGAGTCTCATGCATACTCATTCTATGATGGGGGCTTATGCCCTGGAGTTTTTACTCACCAGCGACGAGGGCTTATGCCCTGGAGCTTTGCTCACCAGCGACGAAGGCTTATGCCTTGGAGTATATTTATGCTCATAGCGACGAGGGCTCATGCCCTGGATTGGTACCACATGCATATAAGACGTAGGGTTGCATAGTCAAGTGTTGATGTCGAGTCGAGTCGTCTAAGATGTTTACTAAGATGTTTATGATGATGATTATGATGATGTTCTAAATGCTAGATGTTTATCTGTGATGAGTTGAATTATGTTGGTTGTTTGAATTGTGATTATTTGATTACATGTTTAATATAATTATTTGTGAATCTCACCCCTTCTGCTGGAATTGCCGCCTCGTGGGCAAGTGCAGGTAACCAAGATTAGGTGCAGACGTGTGAGGATTTCTGCAGTCGAGTCTAGGTGCTCTGATACGTAACGGGATGGGGAAACTTTGCTTATATTTTCTCTGTTCCTTGCGTATTATGCTTTTGATTGGATTATGTTATTTTACATGCTTATGTTTAACTTGAAGACTTTGATAATAAGATGTTGATGAGGCCTGCGTGCCAAAGACCTTTGAGATGTTTATTTTATATGATTATTCCGCTGCAAGATTTTATGAAAATTTAATGATTATTTATTCATTAACATGAGATGTTTTAGAAATGTGATGCCCTGTTTATGTGCTTACTCTGATGCATGCTACTCTTTTTAAAGAAATTTTTATGTTGGGAAAACGGGGTGTTACAAAAATTCCTACTAATCCAAAGTTTTTTTTATTAACTGCATTTTCCAGTAAACCAGTCAATTGAATCAAATCAAATATTATCGATTTAATTTGGTTCAGTTTCACTTCTAAAAATTGCTGAAAACCAAAATATTGTAGATTTGAACCTTTGTTTTTTTTTTTTACTAAAATCCGAATCAAACCGAACTGTTAAAGAAATTTTATGAAAAATCATAATCTATTTTGGGTTTGCTTACCCTAATGAAAATCACTTTTTTTTTATAAATAATATACTTTGTTTGGATACATCTATATATTTTTTTTTATAAGGCAAGAGCACGATGATAACAAGAAAGAGAATAGGTGATTTCTCAACTATACTCAATCTTGTGTCAAGTGCTCGTATATATTATTAAAAAAAGGGCAAAAATACATAATAACTGGGGGGATATAAAACCTAACCCAATGAATCCATGTGAATCAACCCTAACGGGAAATACAACCAATAACAACAACACACACGAGCCAACCCTAGTCAAGTTTAACAAACAAACCTTGCAGGAATTAACTAGGTTTATAAGTTGGTGAATGAACCGAATGTCAACACATAACGGATCACGTACCATCAACTCCCTGCACCATCAGCAGCAAGCATTAACGATTCTATCGAACAGTCTCTACACCAACCATTCATTGAACAACAATGAATTCAAAGAAACAAAGCGGCGTAGAGGTTGGCCATCATCATACCAAATTCTTCAAAAACAGGGAGTGGATCCAACCGCCAACACAGTAAAAACAAATCCACTCGCACCAACTGTAACACCCCGTTTCCCCAAAACAACATAATAATATTAAAACAATCAGAGTTCAACAATAACGGGCATGTCACACTACTTTTCAAAATTATTTAAATAGAAAATAGAACTATTTAAAATACCAACAGAATCTCATTCTTATAAAAATCTGCAGCGGAAATATTTCTTTTAAAATCATCATCATTCAACTTCAACAAAATTCTTGGCACAAAGGCCTCAACAACAAAATATTATTCTTCAACTTAAAATCCAACAACATGTTCAAAATTCGATACATAAAGGAATGAAAGAAACAAAACAACATTTTCCCCATCCCGTTACGTATCAGAGCCCTATGACACTTGAGCCAACATCCTACTAGCCTTGGAAATCTGCACTTGTCCACAAGGCGACAATTCCAACAGAAGGGGTGAGATACACATTCAATAATAATAATATATAATCAATCAAGTTAATGAAAACAACAACAATTCAATGACAAGCATCATCAGGTTCACATATATATACATATATATATATATATATAAATACACCAACAACAGAATCATCAATCAACAAAACATCATATAGTCATAGCAAAATAGGCATCATCTAACATCATAATTATCGTCCTAAATCACCTTATACATCATCAAGCACACCATTCACGAAACACGTTAAACGTCAATCAAGAATATCATCACGAAATATCATCAAGAGCTTCAAGGAACTTCATCACGAAGATACCATCAAGAACATCAAAGAACAATCATCATCACAAATGCATCACAAACCATCATAAATCATCGTCTTAACAACCATCTCAAACATCACATCATCATCACAAATCATCGTCACGACATCTCATAAGACACGACTCAACAAATGCAACTCTACGTCTTAGACATCATGCATGTGGTACCATCAGGGCATAAGCCCCCATCGCTAAAGGTCAAATAGGACCTGTCAGGCATTGAGCCCCCATCGCTAAAGGTCATAAAAGAACCTGTCAGGCATTAAGCCCCCATCGCTGACTATGCTATGCAACGACACGACTCAAATGCAACGACACGAGTAAAGACTCAACAATGCACATCTTTAGATGACTCGACAAATACACATCTTTAAATAGCATCATCGTCAAATATCACATATTTAAATATGACATCTTTATATAGCACATATTTAAGTCACACATCTACAAACAACACATCTTGATATAAATCACACATCTCCGGAAAGCACATATACATTAATCAACTACATTCATATCAAAGTCCAACACATCCTTCAACAAGCAAATCAAGTTTGATCAATAAAAAAATAAGCCAAATACTCATAAAACACTCCGACTAAATCCCTAATACTTAAGTTTGAAGTTGGGAAACCAACCATAAGTTTTGGACTAACTTGGGATTAGTTAAGCTAAGTTTTCTAAAAAATTTCTGAAGACCTACTTGGACTATTTTCATCATAATTCAAAATCTACAAATCCTCTTCGAGTCAAACCAGTGCCATTAGAAAGCTAACTTAATTATCTACAACTTTCATGTTTACACCTAAAGCCAATTATGTACCAATCAATACCAGTTTTCATTTCAAATTCGGACAAAGTTGTGCTGAAATTCATAAAAATTCACTGTGACCTACGTTCAGTAATTTGACCATAACTCAAGTTCCATAAATCATTTTGACGTCAGACCAACGGTATTAGAAAGATAACATTCATACCTACAACTTTCGTGTTTACACCGAAAGCTAGTTCGAAACAGAAACTGATGCAAAAGACGCAACAACATGAAACAGGGTATGCTGTCAAAGGTAGCTCTCGGGAAAACTCTATTTTTCACTCAAAAACCCAAATTTCATCTACCCAAATCCCAAATTTGATAGAGAACAATGTTTACAGGTTCTATATACAACATAACAATCAAAACAACACAGAAACATGCATTAAACAACACAATTCATCACATCATATCAATTATCATAAACTTTCTAAACCCTAAACCTAGAACACAATTTCATCAACAATCAAAATTATATATACATATTATTGAAGGAATCCCACCCTTACCTTAATTCAGCAAGCAAAAACTCTACAGCAATTGATTCCCTCTTCTCTTAGCCTCTTCTAGGGTTCTCTTCTTTCTCTCCAAAAACTCTCTTTTCTAAAGTTTTGTACGTGAAAAATGAAACAGACTTTTGTTTTTCTGTAAACTAAAACCTCTCCTTTCTCTTTCTATTTTTCCTTAACCTCCCACTTATTTCACTTAACCCCCTCCTTAATTTCTATTAATTCTCATTAAACCCCATAATTTCAAGTAAATAATAATCTTACTTATTTTTATTAAACAATAAAAATAATCATATATTCACATAATCACATAAATACTATATAATAAAATAGTAACACCCCACATATTCACATAAATCATTAAAAAATCATATAAAAGATTTTAAAACCAACCAACGATAATTAAAATAAAACTAGGGCGTTACACCAACCATTTACTGTGATAAGTCACAACAAATTAACAGCCATTTCTGGCAAACTGTCCGAATTCAAGCACGAAAGAGTGAACTGAATTTCATGACACGATAAGGACGGTCACCGAACACCAGTTGTGTGTCGACAAACCAAACTAGGAAAATTGCAGATCTCATCAGATATGGAAAAAAAATCCAAGTGGTTTATCAACAAGATGGCGTGATTGTGGCGGCATACCAGAGAACCGCCGCCGGAATCAGAGGAGGCACCAGGCTTCTTCGTATTGGAGTCGCACGAATTCGAATCAGAACAAAACCACCAAAAGCTGACGCGGTTGGTAGTCCAAACCACCCACAAACACGTTTGAAAAGCCAAATCTAACCAAAAGCTTCTGCAACGGAGACTCCGTTCAAAAACATCAAGCATGTCGCGACAGGACGCCGGTGACTGCTTGTGACGATGGTGGATACAGCTATATAAAAGCGATTTTTGGTTACAAAATTAGTTCAATCTTTTGATCCATAATTTCTCTCTCCTTTAAAAAACATCTATTTTTTGAGAAGCTGCTCTTAACAGCTTCTCATTTGAAGCTGTTTTTAGATTCTTTTTAAATTCTGTTTTTTTTTAAATTGTAACAAACGAATGAAATACTCTTAAATGTGATTATTTTGTTTAAAAAAATGATTTTTTTTCCTTAAAAAAACTATAACAAACGAAGGACTAGTGACGTAGCTATTGCAAAAAAATAAAAAAAAAAACTATAATCTTAATCTTTGTAATATGTGAAATAGAAACCAAAACTTGAAGTAAAAGACAATTAACACAACACATCTAATCTAATTCAACTAAAAAATAAAGCAGTGCCATTAAGAAGAGAAGCTTCAAATTGATGCAAACTACAGTTTACCTATTAGATATCTTTAAAATATAATTTGACCAATGCTTGAAATTTTCGAAAACTAAATTTATATTTTTAATTTTTTAGATCAAATAAATCGCTGTACTTTTTTTATAAAAAAAAAAACTGTACTTTTTGTTAAATATGAGTTTGGATTTTCACTTAATTTATTACTATATTATATGTTTTGAACTGAAAATTAACCTTCAAAATACGACCTTCGAAAATGCCTATGTAATTATGTTCCTTCAATCTTAATACTTTCAACACTTAAACTTTGATGTTACCAACCGTTTGTTGCAAAGGGTGTGTTTCAAAGTAACTTTAAACTAAAGCAAGCTATATGTACGAAATCAGTCACTGGAAAACGTGTGCAACACAAAATTATAGAATCTTAGCAGTTTACAATTCCTTCAACCATCTCATATCAATGTTGTCTCTCAAGTCTTTGATTGATCGCCGGATCCAATCAATTTTCCCAATTATATTGTATTCAATCCTAATCTTTGCAGTTACAAGGTTAGTCCTAGATAGCTTGAAGAGCAAGCAAAGCCATGTTTTTCAGCTCTACGGCATGTCATCTGGTGGAGGGAATAGATTACCGGTTGTTGTGTTGCCGGAGGATCGCATTGAGGAGGGTTGCAATGTATTTGAAGGAAAATGGGTATGGGATAATGTGTCATATCCTCTTTATGAAGAAGAGAGTTGCCCTTACTTGGTCAAGCAAACCACTTGCAAGAAGAATGGGAGACCTGATTCTTTCTACACAAATTGGAGGTGGCAGCCTCATGGATGCAACCTCCCAAGGTAACCAACACTTTTTCACATTTTAACTTTGCCTTAATTACTCTTAGTCTTAGGTTTCTGATTGTGAACTTAAAAAAAATGTATTTAGATCCCCAAATTTGTTATCATTTTATAATCACGTTGTTGAACTAATAAGTCTGTAAATGGGTACCTAGATTTAGGAACTTGAATAATTTGTAATTTCATTCATGAAGTTGGGTACTCAAATAAAAGTTTAGGACCTAATTGTAAATTATTTAAGGACTCGATTAATAAAATTAGTTTAGGTTAAATATTTTTAATAAATTCAGATATTAGTTACAAAAAATTTAGTTCACTAATCTATTTAAAAATCCAGAGTTGGGAATTTATGGACTAAGCTATTTACCAAAATGTCATCCTAGTTTTCTTCTTTGTATACCGGCCAATCAAAAAGCATAAAGATGAAGTTATTTAATACATTTAGAATAATGAAAAATATGCTTTGGACAATAAATGTCGAAATCTTTTATTGATGAGTAGTGACGTAGTATATCAATTTGACTTAAAATTCTCCTTATTCTTTTCTTGACTTCAGGTTTGATCCTTTGAAGTTGTTGCACATGTTGAGGAACAAAAGAATGATGTTTATTGGAGACTCATTACAAAGAGGCCAATTTGAGTCTATGATCTGTTTGGTACAATCTGTAATTCATGAAGGAAAGAAATCCCTCCAAAGAATTCCACCTATGAAGATATTTAGAGTAGAGGTACATAAAAATGCATCTTTCATCTGTATTTTTCAAAACAATAGCCCTGCTTTCATAAATAACTTAAGTAAGTGCTTATGAACACGCCATAAGTTATTTTCATTAGCTTTCTAAACCAGTCTTAAAATATTTATGTCAATAGATAAGCTCAAATAAGTCGATCTAAACAAATCTATAGAAACAGCTTATGAAATTTGATTGAATGATGATGATATCGTGACATTTCAAATTTCTGAAAATTCCTATAGCTTTGTTTTGGCAGGATTTTAATGCATCGATTGAATACTACTGGGCTCCATTCATGGTTGAATCAATTTCAGATCATGCAACAAATCATACGGTACATAAACGGATGGTGATGCTTGACTCAATAGCTAAGCATGGCAAACATTGGCAAGGAGTGGACATTTTGGTGTTCGAGAGTTATGTTTGGTGGATGCACAGCCCTTTCATCAATGCTACGTGAGTATATCTATAGACCTTGGCTGGTCCCCGTGAGCATAATGCATTATTATATGAAGTGGTCGGAGTTCGAACCCCGGACACCTCACTTATTCCCTTTAAAAAGTAAATTCTAGCCACTAAGATATATGACAAAAAAAAAATCTGACTAGAGATGTACATGAATGAATGTTCATGGCTATAGCCTAAAGTTGTGGAAAAAGCACAAAATGACATAACACACATATGTGAAATTATAATCAAATCAAAATTTCAAATATAAATCAGACAAATTATTGAATTGGTTTAAAACATGTTTTGTTCCAGATATGGATCACCAGATGAAGTCCAAGAATATAACGTCACGACAGCATATAAGTTGGCGCTAAAAACATGGGCAAATTGGTTAGAATCAAACATCCAACCACTTACTCAAAATGTATTTTTCATGAGTATGTCTCCAACACATTTGTGGTAAGTTACAATCTTTTTCTACTGTCAGAAAATTAAACAGTTTACATCATCAAGTTTTGCTAATAAGGTGAAATCCATATAGATCTCACCAAATTTAAAGAGTAATCTGCAAAAATAGACAGTGAATCCCACATGATTTGGTGAATGTTTGAAACTAACATGCATTTTTTACCTAATAATAACTAGAGTTTTTTTTTTTTGTTTCATAATAACTAGACAGTGAATCCCACATGATTTGGTGAATGTTTGAAACTAACATGCATTTTTTACCTAATAATAGCTAGAGTTGTGTTTTTTTTGTTACATAATAACTAGAGTTATTAACATCTCTCCTCAACACAAGAAATGATGTTATAAATTACAATTATTGAAGAAAATATAGCAAATTAATACAAGTTCGATTTTTTATTTTATTCTGGTTCAAAATTCAATTGACAACATTCTCTAAAGAATTTATTTTCTTCTCCAGGAGCTGGGAATGGAAGCCAGGAAGTGATGAAAACTGCTTCAATGAATCATACCCAATACAAGGTTCGTCATATTGGGGCACAGGCTCGAATCTTGAGATTATGAAAATATTACATGATTCACTACAAGAACTGAAAATAGAGGTCACCCTATTGAACATCACCCAATTATCAGAGTACAGAAAAGATGCTCACACATCAGTATACGGCGAGCGAAAGGGCAAGCTCCTGACTAAAGAACAGAGAGCTAACCCAAAATCTTTTGCTGATTGCATTCACTGGTGTTTACCTGGGGTCCCAGATACATGGAATGAAATCCTATATGCATATCTGTTTAAGAACTATCAAAACTTGTCTTAAGCATGACAGAAAAGTCCAAGCATCATTCAGATTGATGGTGGACACATTCGCAATTTTTCATCAATTCACCATTCTATTTTGCTTTCTTTTCCAACACCATTTGCCTTTTGGATTGTATAACGGAACAGTAGATTCAATATAAATGTAGAGAGATACAAACTGTAAACAAAGGAAATCTCGTCAATTATTCCTATAGTTTATGATTTTAGCCTGTTCTTCATGGAGACCTAAACAATATAATTTTCGGCAAGCAATCCCACCTTTGACATGTACATTTGCAACTAAATGAGCCACAGCATTTGTGTCTTATTTACATGCCACTTGATTATTATTTACAGCAGCTCCCACTCAGTTTCAGAAGCTTGCTGCACTTGCAAATTCGTTGAGTTCACATATGTTTTGGAATTAAATCGTCTGAGAGTTGGTGGTAAATCTTGACCTGGCTCGATATCAGCATCTCCAAACCATATTGCTAGTTGTTCATACTCCTTTTCTAACCTCTTCTTCGAAGAGAATGCATCCTGGATTCTTTTCTGTCCCATGAAAAATGACAGTAATGGAACACGGCATTTCTTAACAGCAGAACTTATTTCTTAAAATAAACTTCACTTTCTTTTTCTTCTACGCCATTTTTTGAATAAAATTCAAGGAAACGATGAAATGTGGCAAAGCAACTAAGTTTTCTTCTATAACTAAAAATAACTATAGCTATTTTAGTTGTTAATAGTCAAGTTTTAAACTATTCGAAGAAAAACACTTTAAAATACCAATATATAGAACAACTTAACTTATAAGTTTATTCATTGAAACATTTAGTAGAAAAGACTAATGGATTACCTTATATGATCTAAGCTTTTGGATTCTGCATGAGACTGCGTAGAGTTCCCTATCATTCACAAATATACCGCTATCGTCACGCATTGTATCATAATTCAATTGAATGTCCTCCAGCTTTAATTTAATAGAGCGTGATTCATCTGAACAGCACAATCAAAACCAATATCAGCTAAGTGACAATACACTTAACAGGTCCATGAAGATCATTAATTATAAGATTTCTATGAAATTTTCAGCTCCTATTGTTATTTGTGAATTTGTTCTTTGTTTTTTCAAGGATTGCTTTCTAACTTACCTCCATTTATACTAATTTTATCCATACAATAAAATATTCATCAAAAACTAGGACGAAAGTACAGTGTGGACACACATGATGGCATGGGGAAGATTGTTGTAGAAAAATCACCAAAGAAAAGAAAATGTTGAAAGAACAGAAGTATCAGTAATACAACTTCAACTTCAAGTGAGCATAATCATGAATACGTTTGAAATGGAAAAAAACAAGATTTTCAAATTTCTCTATAGAGATTTTGTCTTTCTGATTTCAGAAATAGCACATCTAGTGTAGCAATATTCCAAACAGTTCACTCTTTTCATGAATCAAGACCATAGGTAGTTGACAAAGTACGTTCAAACTTAAAATTTTAATCATTGTTGTTTAGGGAAGATTGATGTACCAATCATTGTTACTAGGACGAAAGTACTTAAGTATAAGTACAAGTGTGGACAAACATGATGGCATGGGGAAGATTGATGTAGAAAAATTACCAAGGAAAGAAAATAAAATGTTGAAAGAACAGAAGTAACAGTAATACAACTTCAACTTCAAGTAAGCATAATCATGAATACGTTTGAAATGGGAAAAAAACAAGATTTTCAAATTTCTCTATAGAGATTTTGTCTTTCTGATAGCAGAAATAGCATATCTAGTGTAGCAATATTCCAAACAGTTCACTCTTTTCATAAATCAAGACCATAGGCAGTTGACAAAGTACCTTCAAACTTAAAATTTAAATCATCGTTACTTACCATTGAAAAATTGAAATTCAAAAGAATATATTGACTCCAAAAAAAAAATTGAAACAGGAAATTAATGAAACATATAATCAACCGCTAGTCCCTGTCATCATGCATGAAAAATCAACAAGTTTCCTGATCATATAAATTTGATACTGCATGGATGCTTCAATTATGCATACCATAAGGCCAAAGCACATAGAGTGAAGGAAGATATTTCAGTGCATTTTGAGGTTTTAAGCATCTCCTAAGACCACATGTAGTATTAAACAAGACATAATATGTGACGGGGTATTATAGCATCAAGCGATCATGTAGCCAACTCATCTAGTATAAAAAGGCTTGGGTGATGTTGTTCTTACAGTCTTAAACAAGAATTCAAACAAAAGTTCCCAAAAATTAAAACTTTATGAATTGAAAACTAACCATTTGATTCCATCGATTGACATCGACAAGAGGAAATGATTCCATCACTGGATTCCTTGACCTGTGCCATGGAACTGTCTGAAATACACAAAGCAACATCACCTGAATTGCATTTGTCCGATTCAATTTCAAAGGGGTAGCTTCCTAATGATTCTGAACATGGACCGTCAGAAACTACAGAACTTTCAAAGCATGAAGTTCCTATCTCTGTGATATAAGGCTGTTTGCATGACGCAAGTGATACAGCAGGTGAAAGTGAAACATAAGCTAGTATATCAGTATCACCCTTATCAACATCAGATGATTCATTGAATAAGGAGGATTTAGTTAATTTTGTCTCACCAACAGACGTGAAATCCAACACTTCAGCACTAGATGAACTCATATTATCTTCTTCAACAATCAAACATGAGTTTTGTTCTACATTAACTTCCATTCTCATTGAAACTCCACATGCACTATCAGAAGAACCAGAATAGCATTCAACGGGTTCGTACTCTTTAAGAGACATAATATTCAGTAGCTTGGATGTGGACTTGATGGCAGTTTCTTCAATGCTTGCATGCAAGATTTCGTTTTCAAACACAAAAGTTTCTCTCGAGTCATCAGCAACCTCTTCTTGAGTTACGAAAGAATCTTCCACCTCCAGGGAATCCGAGCAAGTTTCACCACTAACTTGATTTACAAGCTCATGTTTGTCTGGAAGATTACCAACTTGTTGCTCATTAACAAGATCAATTACATTAGAATCCTGCAATGACTCAATAAAATTATTGGCAGGGTTGTTTTCTTCAACCCTGTTGTTATTTTCATCGTTGTCTTCAACACCACCAGCCGACTTAACTGACAAACCAACATTATTTTTCAAAGAAAATGGATGAGTTTCATATTTTGTGGGACTAGACAAGGTAGGAAAAGGGAGTAGCTCATGCACAACTCCAGAATATAACTTTTTCACACTATCTCCAACATTCTGGACTCGATTCTCGAGATATTTAGCAGTATCCTGAAACAAGAGAAAATAGAATCAAGTATCATATACTAACTCTGTAAATGAAGAAGAGAAATAAAAAAGACAAATATGAAAGTAATAATGAAACAGCACCTGGCCTACAATACCATCCACCTCATGGCACACTGATTCAAACTTGTGGTAAATATTCCCCACCCAATTTATACCTTTAACCTTCAAATTCATCGTCGTGCCCGGACTAGAACTTGGAATCCTAGGATAGATCTGCAATAAAAGCGAAGGAAGGATCTCACTCTTAATAAACAGACAGTTGTTCACAACATTGCACATCCCAAATAAAAAAGGATAATACTAATCACACACTTTCAATACATGCATTAAGAAGATTACCCTGAAAAAACATCGACTAATAGATAACAAAATTCACGGTGCCATCATAATCAGCATATTGCAGAATCAGCGCAAGAGTTAAACAACATAAACATCAAACATATGACTTTACCTGTGAGTGCGGAAAATTGACTTGCAAGAGAAACAAAAAGGGGGGCAAACTTTAAATGCAATACAAAGGGCGTGATCAAATATTCTGGAGATGAAAAAAGAGAGGGAGATAAGAAACACCGTCGGTGACCGGTTAACGATCGATCAGCGTGTAACCGGCCAAACACACACGGGAAGGAAGATGAGAAAGGGTTTTGATGCATACGAAGAATATAATCAAAGGGTTTAAGTAAGCAACTTTTTTACCCTCGTTTCTTTTTTTCTTTTTTTATTAACTTTCTATCTTGACGTGTGTTAGTATTGAAATTCTACAACTAAAATTGGACGATCAATGCAACAATCTATAATACCAGAAATTGAAATTGGGAAGAATATATTTAAAAATAGTAAATAAGTTGTAGGTTGTACAATTGGGTTGTTCACATATCATTCTTCATATTTTTAGGAAAATGCTTTTTTTTTTTTTTTTGGAAAGGAAAATGCTACCATGTATACTTAGACACATGATATGTCATTGGGGCACATGTTAAAGTACTAAAATATAAATTTTGTATTGAAAAATGTGTCAATTTATTTCATAAAAGATTGAAATTTAAATTTTTTTTAATAAATATTTGCTTTTTATATAAGCCTGTATTTTTAACATGGTTTAGACATTGAACGCTCATCAACATTGACTCAACTATGTCAATCTATTATTGGGATTGTATTAATTTTAATGTATTTTTCATAGTTTAAGTTTCATGCATGTTAGGCTAGACATAAGGCTAATTAAACTGTCTATTATTTTGCTCAATACTCTCTTCATAATCTGCATTGCATTTGGATTAAAGAGACTCTTGTGTTTTTGCAGCTTTGACTTTTTATTTATCATAGATTTTTGGTTAGTGAAATTATCGTTAACGTCTAAGAAAGAAAGGATGCATGTTAGTCGGGTTACATGTGACCCCGAGCCTAACATTAATCCAGCCAATTTTTAGGATCAAAATTTGATCAAATCTGATGAAATATAGATCCAATAAGAACAAGTGGTATAAGCATATAATCGAGTTGGTCCCAATACGAGTCATTTTTTGTGTGAACCAAGAGATATGTTAAGCATCAAAGGAAAACTCAGACATCCCAACAAGGTTGGCATATCTGACCTCTATTTTCTTTTATGACCAAGTCAAACTCGACCTATTGTATACCCCTACCTTTTCTTTGAAAAAAAAAGTGTTATATTATTAATAGAGAAATAAGTGAATATGATGTGTCTCTCTGATCATCTTCTCCAATTTTGTCAGTTAGGTGATTTTTCTAAAAGTATTTGGTCGCCATTGTATCTAATATGGTTATTGTGTGTTTGGATTATATGGAAAGAACAAAAATGTGTATTTTTCAACATAAGGAGGAATATTTGTATCATCAAAGTTAAGTTGTTGTCTTTTTTTGGTCGAAAACAAAATATGAAAATTTTATCTTTTTGGGAGTAGTCGCATAGCTCGTTATGTTTAATGTTTCAATTCAGTTTTTTCGGCTAATTAATGTTGTCAATTGTCTAAGTTCTTCTCTCACGCTACTTGTGCTAGATCAAACTATGTTTTTATTAATACATTTTAGGCTTAAGTGCAATTTTACCCCCCTATTTCGACTTAAACTGGATTTTACCCCTTATTTTAAAACTCGGAATTTCACCTCCCCAGTTTAATGTTTTTCGGAGTTTTGCCCCCCTATTTTAAAAATCGGAATTTTACCCCCTCAGTTTAATATTTTTCGGGATTTGGCTGATGTGGCGGTGTTACGTGGCTTAAATAATATTAAAAAAGCATTCACCTATTTAAATTATTTATATTAAATATTCTGAATTAAAAAAAAGAGAAAAAATCAATAATTAAAAATTGTAACTTAAAAAAAAAAAAAAAAAAAACAACAACAACAACAACCATTTTGCTTATATTTCCTTCAAAACATCATTTTGCTTATACGCACACAACAAAATCCAAAATCCAAAAAATCATGTTGCCTGTATTTCCTTCCATGTATTTTAAATGGATTTTTTTTTTTGTTTATTCTGATTTACGCACACACCAAAATCCAAAAAATCATTTTGCTTACATTTCCTTCCATGTATTTTTAATTGGATTTTTTTTTTTGTTTATTCTGATTTTTTTCTACCTTTTATCTCCATTTTCTAGTATTTTTACTACTTTTTTCTCCTTCTGGTTTTATAATTTTTGGTTTTATAATTTCTGCTTTTTTCAGAATTTTTTTTAAGCATTTTATGGTATTTTTGGATTTTTGTGGATGCGCATAAGCAAAATGATTTTTTGAAGGAAATATAAGCAAAATGATTATTATTATTATTATTATTATTATTATTATTATTATTATTATTATTATTATTATTATTATTATTATTATTATTATTATTATTATTATAAGTTAAATTTTTTATTTATTGATTTTTTTCTCTCTTTTTTTTTTTAAGTTCAGAATATTTAATATAAATAATTTAAATAGTTGGATACTTTTTTAATATTATTTAAGCCATGTCAGCACCGCCACATCAGCCAAACCTGAAAAATATTAAACTCGGGGGGTAAAATTCCGATTTTTCAAATAGGGGGCAAAACTCCGGAAAACATTAAACTGAGGGGGTGAAATTTCGAGTGTTAAAATAGAGAGGTAAATCCAGTTTGAGTCAAAATAGGGGAGCAAAACTGCATTTAAGCCTACATTTTATTTCAACCTTTAGAAAAACATGCAGATATAGTGTGTGTGTGTGCGCGCGCGCGTGTGTGTGTGTATGTGTGTGTGTTTTTGGTTTTGCGCTGTACATAATTGATTATGGCAGAATTGAAACAATAAACAAGCTCACTCAAATCATTCAACATCCCGCAACTCCAATCCCAAGTGAGCTTGCCCATATCACTCACCCGTCTGCGCCCTCATCACCAATGCCCAATGACCTCGCCCACACCACTCACCAAAAGTCGCCCTCCTCACAAACTTCTAGTGAGCTCGCCAAACCCACTCAAACATCTTCGCCCTCTTCACTAAACTCCAACGAGGTCGCCCAAAACATTCACTTATCCTCGTCCGCATCCCATACATCCAATGTGTTGGGTATTTGAGTATTGGCTTCATTTGTTGCTAAAACAAATATCCTTGAGTGTGTAGTTGGATATTATTTTCCAACAGGTTTAGGCATCCATATGAGATGTTGGACAAAATGTTCCAACATCCTGGCACGGTTCAGTGTGCCTAAGTTCATGCCTATCTGTACGCGTGCCTTATCTTTAAAAGGAAACAACTTTTCCTTAACTTGATGAGCAAGCAGCGTACATATTTGTACAGAATCAGTTCCGTTTTATTCCCAGAAGAGCAAGAATATTTAAGGGAATATTTGAAGATATTTTGGACATTCCTAAAGATATGCCTACATATTAGGACTTTCCATATTTGTCTTTGATTCTGTTTTGTAGATCAGATCGGTCTGCAATTTGTTATGAAGCCCAAATAGAATATTTGACCCGTGCTGCTTCAGTATATAAGAAAGACTTCAAGACCTAATTATTCATTCAAGCCGCCGCACTAAAAAATGTAAAATTTTAGGGGTTTGAGTCTTTGTGTGTTATACTCTTGTATCGTTTGATGCAAGTTTAATTCTAATTATTTGTGAGCCTTTCTTGTATCAGTTTGATACATGTTAAGGACCTAGGTCGAGTTGTAAACTCATGTGTACTACTCCGAAGTTGTGAAGTGTAACGCCCTATTTTATCATTTAATTATTTTGTCGAGTTTAGTGCCTTCTTGGTATATTTTATTTGAATAATTGCGGTGTGTGGGTTTTTGTGTTGTGTGTTAGTAATATTAGTAGTTTATTAAAATATTGCTAGTGAGAGAATAAAATTAAAATAGAATAATGAGGCAGTAAGGGCAGTTTGGGAATAAGGAAAAGTTATTAGGTTAAGAATATAAGAGGTAGAGATTAGAAAAGTCAGTATACGTGAAAAACCGTTTTTTAAAAAGAGAAAGTGAGAAGTCAGAGAAGAGAAGCTTGTGATTTGCGATTTCAACAAACCTAAGGTAAGGGTGGGATTAACTTTCTATAATCTTAAGCATATGATTCTGTAAAGGGTCTAATAATGTAGTTGTTGTTAAGTTTTGAGATTATAGGAATTAGGTCTAAAATCAATAAAAATTGTTGAAAGTGTAGGTAATTCCATGAATTAATGTAAGGAAGTGATGTCTAGGTTGTAGAATACCATGACGTATTGTTCCCTATCAATTTTGGGGTTTGGGTTGTCAAAATTAGGGTTTTGAGTGAGAACAGAGGTCTGTTCGCAGACCTGTCTGTCAACGCTCGCCACGACGAGTGCTCAAACTCGCCTAGCGAGTGGAAGTCATCGCTCGCCAAGCGAGTGTTCTTAGTCGCCTGGCGGTAGTTCCCAACTCACCACAACAAGTGTTTTTGGTCGCTAAGCGAGTAGTTCCCAACTCGCCACAACAAATGTTTTCCCCGCCTAGCGAGTAGACGCCGTCTCTCGCCACAGCGAGTAACAATGTTTGTAACAACCCGATTTTTGTTATTTTGTTTTTAATTAATTTACGTGTATATATGTATGCTTATATGTGAATATTTACCATTTGATGTATTTTCTTGAGTTTAGTGATTAGGAGGGTATTTTGGTCTTTTAGCGAGTAAGGGTAAAATAGTAATTTTGGTCGAGAATTAATCGTAGCGTTTTAGTAAGAACCGATTGTTTAGTGATTTATTAATTAGTTGTAGTAATTAGAACTAGTGTCGATAGTTGCTAATTATTTTATTGTTAGTAAGATAGAAAAACTAGTAAGTGGCGTAATTAGAATCGAGTCCAATTATTAATTCCTGGGTTAGGCCCAATGGGTATGGATATATGTTTCAACTTTAGAGTGAGAACTAGGGCTTTAGAAACTTTATTCATTTCAAAGAGGCAAAGAGGCTAGAAGAGGATTGGAGAGAAAACTTGGAGAGGGGAAGAACTTGGGAGCTAGAGTGAAGCTTAAGGACTTCTTGTAGAAGATTAGAGGTAAGGGGGCTAGACTTTAATCATAATATCTTTTTCTACCCCTTTCTCATAAGTGATTATTCAATTAAGTGATTTTGAGAATAAGTGATTATGTGAAATTTAGTGAATGAATTCATGTCTAATTGTTGATGATATGTTTGTACATGTGAATTGAGTGATTAAATGTTGTTGATATTGAATTCATGTGTCAAAAATCATATGTATGAATATGTTGTGTTTTTGTGAAGAATGATGAATAATGAAGTTGTGGTTTGATGAAATTGGAATGAATTCACGATTAATTGTGGTTGTTGATGTTTGAAAACATGTTGATGAAATGGTATGATGATTATGCCTATTGGTGATTTGGTGATGAAAGTTGTTGTTGTTGTGAAATAATTATGAAAGTTTTGGTGAATTTTTGAATTGAAACAAAATGATGTTTGATTCATGAGTTTTGAGCATTTTTTAGTAGGTGTTTATGACCTATAAACTTCATTTGGGACGAGTTTTGAGTGTGGGAGGATCAAAATTAGAGTGTTGGGGAAAAAGGGTTTTGAAATTCGAAATTTTTTTTCTGGACTGATGAGTGTTCGCTTAAGCGACGCCTAAGCGAACCTCAAGCGAACGTGCCCAGTTCATTTCTGGATGCAGTTCACTTGAGCGAACCATGAGCGAAGCGTAAGCGAACAACAATGTTGCTTTTGTCAATAGTTCGCTTGAGCGAGTGGCAAGCGAACCTCAAGCGAACACGCCCAGAACACCTGGTTGCTTAAGCGAACCAGCCTTCGCTTAAGCGAACTGCACCCTGTTCAGCCACACTTGATTTTTCGTTTCGTGTACTTGGGAACCAATCCTAACTTCCTAAATGGTTTCTTTTGAATTATTTAATCATTACACGTGTATCTAATCTATTGGAAACATCATTGGTATGTATTTGGACTTAGTTTCATAAATTGTTCATAATGTTTGGAAAATCGTCTAAGAACACCAATTTTCCGAAAACTTATTTCTCAAAGACAATGATGTGGACTTGAAATATTTCTTTGAGAACTAGCATGTCTTGCTTTGAAAATGGACTATATTTAGAAAAGTGACGTTTTGAGACGAACTTTGTGAATTTTGAGAATTCATAGTATTTGGCCGATGAAATGCTTAAGTGAGTATACCTTCATTCATATGCAACTTGTAACACCCCGTTTTCCCAGCATAAAAATTTCTTTAAAAGATAATCATATATCAGAGTAAACACACAAACAGGGCATCACGTTCTTAAATCATCTCAAGTAATGGATAAATAATTATTTATTCTTTCAGAAAAATAGTCATAAGTAATACTCAATGTTGCAGCGGAATTCATAAAAGTCTATGGCACGCAGGCCTTGTCAACGTCTTAGATAATTATCCTCAAATAACATAATCATAAATAAATAATATAATACGCAAGGAACAGAGAAAATATAAGTAAGGTTCCCCCATCCCGTTACGTATCAAAGCACCTAGACACAACCGTAGAATACCTCACACGACTGCACCTAATCTTGGTTACCTGCACTTTCCCACAAGGCGGCAATTCCAGCAGAAGGGGTGAGATTCACAAATAATTATATTAAACATGTAATTCAATAATCACAATCAACAGTCAAATCATAGCTCATCATATCACAAGCAAGACATTTAGCATTTAAAACATCATCATGTAAAAACATGTCACTTAGCATCATATCATCATCGTAAATCATCATCATAGACATCTTAGACGACTCGACTCGACAACATCACTTCACTATGCAACTCTAACGTCTTATATGCATGTGGTACCAATCCAGGGCATAAGCCCTCGTCACTGTGAGCATAAATATACTCCAGGGCATAAGCCCTCGTCGCTGGTGAGCAAAGCTCCAGGGCATGAGCCCTCGTCGCTGGTGACTAAAAACTCCAGGGCATAAGCCCTCATCATAGAATGAGTATGCACGAGACTCAACACTTTTTAACTTAAACAAGTTAACATCATATACGTCGCGAAACATCTTAATCATCATAGACTGACACATGCAGCAACTATACATAAGTAAACAGCAACATGGCAGCAAGTACATCACAAAGTATGACATCAATATTGCAAACATCGCATGTAAATCAAATATTCACAACTTATTTAATCCATATAACACACGTAAGCTTCATAAATCATCATCAATAATTCAAATCGTCACATAACATCGTTACAGATTGTATTATACATTATTAGAAGCCTCTAGAGCTACCCCAAGTACATCTCTCAAGGTCTTATGCGAAAACAGATCGCAAACAGAACAGGTTGTGACTTCTGACAGAACTCGCTATGGCGAGTGGGATTGCTCGCCTCGTGAGAAACCTGCTCGCTATGGCGAGTTGGATTACTCGCCTCGCGAGTAACTATGGGTCCTGCTCGCTATGGCGAGTTGGGTTGCTCGCCTCGCGAGCGATGAAGGTCTACTCGCCGTGGCGAGTTGCTTAGCTCTCCTAGGCGAGCGATGAACAGCAGCTACGGGTTCTGCGAAAATCTCACTCAAAAGTCCCAAATTCCGTCACACTAATCAACAAAACTCTCTGAAATATCATTACTATGATTAATCTACGTTATGTACTCAATCTCTACCTCTGTTTCACAGTTTTATGGCTTAATTCATGACTTTTTCCCAATTTTAACCTAATTCCAATTCTCTCAAAACAGCCCTAGGTTTAGTTAATCCTGATTATATGAACTACAAAATAATATAATTGAATTGCTAAGCTCACCCTTACCTTAAAATGCAGAAAATCGCAGCCCCTAAGCTCTTCTCTCCTTCACGTGCTTTTCTCCCCTTTTTTCCAAAATTCTGATAACGCGTACTGACTCTCTTGACCTAATTTCCCTTTATATACTCCCAACAAATCTTATCTTATTTACTCTTTCTCCGACAAAACTCTCTAAAATCCCAAAACTAACCCACATCTCTATATTTATTTTATTTTCAAATCTTATTTTATTAAACAATAAAATAAGTCACCACGTCGCATAAAAACATATAAAATCTTGATTCAACATCTCATAATATATTAATAAATATATCTAGACTCCTCAAATAATTAAATAATTAAATAACTAAATAATCAAAAATGGGCGTTACAACTCAGTAGTCTGTTGAACAATCTCCGGTCCTAACATCACCTTTTCACCTGACTCAAACCAACACAACGGAGTTCTGCATCTCCGACCATACAAAGCCTCAAAGGGTGCCATCCCAATACTCGAATGGTAACTGTTGTTGTACGTGAACTCTATCAATGGAAGATGATTATCCCAAGTCCCTCCTTGCTCAAGTACACACACTCTCAACAAATCCTCCAACGACTGAATCGTCCTCTCCGACTGACCATCTGTCTGCGGATGATAAGCCGAACTCAACCTCAACTGAGATCCCAAAGCCTCTTGCAAACTCTTCCAGAATCTAGAAGTAAATCTCGGGTCTCTATCCGATACGATGCTCGAAGGAACACCATGCAGCTTCACTATGTCTCGGATATAAATCTCTGCCAACTGAGCTACAGGAAAACTGATATTAATCGGTAGAAAATGAGCCGACTTCGTCAATCTATCAACAATCACCCAAATGGCGTCATTCCCTTTAGGAGTGTTCGGCAAGCTTGTCACAAAATCCATGGATATACTATCCCATTTCCACTCTGGCACATCTAATGGTGTCAACAATCCAGCAGGTTTCTGATGTTCAACCTTTGATTATTGACAAATCAAACAAGAGTACACAAACTGTGCCACGTCACGTTTCAATCCAGACCACCAAAACAGCTTCTTTAAATCATGATACATCTTCGTAGCTCCCGGATGGATACTCAAGCTACTTCTATGACTCTCTTCAAGAATCATCTTCTTCATTTCATCCTTGTCTGGAATGCAAATTCTACCTCGGAATCTCAACACTCCCTGATCGTCAACTTTAAAGTCACTAACTTCTGTCTGATTACTAGCAACCAACAAGTCCACAAACTTAACATCTTCTTTTTGTGCCTCTTTGATACTCTTCAAGAAATCATTATCAATTCTTAACATTCCTAGTTTTACACTCTGAGGTGTCTTTTCACAAACTAAGCTCAAATCTCTAAACTGTTCCAACAACTCGAATTCCTGCACCATCATGGCAGACATATGCAAAGTCTTCCTACTCAAGGCATCTGCAACCACATTAGCCTTGCCCGGATGATAATTCAAACCAAAGTCGTAATCTTTCAATAGTTCAAGCCACCTTCGCTGTCTCATATTCAATTCCTTCTGGTCAAACAAGTACTTCAAACTCTTGTGATCACTAAACACCTCAAACCTCGAACCATACAAGTAATGTCTCCATATTTTCAATACAAAGACCACGGCTGCCAACTCTAAATCATGCGTCGGGTAATTCTTTTCATGAACCCTCAACTGTCTTGAAGCATAAGCCACCACTTTACCATCCTGCATAAGCACCCCTCCTAGACCCAACTTTGACGCATCGCAATACACCACAAAAGGTTCGTCAGACTTCGGCAAAATCAAAATTGGGGCCGTCGTCAAACGCTTCTTCAACTCCTTAAAACTGTTCTCACAATGAACATCCCACATAAAAGATCTACCTTTACACGTCAACTGCGTTAATGGAAGAGCCAACTTAGAAAATCCCTCTATAAATCTTCGGTAATAACCTGCTAATCCCAAGAAACTTCTAATTTCTGTAACCGACTTAGGAGTCTCCCATTGCGATACTGCCTCAACCTTAGACGGATCAACTGCTATACCATCACCAGAAATAACATGACCAAGAAAACTCACCTCTTTCAACCAGAATTCACACTTAGATAACTTAGCAAAAAGCTTCTTCTCTTTCAATACTTGCAAAACAGTCTTCAAATTCTCAGCATGTTCTTCTTCAGTCTTGGAGTAAACTAGAATGTCATCAATGAACACCACAACAAAGCGATCCAAATAAGCATGAAAGATTCTATTCATATACTTCATAAATACACCAGGTGCATTGGTAACACCGAACGACATCACCGTATACTCATAATGCCCATAAGGCGTCCTAAACGCCGTCTTCTGCATATCTTCGTCCTTCACTTTGATTTGGTGATAACCTGATCTCAAATCTATCTTGCTAAACACACAAGCACCCACTAACTGATCCATCAAGTCATCAATTCTTGGAAGTGGATACCTATTCTTTATCGTCACTTTATTCAATTGTCGATAGTCGATGCACAACCTCATACTACCATCTTTCTTCTGGACTAACAACACTGGAGCTCCCCATGGTGAAACACTAGGTCTCACGAACTTCTTATCAAGTAAATCCTCTAACTGTTTCTTCAGCTCAGCCAACTCAGAAGCTGACATACGATAAGGCGTCAAAGACACAGGCTTCGTTCCAGGAACAAGATCAATCGCAAATTCCACTTCTCTTTCCGGAGGCACTTCAGGAATTTCATCTGGGAAAACTTCAGGAAAATCACATACTACTTGTAGCTTATCAATCACTGCCTGATTCTTAATAGATAAGGACGCCATCAAAGAAAACATCATAATCCCATCGCGTTCTAACTGCTTCAACTGTTTAGTAGTTAAGAATTCTGCTCCACTCTCTTCTTCGGGAGAAGAAAAATGCACCGTCTTGCTAAAACAATTAATGAGGACATGATTGTATTCTAACCAATTCATCCCCAAAATCACATCCATTCCAATTAACGGTAGACACACTAAATCAATCTCAAAATCACGACCAAACATAGACACAGGACATCTCAAACACACAAGGGAAGTAGTCACCGAACCCTTAGCTGGAGTTTCGACAACCATCTCCCCATTCATATCAGACACCGCAAGATTCAACTTAGCAGCACAATCAAGAGCAATAAAACAATGCGTAGCACCAGTGTCAATAGTAGCAACTAAAGGTATATTATCAAAATAACAAGTACCTCTGATCAAGCGGTCCTCGCTCTCCGTCTGCGTACCAGTCAAAGCAAAAACTCTCCTAGTGGTCTGAGCCTTCTTAGGCTTCTTGCATTGTGAACCAATGTGACCTTCCTCATTACAATTAAAACATACAATATCACCATGCTTGCACTCAGCAGTTGTATGACCCTTTTTGCCACAACGGAAACACCTTTTTGCCTCTCCAGGACAAGCATTACTCTTATGGCCTTTCACACCACAAGTATAACAGACAATCTCAGCAGGAGCATCTTTCTTAACAGGTCTCCTTTCATCATTAACTCGTTGTTTTCCTTTATCTGCAGGGGCACTATAGGGCTTAAGACGACTTTGCTGCCCCTTTCCTTTCCTCTCATTAACAACCTTGTAATGAGCCTTAGTATCTTCCTCATAGATCCTGCAACTACTCACCAGCTCGGAGAAATTTCTGATCTTCTAGTAACCAATTGCTCTCTTGATGTCAGCTCGTAATCCATTTTCAAATTTGATGCACTTTGAAAATTCAGCAGTCTCAGGGGTATAGTGTGGATAAAATTTAGCCAGCTCCACAAACTTCGCCGCATATTCAGTCACGGACATGTTCCCTTGCTTAAGCTCTAGGAACTCAATCTCTTTCTTTCCACGAACATCCTCTGGGAAGTATCTGTCGAGGAATTCTCTCCTGAATATGGCCCATGTAACCTCAGCACCGTCTTGTTCCAGAACAGGTAGAAGACTAATCCACCAGTCATCAGCCTCCTCAGCTAGCATGTGCGTACCAAAACGCACCTTATGCACCTCAGTACACTGCATCACCCAGAACACCCTCTCTATCTCTTTGAGCCATGTCTGGGCTCCATCTGGATCATACCTCCCCTTGAAGGTAGGAGGATGGTTTCTCAAGAAGGTCTCTAGCATACGGACCTCAGCATTAGCACCAGCATTGACATTCGGTTGCTGTCCAACAGCTTGGGCAACAGCCTCCAGAGCAGCAACAATCGCAGCGTCATTCCTTCCAGCCATCTTAGTCCTCTACAAAGCAAACATAAGTTAGAATAATACAAATATAGTATTCTAACTCTAAGACAACGTCACTCGACTCTCTACTTGGCCGGACGAACCGACCTGCTCTGATACCAATTGTAACACCCCGTTTTCCCAGCATAAAACTTTCTTTAAAAGATAATCATATATCAGAGTAAAAACACAAACAGGGCATCACGTTCTTAAATCATCTCAAGTAATGGATCAATAATTATTTATTCTTTTAGAAAAATAGTCATAAGTAATACTCAATGTTGCAGCGGAATTCATAAAAGTCTATGGCACGCAGGCCTTGTCAACGTCTTAGATAATTATCCTCAAATAACATAATCATAAATAAATAATATAATACGCAAGGAACAGAGAAAATATAAGTAAGGTTCCCCTATCCCGTTACGTATCAGAGCACCTAGACACAACCGTAGAATGCCTCACACGACTGCACCTAATCTTGGTTACCTGCACTTGCCCACAAGGCGGCAATTCCAGCAGAAGGGGTGAGATTCACAAATAATTATATTAAACATGTAATTCAATAATCACAATAAACAGTCAAATCATAGCTCATCATATCACAAGCAAGACATTTAGCATTTAAAACATCATCATGTAAAAACATGTCACTTAGCATCATATCAATATCGTAAATCATCATCATAGACATCTTAGACGACTCGACTCGACAACATCACTTGACTATGCAACTCTAACATCTTATATGCATGTGGTACCAATCCAGGGCATAAGCCCTCGTCACTGTGAGCATAAATATACTCCAGGGCATAAGCCCTCGTCGCTGGTGAGCAAAGCTCCAGGGCATGAGCCCTCGTCGCTGGTGACTAAAAACTCCAGGGCATAAGCCCTCATCATAGAATGAGTATGCATGAGACTCAACACTTTTTAACTTAAACAAGTTAACATCATATACGTCGCGAAACATCTTAATCATCATAGACTGACACATGCAGCAACTATACATAAGTAAACAGCAACATGGCAGCAAGTACATCACAAAGTATGACATCAATATTGCAAACATCGCATGTAAATCAAATATTCACAACTTATTTAATCCATATAACACACGTAAGCTTCATAAATCATCATCAATAATTCAAATCGTCACATAACATCGTTACAGATTGTATTATACATTATTAGAAGCCTCTAGAGCTACCCCAAGTACATCTCTCAAGGTCTTATGCGAAAACAGATCGCAAACAGAACAGGTTGTGACTTCTGACAGAACTCGCTATGGCGAGTGGGATTGCTCGCCTCGCGAGAAACTATAGGTCCTGCTCGCTATGGCGAGTTGGATTGCTCGCCTCGCGAGTAACTATGGGTCCTGCTCGCTATGGCGAGTTGGGTTGCTCGCCTCGCGAGCGATGAAGGTCTACTCGCCGTGGCGAGTTGCTTAGCTCGCCTAGGCGAGCGATGAACAGCAGCTACGGGTTCTGCGAAAATCTCACTCAAAAGTCCCAAATTCCGTCACACTAATCAACAAAACTCTCTGAAATATCATTATTATGATTAATCTACGTTCTGTACTCAATCTCTACCTCTGTTTCACAGTTTTATGGCTCAATTCATGACTTTTTCCCAATTTTAACCTAATTCCAATTCTCTCAAAACAGCCCTAGGTTTAGTTAATCCTGATTATATGAACTACAGAATAATATAATTGAATTGCTAGGCTCACCCTTACCTTAAAATGCAGAAAATCGCAGCCCCTATGCTCTTCTCTCCTTCACGTGCTTTTCTCCCCTTTTTTCCAAAATTCTGATAACGCGTACTGACTCTCTTGACCTAATTTCCCTTTATATACTCCCAACAAATCTTATCTTATTTACTCTTACTCCCACAAAACTCTCTAAAATCCCAAAACTAACCCACATCTCTATATTTATTTTATTTTCAAATCTTATTTTATTAAACAATAAAATAAGTCACCACGTCGCATAAAAACATATAAAATCTTGATTCAACATCTCATAATATATTAATAAATATATCTAGACTCCTCAAATAATTAAATAATTAAATAACTAAATAATCAAAAATGGGCGTTACAACTCTCCCCAACTTAAAAGATTTTCGTCCTCGAAAATTACCTCAAGCAAACAACTCTGGATATGAGTCCAACATCTTACTCTCTAACTCCCACGTCAAGCTTTCACCAGTCGCTCCCGACCAAACGACTTTAACGAGAGGTATCTCCTTGCCCCTCAACGTCTTCACCTTTCGATCGTCAATCCTTACCGGTAAAGTTTCCACCGTAAGGTTGTCTCTAACTTGCTCATCATCACTCTGGATCACATGAGACGGATCCGGAACATACTTCCTCAGTTGCGACACGTGAAAAACATCGTGCAAATTTGATAAATGTGGTGGCAATCCAACACGATAGGCCACCGCCCCAATCCTCTCTGATATCTGGTACGGACCAATAAATTTCGGGGTTAACTTCTTTGACTTCAACGCGCGGCCAACGCCGGTCATAGGAGTCACTCTTAGGAACACATGATCTCCCTCTTGGAACTCAAGGTCCTTTATACGCATGTCATGGTAACTCTTTTGTCGACTCTGCGACGCTTTCATCTTCTCTTGGATCATTCTTACTTTCTCAGTAGTCTGTTGAACAATCTCCGGTCCTAACATCACCTTTTCACCTGACTCAAACCAACACAACGGAGTTCTGCATCTCCGACCATACAAAGCCTCAAAGGGTGCCATCCCAATACTCGAATGGTAACTGTTGTTGTACGTGAACTCTATCAATGGAAGATGATTATCCCAAGTCCCTCCTTGCTCAAGTACACACACTCTCAACAAATCCTCCAACGACTGAATCGTCCTCTCCGACTGACCATCTGTCTGCGGATGATAAGCCGAACTCAACCTCAACTGAGATCCCAAAGCCTCTTGCAAACTCTTCCAGAATCTAGAAGTAAATCTCGGGTCTCTATCCGATACGATGCTCGAAGGAACACCATGCAGCTTCACTATGTCTCGGATATAAATCTCTGCCAACTGAGCTACAGGAAAACTGATATTAATCGGTAGAAAATGAGCCGACTTCGTCAATCTATCAACAATCACCCAAATGGCGTCATTCCCTTTAGGAGTGTTCGGCAAGCTTGTCACAAAATCCATGGATATACTATCCCATTTCCACTCTGGCACATCTAATGGTGTCAACAATCCAGCAGGTTTCTGATGTTCAACCTTTGATTATTGACAAATCAAACAAGAGTACACAAACTGTGCCACGTCACGTTTCAATCCAGACCACCAAAACAGCTTCTTTAAATCATGATACATCTTCGTAGCTCCCGGATGGATACTCAAGCTACTTCTATGACTCTCTTCAAGAATCATCTTCTTCATTTCATCCTTGTCTGGAATGCAAATTCTACCTCGGAATCTCAACACTCCCTGATCGTCAACTTTAAAGTCACTAACTTCTGTCTGATTACTAGCAACCAACAAGTCCACAAACTTAACATCTTCTTTTTGTGCCTCTTTGATACTCTTCAAGAAATCATTATCAATTCTTAACATTCCTAGTTTTACACTCTGAGGTGTCTTTTCACAAACTAAGCTCAAATCTCTAAACTGTTCCAACAACTCGAATTCCTGCACCATCATGGCAGACATATGCAAAGTCTTCCTACTCAAGGCATCTGCAACCACATTAGCCTTGCCCGGATGATAATTCAAACCAAAGTCGTAATCTTTCAATAGTTCAAGCCACCTTCGCTGTCTCATATTCAATTCCTTCTGGTCAAACAAGTACTTCAAACTCTTGTGATCACTAAACACCTCAAACCTCGAACCATACAAGTAATGTCTCCATATTTTCAATACAAAGACCACGGCTGCCAACTCTAAATCATGCGTCGGGTAATTCTTTTCATGAACCCTCAACTGTCTTGAAGCATAAGCCACCACTTTACCATCCTGCATAAGCACCCCTCCTAGACCCAACTTGGACGCATCGCAATACACCACAAAAGGTTCGTCAGA
Organism: Medicago lupulina; assembly: GCA_958299785.1. Lineage (NCBI taxonomy): Eukaryota > Viridiplantae > Streptophyta > Magnoliopsida > Fabales > Fabaceae > Medicago > Medicago lupulina. The sequence goes on from OY283143.1 coordinate 36,117,017, forward strand.
CTTCGGCAAAATCAAAATTGGGGCCGTCGTCAAACGCTTCTTCAACTCCTTAAAACTGTTCTCACAATGAACATCCCACATAAAAGATCTACCTTTACACGTCAACTGCGTTAATGGAAGAGCCAACTTAGAAAATCCCTCTATAAATCTTCGGTAATAACCTGCTAATCCCAAGAAACTTCTAATTTCTGTAACCGACTTAGGAGTCTCCCATTGCGATACTGCCTCAACCTTAGACGGATCAACTGCTATACCATCACCAGAAATAACATGACCAAGAAAACTCACCTCTTTCAACCAGAATTCACACTTAGATAACTTAGCAAAAAGCTTCTTCTCTTTCAATACTTGCAAAACAGTCTTCAAATTCTCAGCATGTTCTTCTTCAGTCTTGGAGTAAACTAGAATGTCATCAATGAACACCACAACAAAGCGATCCAAATAAGCATGAAAGATTCTATTCATATACTCCATAAATACACCAGGTGCATTGGTAACACCGAACGGCATCACCGTATACTCATAATGCCCATAAGGCGTCCTAAACGCCGTCTTCTGCATATCTTCGTCCTTCACTTTGATTTGGTGATAACCTGATCTCAAATCTATCTTGCTAAACACACAAGCACCCACTAACTGATCCATCAAGTCATCAATTCTTGGAAGTGGATACCTATTCTTTATCGTCACTTTATTCAATTGTCGATAGTCGATGCACAACCTCATACTACCATCTTTCTTCTGGACTAACAACACTGGAGCTCCCCATGGTGAAACACTAGGTCTCACGAACTTCTTATCAAGTAAATCCTCTAACTGTTTCTTCAGCTCAGCCAACTCAGAAGCTGACATACGATAAGGCGTCAAAGACACAGGCTTCGTTCCAGGAACAAGATCAATCGCAAATTCCACTTCTCTTTCCGGAGGCACTTCAGGAATTTCATCTGGGAAAACTTCAGGAAAATCACATACTACTTGTAGCTTATCAATCACTGCCTGATTCTTAATAGATAAGGACGCCATCAAAGAAAACATCATAATCCCATCGCGTTCTAACTGCTTCAACTGTTTAGTAGTTAAGAATTCTGCTCCACTCTCTTCTTCGGGAGAAGAAAAATGCACCGTCTTGCTAAAACAATTAATGAGGACATGATTGTATTCTAACCAATTCATCCCCAAAATCACATCCATTCCAATTAACGGTAGACACACTAAATCAATCTCAAAATCACGACCAAACATAGACACAGGACATCTCAAACACACAAGGGAAGTAGTCACCGAACCCTTAGCTGGAGTTTCGACAACCATCTCCCCATTCATATCAGACACCGCAAGATTCAACTTAGCAGCACAATCAAGAGCAATAAAACAATGCGTAGCACCAGTGTCAATAGTAGCAACTAAAGGTATATTATCAAAATAACAAGTACCTCTGATCAAGCGGTCCTCGCTCTCCGTCTGCGTACCAGTCAAAGCAAAAACTCTCCTAGTGGTCTGAGCCTTCTTAGGCTTCTTGCATTGTGAACCAATGTGACCTTCCTCATTACAATTAAAACATACAATATCACCATGCTTGCACTCAGCAGTTGTATGACCCTTTTTGCCACAACGGAAACACCTTTTTGCCTCTCCAGGACAAGCATTACTCTTATGGCCTTTCACACCACAAGTATAACAGACAATCTCAGCAGGAGCATCTTTCTTAACAGGTCTCCTTTCATCATTAACTCGTTGTTTGCCTTTATCTGTAGGGGCACTGTAGGGCTTAGGACGACTTTGCTGCCCCTTTCCTTTCCTCTCATTAACAACCTTGTAATGAGCCTTAGTATCTTCCTCATAGATCCTGCAACTACTCACCAGCTCGGAGAAATTTCTGATCTTCTAGTAACCAATTGCTCTCTTGATGTCAGCTCGTAATCCATTTTCAAATTTGATGCACTTTGAAAATTCAGCAGTCTCAGGGGTATAGTGTGGATAAAATTTAGCCAGCTCCACAAACTTCGCCGCATATTCAGTCACGGACATGTTCCCTTGCTTAAGCTCTAGGAACTCAATCTCTTTCTTTCCACGAACATCCTCTGGGAAGTATCTGTCGAGGAATTCTCTCCTGAATATGGCCCATGTAACCTCAGCACCGTCTTGTTCCAGAACAGGTAGAAGACTAATCCACCAGTCATCAGCCTCCTCAGCTAGCATGTGCGTACCAAAACGCACCTTATGCACCTCAGTACACTGCATCACCCAGAACACCCTCTCTATCTCTTTGAGCCATGTCTGGGCTCCATCTGGATCATACCTCCCCTTGAAGGTAGGAGGATGGTTTCTCAAGAAGGTCTCTAGCATACGGACCTCAGCATTAGCACCAGCATTGACATTCGGTTGCTGTCCAACAGCTTGGGCAACAGCCTCCAAAGCAGCAACAATCGCAGCGTCATTCCTTCCAGCCATCTTAGTCCTCTACAAAGCAAACATAAGTTAGAATAATACAAATATAGTATTCTAACTCTAAGACAACGTCACTCGACTCTCTACTTGGCCGGACGAACCGACCTGCTCTGATACCAATTGTAACACCCCGTTTTCCCAGCATAAAACTTTCTTTAAAAGATAATCATATATCAGAGTAAACACACAAACAGGGCATCACGTTCTTAAATCATCTCAAGTAATGGATCAATAATTATTTATTCTTTTAGAAAAATAGTCATAAGTAATACTCAATGTTGCAGCGGAATTCATAAAAGTCTATGGCACGCAGGCCTTGTCAACGTCTTAGATAATTATCCTCAAATAACATAATCATAAATAAATAATATAATACGCAAGGAACAGAGAAAATATAAGTAAGGTTCCCCTATCCCGTTACGTATCAGAGCACCTAAACACAACCGTAGAATGCCTCACACGACTGCACCTAATCTTGGTTACCTGCACTTGCCCACAAGGCGGCAATTCCAGTAGAAGGGGTGAGATTCACAAATAATTATATTAAACATGTAATTCAATAATCACAATCAACAGTCAAATCATAGCTCATCATATCACAAGCAAGACATTTAGCATTTAAAACATCATCATGTAAAAACATGTCACTTAGCATCATATCAATATCGTAAATCATCATCATAGACATCTTAGACGACTCGACTCGACAACATCACTTGACTATGCAACTCTAATATCTTATATGCATGTGGTACCAATCCAGGGCATAAGCCCTCGTCACTATGAGCATAAATATACTCCAGGGCATAAGCCCTCGTCGCTGGTGAGCAAAGCTCCAGGGCATGAGCCCTCGTCGCTGGTGACTAAAAACTCCAGGGCATAAGCCCTCATCATAGAATGAGTATGCATGAGACTCAACACTTTTTAACTTAAACAAGTTAACATCATATACGTCGCGAAACATCTTAATCATCATAGACTGACACATGCAGCAACTATACATAAGTAAACAGCAACATGGCAGCAAGTACATCACAAAGTATGACATCAATATTGCAAACATCGCATGTAAATCAAATATTCACAACTTATTTAATCCATATAACACACGTAAGCTTCATAAATCATCATCAATAATTCAAATCGTCACATAACATCGTTACAGATTGTATTATACATTATTAGAAGCCTCTAGAGCTACCCCAAGTACATCTCTCAAGGTCTTATGCGAAAACAGATCGCAAACAGAACAGGTTGTGACTTCTGACAGAACTCGCTATGGCGAGTGGGATTGCTCGCCTCGCGAGAAACTATAGGTCCTGCTCGCTATGGCGAGTTGGATTGCTCGCCTCGCGAGTAACTATGGGTCCTGCTCGCTATGGCGAGTTGGGTTGCTCGCCTCGCGAGCAATGAAGGTCTACTCGCCGTGGCGAGTTGCTTAGCTCGCCTAGGCGAGCGATGAACAGCAGCTACGGGTTCTGCGAAAATCTCACTCAAAAGTCCCAAATTCCGTCACACTAATCAACAAAACTCTCTGAAATATCATTATTATGATTAATCTACGTTCTGTACTCAATCTCTACCTCTGTTTCACAGTTTTATGGCTCAATTCATGACTTTTTCCCAATTTTAACCTAATTCCAATTCTCTCAAAACAGCCCTAGGTTTAGTTAATCCTGATTATATGAACTACAGAATAATATAATTGAATTGCTAGGCTCACCCTTACCTTAAAATGCAGAAAATCGCAGCCCCTAAGCTCTTCTCTCCTTCACGTGCTTTTCTCCCCTTTTTTCCAAAATTCTGATAACGTGTACTGACTCTCTTGACCTAATTTCCCTTTATATACTCCCAACAAATCTTATCTTATTTACTCTTACTCCCACAAAACTCTCTAAAATCCCAAAACTAACCCACATCTCTATATTTATTTTATTTTCAAATCTTATTTTATTAAACAATAAAATAAGTCACCACGTCGCATAAAAACATATAAAATCTTGATTCAACATCTCATAATATATTAATAAATATATCTAGACTCCTCAAATAATTAAATAATTAAATAACTAAATAATCAAAAATGGGCGTTACAACTCTCCCCAACTTAAAAGATTTTCGTCCTCGAAAATTACCTCAAGCAAACAACTCTGGATATGAGTCCAACATCTTACTCTCTAACTCCCACGTCAAGCTTTCACCAGTCGCTCCCGACCAAACGACTCTAACGAGAGGTATCTCCTTGCCCCTCAACGTCTTCACCTTCCGATCGTCAATCCTTACCGGTAAAGTTTCCACCGTAAGGTTGTCTAGACACATTGCATGTTCTAGGAAGATTCGTATTTGTTTATGAACTTGACATGAATATGTGTTGGTGAAATTGTGTGCTCATGATTGTTGAATTGGAATCTTATGAATTGTATATTTATTGATGAGAATGATTATGCTCACATTTAATTATGCAAGATATTATTAATGATGCATGTTTATTCTGTTATTTTGATTATGATTAATGTAAAGCTAACCCTAGTGGTCTTGGTGGACCGCCTACCTATTTGTATGAATGGGTAGACGGCGTGCAGGATTAGTAACCATTTTGCTTTTGGTGAGTACTCATGGTAGTGGAGCTTCATCCTTTTATGTTGCTTGTCGTGTCTTAGAGGCTCTGATCTAGGACGGCGTCGTTTTTATGTTTCGGATTTTATTCTATCTTGAGTTGTATCTTGTGGAGATTATATATGTTGTTAGATTTATCTTATGTTGATGACATGGCATTGTTGAGTTGTATTTGATTCCGCTGTGATCTTTTGGTGGAGTTTTATTCATGCATGACTATGTTGGTGATTTATTTGTAGACGTGATGACTATTTCTTATGTATTTATTTTAAATTGCATGATTTACTGCTTATTTAGAAATAGGGCGTTACAAGTTGGTATCAGAGCCTGGTTGGTCTTGTCCGGACCAAAACCCGGTGAATTACCTGTTGTATTCGAATGGCATGTTGAGTTACCTTCGATATTTGTTGTGTTGTTCTATTGATTGTTTTTCTCGTTGTATGCGACATGTACGGAAGTACTGTCGGTACTTGTTTTGGTGTTCCGTTCTTTTAGGCGGGTCTGAGCTTAGTGGAGGAGTAGCAACATACTATAGGTGTTGTAGAGGTATCTTTTGGATGGAGAAGCTCAGTTTGTTGTGGTTGTGGTTTCTGCTAAGTATGAGGAGATTTCGAGGTTTTGTCCTTACATCAATGCGGAAGATTCTATGGTTTCTAAGTGTGTGAAGTTTGAGAATGGTTTGAGGCCAGAGACTTATCCGTACATCTGTTTCCATGAGATTAGAGATTTTGACACTTTGGTGCACAAGTGTCGTATGTTTGATGATGCCGGGAAGGCTAAGATGAATTACTACAAAGCTGTGAGTGACAAGAAAGAAAAGGGCCATGGAAATGGGAAACCGTACAACAAGGATAAGGGCAAGAGGAAAGATGTTGGTGGAGGCTCCAAGGCAAATGTGGCGGAAGTCAAGTGCTTCAAGTGTGGTGTCTTTGGTCATTTTGCTAGTGATTGCAAGAAAGGAGATAGTTGCTTCTAGTGTGGTCAGAAGGGTCACAAGGCGTTTGAATGCAAGAGGGACATTACTTGTTACAATTGTGGTGAAGCGGGTCATTTGAGTACTAAGTGTACTAAGCCGAAGAAGGCGACGGGTAAGGTGTTTGCTTTGAATGCGGAGGAAGTGGAGCAGCCGGATAATCTCATCCGAGGTATGTGTTTTATCAATAGTACTCCTTTGATTGCAATTATTGATACTGGTGCTACGTATTCTTTTATCTCGAGTTGTTGTGTTGAGCGTTTGGGTTTGGTTGTGACTCCGTTGTTGCGTGGAATGGTCATTGATACGCCAACCAATGGTTCGGTGACTACTTACTTGGTGTGTGCTAAGTGTCCTGTTGATTTTGGTTGTGTTGACTTTGAGCTAGATTTGGTTTGTTTACCGTTGAAGCATATGGACGTGATTTTTGGAATGGATTGGATGTTGACTTTTGGTGTTAACATAAATTGTTTAACCAAGAGTGTGACATTCTCTAAGCGGGTAGAAGATGTAGGCGGGAAGTTCTTGACCACGGAGCAAGTGAAGAAGTCTCTAGATGGTGAATCTAATGTGTTTATGATGTTTGCTTCTTTGAAGGAAAGTGGTGAGAAAGGTGTTGGCGATTTGCCGGTAGTGCAAGAGTTTCCAGAAGTGTTTCTGGACGACATTATCAACTTACCGCTAGAGAGGGAAGTTGGGTTTGCAATTGATTTGGTGTCAGGAACAAGTCCTATTTCGATTGCGCCGTATCGGATGTCTGCATCAGAGTTGGGAGAATTGAAGAAGCAGTTGGAAGAGTTGCTTGAGAAGCAGTTCATTAGGCTGAGTGTTTATCGGTGGGGTGCTCCTGTTTTGTTGGTGAAGAAGAAGGATGGCAGTATGAGGTTATGTGTGGATTATCGGCAGTTGAACAAGGTGATTATCAAGAATCGGTATCCGCTTCCAAGGATTGATGATTTGATGGATCAGTTGGTTGGTGCGGAAGTGTTTAGCAAGATTGATTTGAGATTAGGATATCATCAGATAAGAGTGAAGGCAAAAGATATATCTAAAACTGCATTCAGAACGAGGTATGGTCACTATGAGTATTCTGTGATGCCATTTGGTGTGACTAATGCGCCAGGTGTTTTCATGGAGTATATGAATCGGATTTTCCATCCTTATGTGGACCAGTGTGTGGTGGTGTTCATAGTTGATATTTTGGTGTATTCGAAGTCAGAGGAGGAGCATGCCGAGCATTTGAGGATTGTGTTGCAAGTCTTGAAGGAGAAGCAGTTTTTTGCTAAGTTGTCGAAGTGTGAGTTCTGGTTGCGAGAAGTGAGCTTTCTTGGTCATGTAATTTTGAGAGGTGGCATTGCGGTTGATCCGTCGAAGATTGATGCGGTGATGCAGTGGGAATCGCCGAAGTCTGTTTTTGAAGTTAGAAGTTTTATTGGTTTGGCATGTTACTATCGGAGGTTCATTGAGGGATTTTCTAAGTTGGCGTTGCCATTGACGCAGTTGACTCGGAAGGGGCAAGCTTATGTTTGGGATTCTAAGTGTGAGAATAGTTTCCTTGAGTTGAAGAAGAGGTTGACTTCAGTGCCTGTGTTGATTTTGCCGAATCCGAAGGAATCTTTTGGCGAGGGACTTGGCGAACGACGCTAAGTCCCTCGCCACAGCGAGCTAACCCTCTCGCCTGGCGAACGACACTAAGTTCCTCGCCACAGCGAGCAGATCCCTCGCCTCGCGAGCTACGCCTTTCCAGAATTGTTTATGTTGGATTCATGTGCTATTTTGAGTTGTTTTGATTATGAATTGAGTTTTGATATGAATATGTGATATGCCGGTATTTGAATTGTCTTTCCAGTACTTGTGATTTGATATGCAATTCCTTTTTTTTAATTGATTGCACATGAGATATATGATGAAGTTGTCTGATAAGTCAAGTCGTAAGGAGTGTCTAAGATCTTTTAAGTTGTAAGTTGTGAGTCCATTTGCATACTCATTGCTGAGGGCTTATGCCCTGGGGGTATTTACTCCAATACGTTAAGGGCTCATGCCCTGTGAGCTTTTGCTCTTTATGATGAGGGCTTATGCCCTGTGAGTGTATTTATGCTCTTAAAGAAGGTGGTTCATGCCCCGGATGGTACCACATGCATATAAGATGTTAAGATGTTTAAGAAGATGAAGTTGCATAGTCGTGTCGAGTTGTCAAGGTGCTAAGATGTTTTCTATACATTGTCATACCCCAATTTTTGACCTAAGACACCACTGACACGTATTGATCCTAAATAATCTCTGACTTTTCAAACGAAATTTCGGCAGAGAAGTATTTTAAAATACCTCATTTTTTTGTTCCGATTCGAGGCCTCTTCTCACTTTATTTTATTGTTTAGTTTTATTTATTTTTTTATCTTTAGTTTTAGTTTATTTAATTATCTAAGTTATTTTATTTCCCTTTTTTTTTATTATTACCTTTTTTTTAAGAGTCCAAAAATAAAAAATATGTGTCTAGGTCCAAGTTCATCTCCGTACCACAATCATAGGCAATTAGTCTCAAGTCTACTCTTTATTTCCTTTACCTGCCAAACGCGTTTTCAATGTCATCAATTGCATTCAAACCACATAATGTCTATTAATCCATTTTCCTTTTAGAATTTTTTGGGGGCCTTTAAAGAATAACAACAAACAGTATCGAAAAGGGGGAGACCAGTCAACAAAGAAAAGAAAATTCATCAAACGATCCCCATCTCAAAAAACCCAATTTTTAGAACCTGCAAAGAACAGAGAGCCATTTTCAAAAACAACTTGCAAGCAAAAAACGCACAACAGCAGTTTCTAATCACAACACAACACTGTCCAGGAACCCAATTTCACGCACAACCAACTCATCAACCTGTGATTTTCCAAACGAACAAAATCATCAAAAATCATCAGAAGAAACCCAGCAATCAAAACCTAGCCAACACCATTTCACCATCGAAACCTGCAAGAAACCACAAATCAAATCCAATCGACACAAACAACATCACAACCATCAACACAATCTGATCTGTAACCCAATCAAATCCCACAAACTCTAATATCCAAATCCGAACCGGCCACACACCCATTCAAACGGACCACAACCAAACCCTCAAACCTACACAAACAGAGACCTAAGGTTCCCTTATTGTTCTTGTTCAAAGCTAGGGTCATTAGTTTCTTTTTATTTTTAGTTGTTGTGGTTCGTAAAAGAGAAAAGAAGAAAGAACATAAGAATAGAGAGAGAAGAGAGGGTTTGAGAAGTTAGAAAGAGAAGATAAAATGGGAAATGAACGGATCTGATGGATGAGCCTATTTATAGGCCGTCCAATCCGGTGTGTGTGGGTGCACCTCTTTAGCGTGCACCCTCGCCTCCCTGTTTCTCTGATTTGATCCAATTGACTCGTGTTGCTTCACACTTTAATTAAATCAAGGCCGTATGATCTCAATCAAACGGCCTGGGTTTAATCTGCACACCCCACTTTAATGTTTGGACCCCTGCATTTTATTTTCATTTTTCTATCATGCATTTTTATTTTCATTAGTACTTTATTTTTCTTTTCTCATGCATTTCTATTAGTTAAGATTTATTATTTCGCATTTGTATTATTTATTCATGCATATTTATTTTCCGTTATTTATTTCTTATAACATATGATGTAGAATGTATTTAGGGTTAATGTAAAATATAAATGAGAAGAAGGGCGTGTGTGTCTTTTATTTCTTTACTGCTTTATATATATCAAAAAATTAAAAAAAAATAGATTAGAGATTTTGTGGTGATCCAACGTCACTACAAAAATCCACGCGCTTTTAATTTTATTGCTCTGTTAGTTTAATTTTCATTCATTATTTCAAAACAACAAAAACATTCAAATAATCAAAAATCAAAAAATATTTTCATAATAAACCTTGATTTTCAATTAAGTGATCGTTCTTTTTATTTTCTGTCTTAATCAAATTTCAAATCAATTTTTAATCCTACTTTGAGTCATTTTTCTTTCAATATAAAAAATACAAACCAATTTTTTATTTGCCACTTGGCTTTTTATTTTGAAACATTTTTCAAAACTAATAAAAAACACAAAACCAATCAAACGGTAAATTTTACCCCGAACTACGAGGTTCTGATCCCTCAAGGGTACGTAGGCAAATGACCTAGTCCTTTCAAATCAATAAAAAATGTAGATAATAGGCTTTTTTCTTTTCTTTAATCACTATTCTTAAGTTCCTTCTTTTAACCAAAAGATAAGCAAGTTATAGCACAAAAAGTAAAATAAAGTTGAAAGGTTCTCGTAGAGTACTACGAACATAAGGGGTGCTAACACCTTCCCCTTAAGTAACCAACCCCCGGACCCCATCTAACTAAAATAATTTTTTCAAAGTCGTGAAATAATTTAGTGAGTCAAAAGCTAATCAAATAGCCTTGATCTCCGAAAAAATGACGCGACAGAAATGGCGACTTCACTGGGGAAACTAATTCGAGGGTTAAGCCTAACTTGACTCTATTTAACTTTTTTTGCTATAACTTACTTAAAACAAAAACAAAAAAATAAAAGATGGAAATACGTGTATATATGTCCTTCTTCTTTCTCCTTTTATTAAACATGAGTGGTGAGATAAGTCCTAACCCGGGCTTGAGAGAAATTTAAGATAGGGGTGGTAGAATCATAGTGACATTCCGAGAGTATTCTCGTGTTTTGGAACATGTGATGTAACCACACTTAGCTGAGGATCTTCGAAGTGGTATATGTCAGCGTGTGTTGTCACGTTTAGACGTTATTACTTTTAAATTTCCGTCAAAACCTAAGGACCTGTAGTTACCCTTAACCCATCTTGGCCTTTTAGGACGTAGTGCGGTGGCTAACCAAGTGTTGTCTTGGTATTAGTCGATACGCGATGCTACACTCAAATGAGACTTTCCCACGGACATTGTTGGACCGGGTGTTGTCCCGTCATCCAATAAATTCCAAAGGAGGTTGGACTTTGGGAACTTGGTAGAACCCGTGATACAGGTACAAATGAAACCATAGTCCCTACCCTACGGCGTACTATCCCTCAACTCCAACATTATGGACTAAACCTCACCATGTTTTCACCGTTTGTGTAGCATAATTTGTAACGCCCGCTGTGAATTATTTTAATTATTTAATTATTTGAATTATTTGAGGAGTCTAGATATATTTATATATATTTTAAGAGATGTTGAGATTAAGATTTAAGTGATTTTTATGTGATGTGGTGACTTATTTTATTGTTTAATAAAATAAGATTTGAAAATAAAATAAATTTAGAGATGTGGGGTAGTTTTGAGATTTTAGAGAGTTATGTGGGAGAAAGAGTAAATAAGATAAGATTTGTTGGGAATATAAAAAGGGAAAATTAGGTCAAGAGTTGTCAGTACGTGCGTTTTGGTGAAAAAGGGAGAAAAACCAGAGAAGAGAGAAGAGACCAAGGAGAGCTGCGATTTCTGCAATTTTAAGGTAAGGGTGAGCCTAGCATTACAATCCTATTAAGCCTGTAATTCATGTATTATAATTAACAAGTGTAGGAATGATTGTGAGGAATTGAGAATTAGGTTAAAAGTGGAGAATTAATGATCTGATGATGTAAAGCTGTGGAACTGGTGTGAAAATTGCGGAATTAGGTTAAAAGTGGAGAATTAATGATCTGATGATGTAAAGCTGTGGAACTGGTGTGGAAATTGCGTGCAGAACATAGAATAATCATAGGGTTAATGTTCCTGATCGTTTTGAGGTTTAACATGGAGAGATTAGTGACTTTTTGTGAGAATTTTGCTAAACCCGTAGCCTGTCTGTTCATCGCTCGCCTAAGCGAGCTAAGCAACTCGCCGCAGCGAGTAGACCTTCATCGCTCGCGAGGCGAGTAACCCAACTCGCCATAGCGAGTAGCCCTTGATCACTCGCGAGGCGAGCAATCCCACTCGCCATAGCGAGTTGACCTGTGAGAATCTTGATTTTTAGGATGTTGTTTTAAGACGTGTTTTAGATGGTTTTGAGTGCCTTGATGTATATAAGAGTGATTAGGTAAGTTTTTAGGATCAAATTGGACCTAGGGAACTTATAATTGACGATTTTGGATGAAAATGTGAAAAAGGCCGAGAGCACCCAGTATTGCTCGCTCTCAGTTCGCCCCCAACTCGCCAAGGCGAGTAAACCCCCAGTTGAGCTCGCGAGGCGAGCAGATCAACTCGCCACGGCGAGTAGTGCGGTTTCAGACCGCCATAACTTTGTATCTTGGGATCTGTTTCGTGTAGGACTTTGAGAGTTGATCCTTGGGTAGTAATGGAAGATAACTGTGAAATAATTGATGATCTGTAAAGATGTTATGGGAGGTTTTAATGTTGGTAATGATTTATGAATCATATGTGTATTAAGTGAACTATATGTGTAATATATGTGATGCTTACGTGATGAATCCTTGATGTTGCTATATGCCATGATTGATGAGTTGCTGCCATGTAGTTATTTATATATGATAAATGCTGCATGTGTCGGTCCAAGATGTTTGTGATGTTGCGACGTTTTAAGATGTTTAACTTGTTTAAGTTATAAGATGTTGAGTTTCATGCATACTCATTCAGAGATGAGGGCTTATGCCCTGGAGTTCTTACTCACCAGCGACGAGGGCTCATGCCCTGGAGCTTTTGCTCACTAGCGACGAGGGCTTATGCCCTGGGAGTATATTTATGCTCAAAGCGACGAGGGCTTATGCCCTGGATTGGTACCACATGCATTTAAGATGTTAGAGTTGCATTGTCGAGTCAAGTTGTTTAAGATGTTTATGACAATGCTTTATGATGATGCTTGTGATGCTAGATGATGTTTGTTGCGACGTGTTTATGTGATGATTTGTTGTTAACTATAATTATTGAATTATATGTTTAATATTATTGTCTTCTGAATCTCACCCCTTCTGCTTGAAAATGTTGCTCTTTGTATGGGTAACCAAGATTAGGTGCAGGTGTGTGAGGACTTTCCTCGGTTGAGTCTTAGTTGCTCTGATGTGTAACGGGATGAGGGAACTTGTTAAATTCTTTTCTATTCCTTGCAAGTCATTTATGAATTCAAAAGACTATTTTTTAGATGAACTTTATGAGACGTCGTGATGAGGTCTGCGTGCTGTAACACCCCGTTTTCCCGAGTTAAAAATTTCTTTAAATAAATCAGAGTTAATCACATAACAGAGCATCACATTTCGCATAAATCTCATGTATGAATAAATAACAATTTATCCTTTACTAAAAACGACTAAAACATAGCAGCGGAGTTCATAAAAAGTCTTGGCACACAGGCCTCATCAAACGTCTCAGAAAAATCAACTCAAAGTAGTTTTATGAAATCATAAATGACATGCAAGGAATAGAAAAGCATTTAACAAGTTTCCCATCCCGTTACATATCAGAGCACCTAAGACTCAACCGAGGAAAGTCCTCACACGCCTGCACTTAATCTTGATTACCTGCAAGTTACCCATACGAAGAGCAACATTTTCAAGCAGAAGGGGTGAGATTCACAGAACAATAACATTAAACATATAATTCAATAATTATAGTTAACAATAAATCATCACATAAACACATCACAACACATCATTTAACATCTCAAGCATCATCATCAAGCATCATCATAAACCTCTTAAACAATTGACTCGACAAATGCAACTCGACTATGCAACTCTAACATCTTAGACATCATGCATGTGGTACCAAATTTTGAGCATTAATATACTCCATCGTCGCTTTGAGCAAAAGCTCCATCGTCGCTTTGAGCAAAAGCTCCATCGTCGCTTTTAAATGAATATGCATGGACTCACATCTTATAACTTAAACAAGTCTAACGTCTCAACATCTTAAACGTCTTGGACCGACACATGCAGCTCTTAATAAATGTAAACAGCAACATGACACTAAGCAAATCACAGGATATAAAGATATGATTGCAAACATTATTTTCAAACATCACATGAACTTCACATACATCTCAAGTAATTCACATATGAATCGTAATTCAAAGCAACGTTAAACCCTCACATAACAACTTTATAGATCATCAATTGTATCATAGATATCTTCCATTACTACTCAAGGATCAACTCTCTAAGTTCCACACAAAACAGATCTCTCACCGCAAGGTTATGGCAGTCTGAAACCGCACTACTCGCCATGGCGAGTTGATCTACTCGCCCTCGCGAGCTCAACTAGGGGTTACTCGCCGCTGGCGAGTTGGGGGCGAATTAGAAGCGAGCAATACTGGGTGCTCTCGGCCTTTTTCACATTTTTCATCCAAAAACGTCAGTTTTAAGTTCCCTAGGTCCATTTTGATCCTAAAAACTTAGCTAATCATTCTCATATACTTCAAGACACTCAACACCATCTAAAACACGTCTTAAAACAACATTCTAAAAATCAAGATTCTCTCAGGTCAACTCGCTATGGCGAGTGGGATTGCTTGCCTCGCGAGTGATTAAAGGTTACTCGCTTATGGCGAGCTGGGTTGCTCGCCTCGCGAGCGATGAAGGTCTACTCGCCGCGGCGAGTTCCTTAGCTCGCCTAGGCGAGCGATATACAGACAGCTACGGGTTCATCAAAATTCTCACAAAAAGTCACTAATCTCTCCATGTTAAATCTCAAAACGATCAGAATCATTAACCCTATAGTTATTCTAGGTTCTGCACGCAATTTCTACACCAATTCTACAACTTTACATCATCAGATCACTAATTCTCCACTTTTAACCTAATTCCCAATTCCTCACAAATCATTCCTACTCTTGTTAATTATAATACAAGAATTACAGGTTTAATAGAATTGTAATGCTAGGCTCACCCTTACCTTAATTATGCAGAAATCGCAGCTCTCTTGGTCTCTTCTCTCTTCACGTGCCTTTCTCCTCTTTTCTTTAGAAACGTACGTACTGGCACTTCTAAACCTAATTTTCCCTTTATATACTCCCAACAAATCTTATCTTATTTACTCCATCTCCCACATAACTCTCTAAAATCTCAAAACAAACCCCACATCTCTATATTTATTTTATTTTCAAATCTTATTTTATTAAACAATAAAATAAGTCACCACATCACATAAATCACATAGAAAATCACTTAAATCTTAATCTCAACATCTCTTACTTAGAATATATATAAAAATATATCTAGACTCCTCAAATAATTCAAATAATTAAATAAATAAAATAATCTAAAGTGGGCGTTACAACTCTCCCCAACTTATAATATTTTCGTCCTCGAAAATTTACCTCAAGCAAACAACTCTGGATAAGATTCCAACATCTTACTCTCTAGCTCCCACGTCAAGCTTTCACCAGTCGCTCCGTCCCAAACGACTTTCACAAGAGGTATCTCCTTGCCTCTCAAACGCTTCACTTCACGGCCTTCAATCCTCACTGGTAAGGTCTCAACCGTAAGGTTATCCCTAACTTGCACATTGTCTCTTTGGATCACATGAGATGGATCCAGAACATACTTTCGAAGTTGCGACACATGGAACACATCGTGCAAATTCGAAAGATGAGGTGGTAAACCCACTCGGTACGCCACCGTTTCAACTCTTTCCGATATCTGATACGGACCAATAAACTTCGGAGTCAACTTCTTTGACTTCAACGTACGACCAACACCGGTCATAGGAGTAACTCTCAGAAATACATGATCTCCCTCTTGGAACTCAAGGTCTTTCCTTCACTTGTCATGATAACTCTTTTGTCGACTCTGCGACGCTTTCATCTTCTCTCGGATCATTCTTACCTTCTCGGTAGTCTGTTGAACAATCTCTGGTCCTAAAACCACATTCTCACCTGACTCAAACCAACACAACGGAGTTCTGCATCTCCGACCATACAAAGCCTCAAAAGGTGTCATTCCAATACTAGAATGGTAACTGTTGTTAGACGTGAACTCTATCAACGGAAGATGACTATCCCAAGTCCCTCCTTGCTCAAGTATAGAAACTCTCAACAAATCTTCCAACGACTGGATCGTCTTCTCCGACTGACCATCTATCTACGGATGATAGGCCGAACTCAACCTCAACTGAGAACCTAAAGCCTCTTGCAAACTCTTCCAAAATCTAGAAGTAAACCTTGGATCTCTATCTGATACGATGCTCGAAGGAACACCATGCAGCTTCACTATTTCTCGAATATAAATCTCTGCCAATTGAGCTACAGGAAAGGTGATATTAATCGGAACAAAATGAGCCGACTTTGTCAATCTATCCACAATCACCCAAATAGCGTCATTACCTTTAGGAGTAGTAGGCAAACTCGTCACAAAATCCATGGATATACTATCCCATTTCCATTCTGGCACATCTAGCGGTGTCATCAACCCTGCAGGCTTCTGATGCTCCACCTTTGACTTCTGACAAATCAAGCAAGAATAAACGAACTGCGCCACGTCACGTTTCATTCCAGACCACCAAAACAACTTCTTCATATCATGATACATCTTGGTAGCTCCCGGATGAATACTCAAGCTACTTCTATGACTCTCTTCAAGAATCATCTTCTTCATTTCATCATTGTCAGGAATGCAAATTCTACCTCGGAATCTTAACACTCCTTGATCATCGACTTTAAAGTCGCTGTCTTCAGTCTGATTACTAGAAACCAATAAATCCACAAACTTAACATCTTCTTTTTGTGCCTCTTTAATACTCTTCAAGAAGTCACTATCAATCTTCAGCATCCCCAGCTTTACACTCTGAGGTGTCCTTTCACAGACTAAACTCAAATCTCTAAACTGTTCCAGCAACTCAAATTCTTTCACCATCATAGCAGACATATGTAAAGTCTTCCTACTTAAAGCATCTGCTACCACATTAGCTTAGCCCAGATGATAATTCAAACCAAAGTCGCAATCTTTCAACAATTCAAGCCACCTTCGCTGCCTCATATTCAATTCCTTCTGGTCAAATAAATATTTCAAGCTCTTGTGATCACTGAACACTTCAAATCTCGAACCATACAAGTAATGTCTCCAAATCTTAAGCACAAACACAACTGCAGCCAATTCAAGATCATGAGTAGGATAGTTTCGTTCATGAATCCTCAACTGTCTTGATGCATAAGCAACCACTTTACCATCTTGCATAAGCACACCACCTAAACCCAACTTCGACGCATCACAATACACCACAAAAGGTTCGTTGGACTTCGGCAGAATCAAAACTAGAGCCGTCATCAAACGCTTCTTCAACTCATTAAAACTATTCTCGCAATGAACATCCCACACAAAAGATTTACCTTTACACGTCAACTGCGTTAACGGAAGAGCCAACTTAGAAAATCCTTCTATAAATCTTCGGTAATAATCTGCTAATCCCAAAAAGCATCTAATTTTTGTAACCGACTTAGGAGTCTCCGATTGTGATACCGCTTCAACTTTAGACGGATCCACTGCAATACCATCACCAGAAATAACATGGCCAAGAAAACTCACCTCTTTCAACCAGAATTCACACTTTGATAACTTAGCAAACAACTTCTTCTCTTTCAACACTTGTAAAACAATCTTCAAATGCTCAGCATGTTCCTCTTCAGTCTTAGAGTATACCAAAATATCATCAGTGAAAACCACAACGAAACGATCCAAATAAGCATGAAAGATTCTATTCATGTACTCCATAAATACACCAGGTGCATTAGTAACACCGAAAGGCATCACCGTATACTCATAATGCCCATAACGCGTCCTAAACGTCGTCTTCTGCATATCTTCATCTTTCACTTTAATCTGGTGGTAACCTGATCTCAAATCTATCTTGCTAAACATACATGCACCCACTAACTGATCCATCAAGTCATCAATTCTAGGGAGTGGATACCTGTTCTTTATCGTCACTTTGTTCAACTGTCGATAGTCGATGCATAACCTCATACTACCATCCTTCTTCTTGACTAACAATACCGGCGCTCCCCAAGGTGAAACACTCGGTCTTACAAACTTCTTATCAAGCAAATCCTCCAACTGTTTCTTCAGCTCAGCCAACTCAGAAGCTGACATACGATAAGGTGTCATAGACACAGGCTTCATTCCAGGAACAAGATCAATCGCAAATTCAACTTCCCTTTCCGGAGGCACATCAGGAATTTCATCAGGAAATACTTCTGGAAAATCACATACCACTTGTAGCTTATCGATCACCGCCTGATTCTCAATAGATAAGGACGCCATCAAGGAAAACATCATAATTCCATCGCGTTCCAACTGCTTCAGCTGTTTAGGTGATAAGAATTCTGCTCCACTCTCTTCCTCGGCAGAAGAAAAATGCACCCTCTTGCTAAAACAATTAATAAGAACGTGATTGTGCTCTAGCCAATTCATCCCCAAAATTACATCCATTCCGATCAACGGTAGACACACTAAATCAATCTCAAAATCACGACCAAACATAGACACCAGACATCTCAAACACACAAGGGAAGTAGTCACCGAACCCTTAGCTGGAGTTTCGACAACCATCTCCCCATTCATATTAGACATAACAAGATTCAACTTAGCAGCACAATCAAGAGCAATAAAACAATGCGTAGCACCAGTATCAATAATAGCAACTAAAGGTATATTATCCAAATAACAAGTACCTCTGATCAAACGATCCTCGTTCTCCGTCTGAGTACCAGTCAACGCAAAAACTCTCCCAGTAGACTGAGCCTTCTTAGGCTTCTTGCATTGAGAACCAATGTGACCCTCCTCATTGCAATTAAAGCACACAATATCATCATGTTTGCATTCAGCAGTAGTATGACCTTTCTTGCCGGAACGGAAACACCGTTTAACCTCTGCAGGACAAGCATTACTCTTATGGCCCTTCGCACCACAAGTATAGCAGACAATCTCAATAGGAGCATCTTTCTTAATAGGTCTCCTCTCATCATTAACTCTTTGTTTACCCTTATCCACAGGGGCACTGTAAGGCTTAGGACGACTCTGTTGACCTTTACCTTTCCTCTCATTAACAACCTTGTAATGAGCCTTAGTATCCTCTTTGTAAATCCTGCAACTACTCACCAGCTCGGAAAAATTTCTGATCTTCTAGTAACCAATTGCTCTCTTAATATCAGCACTTAAACCATTCTCAAACTTGATACACTTCGAAAATTCAGCAGTCTCAGGAGTATAGTGTGGATAAAACTTAGCCAACTCCACAAACTTCGCAGCATATTGAGTCACCGACATGTTCCCTTGCTTCAGCTCTAGGAACTCAATCTCTTTCTTTCCACGAACATCTTCTGGAAAGTATCTATTAAGGAATTCCCTCTTAAACACTGCCTAAGTAACCTCAGCACCATCTTGCTCTTGAATAGGAAGGAGACCAATCCACCAGTCATCAGCTTCCTCAGCTAACATGTGCGTACCAAAACGCACCTTCTGCACCTCCGTGCACTGCATAACTCTAAACACTCTCTCGATCTCCTTGAGCCACGTCTGAGCTCCATCAGGATCATATCTCCCTTTGAAGGTAGGAGGATGATTTCTCAAGAAGGTCTCTAGCATACGGACCTCAACATTCGCACCAACATTCGCATTAGGCTGTTGTCTTACAGCTTGAGCAACAGCTTCCAAAGCAGCAGCAATCACAGCGTCATTTCTTCCAGCCATCTTAGTTCTCTACACAACACAAAACAATCAGTATGACATATAACAATACATCAACTGATACTCGACACAACAAGACTCTTCTACTTGGCCGGACGGACCGACCTGCTCTGATACCAATTGTAACACCCCGTTTTCCCGACTTAAAAATTTCTTTAAATAAATCAGAGTTAATCACATAACGGAGCATCACATTTCGCATAAATCTCATGTATGAATAAATAACAATTTATCCTTTACTAAAAACGTCTAAAACATAGCAGCGGAAGTCATAAAAAGTCTTGGCACACAGGCCTCATCAAACGTCTCAGAAAAATCAACTCAAAGTAGTTTTATGAAATCATAAATGACATGCAAGGAATAGAAAAGCATTTAACAAGTTTCCCATCCCGTTACATATCAGAGCACCTAAGACTCAACCGAGGAAAGTCCTCACACGCCTGCACTTAATCTTGATTACCTGCAAGTTACCCATACGAAGAGCAACATTTTCAAGCAGAAGGGGTGAGATTCACAGAACAATAACATTAAACATATAATTCAATAATTATAGTTAACAATAAATCATCACATAAACACATCACAACACATCATTTAACATCTCAAGCATCATCATCAAGCATCATCATAAACCTCTTAAACAATTGACTCGACAAATGCAACTCGACTATGCAACTCTAACATCTTAGACATCATGCATGTGGTACCAAATTTTGAGCATTAATATACTCCATCGTCGCTTTGAGAAAAAGCTCCATCGTCGCTTTGAGCAAAATCTCCATCGTCGCTTTTAAATGAATATGCATGGACTCACATCTTATAACTTAAACAAGTCTAACGTCTCAACATCTTAAACGTCTTGGACCGACACATGCAGCTCTTAATAAATGTAAACAACAACATGGCAGTAAGCAAATCACAGGATATAAAGATATCATTGCAAACATTATTTTCAAACATCACATGAACTTCACATACATCTCAAGTAATTCACATATGAATCGTAATTCAAAGCAACGTTAAACCCTCACATAGCATCTTTATATATCATCAATTGTATCATAGATATCTTCCATTACTACTCAAGGATCAACTCTCTAAGTTCTACGTAAAACAGATCCCTCACCGCAAGGTTATGGCAGTCTGAAACCGCACTACTCGCCGTGGCGAGCTGATCTACTCGCCCTCGCGAGCTCAACTAGGGGTTACTCGCCTCTGGCGAGTTGGGGGCGAATTAGAAGCGAGCAATACTGGGTGCTCTCAACCTTTTTCACATTTTTCATCCAAAAACGTCAGTTTTAAGTTCCCTAGGTCCATTTTGATCCTAAAACTTACCTAATCATTCTCATATACTTCAAGACACTCAACACCATCTAAAACACGTCTTAAAACAACATTCTAAAAATCAAGATTCTCTCAGGTCAACTAGCTATGGTGAGTGGGATTGCTCGCCTCGCGAGTGATCAAAGGTTACTCGCTTATGGCGAGCTGGGTTGCTCGCCTCGCGAGCGATGAAGGTCTACTCGCCGCGGCGAGTTGCTTAGCTCGCCTAGGCGAGCGATGAACAGACAGCTACGGGTTCATCAAAATTCTCACAAAAAGTCACTAATCTCTCCATGTTAAATCTCAAAACGGTCAGAATCATTAACCCTATAGTTATTCTAGGTTCTGCACGCAGTTTCTACACCAATTCTACAACTTTACATCATCAGATCACTAATTCTCCACTTTTAACCTAATTCCCAATTCCTCACAAATCATTCCTACTCTTGTTAATTATAATACAAGAATTACAGGTTTAATAGAATTGTAATGCTAGGCTCACCCTTACCTTAATTATGCAGAAATCGCAGCTCTCTTGGTCTCTTCTCTCTTCACGTGCCTTTCTCCTCTTTTCTTTAGAAACATACGTACTGGCACTTCTAAACCTAATTTTCCCTTTATATACTCCCAACAAATCTTATCTTATTTACTCCATCTCCCACATAAGTCTCTAAAATCTCAAAACCAACCCCACATCTCTATATTTATTTTATTTTCAAATCTTATTTTATTAAACAATAAAATAAGTCACCACATCACATAAATCACATAGAAAATCACTTAAATCTTAATCTCAACATCTCTTAGAATATATATAAAAATATATCTAGACTCCTCAAATAATTCAAATAATTAAATAAATAAAATAGTCTAAAGTGGGCGTTACACGTGCCAAGACTTTTTATGATTCCGCTGCTATGTTTAAGGAGTTTTTAATAAAGAATAAATTGTTATTTATTCATACATGAGATTTATGTGAAATGTGACGCTCCGTTATGTGATTAACTCTGATTTGTTTTAAAGAAATTTTTAAGTCGGGAAAACGGGGTGTTACAATTGGTATCAGAGCAGGTCGGTCCGTCCGGCCAAGTAGATGAGAAGTGTAGTGTCGTGTGTCAGTTGATATGTTATTATGTATCATGCTGATTGTTGTTTGTTGTGTAGAGAACTTAGAATGGCTGGAAGAAACGATGCTGCTATTGATGTTGCTTTGGAAGCTGTTGCTCAAGCTGTAGGATAACAGCCGAATGCGAATGCTGGTGCGAATGCTGAGGTCCGTATGTTAGAGACCTTCTTAAGAAATCATCCTCCTACCTTCAAAGGAAGATATGATCCTGATGGAGCTCAGACGTGGCTCAAGGAGATCGAGAGAGTGTTCAGAGTTATGTAGTGCACGGAGGTGCAGAAGGTGCGTTTTGGTACGTACATGTTAGCTGAGGAAGCTGATGATTGGTGGGTTAGTCTTCTACCTATTCTGGAGCAGGATGGTGCTGAGGTTACTTGGGCTATGTTCAAGAGATAGTTCCTTGATAGATACTTTCTGGAAGATGTTCGCGGGAAGAAGGAGATTGAGTTCCTTGAGCTAAAGCAAGGGAACATGTCGGTGACTAAATATGCCGCGAAGTTTGTGGAGTTGGCTAAGTTCTATCCACATTATACACTTGAGACTGCTGAATTTTCTAAATGTATCAAATTCGAGAATGGGTTACGTGCTGATATCAAGAGGGCATTTGGTTACCAGAAGATCATAAATTTTTCCGAGCTGGTGAGCAGTTGCAGGATTTACGAAGAGGATACAAAAGCTCATTACAAGGTTGTTAATGAGAGGAAAGGTAAAGGTCAGCAGAGTCGTCCTAAGCCTTACAGTGCCCCTGCTGATAAGGGCAAACAAAGAGTTAATGATGAGAGGAGACCTATTAAGAAAAATGCTCCTGCTGAGATTGTCTGCTATACTTGTGGTGTGAACGGCCATAAGAGTAATGCCTGTTCTGGAGAGGTGAAACGGTGTTTTTCGTTGCGGCAAGAAAGGGATTACTACTGCTGAGTGCAAACATGATGACAATGTGTGTTTTAACTGCGAGGAGGAGGGCCACATTGGTTCACAATGCAAGAAGCCTAAGAAGGCTCAAACTACTAGGAGAGTTTTTGCCTTGACTGGTACCCAGACAGAGAATGAGGATCGTTTGATCAGAGGTACTTGTTATTTTGATAATATAACTTTAGTTGCTATTATTGATACTGGTGCTACGCATTGTTTTATTGCTCTTGATTGTGCTGCTAAGTTGAATCTTGCTGTATCTGATATGAATGGGGAGATGGTTGTCGAAACTCCAGCTAAGGGTTCGGTGACTACTTCTCTTGTGTGTTTAAGATGTCCTGTGTCTATGTTTGGTCGTGACTTTGAAATTGATTTAGTTTGTTTACCGTTGATTGGAATGGATGTAATCCTGGGGATGAATTGGTTAGAATACAATCATGTTCTTATTAATTGTTTTAGCAAGACGGTGCATTTTTCTTCTGCCGAAGAAGAGAGTGGAGTAAAGTTCTTATCTACTAAACAGCTGAAGCAGTTAGAACGCGGTGG
Source organism: Medicago lupulina (assembly GCA_958299785.1). Classification (NCBI taxonomy): domain Eukaryota; kingdom Viridiplantae; phylum Streptophyta; class Magnoliopsida; order Fabales; family Fabaceae; genus Medicago; species Medicago lupulina. The sequence goes on from OY283143.1 coordinate 36,140,608, forward strand.
AATTATGATGTTTTCCTTGATGCCATCTTTATCTATTGAGAATCAGGCGGTGATTGATAAGCTACAAGTGGTATGCGATTTTCCAGAAGTTTTTCCTGATGAAATTCCTGATGTGCCTCCAGAAAGAGAAGTTGAATTTTCGATTGACCTTGTTCCTGGAACGAAGCCTGTGTCTATGACACCTTATCGTATGTCAGCTTCTGAGTTGGCGGAGCTGAAGAAACAATTAGAGGATTTGCTTGAGAAGAAGTTTGTTAGACCAAGTGTTTCACCTTGGGGAGCGCCAGTATTGTTGGTCAAGAAGAAAGATGGCAGTATGAGATTGTGCATTGACTATCGACAGTTGAATAAAGTGACGATAAATAATAGGTATCCACTTCCGAGAATTGACGACTTGATGGATCAATTAGTGGGTGCACGTGTGTTTAGCAAGATTGATTTGAGATCAGGTTATCACCAGATTAAAGTGAAAGATGAAGATATGCAGAAGACGGCGTTTAGGACGCGTTATGGGCATTATGAGTATACGGTGATGCCTTTCGGTGTTACTAATGCACCTGATGTATTTATGGAGTACATGAATAGGATCTTTCATGCTTATTTGGATCATTTTGTTGTGGTGTTTATTGATGATATTTTGATATACTCTAAGACTGAAGAAGAACATGCTGAGCATTTGAAGATTGTCTTGCAAGTGCTGAAAGAGAAGAAGCTATTTGCTAAGTTATCAAAGTGTGAATTCTGGTTGAAAGAGGTGAGTTTTCTTGGCCATGTTATTTCTGGTAATGGTGTTGCAGTGGATCCGTCTAAAGTTGAAGCGGTATCACAATGGGAGACTCCTAAGTCGGTTACGGAGATTAGAAGCTTTTTGGGCTTAGCTGGTTATTACCGAAGATTCATAGAAGGATTTTCTAAGTTGGCTCTTCCGTTAACGCGGTTGACGTGTAAGGGTAAATCTTTTGTGTGGAATGTTCATTGTGAGAACAGTTTTAATGAGTTGAAGAAGGCTCCAGTTTTGATTTTGCCGAAATCCGACGAACCTTTTGTGTTGTATTGTGATGCGTCCAAGTTGGGCTTATGTGGTGTGCTTATACAAAAGGGTAAAGTGGTTGCCTATGCATCAAGACAGTTGAGAATTCATATTCGAAATTATCCTACTCATGATCTTGAATTAGCTGCAGTTGTATTTTTGCTTAAGATTTGGATATATTACTTTTATGGTTCGAGATTTGAAGTGTTCAGTGATCACAAGAGCTTGAAGTATTTGTTTGATTAGAAGGAATTGAATATGAGACAACGAAGGTGGCTTGAATTGTTGAAAGACTACGACTTTGGTTTGAATTATCATCCGGGTAAGGCTAATGATGTTGCAGATGCATTAAGTATAAAGACCTTGCACATGTCTGCTATGATGGTGAAGGGGTTTGAATTACTGGAACAGTTTAGAGATTTGAGTTTAGTTTGTGAAAGGACACCTCATAGTGTAAAGCTGAGAATGTTGAAAATTGATAGTGATTTCTTGAAAAGCATTAAAGAAGCGCAGAAACAAGATGTTAAGTTTGTGGATTTACTGGTTGCTAATAATCAGGCTGAAGACAGTGACTTTAAGGTTGATGATCAAGGAGTGTTGAGATTCTGGGGTAGGATTTGCATTCTTGACAATGATGAGATGAAGAAGATGGTTCTTGAGGAGAGTCATAGAAGTAGCTTGAGTATTCATCCGGGAGCTACCAAGATGTATCATGATTTGAAGAAGTTGTTTTGGTGGTCTGGATTGAAACGGGAAGTGGCACAGTTTGTGTATTCTTGTTTGATTTGTCAGAAGTCGAAGGTAGAGCATCAGAAACCTGCAGGATTGATGACACGTTTAGATGTGCCAGAGTGGAAATGAGATAGTATATCCATGGATTTTGTGACGAGCTTTCCGAATACTCCTAAAGGGAATGACGCCATTTGGGTGGTTGTTGATAGATTGACGAAGTCGGCTCATTTTATTCCGGTTAATATCACCTTTCCTGTACCTCAGTTGGTAGAGATTTATATTCGAGATATAGTGAAGCTTCATGGTGTTCCTTCGAGCATCATATCAGATAGAGATCCAAGGTTTACTTCTAGATTTTGGAAGAGTTTGCAAGAGGCTTTAGGTTCTAAGTTGAGGTTGAGTTCGGCTTATCATCCGCAGACAGATGGTCAGTCAGAGAGAACGATTCAGTCGTTGGAAGACTTGTTCAAAGTGTGTGTACTTGAGCAAGGAGGAACCTGGGATAGTCATCTTCCGTTGATAGAGTTCACGTACAATAACAGTTATCATTCGAGTATTGGAATGGCACGTTTTGAGGCTTTGTATGGCCAGAGATGCAGAACTCCGTTGTGTTGGTTTTAGTCAGGTGAGAATGTGGTTTTAGGACCAGAGATTGTTCAACAGACTACTGAGAAGGTAAAGATGATCCAAGAGAAGATGAAAGCGTCGCAGAGTCGACAAAGGAGTTACCTTGATAAGCGAAGGAAAGACCTTGAGTTTCAGGAGGGAGATCATGCGTTCTTAAGAGTTACTCCTATGACCGGTGTTGGTCGTGCATTGAAGTCAAAGAAGTTGACTCCGAAGTTTATTGGTCCGTATCAGATAACGGAAAGAGTTGGAACGGTGTGTTTCAGGTGTCGCAACTTCGGAAGTATGTACCGGACCCATCTCATGTGATCCAGAAAGATGATGTGCAAGTTAGAGATAACCTTACGGTTTAGACCTTACCAGTGAGGATTGAGGGTCGTGAAGTGAAGCGTTTGAGGGGCAAGGAGATACCTCTTGTGAAAGTCGTTTGGGACGGAGTGACTGGTGAAAGCTTGACGTGGGAGCTAGAGAGTAAGATGCTGGAGTCTTATCCAGAGTTGTTTGCTGAAGGTAAATTTTCGAGGACGAAAATCTTATAAGTTGGGGAGAGTTGTAAAGCTATGGAACTGGTGTGGAAATTGCGTGCAGAACATAGAATGATCATAGGGTTAATGTTCCTGATCGTTTTGAGGTTTAACATGGAGAGATTAGTGACTTTTTGTGAGAATTTTGCAAAACCCGTAGCCTGTCTGTTCATCGCTCGCCTAAGCGAGCTAAGCAACTCGCCGCAGCGAGTAGACCTTCATCGCTCGCGAGGCGAGTAACCCAACTCGCCATAGCGAGTAGCCCTTGATCACTCGCAAGGCGAGCAATCCCACTCGCCATAGCGAGTTGACCTGTGAGAATCTTGATTTTTAGGATGTTGTTTTTGAAGGTGGGAAAAACACAAGAAGGGGGGGGGGTTGAATTGTGTTTTCAAAAACGTTTCTTTCTTACGAAAAATAACAATGTTCTCAGGATACAGATTCTGATAGAGTTTAGACTCTGATCAGAGTTCAGAGTCTTAGCAACGGAATGTAGAACAAATGCAAGAAAGAAAGAAGACACAGGCAATTTTATACAGGTTCCTTCCACAATCCGGAAGTAGTCCTGTCCCCCTTGCACTTCCAAGGAGAGTTCCACTAAAATGTAATATCAAATTACAAGTTGATCAAACACACAAGTATGAGACTTCCTTTGCTCAATCACACAAGAAAGAGACTTCAAATGCTCAAGCACACAAGCAAGAGACTTCAAAACAATTACAGAGAATTGAAAAGAGTTTTGAATACTTGATATACAATCAGAGGTATTCACAAAACAAAACGAAACAGAACAGACTCTGTTTTTCTTAGATACTTAGAAATTCTAAAATGTAAGCTTTTGTAAGAATTATCTAAGTTGTTGATGAGCAGTGTTTGCGACTTGGAATATGAGAGAAGAACTTAATTCGCGTGTATATATTTTCAGTAGTCAGTTCTTCAAGTCTTCATCTCTATTTATAGAGAATTTGAGAGACGTTGGGAACTGCCAGCTCATCACTTTTTCTTTACCGAAGCTGATTTGACACCATTGATCCTTTGCTTGATTTGAGGCTTGTACAATGAAATCAAATTCAAATCCATTCCAGCAAATATGGAAAAGTTTCTGCTTTAGTTACTGTTATTCTTGTCGTGTATAGAAGACACTGTGCAGAGTTGGTGGTTGCAGGAACAGGCGTAGGCATAGTGGTTGTACTTTTCGTATGTTATGCTTTGTCAACGCTTTTCAGTGTCTGAAGAATCTTTGCTTCTGATGAATCTGCTTCTGGAGACCATTTGCTTCTGATGAGTCTGCCTCTGAAGAACTTGCTTCTGATGACGTCATCTTCAGAAGCTCTTTCTTCAAACGCATTCTGACTCTAATTTTCCAGGAGCGCTTTCATTCAGATGTTCTTCAAGCTTCAGTCTAAATTTCCTTTGCTCTTTAATTCATTCAATTAGAACCTCTTGTAAATAAACCTTTGATAATGGTCCTGTACACTTGAATAAATATTTAGCATATTCAATTGATAATTTTTAATACCTTGTTATCATCAAAACTTAAGTGGTATAATTGTGAAACACCCTTTGTTCCAACAATCTCCCCCTTTTTGATGATGACAAACATAAGTATTTAAAAAGATCAATTGTTGTTAACTTAATTAACAAGTTGACTCTTAAAGGTTCTGAGTTTTGTAAGCTCAGACTCCCCCTGAGTCTGATATTCTTTAAGGTGAGGTTTGTAAGCTCCCCCTAAGTCCTATCCAAGTTAATTAAGTTCATTTTTAAGCTTAATAATATTGTCAGTGAGGATTGACTTAATGGCCTTCATGTTGAAGAGGGATGTGCCATTGATCATCCTTCTAGTAGTGATACCCAACACTCTGTCTGACACCAAATTAAATGTCTCCAGAGTCCTCAGTACACCTCCTTGGTAGAAGATTTCAGAGAGAAGTCTTCCACAAGGGACTTGTCTTCTTTTTCCTTTATAAGCCTCCTTGATAGCCCAGCATAAATGATGCATGATATATCATGGAAGATTTATTTGCTGACATCCAGCCAAGAAATACAGCGCTAGTTTATGATCTGTATTTGGTTGGTCAGCACCTCCTCCCTTCTGGAAGAAGCATTCATTCATGATTTTCAGAAGCACCCTGTGCTCAATATCCATTTCAACCAGCCTGGTTGCAGGATTTCCCTTCAGCAGCAGTTTTGTAAAGCTGCCCAACATGGCATCTTTACTGCTGACGTTCCATTGGAACCTTCCTTCCAGAGGCATCCTGCATGCCTGAGCAATCACCCCTTCTGTGATAGATACAGGGATACCCATCACAGCAGACTTGATTTCAAGGCCGTGAAAAGGTTCAAAACCCATTTCCTTTCTTGTTTTTCCTCTCAAAGAAGGGTTTCTTGACACAACTTCCCTTTCTTGTGCCTTTGCTGAATCAACATCAAAAACCTCAGCTCTAATCCAGAATTCTTTTACCAGATTCACGTAAGTTGGACCGTTTAGCATCCGAAAGTGCCCAGCCATCTTCTGAGCAGAGATTAAAGCCTCCATATCAACTTTGTTTCTTTTCAGAGAGGAGAAATCCACCGGCGATTCGATTTGAACAACCAACGAATCGATTGGAATGGGTACAGTTACTGGTTTGATAGAGTAGTTTGATTGCGAGTTTGAACCGCTTGTAGACGACGCCATTAGAGAAGATGAAGTTTGGGGGTTTAGGGTTTCTAAGTTGAGAGAAGAGAGAAAGATGATTTTCTATGAAACCGCTTAAGACTTGAAAGTGTAGGAAAGTGAGTGAGTAGTGTGTGTTTGGTATTTATAGTGATTTGAAAAACAACTCTTCACATTTCAGAAGTAATAGCCAAACATGCGTATTAATGACTTGAGGGGCGCAAAAAAAAATTTAAAAGAGAAAAACCATCATTGCCCTTAAAAAGCGTTGTTTCCCAATGCAGATAGACGTGTCAGAAGCCTACAAAAAATAACTTTAACCTTTCCACTTCCCAGTACTTTCAGAGTCAAAAAGAAGATTCCTCTCCAGAGTCTGATAATTTTCTCAGAGGCTGAGTCTTTTCAGATTCTCCAAGGAGAGTCTGAAACTTCTTAAGCGTCTGATAATTTTCAGAGTCTGATTTTTCACCCAGAGTCAAGCATTACTCAGAGACAAAATGCATGTTCAAATTTTTCTTTATAAAATCGAATCTTTCAACAATTAAGGGTTTTGTAAAGATATCAGCCCATTGATGATCAGTATCAATGAATTGAATATCTAATATCCCCTTTTGAACATAGTCTCTGATAAAATGATGTTTGATTTCAATGTGTTTGGCTCTTGAATGAAGAATAGGATTTTTAGACAAACAAATAGCAGCTGTATTGTCACAATAAATTGGGATACAGTTTTCAGTTATTTGGTAGTCTTCTAACTGATGTTTCATCCAAAGCAGTTGTGTGCAACAACTAGCAGCTGAGATGTATTCTGCTTCTGCTGTTGACAAAGCAATAGTTGCTTGTCTCTTACTGGCCCAGGATATCAGATTCTCACCAAGAAACTGACAGTTTCCACTGGTTGATTTTCTTTCAATCCTGTCACCAGCATAGTCAGCATCACAGAATCCAACCAGCTTATAATCTGAGGATTTCTTATAGAGAAGTCCAAGATTAGTTGTTCCTCTCAGATATCTAAAGATTCTTTTAACCGCAGTTAAATGTGATTCTCTAGGATCTGATTGAAATCTTGCACACAAGCAAACAGTGAACAAAATATCAGGTCTAGATGCAGTGAGATACAACAGAGAACCAATCATACCTCGATACAGCTTTTGATCAACTTTGGCTCCTTGATCTTCTTTGTTCAGAGTGCAGGTAGGATGCATTGGAGTGTTCATTTCCTTGCAGTCTTCAAGTTTAAACTTTTTCAGAAGCTCTTTGGTATACTTGGACTGATGAACATACACTCCTTCTTTGCATTGATTGATCTGAATTCCTAGAAAGAACTTCAGTTCTCCCATCATGCTCATTTCAAATTCCTCCTGCATCATCTTAGAAAATTCCTTGCAAAGAGATCTATTAGTTGAACCAAAAATAATATCATCAACATAAATTTGTACAATCAGAATGTCTTTCTCAAGTGTCTTCTTGAAGAGTGTTGTGTCAACCTGTCCTCTTTTAAAATCATTTTTAAGTAGGAAATTACTCAGTCTGTCATACCAAGCTCTGGGAGCTTGTTTCAGACCATACAGAGATTTCTTTAGCTTATAAACGTGGTCAGGATGTTTTAAGTCCTCAAAACCAGGTGGTTGTTTTACAAACACTTCTTCAGATATGACTCCATTGAGAAATGCACTTTTAACGTCCATTTGATACAAGGTTATGTTGTGATTTACTGCGTAGGAAAGAAGTAACCTGATTGCTTCCAATCTTGCAACTGGAGCAAAAGTTTCAGTGTAATCAATGCCTTCTTGTTGACTGTATCCTTGAGCAACAAGTCTGGCTTTGTTTCTGATTACTCCTCCTTGTTCATCCAGCTTGTTCCTAAACACCCATTTAGTTCAATAATGTTCTTGTGTTCAGGCTTAGATACAAGATCCCATACGTCGTTCCTTTTAAATTGATTAAGCTCATCTTGCATTGCTAAGATCCATCCATCATCAGTTAGTGCTTCATCAACAATTGTAGGTTCTATCATGGATACCAGACCCAAGGTGTAACGCCCACTTTCGTTTTATTATTTATTTAAATCAAGTTTAGGTGATTATATTATATTTATATAATATATATATGTTTGATATGTTTTGACATGTTTTGATATATTTTGGATGATTTTGTGATAAGTTATAATTTTAAGGATAAGATTAAGGGACTTATTTTATTGTTAAATAAAATAAGATTTGAAAATAAAATAAAATATTTAGTTGTGGGTTAGTTTTGGATTTTAGAGAGTTATGTGGGAGAAAGAGTAAATAAGATAAGATTTGTTGGGAGTATAAATAAGGTAACTAGGGTTAGGAAGTCAGTAACGCTTTCAGACTTTGGAAAAAGAAAGAAAACGCACGCATGAAGAGAAAGAAGGAAGGGTGTGTTGCGATTTGCTTCTATCCAGGTAAGGGTGAGACTCATGATTAAATAATGTTAATTAGCATAGTTTTGATGATCAATTAACAAGGAATAGGATTGAATTAAGAGAAGGAGGAAACTAGGTCAAAAACCTTAGAAATTGATGAATTAACGGTTGGAATAGGTTTAATTGATGTAGAAAGTGTTCCTAGACCTTAGATTATGTTTAGGATGAATTCTGGAATCAGTAAGAGGCTTAGAACCATGTGAATCGTAGGATTTTTGAGAAAATAGCAAGTCTGGCCGCGGTGAGATTCATCGCTCGCCACGGCGAGCAGTGATCCTCGCCTCGCGAGTGATGAGCTTCATCGCTCGCCACGGCGAGTGGTTTCCCCGCCTCGCGAGTTGCTTCTGGCAGCTCGCCATAGCGAGCGCTTTTCCCCGCCTCGCGAGTTGCTTCTGGCAGCTCGCCATAGCGAGCGTTTTTCCCCGCCTCGCGAACACTACCAGTTTGGGAGTTGTGAGGGTTAGTGTGATCTGTTCCGTGTGATTGATTTGGAGATGATCCCTGAGTGTTATTTAGGCCTAGTGGTAATGTTGAGAGTCCTGTGCAGAGCTGTTCTAAGTATGGATTGTTGGGTGAGCAAGAATTTAAGTATTAAACCTTATGCTAAAATGTTAAAGCCTATGTTGCTTGATTAGTAATTGTTGTGATGATATCATTCTGCTTTGATGTCTATATTATACTGCTGATGTTATTAAACTGAACCGTTATGATATGTGTATATATTATATATGCGATGATAAGTTGTTGTTTAGCTCCAATTTCTTGGATGCATGTTGATAAGATGATTAAGGATAAATGTTGTTTTGAATTGAGTCCATGCATAGCATACATTGAGCTTAGTCCTCACCATGATAGGAGCTTTGTCCTCCGCACGTTTATTAGGAGCTTTGTCCTCCGCACGTTTTAAAGTATATTAATACTTATGATGAAGTTTGGTACCACATGCATATAAGGAGTCTAAGAGCATTGTCGCATGGTCATATTTATGATGTCATGTTGTTGATAAAGATTGAATATATGATTACGTGAAGTTGATTATGTGTTTACGTGCTAATTGTTATGTAATTATGCAAGAATGCTATTGATGTTTTGATGTTAATTGTTATTCTAAATTATGTTGATTAATATTATTTTGTTATGAAATCTCACCCCTTCTGCTGGAATTGCCGCCTTGTGGGCAAGTGCAGGTGATCGTGCGTAGTTGCTGTTGCTTCGTGAGTGGCCTTATCTCACTGTGTCATCTAGGTCGCTCTGATACGTAACGGGATGGGGTTGTATTATATGCATGCTTCATTCTTTTACGTGAATCTTTATGATATTTTGCAAATAATGGAACTAACTCTTTTGAGATATTTTTATGGGGCCTGCGTGCCAAACGTTTATGATTTATAAGTATTTTTCCGCTGCAATATTTGAAGTTATTTAGTTAATTCATTAATTAACTGTTTTTCGGATTATGTTATATGTGATATCCCGTTGTTATGTTTGCGTACTCTGATAAATGTTTTGAGAAATTTTTATGTTGGGAAAACGGGGTGTTACAATTGGTATCAGAGCAAGTCGGTCTGTCCGGCCAATTAGAGAGTCCTGTTGAGTCTTAGTAATATTTGTATTACTAATCTTATGTTGCTGCCACTGCTTGTTGTAGAATATCAGATTGTTTTCATGAATCATGGTTCTTGCCATTTCTTGAAGAGTCCTATTCTTTCTCTCTACAACTCCATTTTGCTATTGAGTTCTAGGAGAAGAGAATTCATGGACAATTCCAAATTTTTCACAGAATATTTCAAATGGCTCATTTTCAAATTCTCCCCCATGATCACTTCTGACTTTTAGAATTTTAAGTTCTTTTTCAGATTGGACTTGAATACAGAATTTTGTGAACACATCATATGAATCATTTTAGATTTGAGAAACTTAACCCAACTCCATCTACTGTAATCATCAACGATCACCAATCCATATTTACTTCCATATATGGATGCAGTACTGACTGGTCCAAGTAAATCAATATGGAGTAGTTCTAGGGGTCTGGAGGTAGAAACAATGTCTTTAGATTTGAAAGAAGTTTTAACAATTTTTCCCTTCTGACATGCACCACATAGTGCATCTGACTGATAATCAATGTCTGGTAGGCCTTTGACAAGTTGTAACTTGCTAAGCTTAGAGATTAATCTCCAGTTAGCATGTCCCAACCTTCTGTGCCACAACCATTTCTTATCACTCACTGACAGGAGGCAAAATACCTTCTGATCAGTCAGTTCTGAAAAATTGATCTTATAGACGTTGTTCTTTCTCTTTCCCTCAAACACTACAGATTGGTCATCAGTGTTGATTACTGTGCAGTTGTTCTTATTAAACAAGACGTCATAACCATTATCACAAAATTGACTTATGCTAAGTGGGTTATGCCTTAGTCCATCTACAAACCACACATTATTGATTGAGACTGAGGAATTACCAATTGTTCTAGTACCAATGATTTTGCCAGTTTGGTTTCCTCCAAATCCCACAGTTCCTCCCTCTTTCATGGTCAGGGTTAGGAACATAGACTTTTCTCCCGTCATATGTCACGAGCAGCCACTGTCCAGATACCAGGACTTCTGCTTTGTATTTCCTTTTAGACATATCTGCAACATCAACAATTTGTATCTTAGGTACCCATACTTTCATGGGTCCTCTTGGGTTAGTCCTAGAAGTTCTGAATCCTTTTTGTGTACTCTGTCTGAATTTTTCTTTATCAGTCTTCTTCCAGACTTTGGGTTCAGAACCTTTAGTCATAGAATATGACTTAGTAAAAATAGCCTCCTTTCTCTGAAATCTAGGCTTTTGAGTTTCAGACTCTGTTTTCTTTAGAACCTGTTTGATGGGTTCTGATCTTTTCAGAATCTGTAACGTTGGAGCTTTTGATTTAGAGTCATTCGTGACTTTTGTCTTATGATTCTTAGGTTTTGACTTAGTCAACTCCTCTGAATTTGAAGACTTAGATTCTGAATGAGAAGCTTTTTCAGACTCAGACACAAAATGAGTTTTCAGACCTTCTTTGATGTTATCAGAACAAGATTTCAGAATTACTTCACTAGAGTTTCCTCCTGTGAAACCAATTCCCTTTTTGTTGTTCTGATTTATGCTATAAATCATGGATGCAACTTTGGTTCTATCAATTCCTGTGTTAATAAACTCTTGAAGAGCAACATCCTGCTCAGTCAAGGTTTTATTATCACCCTTCTTAGTCATTGTTTTCAAATCATTATTTTCTCGTTTTAAAGCATCCATTTCCGTCTTAATTGATTCATGGAGTTTTAGCAGCTTAATGTATCGTTGCTTAACTCTCCTCAACTCAGTGGATTGGTTTTCATAATGACAAAGAAGTTCTTTGAGAGAATCAATTAGTTCAGATCTAGTGAGTTTATAGTATACCTCAGTTTCAATTTCAGAGTCTGTACTTGACTCAGCATCAGATGATTCTGAAGGGGAGAAAAACACAAGAAGGGGGGGGGGGGTGGGGGGGTTGAATTGTGTTTTTAAATAAAAATCGTTTTCTCTTTTCAAAACTCAGAACCAGAATGATCAGACGCTAGTTAGACAGCTTCTGAAGATACTGTTCAGGAGCGTATGCAGCGGAAAATGACTTCAAATCCTTTTGAAATGACCGTTGCTTTAATCCACTAATCTTCTGCCAATGCTCTATAATTTTTGCTCCAAAATACAACACTTGAATCTTGAAATCTTGAGATAAACCGCTTCTGGTGAAATACTGTTGCTTCTGAAGAATCAGCTTCTGAGGACCTTCAGCTTCTGATGACGTCATACTCTTCAGGAGCTCTTGTCTTCAGGAGCGCTAGTCTTCAGGAGTGCCAGTCTTCAGGAGTGCCACTCTTCAGGAGCGCTAGTCTTCAGGAGCGCTTTAAGCTTCAAATAGATACTTCCTTTGCTCTTTATTTGTTCGTTTAGATCCTTGTTAAAACATATCACTTTGTTTACAGTCCTGTACACTTGAACAAATGTTAGCAATACCAATTGTCAATTTTTAATACTTTGTTATCATCAAAACTCTTTAAGGTTTACTGTTAAACACATTTTGTTCCAACAATCTCCCCCTTTTTGATGATGACTGATAGACGTTTTGGCAAGTGCACCAAATACTATCGAAGTAGTAAAATATCGATCCCACGAGGATTGTTTTTAATAGCAATAAGTTAATTTCGTTATGCAATAGGATGTTTAAAGGTTATTATAGTTTTGCCACTAGGCGGTAGATTTGTTTGTTTTAATAACAAAAACAACAAAATGATAAAGTTTGTTTAGAAAATATGGAGAGAGATGAGATCGGATCGTCGAATCCTCTACGTCTCCCCTAATTGGTTACTGTACTCTATTCTTATTAATGGTTCTTTAAGTCCCACGATAGTTAACAAAATAGCCCTAATCAATCCCTTGAGTTAGGACCCTCTTCTTAAACTACAACCCCTAATTCCTTAGGTGGTCTAATAATTCTTGAAGGTTTAAACACGTTAACCTAATATCACTAATAAACGATTATCCATTCCTAGACTAACCATGTTTATTAGAACAATTCAATTAAGTCTAAGTTGAAAGCTAGGGTCAGTAGTCATTCATTCTCACGAAAACATATTTATATTTGATCAGGATATAAAAAGCATTAAGAACAATTGAATTGAATAAAGACTTAAATAATCATTAATATGGAATAGAGTTTTATCACAGCAACATAAGATCAATTAGGGTTTACACAGAATCATCTCGGATCCAATCTCTAAGAGATTTAGCTACTCATAACAATGTTTACAAATAGCATAATCAATTGAATCAATAATACATACATGTAACTGGTAAAAGGATGAAGAAATCGTCCTCCTTGCAGTAGCCTTGATGTCAAAATCGCACTTTCCTCTCCAAGATTCGTAACCCTCGTTTTCGGAAAAGACTTCAGCTTAAATAGGCCCAGAAATTCGCCCAAAACGTGTCACGTTTTAAGTAAAACGTGTCACGTTTTTTTCCTTCAGTAGCAAGTAACCAAATTAGGGTTTCACAAAACGTGTCACGTTTTTGCCAACGTGACACGTTCTTCTTTCTTCTCAAAACATGCTCTCTGACTTGTGAAAACGTGTCACGTTTTTTAGCAAGCGTGACACGTTTTTGTGACTTGCACCATTCTTCAGTTTTCTTGCTTTTTCTTGCTTTTCATGCGTTTCTTGCTGCTTAAGTTGCTTTTTGACTCCATAAAATGATAAAATATACATAGAAATTACGTAATGACAGCATGTCATCACAACCCCAAACTTAAACCATTCCTTGTCCCCAAGGAATTTACATGCAAGATTGACAGTTGACAGTAAAATAACAAGTACCTGCTCAAGTGATGGTAATCCAAAAAGTTCATCTCCTTACTAGCTAAAGGTGAGCTAGTTTGACTTGAATGCATCCACCAATTCACAACTCCACGCACAAAATGAATAGGGTTCACACTCAATCACATGCAAAGCTACATATTACCATACGCTTGAAAAGTTTCTAAACGTCAATTAAAGTCAATATCAATACACACTTTGAGGTCTTTAAGGGTTATAACGGGGCTTAGGTGAAGGTGGGATGATATTTGGATAAGTAGGCTACACAAAATGTGAGTTAGGCACTCCTACGTCAGTTAAAACATACTTCAATCATCTTTCACCTATGGAACACAATTCTGAGTCAAAATGGGGCTAGAGAACATTATTCATCATCGGGACATTCGAGTTTGGAGTTACTCAGATTTTCAATGTCTTTGTCCCTTTTTCATTCTATATTCTCTTTTTTTTGTTTTTGTTTTTATATACACCATTTTTAGTGTCTATATGTCTTTATTTTTTTCTTTTGTATTGTTCTCTAGTTCCCCCACCCCAAACTTAATTGGTTGCAAATTCCAAAAGCAACCCCAAACTTAATCCTTAGCAACATTCTATCATGCCTAACTCAGAAAAACATTATGGGATAAATCCTACAAGTCTCTAAGTTTGTAATGTAGTTTGTCACCGAACAAAAAGTTCTATCCTACCGGCTCAACTTGTTTAAGAAAAGGATGAATGCAATATAATCAGGGTAGGCTTCAAAAGGCTCACAGGACCAAGCACTTTTGCCTCAGTGTGTATTTGACATAAACCAACCGACAGAAAAGAAACAATGCAAGTTCTAGAAATGTAGATGCATGGAACACTCTATATAAGTAAATTGGAAAAGAAAATTTGGCCATGAACCTTACAGTTATGATATCTGGGAGTTGTGACTACCTAGCACTGCCGTACACTTCGCCTTTTACTCAAGTCACTCCTCCTTATGAACTTTTGGAAAAATCACTTGAGCACACATTTGTTACGAGACTGTAAAAGGTCAATAAAACACATAAATTCATCAGTAATAAACAAGTTCAGGCTCAATTACATCACAGGGGGATACAACTGATTAAACTTCAAATTGTTCGAAAATAAAATTAAAAAGTACATCAAAATGAAAGGAAAACTGCTGAAACAAACAGAAAGAATAATAATAATAGATGAGCCATCAGTAGCCCATCAATCCTGCATCAAGTTCGGGTCAATCCATGTGCTCGGGTTCTGCTCCTCATAGGTGTCTTCGCCAAAATGCGACCTCGACCTCGCACCACCAGCAGCAAAGTCTGCCCTAATCTCCTGCTCTCTTGCTTGGGCACGACCTCTGGTGACATCAAAGTATTGGTCCATCGCCTCCTCGGACCCATCAAAACGGTCAAAAGACCCAGTAATCGCTCTCCTGTTGAGGCAGACTGCCTCAGTAAGCTCTGGCCCGAACCTAGGACGGTTCCAATACTCTTGGTCTGACACCTCATTCATCCAGTTGCAGTGGCCGAACATGTAGTCCAGCATCATGGGATGAAGAGGTGCATGGGCACCTTGTTGGCTGCTTCCTTCTCCCGACACCAACTCTGGCTGAAGCGGGGGCTGTTGTGGTTGTGGCTGAGGCTGAGGGCCTGCTTCCTCCTCAGCTCCCAACTGCTGCATGCGCTCCAGATAATCCTTCAGAAAGACCTCCATATAGTTATCAGTGATTGGCTTCATCATCTTTGTCTCGAGGTCATTGATGTAGCACTCGCAGTCAGCTTCCTCACAAAGCCAGTTGATGAGGCTCATGTGAGGGATGGCTTTCTTGTTCCCTTGGACAAACTCAGCAATGTTGTTGGCAATCAATTCACCAACATTTATAGGGCTACCCTCCATGATGGCAGCAACAGTATGCACCCGAGATAAGGGAATCTCAGATGAACAGGAAGTACCTTCTAATGTTTGCACCACAAATGATGCCCAAGCCTTAGCAACCGGCTTGAAATCAGCTTTCAGCAACATCTTCCTGCTCTTCTGCCATTGAGCGCCCTCCACACACAGTAAGGCTTTCACCTCTTCCCACGTTTCCTCGTCCCAGTTAGCACATGTCTCCCTCCTCCTCTTGACATCACATTGTTCCGGAGGAACGATCTTCAGCATGGTATTGATAGCCTCAGGGGAGAAATCAATGGTCTTTCCCTGCACATAAGATTCATACCGCCGCCCGGAGAACCGAGCATTGGCATAAAACTCAAGCGCCATGGTCTTGTTGGCCTCTTGGAAAACCATATTATTCAGCCCGTCCCACCCTCGAGCCGTGATAATTTGTTCAAACTCAGGGTTGCCTAACAATTTAGGGAGTAGGAACCCCCTCTCTGGTATCACCCGATAACTTTTGATTTCTTTGAAGCGGTCACGGGCCTTGATGTCATGGAAACGGTAAGCTAGAGTGGGTGTTACGGCTGGTGGGGCTGTGGGTTTAACCGGTTGTTTGCGTTTGGCGGTGGTTTTGGGTTTTTTGGCTTGTGGAGCTTTTCCTTTCTTCCTAGTATCAACCATGGTGAAGGTTTAGGGTTAGGTCAAAGGAAAGGTGAAAGTTTGAGATTAGGGTTTTGAGGTTAGGTGAGGATGGTGAATTTTGAGAGGTTAATGATGTTGATGGTGATTTTTGTGGCTGTCTTGGTGATTTGGAGATGGAAAGTTGAAGGTTTTTGGTGTAGAAAGTGGAGAAGTTCGTAGGTTAGGGTTCTGGGGAAATTTTGACAGAGTTTGGCTACTTTTGGAAGTGAATGGGATGATTTTCGTGTGAAGGGTATATATAGGGGAGAAAAACGTGTCACGTTTGGCCAAAAACGCGTCACGTTTTTTGTTTTGTAACGGTCAAATTTTTTTGAAACCACCCAAAAACGTGTCACGTTTGGGCGAAACGTGACACGCTCCACTCTTTTGAAAAAATTTGGTTCCCAGAAAACGTGTCACGTTTTGGCCAGCGTGACACGTTTTTGCTAAACAGAATGCTTGTTTTTGAGATGCTTCAGAGGTGGCAAAAACGTGGCACGTTTTGCCCAAAACGCGTCGCGTTTTTGCCTAGTATTGGACTTGAAATTTTTCTTCCTCTGATCGTTTCAGCGAAAATATTTTTGTATTTTTGATTTTTTGAAAGCAATAAAATGCGAAAAAAAATATAAAAGAACTATTACTTGCAAAAAACTAAAGGTGGGTTGCCTCCCACAAAGCGCTTCTTTACCGTCACTAGCTTGACTACTACGGACCTTTACAGGTCCTTCAGCATCAACCCTACCCTTTCTTTTGGTAGGTCGCCACCCAGATATGGCTTAACTCTTTGTCCATTCACTTTGAAACTCCTGTCACCCTCCGGCGTGATTAGTTCAACAGCTCCGTATGGTGACACGCTCTTGACCAAGAAAGGTCCAGACCACTTCGACTTGAGCTTTCCAGGAAACAGCTTCAACCTGGAATTATATAACAGAACTAGTTGTCCAGAGTTAATTTCCCTAGATACTAAGTTTTTGTCATGATACCTTTTAGTCCTGGCTTTATAGATGAGCGCATTTTCATACGCTCTAAGCCTCATCTCCTCAAGTTCATTAAGTTTCAAAAGTCTTTTCTTACCAGCAGCTACTTGATCAAAATTTAAGGCCTTGATGGCCCAGTAAGCTTTATGCTCTAACTCGACTGGAAGATGACAAGCCTTACCATAGACTAGTTGATAGGGTGAAAACCCAATGTGAGTCTTAAAGGCTGTCCTATATGCCCACAGTGCGTCATCTAACTTTTTGGACCAATCCTTCCTATTAGACGCAACTGTCTTCTCTAGAATCTGTTTCAACTGACGGTTTGAAACCTCTACTTGACCACTAGTTTGTGGGTGATAGGGAGTTGCAACTTTGTGCCTGATGTTATACTTTTTTAGCACATTTTCAAGAAGGTTGTTGCAAAAGTGCTTCCCCCCATCACTGATCAAGACTCTAGGTGTTCCAAACCTAGTGAAAATATTCTTTTGGAGAAAATTGACAACAGTTCTGGCATCATTAGCAACACATGGTATCGCTTCAACCCACTTAGTAACATAATCGACACAAACTAGAATATGAAGATAAGAGTAAGAGGGAGGGAAAGGCCCCATAAAATCAATGCCCCAACAATCAAATGGTTCTATTTCAAGTATTCCTGTTAGGGGCATCTCATTCCTCTTAGAAATGTTACCTGTCCTTTGGCATTTGTCACACCGCCGCACAAAGTCTTGGCAGTCCTTGAACAAGGTGGGCCACCAGAAGCCACTTTGCAAGATTTTTGCAGCGGTTCTTTCTCCACTATGGTGGCCCCCATAAGCTGAGCTATGGCAATGCCACATGATACTATTTGCTTCTTCACCTGCAACACAACGTCTAATCAACCCGTCAGTGCTTACCTTAAACAGATAAGGATCATCCCACAGATAGTGGTTTGAATCCTTGAAGAACTTCTTCTTTTGGGCTGAGTTCAAGTCATCTGGCACTATGTTACCAGCCTTGTAGTTCGCCATGTCGGCGAACCACGGCCTCCCTTCAACAGCGAACAGCTGCTCATCCGGGAACTCGGCCATGATGGCCTTTTCCTTCTTCGTCACCTCCTTATTTTCCAACCGGGAGAGGTGATCAGCCACCACATTCTCAACTCCCTTTTTATCACGAATTTCAAGATCAAACTCTTGTAGCAAAAGGATCCACCTCAACAGCCGAGGCTTGGAATCTCCTTTCGTCAGGAGGTACTTCAGAGCTGCATGATCTGTAAACACTATGACTTTGGAGCCGATTAGGTAAGAACGAAATTTTTCCAAGGCAAAAATTACCGCAAGCAATTCTTTCTCAGTGGTAGCATAATTTACTTGATTTTCATTCAAAACTTTGCTTGCGTAATAAATTGCATGGAAAAATTTGTTCTTGCGTTGGCCTAAAACTGCACCAACAACGTAATCACTTGCATCACACATTAATTCAAAAGGTAGATCCCAATCGGGTGCAATGATTATTGGTGCAGTAACCAACTTGGTTTTAATCAAAGAAAAAGCCTTTAAGCATTCATCATCAAAATTGAAATCATTTTCTTTGACTAAGAGGTTACAAAGGGGCTTTGAAATTTTTGAAAAATCTTTAATGAAACGCCGATAAAATCCAGCATGCCCCAAAAAACTCCTCACTCCTTTAACATTTATAGGAGGGGGAAGTTTCTCTATAACCTCTATTTTCGCTTGGTCCACCTCTATGCCTTTAGCACTTATCTTATGCCCCAAAACTATACCCTCGTTTACCATGAAATGGCATTTTTCCCAATTTAAAATGAGGTTAGTTTCGGTGCATCTTTTAAGGACGGCATCTAGGTGGACTAAACATTGATCAAAAGACTTACCGAAAACAGAAAAGTCGTCCATAAATACCTCGATGTTCTTCTCTATCATGTCAGAGAAGATGGAGAGCATACACCTTTGAAAGGTCGCCGGCGCATTACACAGCCCAAAGGGCATTCTCCTATACGCAAAGATACCAAACGGACAAGTGAAGGCAGTCTTCTCTTGATCTTCCGGAGCCACCGCAATTTGATTATACCCCGAATACCCATCCAGAAAGCAATAAAAGGCTTGGCCAGCCAACCTCTCTATCATTTGATCCATAAATGGTAACGGGAAGTGATCCTTCCTAGTTGCGGTATTTAACCTCCGATAATCGATGCACATCCTCCAACCAGTGACGGTACGGGTGGGAATCAATTCATTTTTCTCATTAGCCACCACCGTCATTCCACCTTTCTTAGGCACCACATGGACAGGACTTACCCACGAGCTATCAGAGATAGGGTAAATCATACCTGCATCCAGAAGTTTCAGCACTTCTTTCTTTACAACTTCCTTCATTGTGGGGTTCAGTCTCCGTTGAGGTTGAACAACTGGTTTGTATTCAGCCTCCATATGAATTTTATGCATGCAATAAGCTGGACTTATACCCTTCAAATCAGAAATTTTCCATCCCAATGCTCCTTCGTTCTCCCTTAACACCCTCATCAATTTTTCTTCTTCTAAAGGTGTCAAAGTGCTGCTGATGATTGCCGGTTTAGAAGCATCTTTGCTTAAGAAGACATACTTTAAGTGAGAAGGAAGTTCTTTTAATTCAGGATTTTTTTCCTCTTCCACACCCAAAGTAAGCGCCCCCTCATTCTTGTCAAGAAGTAACTTTTCTATTTTTTCCGATGCCACCTCTTGTTTGCTTGCCTCCAATTGCTTGACACATTCCTTCACCTCAAGATCTTCATCATTGTCACAACTCTCTATAGAATTTACAATTGCTTTCTCCATAGGTTGTGTTGGTTGAGGTTCCCGAGAATTGTCTTCAACGATTTCATCAACAACGTCAATCCGATAGCACTTGGGATTTTCAACTCTATGTTTCATGGCTTCAAAAATGTTAAACACCACTTGTTCATTATGGAACCTTAACATAAGTTGGCCCAATTCGACGTCAATTAAAGCACGACCAGTTGCAAGGAAAGGTCTTCCTAGGATGAGCGGTGTCTCATCATCTTCAGCCATATCCATGATAACAAAGTCAGCAGGAAATACTAACTCATTTACCTTCACGAGCACATCTTCCAAAACACCAAAAGGATAAGAGATGGACCGATCAGCTAAAGTGAGGGTCATTCTTGTTGGTTTTGGTTGACCACATCCAAGCTTCTTCATCATAGATAGAGGCATCAAGTTAATACTTGCCCCTAAGTCACATAAAGCTCTACCCACCTTCACCGATCCAATAGAACAAGGAATGGTAAAAGCACCTGGATCTTTCATCTTCGGTGGAAGTTTGTTTTGGATGATAGCGCTACAGTTTTCTGAAAGAGCTATATTCTCGTCATCTTTTGGCTTTCTTCTTCCAGTTAATAACTCCTTCATAAACTTTGCATAAACGGGCATTTGATCAAGGGCTTCACTAAAAGGAATATTCACCTGGAGTTGTGAGAAAAGTTCCATGAACTTTTTAAATTGGCCTTCCTCTTTCTTCTTCTTCTTAGCTAGATGAGGGTATGGAAGCTTTACATAAGACGGTACAACTTGTGGTTTATCACCATCTTTCAAAATTTGGCTCCTAGACTTCCTCAAGATAGAGTCTTCATCTACTAATCTCTCACTTTTTTCTCCCTCTGATTTTTCCTTCTTTTCTTTTTCAACTTCTCCTTGATCACTTTCTTTTTCAACTTCTCCCTCTAATTCTTTTTCAACTTCACAATCTATTTCTACCCCCTCCGTCACAACATCATCAACTGTTTTCTTAACTTTTGGAACTGAAGGTGTGAGCACCTTTTTGCTCCTCAGTTCAATAACATTGCAAGTTTCATTTTTCGGGTTATCCTTAGTATTACCTGAGAATCCTCCCTTGCTTTGTTCAGCCAACTGTTTAGCCATTTGCCCGATTTGAGTCTCAAGCAACTTCCTCGAAGCTTCGTTGTTTTTTCTCTCAGCTTCTTGGCTCTTCTTCATCTCTTCAAAGTTACTTTGAGTCATCTTCATGAAATTCACCATTGTTTCTTCAAGAGCTGAAGGCTTCCTCGGTTGTTGTTGTTGTTGTTGAGGATTTGGAAGTAGAGGGTTTAGAGTGTTGTTGTTAGAATAACTCAAGTTAGGATGCTTGTTAAACCCGGGATTGTAGTAAGGATTTTGTCTTTGAAAGTTCACATAGTTCACGAATTCCTCACTAAATCCTTCCGGTACACACTCACCATTTGCATGTCCTTCTCCACATAGATCACACTTAACAGCTGCCACTTGTTGCTTGTTAGCCAAGGTGAACCCTTGGAACTCCTTAGTTAGAGCTTCAATTTGCTTGTTCATGGCTGCTTGGTTAGCTAGAATAGATGTAGTGTCGCTGACCCCATATACCCCTCTTTTCTTCTTCTCCACATTATCACGATACTCGTTCTAAGCCATGCTTTCAATTAAGGCTTCGACTTCATGATCGGTCTTGTTTTTAAGGCTGCCTCCAGCTGAGGCATCTAGAAACATTCTAATGTTATGTATCAAGCCTTCGGTGAAGATTTGGAGGTATTGTTTCTCAGACAATTCATGGTTGGGGCACCTCTTCAGCATCAATGTAAATCTCTCCCATGCATCATATAAAGATTCAGTCTCCCCTTGCTTGAAATTTTGAATCTCCATCTTCTTTTCCCAATATTTGGACATAGGAAAGTACTTCTCTAGGAACCTCAGCTCGAGCTCCTCCCATGTTTGAATGGTACCACCCGGAATGGTTAGCAACCAATCTCTAGCTCTTCCCGTCAATGTAAACGGAAATAACCGCAGCTTCTTCTGGCTATCAGTAACCGTAGCTGGAGGTACGCAGAATTCACAAGTCTCTGCAAATCGACTCAAGTGCTCATGTGGGCTCATGGCCTCAGTGCCATCGAATTGCTTGTCCCTCAACCCATTCAGAACGGTGCTCTTGATGTCAAAAGCAGCAGGGTTGGCAGGACGGAAGGTGTGTGTCAGCTGACCACGGTGAGTAGCTAGCCCGTAGTCTCCCAACTTAGGTCTCGGTTCAGCGTCTCCCATGATACTTGGTGTAGGAGAGGTAGACTTCAAGGATTCAGACGGTGGCGGACTAGGTGACCGCCCTTTAGCGATGGGTGGGACTGACTTTGACAACCGGGCAGCTTTCCGATTGGCTCGTTCAGTCCTTTCTATCTCCGGATCGAACTGTAAATCGTCCTTGCTTTGTCGACCTCGCATAAACAGCAAAATACCTTAGTAGCACTGCACCAATAAAAGTAACAAAAAATTTAAAAACAGAAAATAAAATGCAGAAATCCTAAATTATAACTAAATTGCCTTATTGAAATAAATCAACAATCCCCGGCAACGGCGCCAAAAACTTGATAGACGTTTTGGCAAGTGCACCAAATACTATCGAAGTAGTAAAATATCGATCCCACGAGGATTGTTTTTAATAGCAATAAGTTAATTTCGTTATGCAATAGGATGTTTAAAGGTTATTATAGTTTTGCCACTAGGCGGTAGATTTGTTTGTTTTAATAACAAAAACAACAAAATGATAAAGTTTGTTTAGAAAATATGGAGAGAGATGAGATCGGATCGTCGAATCCTCTACGTCTCCCCTAATTGGTTACTGTACTCTATTCTTATTAATGGTTCTTTAAGTCCCACGATAGTTAACAAAATAGCCCTAATCAATCCCTTGAGTTAGGACCCTCTTCTTAAACTACAACCCCTAATTCCTTAGGTGGTCTAATAATTCTTGAAGGTTTAAACACGTTAACCTAATATCACTAATAAACGATTATCCATTCCTAGACTAACCATGTTTATTAGAACAATTCAATTAAGTCTAAGTTGAAAGCTAGGGTCAGTAGTCATTCATTCTCACGAAAACATATTTATATTTGATCAGGATATAAAAAGCATTAAGAACAATTGAATTGAATAAAGACTTAAATAATCATTAATATGGAATAGAGTTTTATCACAGCAACATAAGATCAATTAGGGTTTACACAGAATCATCTCGGATCCAATCTCTAAGAGATTTAGCTACTCATAACAATGTTTACAAATAGCATAATCAATTGAATCAATAATACATACATGTAACTAGTAAAAGGATGAAGAAATCGTCCTCCTTGCAGTAGCCTTGATGTCAAAATCGCACTTTCCTCTCCAAGATTCGTAACCCTCGTTTTCGGAAAAGACTTCAGCTTAAATAGGCCCAGAAATTCGCCCAAAACGTGTCACGTTTTAAGTAAAACGTGTCACGTTTTTTTCCTTCAGTAGCAAGTAACCAAATTAGGGTTTCACAAAACGTGTCACGTTTTTGCCAACGTGACACGTTCTTCTTTCTTCTCAAAACATGCTCTCTGACTTGTGAAAACGTGTCACGTTTTTTAGCAAGCGTGACACGTTTTTGTGACTTGCACCATTCTTCAGTTTTCTTGCTTTTTCTTGCTTTTCATGCGTTTCTTGCTGCTTAAGTTGCTTTGTGACTCCATAAAATGATAAAATATACATAGAAATTACGTAATGACAGCATGTCATCAATGACAAACCATAGTATTTAAAAATTTGATCAATTGTTGTTAATCTAATTAACAAGTTGACTTATAGGGTATGAGGTTTGTAAGCTCCCCCTGAGTCTAATAGTACTTTAAGGTGAGGTTTGTAAGCTCCCCCTGAGTTCTATCTTTGTTAATTAAATTCATTTAACGCTTAGTAAAATAATCAAAGAGAATAGAAGTGATAGAGAGAGATAATGGTTCAGTTAAGTTATTTTGAAATAAAGTTACTCCCCCTAACAAAAAGTATTAAGAGACAATTAAATTTCAAAAAAAACTTAATAGGGCTCAGGACCTTTAAATACTATCACACTTACTCCCCCTTTTGTCATTAACAAAAAGAAATCAACAAAAGAAAGAGAAAAACATAGTAAAAAGATTCAGAGCATAATCAATATCACAAGTGAAATGCGTTAAAAATAGTCAGAAGCAATTACTAAGATCAGGAGCATACAAAGTTAATAATAGAACAAACTGAAAAACACAACAAACAACAAAGGATGTGCAACTAGGGGTTGGTTTGTTTGAGGGTGTTTTCAAGAATCTTCTTCAGCAGCTCATTTGATTCCTCTTGCTTCTTCTGCATTTCAGCTATGCTTCTGGCCATTTTCTCTTCTCTGAGCCTGGCTTCTTCCAGCTTAGCATCCGTTTCAGCTTTATGTTCTAGAAGCAGTAGCCTTTGCTCAAAGAGATCTTTTTCCAGCTTCTGATTCTTCTTCTTTAAGATCTTGTTCTCCTGAGCTAAAGCCAGATCAGGAGCTGATGCCTTTAGATTGACCTTTGCAAGGAAGGATAAATCCAGGTCCTTGGGATGAATGTACTGAGGCAGAAAATCGGTTGGTTCTCTTCCTCTGATACTTAAAGACGATCTAGCCCAAGTTCCAGTTATCTTTACCTCTTCAAGGTCTTGATTGATACCGTTCAGCCAATCCTGAAGCTTCTGCTTAGCTTGCTCTTGAGCTTCTACACAAGTTGAGGACAGTGCTTGCATGACATACTCAACTCTCTCCTTGAGCCTACTCCATTGTTTCTCATAGCTTTCTCTGTGACTCAAGTCACTTCTAGATGAAATGAGCTTGATCATTTTGTCAGCTATTTCCTCACACACGCCCTTTAATACATTAGAATCTAAGAATCTGGTGGGTGGTGAAGGTTGTTTTCTAGGCTTAGGAGGAGCACAGGGTTGAATTTGTATATTATTTAAGGTTGATGATTGAGTATTGCTTTCAGATTGTGATTGTGCCTGATCAGAGGCAGACTGGTCAATCTCCATAGGTGAAGATTGAGTAGTTTGTGCATCAGGATCAATGACAGAATCATCAATCTCCATAGCATTTTCAGTGTAAAGAAATTCAGGAGAATGGTCAGAAATGGTTGGTTCAGGAACATCTAGTTCAGGAACAGTTTGTTCAGGAGCAGATTGTTCAGGAACAGATGGGGACACATGTGGTTCAGGTGCTTGTTGATGGGGGCTTTCTAAAGCAACTTGTGAAGTTGTTACTTCAGAGGCTTTTTGTGGTGTTAGGTTAAAGTTTGGAAGTTCACCGGATAGATGACTGCTGAGATTATTTATAACAGAGTCATCTTCTGGCTTGTCAGGTAAAATCATGTTGACGGGTTGAATGGTTTGTGGTTGAAGTGGATGATTAGGGGGTAATTTGCTGTATTGTAACTCAAGCAAACTACTGACCCTAGCTTGAATAGATGGTTTAGATTGTTTGAAAGGAGAGTTTGGTTTGGGAGAATTTTTGTGAAGTCTGGAGGATGGTGATAGGCCTTTTCTGAGGATGCTTATAGGAATATCATCCATATCAGAAGATGAGGATGATGAGGTTTTGGATTGAGAGGGTGATAAGGGAGAGGAGTCAGATTCTATATGTATCAAGGGTTGTGAGGAGGATGTACCTGATATTAAATCTGATCCAGGAGTAGCTAGAATACTTGCAGCTTCAGTAGCAACTTCAGCTTGCAGTTCTATTGAGCTCATCAGAACTTGCTCAGCAACCTCAGCAGCACCTTTCTTGAGCAAGACCTCAGTAGGTACTTCTATTTCCTTAGCCAGCTCCAAGGCCTTCTGAACAGCTTTAGATTCAGCCTTCTTCTTCTTTCTTACCTCCCTGGTAACCAGTTCGGTAGCCTCTTCTACTTCTTGTGCCTCAGCAGCTGCACAATCTTCAGCAGTGTACACAGATTCCTTCAGTTTCCTTAGTCTTTGAGTTCTTTTCTTCTTTTGAGGAATCTGTTTCACTTTAGTTGTTGTTGTAGATGCTGAAGCCATTTGCTTGCCACTTCTGGTCTTCTGAGGAATAATAGCTTCTGGGTTCAGATCCTGAACTTCTTCCTGAATTGATGATCCTCCAGGAGCACCACATATAGACTTTTCAGGAGCCTTTTCCTTCTTCGCCTTCTTAGAAGGATTTTCACCTTCTAAGTACTCTTCTTGAGTGAGTACCTTTCTTTTAGATTTTCTTCCTTTAGCTACAGGAAGTTCTTGTCCATACATTTCCTCTGGAACTTCATCCAGACTGATCAGCATCCCATGGGTCTCATAGTGATCAGCAATGAGAGCCATTTGAACAGCCAGGGTGTCTTTCTTGCAGATGGGAGGGAAGTCTTCCATCAGATTCGATACCACCCTTGATTCACAGATGTCTGTCTTTAATTTGGTCACTTCAGGAATCAGTTTCATATGTTTCAAGGTGCTTGCATTCAACACCTTTCCGGTCTCAGTTTCCAGCTGTTCATCCGTGAAGTAGTTTACTTCATTTAGAGCTCTAATAATGCCTCCTTGATGGAAGATTTCTGAGATCAGTCTTCCATAGGGAACCCAGACTCTGCACTTATTCTGGCTTTCCCTGAGCTCTTTAATCATGTGCCTGAAGATGTACTTGGGCAGATTTATCTTTTCTCCATTGATGAGATGATGAAGAAATACCTTGTGAGCCAAAGATGGTTGATCACCACCACCTCCTTTAGGCAACAGTTTCTCGTTTAGGATCTTCAGGAGCATTTTATTCTTCATGCTTAGATCACAATATTTTCCAACTGTTGTTGAGTTGAAGAGAGACTTGTTCACAAGATCATTCCAAGAGCTTGTCTTTGAGTTTGGTATATCAACACCAGAATATTTTCCAGATGCTTCTGCTCCAATGACAAAAGCAATAATATCCTCAGATATGTAGACTGGAATTCCCATCAGACTTGACCTAATCTGAATTTCTTTGAAGGGTTCCAAACCCATTTCTTCTCTTGTTTTCCCTTCGAGAGAGGGATCGATTAGAACTCTTTCTTGTTCCTCCAGTTCTGATGCTTCCTTATCATACACTGAAGCTCTGACCCAGAAATGTCTGACGAGCGTCTTGTAAGTAGGGCCATTAAGCATATTGAAATAGTTCATCAGCCCTTGAGCTTCATAAAAACTCTTGATGTCACAGCCATGATACGCAAGAGATTCAAAATCCACCGGATTCTCTGTTTGAATCTTAAGTTGCCATTCTTTTAGGCTCATGGTGACTCCTTTGATCTCGTAAGCAGCCCTTTCTTGCTGACCTTCAGCTTGCTGAACTGCGAGTTGAGCGTTGGATTCTTGAACAGAACTTGATGAAGCCATTGATGTTTGAAGAAGTTTGAGATTTGGGTTCTTAGGGTTTTGAGAGAGAGAGAACTTTTCTTAGCAGATACGAAATCAAAAACAGAAAGTGTAGGATGTGAAGTGAGTAGTGTGTGTTTTTGATTAAGTGCTTTTTAGCGAAAAAAAAACGTTTGAATAACAGGGGACAAACAAACATAGCATTAATGACAGTTGGGGGCACGAGATAGTACTACGAAAAGTAAAATTAACATCATTGCCCTTTGAGTTATACGCCAATACATTTATGCCACGCTGTCAGATTTCAGATGAGCTGTATAAGTTAGTGAGGCAGATGTCGCCAGGAGCAACTCCAGAACTTCCACTAACTTCTACTATTCAGGAGAACAAAGATTCTCTTCTGAAGGTTGAGATTCTGATAACTCATCAGGAGCACATTTTCTTCAGGATCTCACTCAGGAGCTTCTGAAGGACAATGGCTTCTGAAGTGACTTCAGAACCTGAACTTCTTATTCAGGAGCAAGCAATTTTAATCAGACACGTAGTGCATGTTCAAATTTTTCTTAATAAAATCAAATCTTTCAACAGTTAAAGGCTTAGTAAATATATCAGCCCATTGATTTTCAGTATTAATGAATTGTATATCTAAAATTCCTTTTTGAACATAATCTCTGATAAAATGGTGTTTGATCTCAATATGCTTGGCTCTTGAATGCAGAATTGGATTCTTTGACAAGCAAATAGCAGCAGTATTATCACAAAAGATAGGAATACTGTTAGCATGTATCTGATAATCTTCCAGCTGATGTTTCATCCAGAGTAGTTGTGTGCAACAACTTGCAGCTGAAATGTATTCTGCTTCTGCTGTAGACATAGCAATAGTTGCTTGTCTCTTGCTAGCCCAGGATATCAGATTATCACCCAGAAATTGACAATTGCCACTGCTTGACTTTCTTTCAATCCTGTCACCAGCATAATCAGCATCACAGAATCCAATTAGCTTATAATCTGGGGATTTTCTATAAAGGAGTCCCAGATTAGTTGTTCCTTTCAGATACCTGAAGATTCTCTTAATAGCAGTTAAATGAGATTCTCTAGGATCTGACTGAAACCTTGCACATAAGCATACACTGAATAAAATATCTGGCCTAGATGCAGTAAGGTATAACAGAGAACCAATCATACCTCTGTATAGCTTCTGATCCACTTTTGATCCTTCATCTTCTTTGCTTAAGGTGCATGTAGGATACATTGGAGTGTTCATCAGTTTGCAATCTTCAAGCTTGAACTTCTTCAGAAGCTCCTTCGTATATTTTGTCTGATGAACATATACTCCATCTTTGCTTTGATTAATTTGAATGCCCAGGAAGAACTTCAGCTCTCCCATCATGCTCATTTCAAATTCATCCTGCATTAACTTAGAAAACTCCTTGCAAAGAGATGAATTAGTAGAACCAAATATTATATCATCAACATATATCTGCACAACAAGAATGTCTTTCTCAAGAGTCCTTCTGAAGAGTGTTGTGTCAACCTGACCTCGTTTAAAATCGTTTTTAATCAAGAAATTACTTAGTCTGTCATACCAAGCTCTGGGAGCTTGTTTCAAGCCATATAGTGATTTCTTAAGTTTGTAAACATGGTCAGGATGCTTCAGATCCTCAAAACCAGGAGGTTGTTTGACATACACTTCTTCTTCTATGACACCATTAAGAAATGCACTCTTGACATCCATTTGATATAATACTATTCCATGATTAATTGCATAAGATAAAAGTAACCTGATTGCTTCCAACCTTGCAACTGGAGCAAATGTTTCGGTGTAATCAATGCCTTCTTGTTAACTGTACCCCTGAGCAACAAGTCTGGCTTTGTTTCTGGTTACTTCACCTTTTTCATTCAGCTTGTTTCTGAATACCCATTTTGTTCCAATAATGTTCTTCTGAGAAGGTTTGGGTACTAGATCCCACACATCATTCCGTTGGAATTGATTCAGCTCTTCTTGCATGGCTATGATCCATCCATCATCTGAAAGTGCTTCTTCAACTGTTGTTGGCTCAATCATTGAAATTAGTCCTATCATTGTGTAACACCCCGTTTCCCAAATAACATAATAATATCAACAATCAGAGTCATTCAACAACAACGGAGCATTACATGCCTCTTTTCAAAAAATTTATTTAAAATTGAAAATATAAACTATTTAAATAAACATCAACATATCTCATCATATTAAAATATTATGCAGCGGAATATCCATTTATAAATTATCTCCAATAAAAGTAATATTTCCAACATTTCTGGCACAAAGGCCTCACCATAATAAAAATGTTCTCCAACATATATCAAATATTTATTCAACAAATCTCCAACATAGAATGATACATAAAGGAATGAAATTGTAAAACATAATATCCCATCCCGTTACGTATCAGAGCCTACGACACGAGAGCCATTCCTATCTATCCATCGCTACCTGCACTTGCCCACGAGGCGGCAATTCCAGCAGAAGGGGTGAGTTCACAAAGCAAAGATTATATATAAACATATATAGTCAGTCATATAAATTGAAATAACATCAACAAATTCACCACCTTTAAAATAAGCAACAGATATCCACCATAGTATATCAACATTATATTCAAGTTTATCCTTTAAAAGAATAGCAACAACAACGACACCAACGACAACACCACTCGTGGTGACACCTCACCAACCACCACTCACACCTTAAACTACTAATGCAAGACTCCATCACCTGATAATGTATTATGCATATGTGGTACCAACTACGCGCGTTGAATGCTAAGCATTCCGGGGCATAAGCCCCCACCAAAATGGATGATTAAAGCATCCCAGGGCATAAGCCCTCACCAAAGTGAATGACTAGCATTCCAGGGCATGAGCCCTCACCAGTTGAATGTATAAACATTCCGGGGCATGAGCCCCCACCGATGCAAATGAGTATGAGACTCAAGGGTGTATATCTACATACAACTATACGATAAAATAGTGGTGCATTTTCACCATGCAACCAACAACAACACCAACTAGGACACCTCCCCAACTAGACTCAACCACTCCACAACACCATGAACAATTACAAACTTAGCAAAGTATAATTCATTTCATTTCATATAAGATTCATCCATATATGCATCATAAACATCTCCATTCTATATTATTATTACTCCAAAAATTCTCTAAAAATCCAATAATCAACCTAGGAAGCTTAGGTTTGGGTTTGGAACACTTTGAAAAATTACATAAAATGGTCGTACAGGGCCAATCTCGCTTAAGCGAAGCTAATCTCGCTTCAAGCGAGTCAAATGACGAAAGTCTGGGGAAATCTCGCTTGGACTTCGCTTGCATCTCGCTTACGCGAGATTTCTATCTTAACTCCCCACTAATTTTCTATTAATTCCTCCTTAATTCTATTAATTCTAATAAATCCCTTTTTCAACCACATAAATATTATTTCTCCTATTTTCATAATTCTCCAAAATAATAATATTCCTTCTATTTTCTTAAAACAAAGCAAATATTATATCCCACTACTAATTAATTAAATAACAAATAACATGCATTTAGATAATACATCAATAAATCATATAACTCAATTATTTCACATAAATTATTATAAACAAATAAACACACCACATATTCACATAATCATTTATAAATTCAAATAAAACATGCCCAACAACTAAAAATAACAAAATAGCGACTAGGGCGTTACACATTGATTCTTCTTGTCTGAAGTGTGATCTTGTTCTTCTGGGACTTTCTTTACTTCCAATGATTTGATCTTGAGGGTGAGAAGACTTGTATTTGAAAGTATTGTTGGATGAATCTGCTTGCTGTGAGCCATTTTGTGCTTCATCAGAAGCAACTTCATCAGGAGCTACTTCATCAGAAGCAACTCCATCAGGAGCGACTTCATCAGGAGCAACTGATGTGGGTGCTGCTTCTGGACTATCTTCAGATTCAACTGACTGGCCAGGTTCTGGAATGTCTTCAGGAACCTGTATCTCTGCAAAACCTTCATCTTGCTTTGAAGTTTTATCTTCAAGCTCTTTGTCATCAAATTTAACGTGCATAGATTCTTCAACACAGAGTGTCTCTGAATTATACACTCTGTATGCCTTTGACCTTTCAGAGTAACCTAAAAAATTCCTCTTTGGGCCTTGGCATCAAATTTCTTTAGGTAGAGCTTGTTATTCAGAAATTTCACCCAAGTCCATCTGCTATAATCATCAACAATAACTAATCCATACTTGCTTCCATATAAGGATGCAGTGCTAACTGGTCCAAATAGGTCAATATGAAGCAGTTCTAAGGGTCTTGAGGTGGAAACATTGTCTTTTGCTTTGAAAGATGATTTAACAATTTTTCCTTTCTGGCATGCACCGCAGAGTGCATCTGAATGATAATCAATGTCAGGAAGGCCTTTGACAAGCTGTAACTTGCTAAGCTTAGAGATTAATCTCCAGTTAGCATGTCCCAGCCTTTTATGCCACATCCATTTCTTATCATTCATTGATAGAAGGCAAATTACCTTCTGATCAGCCAGTTGAGAGAAATTGATTTTGTAGACATTTTCCACTCTCTTTCCCTTGAACACAATGGACTTGTCATTCTTGTTGATTACTGTACAGTTGGCTTTTTCAAATAATACATCATAACCATTGTCACAGAATTGACTGATGCTCAATAGGTTATGTTCAAGCCCATCTACCAACCATACATTATTAATAGAGGTAGAGGAGTTACCAATAGTCCCCGTGCCAATAATCTTCCCAGACTGGTTGCCTCCAAACTTTACATTTCCTCCTTCTTTCATTGTGAGGGATAGGAACATTGACTTCTCTCCTGTCATGTGCCTTGAGCAACCGCTGTCCAGGTACCATGATTTTTGCTTTGTTCTTGCTTTTAGACAAATCTGCAGTATTGACAATTTCAGATTTAGGTACCCATTGTTTTATGGGTCCTTTGGGGTTAGAGCTGGAGAATTTACTCACCATTCCCTAATCCTTTTGATCCTTTTTGGGTAGCTTCTGATTAATCATTACCTTAGGTTTTTCAACTTTTGGTTTTGATACTTCAGGAGCACCAACTGCTTTGCCCTTCTGAACCTTAGACTTTAGGACATCAGATTCTGATTTTATCAGACTCTGAGGAACAGGTTCTGATCTCTTCAGAATCTTAATCTTTGTGGTCTTAGATTCAGAATTTATCATATCCTTAGGCTTGAAGTTCTTTGGCTTTGATGCAATCTTAGCCTTAGAACTAGAAGCTTCAGGTTCTGACTGAGCAGCAGTTCCCATTTTTGCACCTTCAGGAACAAAGAAGGTTTTCAATCCTTCCTTTATGCATTCACAATATGCTTTGAGATTGGTTTCACTAGACTTAGCTTCTGAAAATCCAATCCCTTTACCATTGTTTTTGTAAATGCTATAAATCATAGAAGCAATTCTGCTTCTGTCAATACCAGACATAATGAAATCTTCAAGAGCAATCTCATGGTTACTTAAAGACTTTCCATCACAATTTTGTTGCAGCTTCTGACATAAGAACTTAAGTATGTCTTCATATGTCTTGCATATGAAGTCAAAACCTCTGAGTCCTTCTTCAGAAGCTTTTAGATCCAATAGAGTTGATTCTTGTTGCTTCATCAAAGCAACATATTTTTCTTTCAAAACTTTCAACTCATTGGTTCTCAATTCAAAGTGAGTGAGGAGTTCTTTAAGTGACTCTATCAGTTCTTCTCTAGGGATTTTGGAATATACCTCGTTTTCATCTTCTGAATCTGATTCAGTTTCAGCTTCTGAAGTTGCTGTAGCTACTAACCCAACAGCTATCTTTGCACCTTCATCAGACTCTTCTTTGTCAGATTCAGATTCACTATCCAAGTTATCCCATGTAGCCATCAAACTCTGCTTTAACTGTTTCTTGAACTTGCTTGACTTGAATGTTGGTTTCTTTGACTTTTCCTTTGCTTTTTCCTTCTGAAGATCAGGGCAATCAGCAATGAAATGACCAGGCTTCTTGCAGTTGAAGCATCCCTTCTGATCTTCCTTCTTTGAGCTTCTGAAGCTACTTCTCCTGGACACAAACATCTTGTTCTTTTTGGCTAGATACTGAAGTCTATTTGAGAGCATAGCCATCATCTCAGTAACCTCTTCATCAGAATCTCCAGTTGGTGAATCTTCTTCATCAGACTCAGCCACTTTAAGAGCTTTGGATGACTTGCCTTTTGATGGAAGAGCTATTGATTTACTCTTTTTAGTAGACTCATGTTCATTTAGACTTAGCTCATGAACTTTGAGAGAACTAACAAGATCTTCAACACTTAAAGTGTTTAAATCTTTAGCTTCCTCAATGGCAGTCACCTTTGGTCTCCATCTGGCAGGGAGGCTTCTGAGAATCTTACTCACGTGATCAAAAGCAACATAGCTTTTCTTCAGTATTTGGAGTCCAGAGACTAGGGTTTGAAATCTTGAGTACATCTCTTCAATACTTTCATCATCCTTCATCTTGAACAATTCATACTGATGAACAAGCATCAGTGCTTTGGCTTCTCTAACTTTCTTGCTTCCTTCATAGTTAGCACATAAAGATGCAAACATAGCTTTAGCAGTAGACTTATCACTCATCTTCATGTACTCTGCTCGTGGTATAGCAGAAACTAGAGAGCCTCTGATCTTGTGATGTTTCTTGTACATCTTCTTCTGAGCAGGAGTATGTATTTTTCTATCAACAACAGCTCCTTCTTCATCAAGAATTAAGTCACCAACACCATCTTCCAGAATATCCCATAGTTCTTCATCTAAGCCCATGATATAACTGTAGAAGTTGGTTTTCCACCAAGAAAACTCTTCAGGATCTCCATTAAACTTTGGAACCTTCCCTGAGTCAGTTTTCTTTTCACTATAATCATATGCTACAGCATGATGATTACCACTAAAGCCAGCAGAACCAGAAACAGATGAATCAGCAGACATGTTTTTCTCAGATCTTGGACTGTTACACTATTAGGTGTTGACAACAGAACCAAAGCTCTAGATACCAATTGAAGGGGAGAAAAACACATGAAGGGGGGGTTGAATTGTGTTTTTAAATAAAAATCGTTTTCTCTTTTCAAAATTCAGAACCAGAATGATCAGACGCTAGTTAGACAGCTTCTGAAGATACTATTCAGGAGCGTATGCAGCAGAATGAAAAACAGAGAGAAAAGAGAAGAAGCAGGACACAAAAGATTTATACAGGTTCCTTCCACAACTCGGAAGTAGTCCTGTCCCCCTTGCACTTCCAAGGAGAGTTCACTAAAGTAATATCTGATTACAAATGCTCAAGCACACAAGCAAGAGACTTCAAATGCTCAAGAACACAATCAAGAGACTTCTAATGCTCAAGCACACAAGCAAGAGACTTCTATCAAACGAAATTACACAGAAAATGTTTGAGATTGAACACTTGATATACAATCAGTGGTGTTCACAATACAAATCAGATACAGACTCTTAAGACTTAAGAATTTCAAAGATGTGAACTTGAAAACTGAAATTCTAAGTGAACTTTGAATGCTTAGACAATTTGACAGAGTTTTGGCGCTTTCAATATTTTTTTAGAGTCCTTTTATTCTTCAAGTCTTCACTCCTTTATATAGAGGTTTGAAATGAACGTTGTAAGTGCCAACACATTCAAAAAGAGTCGTTATTGTCCTATAAAGTGTAAGTGCCAACACATTCAAAAAGAGTCTTCACTCCTTCAAGTCTTCACTCCTTTATACAGAGTCTTGATCTTTCACCAGTGATTCTTTGCCTGATTTAGTTATTGTCCTATAAAGAATCAATTTCAAATCCATTCCAGTTGAGAGGGAACAAGGATGCAGGCTTGGTTGTACATAAGAGCTGTTATTCTTGTCTATTAGCAGAGACAAAGAACAGAGTAGTGGAGAAGGTGGTTGTACAGTTCGTACAAAGTACAATGTCAACGCTTCTTGTCTATTTGCAACAAAATGACTTCAAATCCTTTTGAAATGACCATTGCTTTAATCCACTAATCTTCTGCCAATGCTCTATAATTTTCGCTCCAAAATACAACACTTGAATCTTGAAATCTTGAGATAAACCGCTTCTGGTGAAATACTGTTGCTTCTGAAGAATCAGCTTCTGAGGACCTTTAGCTTCTGATGACGTCATACTCTTCAGGAGCTCTTGTCTTCAGGAGCGCTAGTCTTCAGGAGTGCCAGTCTTCAGGAGTGCCACTCTTCAGGAGCGCTAGTCTTCAGGAGCGCTTTAAGCTTCAAATAGATACTTCCTTTGCTCTTTATTTGTTCGTTTAGATCCTTGTTAAAACATATCACTTTGTTTACAGTCCTGTACACTTGAACAAATGTTAGCAATACCAATTGTCAATTTTTAATACTTTGTTATCATCAAAACTCTTTAAGGTTTATTATTAAACACATTTTGTTCCAACAGATTCTTCTTCATTATTAGCAGTAGCTACCAAAGCCAGAGCTATTTTAGCTTCATCTTCAGCATCATCTTTGTCAGACTCAGACTCATTATCCAGATCTTCCCAAGTTGCCATCAAACTCTTCTTGAATTGCTTCTTGAATTTGTCAGACTTAAAGAAAGCTTTCTTAGATTTTTCCTTGGATTTCTCTTTCTGCAAGTCTGGACATTCAGCAATGAAGTGTCCAACCTTCTTGCAGTTGAAGCAACCTTTCTGATCTTCCTTTCTTGAGCTTTTGTAATTACTACCTCTGTTCATAAACTTCTTGTTCTTCTTAGCGAGGTATTGTAATCTGTTGGTGAGCATAGCCATCTCTTGAACAATCTTAGAGTCTTCATCAGAATCTTCAGATGTAGATTCTTCTTCAGACTCCAAAGCCTTCAGAGCCTTACCTGACTTGCCTCTGGACTGTAATGCGATGGACTTGGGCTTCTTGATAGGTTCATGCTCGTTGAGACCTATTTCATGACATTTCAAGGAGCTTATGAGATCTTCAACACTCAAAGTGTTTAAATCTTTAGCTTCCTCAATGGCTGTCACTTTCGGTCTCCATTTTGCAGGTAAGCTTCTCAGAATCTTGTTCACATGATCAGACGTTACGTAGCTTTTCTTCAGAATCTGAAGTCCAGAAACAAGAGTCTGAAACCTTGAGTACATGGTCTCAATGTTTTCATCCTCCTTCATTCTGAACAACTCATACTGATGAACAAGCATAGTAGCCTTGGCCTCTCTGACTTTCTTGTTACCTTCATAAAGTGAGCACAATGAGGTGAACATAGCCTTTGCTGTTGATTTGTCACTCATCTTTAAGTACTCTTTATGGGGCAAGGCAGCCACAAGAATGCCTCTGATCGTATGATGTTTCTTATAAAGCTTTTTCTGCTCAGGTGTGTGAGCTTTCCTATCAAGAGCAGCACCTTCTTCATCTAACCTCAGATCACCAACGCCATCTTCAAGAACATCCCACAACTCTTCATCCATTCTCATGATGTGACTATACATCTTGGTCTTCCACCAAGAGAACATTTCAGGATCACCATTAAACATAGGAGGTTTGTTGTGATTAGAGGATCTTTCACTTTTGTTGATGTTGCTGTAGTCATAATGCACAGCAGCTCCAGAACCAAAACCAGAACCAGATGCAGATGCAGAAGCTTCATCCCCAGACATGTTTTTCACCGATCGTTTACTGTAACACGGTTAAGTGCTAACTATAGAGCCGAAGCTCTGATACCAACTGAAGGTGGGAAAAACACAAGAAGGGGGGGGGGGGGTTGAATTGTGTTTTCAAAAACGTTTCTTTCTTACGAAAAATAACAATGTTCTCAGGATACAGAGTCTGATAGAGTTCAGACTCTGATCAGAGTTCAGAGTCTTAGCAGCGGAATGTAGAACAAATGCAAGAAAGAAAGAAGACACAGGCAATTTTATACAGGTTCCTTCCACAATCCGGAAGTAGTCCTGTCCCCCTTGCACTTCCAAGGAGAGTTCCACTAAAATGTAATATCAAATTACAAGTTGCTCAAACACACAAGTATGAGACTTCCTTTGCTCAATCACACAAGAAAGAGACTTCAAATGCTCAAGCACACAAGCAAGAGACTTCAAAACAATTACAGAGAATTGAAAAGAGTTTTGAATACTTGATATACAATCAGAGGTATTCACAAAACAAAACGAAACAGAACAGACTCTGTTTTTCTTAGATACTTAGAAATTCTAAAATGTAAGCTTTTGTAAGAATTATCTAAGTTGTTGATGAGCAGTGTTTGCGACTTGGAATATGAGAGAAGAACTTAATTCGCATGTATATATTTTCAGTAGTCAGTTCTTCAAGTCTTCATCTCTATTTATAGAGAATTTGAGAGACGTTGGGAACTACCAGCTCATCACTTTTTCTTTACCGAAGCTGATTTGACACCATTGATCCTTTGCTTGATTTGAGGCTTGTACAATGAAATCAAATTCAAATCCATTCCAGCAAATATGGAAAAGTTTCTGCTTTAGTTACTGTTATTCTTGTCGTGTATAGAAGACACTGTGCAGAGTTGGTGGTTGCAGGAACAGGCGTATGCATAGTGGTTGTACTTTTCGTACGTTATGCTTTGTCAACGCTTTTCAGTGTCTGAAGAATCTTTGCTTCTGATGAATCTGCTTCTGGAGACCATTTGCTTCTGATGAGTCTGCCTCTGAAGAACTTGCTTCTGATGACGTCATCTTCAGAAGCTCTTTCTTCAGACGCATTCTGACTCTAATTTTCCAGGAGCGCTTTCATTCAGATGTTCTTCAAGCTTCAGTCTAAATTTCCTTTGCTCTTTAATTCATTCAATTAGAACCTCTTGTAAATAAACCTTTGATAATGGTCCTGTACACTTGAATAAATATTTAGCATATTCAATTGATAATTTTTAATACCTTGTTATCATCAAAACTTAAGTGGTATAATTGTGAAACACCCTTTGTTCCAACAATCTCCCCCTTTTTGATGATGACAAACATAAGTATTTAAAAAGATCAATTGTTGTTAACTTAATTAACAAGTTGACTCTTAAAGGTTCTGAGTTTTGTAAGCTCAGACTCCCCCTGAGTCTGATATTCTTTAAGGTGAGGTTTGTAAGCTCCCCCTAAGTCCTATCCAAGTTAATTAAGTTCATTTTTAAGCTTAATAATACTGTCATAAAATGCAGATGAAATAAAATTGGGTTCTCAAATAAAATTCATGAAGTTTTATTTCATTCTTGGGCTCGCGAGGCGAGCATATCAACTCGCCACGGCGAGTAGTGCAGTTTCAGACCGCCATAACTTTGTATCTTGGGATCTGTTTCGTGTAGGACTTTGAGAGTTGATCCTTGGGTAGTAACGGAAGATAACTGTGAAATAATTGATGATCTGTAAAGATGTTATGGGAGGTTTTAATGTTGCTAATGATTTATGAATCATATGTGTATTAAGTGAACTATATGTGTAATATATGTGATGCTTACGTGATGAATCCTTGATGTTGCTATATGCCATGATTGATGAGTTGCTGCCATGTAGTTGTTTATATATGATTAATGCTGCATGTGTCGGTCCAAGATGTTTGTGATGTTGCGACGTTTTAAGATGTTTAACTTGTTTAAGTTATAAGATGTTGAGTCTCATGCATACTCATTCAGAGATGAGGGCTTATGCCTTGGAGTTTTTACTCACCAGCGACGAGGGCTCATGCCCTGGAGCTTTTGCTCACTAGCGACGAGGGCTTATGCCCTGGGAGTATATTTATGCTCAAAGCGACGAGGGCTTATGCCCTGGATAGGTACCACATGCATTTAAGATGTTAGAGTTGCATTGTCGAGTCAAGTTGTTTAAGATGTTTATGACGATGCTTTATGATGATGCTTGTGATGCTAGATGATGTTTGTTGCGACGTGTTAATGTGATGATTTGTTGTTAACTTTAATTATTGAATTATATGTTTAATATTATTGTCTTCTAAATCTCACCCCTTCTGCTTGAAAATGTTGCTCTTCGTATGGGTAACTTGCAGGTAACCAAGATTAGGTGCAGGCGTGTGAGGATTTTCCTCAGTTGAGTCTTAGGTGCTCTGATATGTAACGGGATGAGGGAACTTGTTAAATGCTTTTCTATTCCTTGCAAGTCATTTATGAATTCAAAAGACTATTTAACGTATTTATTTTTGAAAAAAGAAGAATGGTGAATAAGGAGAAAAAGAAGCCTATTTATCTACATTTATTATTGATTCGGAAGGACTAGGTCCTTTGCCTACGTACCCGTGAGGGATCAGAAACTCGTAGTTCGGGGTAAAAATTTCGTTTGATTGGTTGCGTGTTTTTTATTAGTTTTAAAAAAAGGTTTTAAAGAAAAAAGCCAAGTGGCAAAATGAGATTTGTTTGTGTTTTTTAATATTAAAGAAAAATGACTCGAAATAGGATTAGATTGATTTAATGTTTGATTAAAGAAATAAAATGGAAAAAGGATCACTTGGTTAAGCCAAGGTTTATTGAGGAAAAAAAATGTTTTTTGTGTTTTTTGTTATTTGAATGTTTTTTGTTTTTTTTGAATGGTTAAACTAACGGAGCAGAAAAGAATAAAAGCGAAGGTATTTCGTGGTGACGTTGGATCACCACAAAAACCATTAACCTAAACTAGAAACATAAAGAGAAAGGCATACACACACGCACGCACACATGCACCTAAGCTATTACAAAAAAGCCTATTATACATTCGAAGGTCTGCAATAAAATAAAAGACACAAAATAAAAATATAAATATGCATGAGTGATGATAAGGTACGAAATTATAAGCCTAAACTAGATGAGAATGCATGAGAAATAAAAGCAGGATACTAAAAAAAGAATGCATGAGAAAGTAAGAAAAATATAAAAACAGGAATGGGGGTGCTAACAGTATAAAGGGGGGTGCAGGAATTGAAAAA
Organism: Medicago lupulina; assembly: GCA_958299785.1. Classification (NCBI taxonomy): domain Eukaryota; kingdom Viridiplantae; phylum Streptophyta; class Magnoliopsida; order Fabales; family Fabaceae; genus Medicago; species Medicago lupulina. The sequence goes on from OY283143.1 coordinate 36,180,646, forward strand.
GAAGGAAACTGGGCCTCAAGGGAAAGTTGGGTTGTGGGCCTGAAAGGAAAAAAAACCGAACCGATCTGATTCAAGTGAACCAGACCGGTTCAGGGCACCTTATATATAAGGGGATCCTGTTTTTCCCCTCATTTTTCATTTCCTTTCTCTCTATTCCTTCCTTTCTCTCAGTAAGCTCTCTCTTGTTCTCTCAACTGTTCTTCATCCTGAACAACTTTCCGGCGTGTTCATAAGGAAAATGTCGTGCTACCCATAATCCGATGAGGGTTCCGGCGGTGGCTGGCCGGCCATCGCGGAGGCGCCACCACGCCGGAACCCTAAAAAAATTTATTTTTTGTTTCTTTTACTCCTTGGATCGTTTCTTTCTCCTCTACCTGATTCTGACCTTAGATAAACTAAACACCCAAAAGCCGACCCTAGATCTAAGAAAGAAAAAAAGAATTACCTTTGCTTTGTTCTTGATTCGGATTCGTCTGTGCTACTGTGGTGGCCGATCCTGTTTGACGCCACGGGTTCTGTAACACCCCGTTTTCCCAACATAAAAATTTCTTAAAACAATTATCAGAGTACACATCAAAACAACGGGATATCACATATAACATAATCCGAAAGCAGTTAAATAATAATTTAACCAAATAACTTCAAAACATTGCAGCGGAAAAACATTTATAAATCACAAAACGTTTGGCACGCAGGCCCCATAAAATGTCTCAAAAGAGTTAGTTTCATTAAGGCGAAATAACATAAGGATCCACGTAAAAGAATGAAGCATGCATAATAGATAACCCCATCCCATTACGTATCAGAGCGACCTAGACGACACAGTGAGGCAAGGCCACTCACGAAGCAACTGCACACTAAGCACGATCACCTGCACTTGCCCACAAGGCGGCAATTCCAGCAGAAGGGGTGAGATTTCATAATCAAAAAATATTAACACATCTTAAACAGCCTTACAGGATACTCTCAATATTACTAATAAGTCCCATTATCACCTAGGGGTCCACTCTTGATCAGACGTGCGACGCAGATCGCACAACACTAAATACATCCCAATCTGGTAGTGCTCGCGAGGCGAGTGTTTCTACTCGCCATGGCGAGTAGAGCTAGCTTCCAACTACAGTCATTCTAGGCTCAATCTTATCCTACAATCATTCCCATTTATCATCAGATATGTTCAGGTACTCGCAGGCTCTCAGGGATCAACTAAGGTCGAACGTTGCAGAACCTACGTGCTCTCAGCCCTAGCTCGCTACGGCGAGTAAGCATGCTCGCTATGGCGAGCTGCCTAGCAAAACTCGCCAGGCGGGGAAAAGGCTCGCTATGGCGAGCGATGAAGTTCATCACTCGCGAGGCGAGGATCATTGCTCATCGTGGCGAGCGATCAATGTCGCCGCGGGCAGACCTGCTATTTTCTCCAAAATTCAACGATTCACATGGTTTAAAGCCTCTCATTGATTCCAGAATTCATCCTAAACATATTCTAAGGTCTAGGAACACTTTCTACACGAATTACACCCATCCTAACCGTTTCAATCATCAACTCTAGGAATTAGACCTAGTTTTCTACTTTTCCAATTCAATCCTAATTCTTGCTAATTAATCCTCAGAATCATGTTAATCAATATTACAGAATTATTAGTCTCACCCTTACCTAGTTTGAAGAAAATCGCAACACTCTCACCTTCTCTTCTCCTTCACGTGCGTTTCTCTTTTCTTTTCCAAAGTCTGATACGCGTTACTGACTTTCTAAACCTAACTTCCCTATTTATACTCCCAACAAATATTATCTTATTTACTCTTTCTCCCACATAACTCTCTAAAATCCAAAACTAACCCACAACTAAATATTTTATTTTATTTTCAAATCTTATTTTATTTAACAATAAAATAAGTCTCTTAATCTTATCAAATCCACATAATCATAACTTATCACAAAAATCAACTAAATCATCAAAACATACCAAAATCACACATATATTATATAAATATAATATAATCACCTAAACTCGATTTAAATAAATAATTAAACGAAAGTGGCGTCACAACTCTCCCCCACTTAAAAGATTTTCGTCCTCGAAAATTTACCTCAAGCGAACAAATCTGGATAAGACTCCAGCATCTTACTCTCAAGCTCCCACGTTAAGCTTTCACCAGTCGCTCCCGACCAAACGACTCTAACGAGAGGTATATCCTTGCCTCTCAACATTTTCACTTTTCGATCATCAATCCTTACCGGTAAAGTCCCCACCGTAAGGTTGTCTCTAACTTGCACATCATCACTCTGGATCACATGAGAGGGATCCGGAACATACTTCCAAAGCTGTGACACGTGGAAAACATCATGCAAATTCGAAAGATGTGGTGGTAGTCCAACTCGGTACGCCACCGTTCCAACTCTTTCTGATATCTGATACGGACCAATAAATCTCGGAGTCAACTTCTTCGATTTCAGAGCACGTCCAACACCGGTCACAGGGGTGACTCTCAGAAACACGTGGTCTCCTTCCTGAAACTCAAGATCTTTCCTTCGCTTATCATGGTAACTCTTTTGTCGACTCTGCGACACTTTCATCTTCTCTTGAATCATCTTAACCTTCTCAGTAGTTTGCTGAACAATCTCCGGTCCTAAGACCACTCTTTCACCTGACTCAAACCAACACAACGGAGTTCTGCACCTTCGACCATACAAAGCCTCAAAAGGTGCCATCCCAATAATAGAATGATAACTATTATTGTATGTGAACTCGATTAACGGAAGATAACTATCCCAAGTTCCTCCTTGCTCAAGAACACAAACTCTCAACAAGTCCTCTAGCGACTGAATTGTCCTCTCCAACTGACCATCTGTCTGCGGATGATACGCCGAACTTAACCTCAACTTAGAACCCAAGGCCTCTTGCAAACTTTTCCAAAATCTAGAAGTAAATCTTGGATCTCTATCTGATACAATGCTCGAAGGAACACCATGCAACCTCACAATCTCCTTGATATAAATCTCTGCCAACTGGGCAACAGGAAAACTAATATTAATCGGTAGAAAATGAGCCGACTTCGTCAATCTATCAACAATAACCGAAATTGCGTTGTTCCCTCTAGGAGTATTCGGTAAACTCGTCACAAAATCCATGGATATACTATCCCATTTCCACTCTGGCACATCTAAAGATACCATCATGCCTGCCGGTTTCTGATGCTCAACCTTCGACTTCTGACAAACGAAACAGGAATACAAAAACTGTGCCACATCTCGCTTCAATCTAGACCACCAAAACAACTTCTTCAAATCATGATACATCTTCGTAGCTCCCGGATGAATACTCAAGCTACTTCTATGACTCTCCTCAAGAATCATCTTCTTAATTTCCTCATTGTCGGGAATGCAAATCCAACCTCGGAATCTCAACACTCCTTGATCATCGACTTGGAAATCACTATCCTCAGTCTGATTACTAGCAACTAATAAGTCCACAAACTTAACATCTTCTTTCTGCGCCTCTTTTATACTCATCAAGAAGTCGCTATCAATCTTCAGCATCCCCAACTTTACACTCTGAGGTGTTCTTTCACAAACTAAACTCAAGTCTCTAAACTGTTCAAGCAATTCGAACTCTCTAACCATCAAAGCGGACATATGCAAAGTCTTCCTACTCAAGGCAACTGCTACCACATTAGCTTTACCTGGATGATAATTCAACCCAAAGTCAAAATCCTTCAACAATTCAAGCCATCTTCTCTGCCTCATATTCAATTCCTTCTGGTCGAACAGATACTTCAAGCTCTTGTGATCACTGAACACTTCAAACCTCGCACCATACAAGTAATGTCTCCACATTTTCAACACAAAGACCACAACCGCTAATTCTAAATCATGCGTCGGGTAATTCTTCTCATGAATTCTCAACTGTCTTGAAGCATAAGCTACCACTTTGCCTTCTTGCATAAGTACACCTCCTAAACCCAACTTGGACGCATCACAATACACTACAAAAGGCTCATCAGACTTCGGCAGAATCAAAACTGGAGCAGTCGTCAAACGCTTCTTCAACTCGTTGAAAGTGTTCTCACAATGAACATCCCAAACAAAAGCTTTACCTTTACAAGTCAACTGGGTTAACGGGAGAGCTAACTTGGAAAATCCTTCAATAAACCTTCTATAGTAACCAGCTAAACCCAAAAAGCTTCTAATCTCAGTAACTGACTTCGGGATCTCCCATTGCGATACGGCTTCAATTTTAGACGGATCCACTGCAATACCATCACCAGAAATAACATGGCCCAGAAAACTTACTTCCTTCAACCAGAACTCACACTTAGACAATTTAGCATAAAGTTTCTTCTCTTTCAACACTTGCAGGACAATCTTCAAATGATCAGCATGTTCTTCCTCAGTCTTGGAGTAGATCAGAATATCATCAATAAACACAACTACAAACCGATCCAAAAATGCATGGAAGATGCGATTCATATACTCCATAAACACTCCAGGTGCATTAGTAACTCCAAAAGGCATAACCTTGTACTCAAAGTGACCATAACGCGTTCTGAAAGCTGTCTTCTGCATATCCTCATCTTTTACTTTAATCTGGTGATAACCTGACCTCAAATCAATCTTGCTGAAAACACGTGCACCCACTAACTGATCCATCAAATCATCAATTCTCGGAAGTGGATACCTATTCTTGATAGTTACCTTGTTCAACTGCCGATAATCAATACATAGCCTCATACTACCATCTTTCTTCTTCACTAGCAACACTGGCGCTCCCCAAGGTGAAACACTTGGTCTAACAAATTTCTTCTCGAGCAAATCTTCCAACTATTTCTTCAACTCAGCTAACTCGGAAGCAGACATACGATAAGGTGCCATCGACACCGGCTTCGTTCCAGGAATTAGATCAATAGAAAACTCAACTTCCCTCTCTGGAGGCACATCAGGAATTTTGTCTGGGAAAACTTCAGGAAAGTCGCATACCACTTGTAGTTTATCGATCACCGCTTGATTCTCTAAAGATAAAGAAGCCATCAGCGAAAACATCAACATACCATCACGTTCCAGTTGCTTCAGCTGCTTAGTAGATAAGAACTCTGCTCCACTTTCCTCTTCAGCAGAAGAGAAACGTACCGTCTTGCTAAAACAATTGATGAGGATGTGGTTGTACTCTAACCAATTCATACCCAGAATTACATCCATACCGCTTAAAGGTAGACAAACTAAATCCATCTCAAAATCGTGACCAAACATAGACAAAGGACAATTCAAACATACTAGAGAAGTAGTCACCGAACCCTTAGCTGGAGTTTCGACAACCATCTCTCCATTCATATCAGACACATCAAGACTCAAAGCAGAAACACAGTCCAAAGCAATAAAACAATGCGTAGCACCAGTATCAATAATAGCAACTAAAGGAGTATTATTAATATAGCAAGTACCTCTGATCAAGCGATCCTCACTATCTGTCTGAGTACCAGTCAGGGCAAAAACTCGACCCGTAGTAGACGCCCTCTTCGGCTGCTTGCATTGGGAACCAATATGACCCTCTTCATTGCAATTGAAGCACACAATATCATTACGCTTGCAATCAGCTACAATATGACCCTTCTTGCCACACCGGACACATTTCTTAACCTCTTCAGGACAAACATTGCTCTTGTGGCCTTTCACACCACAGTTGAAACACACAATCTCTGTAGGAGTACCCTTCCTTGCAGGCTGCCTATCAACAACCATCCTCTGTTTCCCTTTATCAGCAGGAGCACTGTACAGCTTAGGACGACTCTGCTGGCCCTTAGCTTTCCTATCATTCACTACCTTGTAGTGAGCCTTGGTATCCTCCTCATATATCCTGCAGCTATTAACCAAATCCGGAAAAACTCGAATCTGTTGATACCCAATCGCCCTCTTAATGTCGGGCCTCAAACCGTTCTCGAACTTGATACACTTCGAAAACTCAGCAGTCTCGGCAGCATAGTGCGGGTAGAACTTTGCCAACTCCACAAACTTGGCAGCATACTCAGTTACTGACATATTTCCTTGCTTCAGCTCAAGGAACTCGATCTCTTTCTTCCCGCGAACATCCTCCGGAAAGTATCTCCTCAGGAACTCTCTCCTGAACACAGCCCAAGTCACAACAGCTCCATCTTGCTCAAGGCTAGGTAACACGCTAACCCACCAATCATCGGCTTCCTCTGACAGCTGGTGTGTACCAAAGCGCACTTGCTGAACTTCGGTGCACTGCATCACCCGGAAAATCCTCTCGATCTCCTTAAGCCACGTCTGGGCTCCATCGGGGTCATACCTCCCTTTGAAAATTGGAGGCTGATTCCTCATGAAAGTCTCCAACATCCTAGTCTCAGCATTCACGCCAGCATTCGCGTTAGGTTGTTGTCCCACAGCTTGGGCAACAGCTTGAAGAGCAGCAGCTAACGCAGTATCGTTCCTCCCAGCCATTCTGATATTTTACAACAAGCAGTAACAACAACATAAGATTAGTAATACAAATATTACTAAGACTCGATACGACTCTCTAATTGGCCATACAGACCGACTTGCTCTGATACCAATTGTAACACCCCGTTTTCCCAACATAAAAATTTCTTAAAAAAATTATCAGAGTACACATCAAAACAACGGGATATCACATATAACATAATCCGAAAGCAGTTAAATAATAATTTAACCAGATAACTTCAAAACATTGCAGCGGAAAAATACTTATAAATCACAAAACGTTTGGCACGCAGGCCCCATAAAATGTCTCAAAAGAGTTAGTTTCATTAAGGCGAAATAGCACAAGGATCCACGTAAAAGAATGAAGCATGCATAATAGATAACCCCATCCCGTTACGTATCAGAGCGACCTAGACGACACAGTGAGGCAAGGCCACTCACGAAGCAACTGCACACTAAGCACGATCACCTGCACTTGCCCACAAGGCGACAATTCCAGCAGAAGGGGTGAGATTTCATAATCAAATAATATTAACACATCTTAAACAGCCTTACAAGATACTCTCAATATTACTAATAAGTCCCATTATCACCTAGGGGTCCACTCATGATCAGACGTGCGACACAGATCGCACAACACTAAATACATCCCAATCTGGTAGTGCTCGCGAGGCGAGTGTTTCTGCTCGCCATGGCGAGTAGAGCTAGCTTCCAACTACAGTCATTCTAGGCCCAATCTTATCCTACAATCATTCCCATTTATCATCAGATATGTTCAGGTACTCGCAGGCTCTTAGGGATCAACTAAGGTCGAACGTTGCAGAACCTACGTGCTCTTAGCCCTAGCTCGCTACGGCGAGTAAGCATGCTCGCTATGGCAAGCTGCCTAGCACAACTCGCCAGGCGGGGAAAAGGCTCGCTATGGCGAGCGATGAAGTTCATCACTCGCGAGGCGAGGATAATTGCTGACCGTGGCGAGCGATCAATGTCGCCGCGGGCAGACCTGCTATTTTCTCCAAAATTCAACGATTCACATGGTTCAAAGCCTCTCATTGATTCCAGAATTCATCCTAAACATATTCTAAGGTCTAGGAACACTTTCTACACGAATTACACCCATCCTAACCGTTTCAATCATCAACTCTAGGAATTAGACCTAGTTTTCTACTTTTCCAATTCAATCCTAATTCTTGCTAATTAATCCTCAGAATCATGTTAATCAATATTACAGAATTATTAGTCTCACCCTTACCTAGTTTGAAGAAAATCGCAGCACTCTCACCTTCTCTTCTCCTTCACGTGCGTTTCTCTTTTCTTTTCCAAAGTCTGATACGCGTTACTGACTTTCTAAACCTAACTTCCCTATTTATACTCCCAACAAATCTTATCTTATTTACTCTTTCTCCCACATAACTCTCTAAAATCCAAAACTAACCCACAACTAAATATTTTATTTTATTTTCAAATCTTATTTTATTTAACAATAAAATAAGTCTCTTAATCTTATCAAATCCACATAATCATAACTTATCACAAAAATCAACTAAATCATCAAAACATACCAAAATCACACATATATTATATAAATATAATATAATCACCTAAACTCGATTTAAATAAATAATTAAACGAAAGTGGCGTTACAGGTTCGGTTTGCGTTCGTCTGGCTATAGTAGTGGTGTGTGTTGTGCCGTTTTTGTCCGTCCGGTTGTGTGACAGATTGATTTGAGGAGTAGGTTTTGTGTGAGATGGTCGGTTATGCTTGTTTGAGAATGTGTGGTACGTGAATTGGTTTTTTGTTGGTGAATTCGCGGTCGTTTTTGTGTTGGTTGTTGGCCCGTTTTTGATTCTGAATCCCCTCCCTTGATGTTGTCCGGCTGCTTTTATAGTATTGAGTTTGGGGTTTGGGTTTGTTAAAAATCCAGAAAATTTTGGCATTTTGGATTGGGATTGGGAGAAAAACGTGGATTGTGCAAGCTGTTTTTTGATTTGGCCATGTTTTACCGGATTTGGATTGAGACGAGATGAATGTGCGCGTGTGACAGGCTGCCATGAACTTGGACAATTTTTGGAAATTTTTGTGGACAATTAATAATTAAAAAAAATAAAATAAAATAAAATTAAAATAAAAGTAAAAATGAAAGTGATTTTAAAATAAAAAAGTAATAAAAAAAGGACTAATTGAAAATAGGACTAAAATAAGAAATAAAAATTGAGAGATTAAATAAAAGATGGAAATTAAAAAAAAAAAAAAGAGAAGAGGGCCCGAATCGGAACAAAAATGAGGTATTTTAAAATACCTCTCTACCGAAATTTCGTTTGAAAAGTCGGAGCCACCGGACACATGTCAGTGTCACCTTAGGTCAAAAATTGGGGTATGACAACCAACAACAACATATATGCACTCAACATACATACTCAAACTATTCATGAAGGAATATCTAAGTAAAAGAATTCAAGGGATATTTCCAACTAAGTTCGCATGATATAATTCACAACTTTCACAATTGAGATTCATGAACCAAAACAAGCCAACTATTCAATTTCCTCCACTAAGTAAGTACACTAGTTGCATATGAATGAAGTGCACTTACATGAGTGTTTCACCGGCCAATTACCATGAACTCTCATAAAACTCAAAGTTCGTCTCAAAAAGTTACTTTTCCAAGTATAGTCCATTTTCAAAGCAAAACATTCTAGTACTCAAAGAAATAATTCAAGGCCATTTATTTAATCATACAGATAGCATACATATATAATCCCACATCATTCTCTTTGAGAAAATAAGTTTTCAGAAAATTGATGGTCTTGGACGATTTTCCAAACATTATGAACAATTTATGAAACTAAGTCCAAATTCATACCAATGATGTTTCCATAGGATTAGATACATAAGTAATGACTAAACAAGTCTAAAGAAACAAATTAGAAAGTTTGGATTGGTCCCAAAGTACACGAAACGAAAAATCAAGTGTGGCTAAACAGGGTGTTGTTCGCTTAAGCGAAGGCTGGTTCGCTTAAGCGACCAGGTCTCAGTAGCGTTCTGGGCGTGTTCGCTTGGGCTTCGCTCACGGTTCGCTCAAGCGAACTCTTGTCATACCCTCATTTTGGACCTAAAAATACTCGTTTAAATTTCCTTTCTATTCCTAATACTTTTTCAATTTACTGTGTATTACTCTGCAATTTACCACTGTGCTTCAGCTGCATACGTTACTGTTTCTGTCTTTTTATTTTTGCATAAAATCATACAAAAGGGTATTTTGGACATTTCCCACAATGGAACCCATTTTTAGTCCCTGCATCCGTCTTTGAGTCTTTTTCAATTTGACTGTGCAATTTATTTGTTAAATTCTGTATGAAAACCACTTGTGTCTGCATCTGAGTCATCTTGTGTCAGTCTGAGTCGTCTTTGTCCCCAGGGGCATTTTGGTCATTTCACATTGTTCAAGTTTTGGGCAGAGAGGTATTTTAAAATACCTCATTTTGGTAATTTGTTCATTTTAGTCCGTTTTGTCCGTTTTAATTGTCCCACTTTACGTTGTTTTCCAATTTACATTTTTTACCAATTTTATTTTAACTTTTCGCAGTAAGTCCAAATTTTTGTTTAATTGCAAATCAATCCAATTATTCTTTTATTCCAAAAAGAGTCCAATTTTCTTTTTTTAACTCCAGAAATAGTCCAAATTTTTTAATTGCAGTTTGGCCCTAAATTCTTTTTAAATTGCATTTCAGTCCTTGGGTCAAAACAGTCCAGATTGCCACGCCAGCTGGCCAGGTCCAGGTGTCGTATTTCTATTGGCTCAGAGGCACATGTGGCAGCCTATAAAAGGCCACCACTGTACAAGTCAGAGCGAATCCACAAATCAGAGGCCACATCACAAACACGTCAGAAACACTCTCTCTCTATTCAATTGGATCAAAACTCTAACAAACTCAGAAAGTTGAAGAACAGTTCCATAAACCCTAATTTTCTAGAAGCAAAATTCGAGCAAATTCAATGGAATTTTCGTTGATTCTCAGAGATTCAAGGCTGAATCATCATCATTGAACCTTCTTTCTGCAATTCAAGCACAAAGTTCATCACTGAAAGCAACAAACTTTGTACGATCACAGAAAGAGGAGATTGAGAAGAAAAGGGAAAGAATTTCAAAGGAGTCCGAACCAATTGAGAAGAAGAAGAAGAGGATTACCGTTCAAATTCCAAGTTCAAGCCAAGAAATCAGCGAAACAGAATCAAGATTCACGGTTTCCGAAGATTTCGACTCAAATCTCCGAATAACAAACTCAGGTACCTCTCAAACCTTCTTTAACCGTGTTGAAAAGCCATCACTGAATCTCAAACGATGTGAATCCAGGGTAAGTTCAAGCTGTTCAACTCGAAACTCAAACCCTAACAAGAAACAGTTTGAAAGAAATAAAAAAAACGTTTCCAAATCCACAACGAGTGTGAATCGAAGCAAATACATGCTAAATCTTAACGGTTTCACCAAAAGAAAACAAAGAATCCGAACAGTTTGAACTTGAGCCACGAAATCCAGAAATTCACATCGTTTGAACGGTTAATGTTGCTTTCCCTCACGTGATTCGTGTTTAGATTGATCATACGAAGCTTTTAAGCCATAGATGAGCAAATTCTGGGTAGGATTCAAGAAATTAGGGTTAGGGTTTCAAAGGGAACGGCGAGAGAGAAGGAGGAAGAAAGAGAAACATTTGAGGAAATGAGAGGAACCGGGTAGGTTTTGCCTTATATAGAGCGCTGGAACCGGGTGGGTTGGCCCGATCCAGCGCCCCATGCTCTGAACCGTTGGATCTTGATCCTAATGGATTCGGATCAATCCAACGCCCCAGAGGCGTTCTGGAGATCCGGATCCATCTGTGTGTTTGGGTTTGGGCTTTTTACCCGCGGGCTTTGGCTTTTCTTTCAGTTTCTTGAATTTTCTTGCTATATACACCTTTATTCTTGTTATTTGAACCCCTATGCATGCTAAAATTTCTTGCAAAATTCCTGGAAAATTACAGTGTGTTCTTGATGTATTTTTTAGTGTTTTGGTGATATTTCCACACATGTAAAGCTGATAAAAATGTATGCGCTAATTTCTTCTATGGTTTTGAGTACTAGGTGTGTTTGTGAGGGTTTCTTGCATAATTTTAGATCCAATTGTTGCTACACGATGTTGATATTTGATACATGTTTTTGTGATGTGTTTGGCTCTGAATTCATCGTTGGTTCTTACTTCTTATAAGCTTAATTGATTATTCCCAACCTCTTGTTTTTACTAATTTAGTGTTAATTTCTTGTACTTTTGCAAATTTAGTTGTTAATTTCCCAACCTTTGCAAGTTTAGTATTAGTTACTCGTCTTACAAGCTTAAACGTTAAGTTTCCAATTTCATGCAAGGTTAGAAGTAATTTCTTGTTTTGCAAGTTCAATAGTTAACTTCTTGTTTTGCGAGTAAATGTGAATTTTTGTTTGGAAATGAAAGTGTGAAATATGCATAAAATGTGTATGTGCTAAATATGAATACATGACTTGAAATATCCTCATAATTCTTGAAATATTTCCTTTGAAAGTGCTGTTAGGTGAGGATTATAGGTCATGGGATTTGGGTTTAAGCTTTAGGCTTTTGTTTTGTGTAGTTTGCACTATCTTTGGCACTTGTTTCTTTTGCAATTTGCTTAATATTCTTTGCTATGATCATTTCATCTCCTATGCATTGCTACTCATACCATCACTTCTTCATTGTACATTTTATCACTAACCATTTGTTTCATGCCTCATTCAAGTTGCAAGCATTGCATCATGCTCATTGTTTTGTCCTCACTTTTTCACTTGACGCAAGTTTCCATCAATTTCTATGTAACATTTTAGGTTTTTACTTTCCTTTTAAATTCTTGCAAGACCATAGAATGTAAATTAGGACCCGATGTAAAGGACAATGGACACTATGATGATGTACACCGACACACGCACCGACACGCACACACGTTGTATGTTTACCGCTAGATGTATGTTTAGGAAGCGTGATACTTAGAAAAAACTCTTTCTTTCTTTCTCAAAAAACTAACACATCACTCAAAGATTTTTTGCAATAAAGTGAAGTCAAAACTTCACCCATTTTCCCTTTATTTTCTTAAGCAAAATCAAAATGAATCTTAAATCTTCAACTTTAACCGTTTTTGTAAATAAATTGGACTAACCTCACTTGTTTCCCAATCTCATGCCTTTGAGGCCTCTCATCCTTTTCTTCAAAACTATTTTCAAAACTAAAATTGAACCAACCCACAAAAAAATATTTTGGAAGAGAACTACATGGAATTTTGATCCCTTAAAAGGGTATGTAGGCAAGAGACTCAAAATCTCTCCAAGTCCAATAAAAACAACACTCAAAACCTTCTTTCTCTCATTCTTAAAATCAACCCTTTTTACAAATAGCGATAAAAGCAAAGCGTATACATAAGACTAGCAAAACGGTTCCTATAGGATACTATAGTCATTGCGGGTGCCTAACACCTTCCCGTAGTGAAACCAGCCCCGAGCTCAGAATTTCTAAAGGTTTTCTCTCGATTTTACCTTTCCCCAAAAAAAATAGAGATATCAATGATTGAAAGGTTCAAATCTAATTAATGATTTGACACCCGAAAATCGCGATAACAGAAATGGCGACTTCACTGGGGAACTAGTTAGGGCTACGCCTAGTTTTTCATGCTTTATGTTTTACGCTTTGCTTTATTGTTATTATTTTCATGCAACGTGTGGGGTGAGAATATCAAAAGCCCTATACCCGGGCTAAGTGAACTTAAGATTAGGAAGAGATATAATCGACAATCCATTCCGGGGGTTGCCTCGTGCATTGGATTACGCGATCAATCTCACATAGCTGAGGCATTTTGGAGGTGATGTTGTCGGCGTGTGTTGTCATGCTTAGGCACTTTACTTCCAATTGACCGATGAAGGCTATGGACCGTAGTTACCAAACCCATCCTTGGCCTTTCTTAGGACGTAGTGCGGTGGCTAAACCGAGCGTTGTCTCGAAATTTAGTCGTCACGCGATACTACACCCAAACTAGACCTTCTTACGAATAATCATGGACAAGCGTTGCTTTGTACTACTATGATATACGGAAGAGAGGTTGTGGTTTGGGAACTTTATAGAACCTTGGTTACTACTATCAAAGCCCTAGTTTCACCGGACACCGTTACTTTTGCCCACCGTGCTTTCTCTGTTAAACAAAACCATGCATACATGCATTCATGCATAAAATTTTTACATGCATTTATCAAAGGGTATAGACAAACTAAAATTCTTTGCAAATATAACCAGGCATGAAGAGGACTAAGTCTTACAAATTCAAAGAAGTCGATTTGGCTAGCCTAAAGGAGTTGGCACTTAAGGTTAAGAATCCGACTGGATTTCGTCTCCGATACGGTGGTTTGCTTGGTATTCTCCGAACTAATGTAGAAGAGAAGTTGGTGCACACTCTGGTGCAATTCTATGATCCAGTTTTCCGTTGCTTCACTTTCCCGGATTTTCAGTTGGTTCCTACACTTGAGGCTTATTCTAGTTTATTGGGTTTACCTATAGCCGAGAAGATACCTTTCACGGGTCCCGGAGCTCCTCTTACTCCTTTGGTGATTGCTAGGGATCTTTATCTCAAAACTTCCGATGTGTCCAAGAATCTCATTACTAAATCTCACATCCAGGGGTTCGCCTCGAAGTACTTACTTGAGCGGGCTAATCTCGAATCTACTTGTCAGGACACTCTTGAGGCTATTCTTGCACTATTCATCTATGGGCTTGTTCTCTTTCCGAATCTCGACAACTTCGTGGACATGAATGCTATTGAGATCTTCCATTCCAGGAATCCGGTTCCTACTTTGTTAGCTGACACATACCACGCCATCCATGATCGGACTCTCAGGGGCCGTGGGTTTATTCTTTGCTGTGTGCCTCTTCTATATAGGTGGTTTATTTCTCACCTCCCGAGTTCTTTCCATGCCAACATGGAGAATTGGTCTTATTCGCAGCGGATTATGGCTCTTACTCCCGATGAGGTGGTTTGGATCACTCCGGCAGCTCGAGTCAAGGAGATTGTTACGGGTTGTGGAGATTTCCTCAATGTACCTCTTCTTGGTACCCGGGGAGGAATCAACTACAATCCCGAGTTAGCCATGAGACAGTTTGGTTTCCCAATGAGAGCAAAGCCCATCAACCTTGCTACATCACACGAGTTCTTTTACTATTCCAATGCTCCCACCGGGCAAAGGAAAGCTTTTATGGATGCTTGGTCTAAGGTTCGTAAGAAGGATGTGAAACACTTGGGTGTGAGATCCGGTATTGCTCATGAAGCCTATACGCAGTGGGTGATAGACCGAGCTGAGGAGATTGGCATGCCTTACCCTGCTATGAGGCATGTATCTGCATCTACTCCGTCTAGACCTTTACCGTTGCTTCCCGCGACTCAGGAGATGTATCAGGAGCATCTAGCTATGGAGAGTGAGGAGAAGCGAGCATGGAAAGCCCGTTACAGTGAGGCTGAAAACTTGATCATGACTTTGGATGGCAGAGACGAGCAGAAGGATCATGAGAACCGGATGCTGAAGAAGGAACTAGCCAGAGTTAGGAAGGAGCTTGAGGAGAAGGATGATCTGTTGAGGATAGACTCCAGGAGAGTCAGAGGTCGTCGAGATTTCTTTGCCAGTTATTGCAGTTCAGCTTCGGACTCGGATTCCGAATACTACCCAGTCACTCCTTAGTTCTGGATGATAGGATGGACTATTGATTATGTTGTTTGTTCAGCTTATGTTTCAGAAGCCTGCTCCCTTGGCTCAATTTATCAAAACAACTTGCTTTGAATGATTTGTCAGTCCAATAATGTTTGCGAAGAATTCTAATTTGTCTAAAAAACCCTTTGGTAATAAAAAGAGTCATTTTTGCATCTGCATTTGCACATATCATGCATCATATGCATCATTCATCAGTCACAAAAAACTTCCAATTGCTCATTGCCTCCTGGTTCTTCTGCCGCAGTGTGAAAAGTGGCTCGTGCTCGAAGGACCGATCAACCTACCAGAGTACATCAGACTAGACAATACAGAAGGAGGAATCAAGTAGCTATGGAAGAAGAAAATGCACAGCTCCGTACTGAATTAGCTTCTGTGAGAGAAGAGTTAGCTAAAGCTCTCGACGCCATGACTGCTCTGATAGCCGCTCAAGAACAACCAGCCTCGTCTACTCCGGAAACCACTGAGGCAATTCCAACATCATCTCTCGATAACCGCTTTGCCATGCCAAGGGGATACCCATACGGACTCCCATCTTTCTTTGCTCCTGATCCCACAGCAGGTGCTTCTAGTGCTGCCAATGGTAACCAAATCCCCGTCTCAGGGCACGCCTCCCTTCATACTACCTTGCCTCAGTCGACCGTCTACACAGACCCGGTTGTGCACTCTACGCCTCAGGGCGCCAATGCTAATGACTACCGTGGAAAGACTCCTGTATTGGGAACTATGGAGGAAAGAATGGAGGAGCTTGCCAAAGAACTCCGTCGCGAGATCAAGGCCAACCGCGGGAGCAGTGACCTCGTCAGAACCCACGATCTTTGTTTAGTGTCGAGGGTGGATGTCCCCAAGAAATTCAAAGTCCCGGAATTTGACCGCTACAATGGGCTGACCTGCCCCCAGAACCATATCATCAAATATGTCCGGAAGATGGCCAACTACTCGGACAATGATTCACTCATGATCCACTGCTTCCAAGATAGTCTGATGGAAGACGCTGCAGAATGGTATACTGGTCTGAGTAAAGATGATATTCATACCTTCGATGATTTGGCTACTGCTTTCAAGAGTCACTACGGGTTTAACACCAGGTTGAAGCCAAACAGGGAATTTCTCAGGTCCCTATCTCAGAAGAAAGACGAAAGTTTCCGTGAGTATGCACAAAGATGGAGAGGCGCAGCTGCCCGTATTACCCCAGCTCTAGATGAAGAGGAGATGACGCAGACGTTTCTGAAAACCTTGAAGAAAGACTATGTTGAAAGAATGATTATTGCTGCCCCAAGTAACTTCTCCGAGATGGTCACCATGGGAACCCGGCTAGAAGAAGCCGTCAGAGAAGGTATCATTGTGTTTGAGAAAGGTGAGTCCTCGAATGCACCAAAGAAATACGGCAATGGTCACCATAAGAAAAAGGAACCAGAAGTTGGAATGGTGTTCGCCGGGACCAATCAATCTGCCACTGTTGCTCCTGTCAATGCTACACAACTGCCTCAACCGTACCAGTACTTACAATATGCCCAGCATCCGTTCTATCCGCCGTTCTACCATCAGTACCCTCCACTACCGGGTCAACCTCAGGTCCCTGTTAATGCCATCGCTCAACAAGCACAGCAACCGCTAGTTCAGCAACAACCACAACAACAACAACAAGGTCCTCAGGCAAGACCCTCTTTCCCTCCGATATAGATGGCATACGCTGAACTACTCCCCACTCTGTTACACAAGGGGTATTGCACCACTAGACCTGGCAAGCCTCCGCCAAACCCATTACCCCCTAGATTCCGCTCCGATCTCAGATGTGATTTCCATCAAGGCGCCCTCGGTCATGATGTAGAAGGTTGCTACGCTCTGAAATATATTGTGAAGAAGTTGATCGACCAGGGAAAGCTATCTTTTGAAAACAATGTCCCACATGTGCTCGACAACCCGCTCCCCAACCATGCCGCCGTGAATATGATCGAAGTGTGTGAAGAAATCCCTCGTCTCAATGTCCGTAATATTGCTACTCCTCTAGTACCGCTGCATATCAAGCTGTGCCAAGCCTCCTTGTTTAGCCACGACCACGTTGCTTGCCGTGAATGTCTTCAGAACCCTATGCGTTGCAGCATGGTTCAGACTGATATCCAAAGCTTGATGAATGACAACTACCTGACTACCAGTGATGTTTGTATGATTGTACCAATCTTCCACGATACTCCGGTCAAGAGCACGCCCGCCAGGAGGGACGTTGAACCGTTGGTCATACGGTTGCCAGGGCCAGTGCCATATACTTCTGCGAAAGCCATCCCGTACAAGTACAGCGCGACTATGTTGGAAAACGGGAAAGAAGTACCTTTGGTGTCCCCGAGCACAGTGGGCAGTATCGCTGAAGTGACGGCTTTGAGGAGCGGCAGGGTTCGACCTCTCTTGTTTCAAAAGAAAGATGATATGCCAGTTGCAACTCCTGCTGATAAGGCTACTCCAGTGCCAATCCCTCCTGTCGTTGAAAACGCCAGCCGTCCAGGCCAGTCCATTGAAGATTCCAATCTGGATGAGATTTTGAAGATAATCAAGAAAAGCGATTATAAGATCGTTGACCAGCTGTTACAAACCCCTTCGAAGATATCCATCTTGTCCCTACTCCTTAGTTCGGAGGCTCACAGGAACGTCTTGTTGAAAGTATTAGAGCAAGCATATGTCGACCACGAAGTCACAGAAGATCAATTTGGTGGGATAGTGGCTAACATCACTGCTTGCAGTAACCTTTCGTTTGGTGAAGATGAACTTCCAGAGGTAGGGAAGCACCACAACTTGGCCCTGCACATTTCCATGAACTGCAAAGCAGATATGCTGTCCAACTTGTTGGTAGACACTGGGTCGTCGTTGAATGTGATGCCTAAGTCGACTCTGGATCAGTTAAGTTGTCAAGGAGTTCCTTTGAGAAGGAGTACTTTCCTAGTCAAGGCTTTCGATGGTTCCCGTAAAACTGTGCTTGGAGAGGTAGATCTCCCCATGACTATTGGCCCTGAAACATTCATGATTACTTTCTAGGTTATGGACATAGATGCCTCTTACAGTTGCCTTCTCGGGAGACCGTGGATACATGAGGCCGGTGCAGTCACTTCTACCCTCCATCAGAAGCTGAAGTTCGTAAGGAATGGTAAACTTGTGACAGTGCATGGGGAAGAAGCTTATCTGGTCAGTCAGTTATCATCTTTTTCTTGCATCGAAGCTAAATCCGCCGAAGGAACTGCATTCTAGGGTTTGGTTATCGAAGGTGCAGAGCCCAAGAGGTCTAGTGCTGCTATGGCTTCGTTGAAAGATGCGCAGAAAGCCGTTCAGGAGGGTCAGGCCGCCGGCTGGGGCCAATTGATACAGCTGCCGGACAACAAACACAAAGAAGGTCTCGGTTTCTCTCCAATGTCAGGCGTGTCAACTGGAACGTTCCATAGTGCTGGGTTTGCCAATGCAATTCTTGATGGTGATAATGAAAGAGGGGCTAGGCCCACATTTGTGATACCAGGAGGCATGGCAAAGAACTGGAACGTTATCAATCTCCCTGTGTTTGTGCATGATTCTAAGTAATATGTCTTGCTGTCTAGGCTTTTGTTTTCAAAATAACAATCCTTCCGCCCTGCCCGAGGCGGAAGCGACACTTTTGTAAAGGGCATGTTTGTTCCGACATCACCATTATCAATAAAAAACGTCGTTTCTTTCACGACTCTTTTTTTCTTTAATGCTTTTCCCTTAGAAATAATGGTAATGCCAGAAAGAACCAAAACATCTGTATTTTCTTATTAATTTCAAAGATCTGCATGAAAATTATTTTCTAAAAATCATCCAATCATGTCACGTAGATCGAACCAAAATAAACCCGCTGAACACAGTGACCCTATGTTTCTCCAAACTGTTGAATCCCTGGTGTTT
Source organism: Medicago lupulina (assembly GCA_958299785.1). Classification (NCBI taxonomy): domain Eukaryota; kingdom Viridiplantae; phylum Streptophyta; class Magnoliopsida; order Fabales; family Fabaceae; genus Medicago; species Medicago lupulina. The sequence goes on from OY283143.1 coordinate 36,199,785, forward strand.
GAGGCCGAAGATGAGGATAGTGATGACATACCAGACGAGATTGCCCGATTACTTGAGCAAGAAGAGAAAACCATTCGGCCTCATCAGGAAGAGATTGAGTTGATCAACCTGGGTACCGAGGATAATAAAAGAGAGATCAAAGTCGGTGCTGCATTGGAGGAAGGGGTCAAGAAGAGGATCTTCCAACTTCTCCGCGAATACTCGGATATTTTTGCATGGTCGTATGAAGATATGCCAGGTTTGGATCCCCAGATCGTGGAACACCGGATACCGAAAAACCAGACTGTCCTCCTGTCAGGCAAAAGTTGCGACGGACTCGTCCGGACATGGCTCTGAAGATCAAAGGTGAAGTGCAGAAACAGATTGACGCGGGTTTTCTCATGACAGTTGAGTATCTCGAGTGGGTTGCTAATATTGTGCCAGTGCCGAAGAAGGATGGTAAGGTCCGGATGTGTGTTGATTACAGAGATTTGAATAGAGCAAGCTTGAAAGACAATTTTCCGCTACCTCACATCGATGTGCTTGTTGATAATACAGCCTAGTGCAAGGTGTTCTCCTTCATGGACGGTTTTTCTGGCTATAACCAAATCAAAATGTCACCTAGAGACAGGGAGAAGACGTCGTTCATCACTCCGTGGGGAACATTCTGTTGCAAGGCGATGCCTTTCGGCCTGATAAACGCTGGTGCCACCTATCAAAGGGGGATGACTACTTTGTTTCACGATATGATTCACAAAGAGGTTGAAGTGTATGTGGACGACATGATTGTCAAGTCAAGCGATGAAGAGCAACACGTTGAGTATTTGGCAAAGATGTTTGAAAGGTTGAGGAAGTACAAGCTTCGGCTGAATCCAAACAAATGTACGTTCGGTGTTAGGTCTGGGAAGTTGCTAGGCTTCATTGTCAGTCAAAGAGGCATCGAAGTAGATCCTGACAAAGTCCGAGCAATCCGTGAAATGCCGGCACCGCAAACCGAGAAGCAGGTCAGAGGGTTCCTCGGGCGTTTGAACTACATTTCTAGATTTATATCCCACATGACCGCGACCTGCGGGCCAATTTTCAAGTTACTCAGGAAGAATCAACCTGTGGTATGGAATGATGAATGCCAAGAAGCTTTCGATAGCATCAAAGAATACTTGCTAGAACCACCTATCTTTGTCCCGCCCGTGGACGGAAGGCCTTTGATTATGTATCTGTCAGTGTTGGATGAATCCATGGGATGTGTGCTCGGTCAGCAAGATGAAACTGGAAAGAAAGAGCATGCTATCTACTATTTGAGCAAGAAATTCACCGATTGTGAGACTCGGTACACAATGCTCGAGAAAACCTGTTGTGCACTAGCCTGGGCAGCCAAACGCCTGCGTCATTACTTGATGAATCATACAACTTGGTTGATATCCCGGATGGATCCAATCAAGTATATCTTTGAGAAACCGGCGGTCATTGGAAAAATCGCACGTTGGCAAATGTTACTGTCAGAGTATGATATTGTGTTTAAAGCTCAGAAAGCCATTAGAGGGAGTATCCTGGCTGACCATCTCGCTTGCCAACCGCTCGATGACTATCAACCTTTGAAGTTCGATTTCCTCGACGAAGAGGTTATGTTCTTAAAGCCAAGAGACTGTGAAGAACCACTGATCGGTGAAGGTCCAGACCCTGATAGCAAGTGGGGGATGGTCTTTGATGGTGCTGTTAATGCCTATGGCCGAGGAATTGGCGCAGTAATTGTGGCTCCGCAGGGGCATCACATCCCTTTTACAGTCCGGATTGTGTTTGAGTGCACCAACAATGTGGCCGAGTACGAGGCATGCATCTTGGGGATCGAAGAAGCCATCGATATGAGAATCAAGCATTTGGACATCTATGGAGACTCTGCACTAGTCATCAACCAGATAAAGGGTGAATGGGAGACCCATCATGCCAATCTGATCCCTTACCGTGACTACGCGAGGCGTCTGCTGACGTATTTTACAAAGGTCGAGTTGCACCATATTCCCCGAGAGGAGAACCAAATGGCCGATGCTCTTGCTACCTTATCCTCCATGTTCCGAGTGAACCATTTGAATCATGTACCGATGATCAAAGTACAACGCTTAGACCGGCCCGCTCATGTGTTTACTGTCAGTGATGCAATTGTACAAACGGGTTCAGGCGGAGTCGACAACAGGCCTTGGTATTGTGATATCAAGCAGTTTTTACAAAGCCGTGAATATCCTCCGAATTCTTCCAACAAAGACAAGAAGACGCTGCGCAGGCTGGCTAGCAAGTTCCTGCTGGACGGTGATGTCCTGTACAAAAGGAATTTCGATATGGTGTTGTTAAGATGTGTTGATGAATATGAAGCAGAACAGCTAATGCACGATGTGCACGATGGCACGGGACCCACGCATCGGGGCATGTTATGTCTAGAAAGCTGTTGAGAGCTGGTTACTACTGGATGACCATGGAGCGCGATTGCTATCGATACGCCAGGAAGTGCCACAAATGTCAAATATATGCTGATAAGATCCATGTGCCTTCGCACGCTCTCAATATTATGTCTTCTCCATGGCCTTTCTCTATGTGGGGCATTGATATGATCGGAAGAATTGAACCGAAAGCTTCGAATGGTCATCGTTTTATCCTGGTAGCAATAGATTATTTCACCAAATGGGTCGAAGCTGCATCATATGCCAACGTGACTAAGCAAGTAGTAGTCAAATTCATCAAGAACAATATCATCTGTCGGTATGGTGTTCCTAGCAAGATTATCACTGACAACGGTACCAATTTGAATAATGACATGGTGCAAGCCTTATGTGAGAAATTCAAGATTGAACACCACAATTCTTCTCCTTACAGACCTCAGATGAATGGTGCAGTTGAGGCTGCCAATAAGAACATCAAGAAGATTGTGCAGAAGATGGTAACAACATACAAAGACTGGCATGAGATGTTGCCCTATGCTTTACACGGCTACCGCACTACAGTCCGTAGTTCAACCGGGGCAACGCCTTTTTCTCTTGTATACGGCATGGAAGCAGTCCTCCCATTGGAAGTGGAGATTCCATCTCTCCGTGTGATTATGGAAGCAAAGTTGTCTGAGGCTGAATGGTGCCAGAATCGGTACGACCAGTTGAATTTGATTGAGGAAAGACGCCTGGATGCTTTGGCTCACGGTCAGATGTATCAAACAAGGATGAAAAATGCTTTTGACAAGAAAGTTCGTCCTCGGGAATTCAAAGAGGGTGAACTCGTATTGAAGAGAAGAATGAGTCAGCAACCCGACCCAAGGGGCAAATGGACGCCTAACTATGAGGGACCTTATGTTGTCAAGAAGGCTTTCTCTGGCGGTGCTTTGATTCTCACACACATGGATGGTGTAGAACTTCTGAATCCTGTGAATGCCGATATAGTCAAGAAATACTTTGTCTAGATATGAAAAGAACAGCGTGGTAGGTCGAAAACCCGAAAGGGCGGCCTAGGCAAAAATGCGCTTCCCGGTGGATCGAAAACCCGAAAGGGCGATCCAGGCAAAATAAGGGACAAGAAACAAAAATGTAAAAGCTCGCTGAGATTACATGTAACTCAGGCAAAAATGAGCGTCTCGATGAGCCGAAAACCCGAAAGGGCGGTTCATACAAAAATGAGATTGAAATAAAAGACAATTGACTGTATCTGGCAAGTTATCATTCCCCTTGGGATCTTTGCAACTGATGATTGGCTATCCTCATGCGAGGTTCCGACACCTGCGGATTCAAGAGTTTTAGATACCATAGTAGTTACTGTGTTCAATGTACCACCAACCAATAAAATTACCATTTTCCAAGCTTTGTAAATCCGTGGAGTCACGCCTTCGGCTGATTACCACCCTTATACATCGATTTGAGCCTATGCTTTTGTTTGGCACTCTAATTCTTTTTCTATTCTACCTTCAAAGCTTTATACAAAAGATTCTTTCTATGTTAATAATGATGCATGTCTGGAATGAACATTCTGAAAATTGAAATTTTTTGAGTATTTTGAAAACAAGCCTGAACAGCTAGGTACATTCAAATGAACATGCATGAGCAAATCTACATTGATATCAGTTCCAATTCAAGTTACTAGCAAGCCTTCCCCCCAGTGACGGTTTGTGGTCAATGGCAAGAATGAAAAAACAGAATGAAAAGCATGAAAAATGAATATGCTCGCTAAGTCGAAAACCCGAAAGGGCGGCTTAGGAAAAAATGAGCACCCCGATGGATTGACAACCTTCAAAGGCAATTCAGGCAAAAACAGGGGCATGTGAAAAGAATTTATTTCCCCGGTGGGTCGAAAACCCGAAAGGGCGATCCAGGCAAAAATGGGATGATGAAAGTAAAGATGAAAAAAAAAAAAAAAACATGCAAAAGCATTGACCACAGATGCGATGTCCAAAGTATTTATGTGACTGTTCCAACAAGCAGCAATACCGTTCAGACTGTCTTTCTCTACAATTATACAGCTTCCTGCCCTCGGCAATGGTCATGATGCATCTCCCGACGGCTGCATCCCCAGAAGAGTACCCTTTACGGGGATGTTTTAGAGCGCGAGCCACTACGCGTCAATATTCCAATGTTTTGTCTGTCCCTGCGAAATCATGTCTGCAAATTGCCAATCATCATGCATCTCAAGGCATTCATACATGCATAATCATGCATCCTATATGTTCATGCATTTGATAAAATTGTCATGCTATTCATACGCATCTGCATTCTCAATTCCTATGTTAATCTCAATCAAAATCAATCGTGTCAATTTCAAATTTCTTCTGTTAATGACAAACGTCTACTGTCATGTCAATTTCAAAGTTCAACAGTCTTGTCAACCACAGATTCTAACATTCCTGTCAAATTCAAGCTCCTGCAGTTATGTCAATCAAATTCAGTCCATTTTCAAATACAATTTGTTTCTGTTAACAGCCAAGTGGCTAGTTCGCATCCAAGAACAGCTTGTGCCTGCCAATTCACTCTCGTTATCAGCCAAGTGGCTAGTTCGCATCCAAGAACAGCTTGTGCCTGTCAGTTTACTCTTGTTATTGGTCAAGTAGCCAGTTCGTATCCGAGAACAGCTTGCACCTATGTTTCTGTTTCCTTTCAGCCAAGTAACTAGTTCAAATACAAGAACGGCTCGTGCTTTCTATTTTGTTTTCTTTCAGCCAAGTAACTAGTTCAAATACAAGAACGGCTTGTGCTTTCTATATTTTCTTTCAGCCAAGTGACCAGCTCAAATGCAAGAGCAGCTTGCACCCTTTGTTGTCAATATTCCCGGTCAAGTGGCCAGTTCGCATCCAAGAACAGCTTGCACCTGTCAATTTGCTATTGAGTCTCCCCAGTGAGTCTTGTTATTCTGTTAATGTCTACCAGTCCCGCAATGGATACGACATACTCCGTTTTTGCTATTCTGTTAAGTGTCTACCAGTCCCGCAATGGATACGACATATTTTGTTAAATTCAGTTCTCAATTGTCTTGCATTCATAACACAAATGTTGCATGGCATACATGACATTTACGAACGTATTTTTACGCCCAAAATCAGTGCAAATGTCGATATTTAAGTATCTTCGTCATGTCAAGCCAAAGACTCCGTCTCTTGACTCTCTAGACAAAGAAACTTAAATAGGGGCAGCTGTCATACCCTCATTTTGGACCTAAAAATACTCGTTTAAATTTCCTTTCTATTCCTAATACTTTTTCAATTTACTGTGTATTACTCTGCAATTTACCACTGTGCTTCAGCTACATACGTTACTGTTTCTGTCTTTTTATTTTTGCATAAAATCATACAAAAGGGTATTTTGGACATTTCCCACAATGGAACCCATTTTCAGTCCCTGCATCCGTCTTTGAGTCTTTTTCAATTTGACTGTGCAATTTATTTGTTAAATTCTGTATGAAAACAACTTGTGTCTGCATCTGAGTCAGCTTGTGTCAGTCTGAGTCGTCTTTGTCCCTAGGGGCATTTTGGTCATTTCACATTGTTCAAGTTTTGGGCAGAGAGGTATTTTAAAATACCTCATTTTGGTAATTTGTTCATTTTAGTCCGTTTTGTCCGTTTTAATTGTCCCACTTTACGTTGTTTTCCAATTTACATTTTTTACCAATTTTATTTTAACTTTTCGCAGTAAGTCCAAATTTTTGTTTAATTGCAAATCAATCCAATTATTCTTTTATTCCAAAAACAGTCCAATTTTCTTTTTTTAACTCCAGAAATAGTCCAAATTTTTTAATTGCAGTTTGGCCCTAAATTCTTTTTAAATTGCATTTCAGTCCTTGGGTCAAAACAGTCCAGATTGCCACGCCAGCTGGCCAGGTCCAGGTGTCGTATTTCTATTGGCTCAGAGGCACATGTGGCAGCCTATAAAAGGCCACCACTGTACAAGTCAGAGCGAATCCACAAATCAGAGGCCACATCACAAACACGTCAGAAACACTCTCTCTCTATTCAGTTGGATCAAAACTCTAACAAACTCAGAAAGTTGAAGAACAGTTCCATAAACCCTAATTTTCCAGAAGCAAAATTCGAGCAAATTCAATGGAATTTTCGTTGATTCTCAGAGATTCAAGGCTGAATCATCATCATTGAACCTTCTTTCTGCAATTCAAGCACAAAGTTCATCACTGAAAGCAACAAACTTTGTACGATCACAGAAAGAGGAGATTGAGAAGAAAAGGGAAAGAATTTCAAAGGAGTCCGAACCAATTGAGAAGAAGAAGAAGAGGATTACCGTTCAAATTCCAAGTTCAAGCCAAGAAATCAGCGAAACAGAATCAAGATTCACGGTTTCCGAAGATTTCGACTCAAATCTCCGAATAACAAACTCAGGTACCTCTCAAACCTTCTTTAACCGTGTTGAAAAGCCATCACTGAATCTCAAACGATGTGAATCCAGGGTAAGTTCAAGCTGTTCAACTCGAAACTCAAACCCTAACAAGAAACAGTTTGAAAGAAATAAAAAAAACGTTTCCAAATCCACAACGAGTGTGAATCGAAGCAAATACATGCTAAATCTTAACGGTTTCACCAAAAGAAAACAAAGAATCCGAACAGTTTGAACTTGAGCCACGAAATCCAGAAATTCACATTGTTTGAACGGTTAATGTTGCTTTCCCTCACGTGATTCGTGTTTAGATTGATCATACGAAGCTTTTAAGCCATAGATGAGCAAATTCTGGGTAGGATTCAAGAAATTAGGGTTAGGGTTTCAAAGGGAACGGCGAGAGAGAAGGAGGAAGAAAGAGAAACATTTGAGGAAATGAGAGGAACCGGGTAGGTTTTTCCTTATATAGAGCGCTGGAACCGGGTGGGTTGGCCCGATCCAGCGCCCCATGCTCTGAACCGTTGGATCTTGATCCTAATGGATCCGGATCAATCCAACGCCCTAGAGGCGTTCTGGAGATCCGGATCCATCTGTGTGTTTGGGTTTGGGCTTTTTACCCGCGAGCTTTGGCTTTTCTTTCAGTTTCTTGAATTTTCTTGCTATATACACCTTTATTCTTGTTATTTGAACCCCTATGCATGCTAAAATTTCTTGCAAAATTCCTGGAAAATTACAGTGTGTTCTTGATGTATTTTTTAGTGTTTTGGTGATATTTCCACACATGTAAAGCTGATAAAAATGTATGCGCTAATTTCTTCTATGGTTTTGAGTACTAGGTGTGTTTGTGAGGGTTTCTTGCATAATTTTAGATCCAATTGTTGCTACACGATGTTGATATTTGATACATGTTTTTGTGATGTGTTTGGCTCTGAATTCATCGTTGGTTCTTGCTTCTTATAAGCTTAATTGATTATTCCCAACCTCTTGTTTTTACTAATTTAGTGTTAATTTCTTGTACTTTTGCAAATTTAGTTGTTAATTTCCCAACCTTTGCAAGTTTAGTATTAGTTACTCGTCTTACAAGCTTAAACGTTAAGTTTCCAATTTCATGCAAGGTTAGAAGTAATTTCTTGTTTTGCAAGTTCAATAGTTAGCTTCTTGTTTTGCGAGTAAATGTGAATTTTTGTTTGGAAATGAAAGTGTGAAATATGCATAAAATGTGTATGTGCTAAATATGAATACATGACTTGAAATTTCCTCATAATTCTTGAAATATTTCCTTTGAAAGTGCTGTTAGGTGAGGATTATAGGTCATGGGATTTGGGTTTAAGCTTTAGGCTTTTGTTTTGTGTAGTTTGCACTATCTTTGGCACTTGTTTCTTTTGCAATTTGCTTAATATTCTTTGCTATGATCATTTCATCTCCTATGCATTGCTACTCATACCATCACTTCTTCATTGTACATTTTATCACTAACCATTTGTTTCATGCCTCATTCAAGTTGCAAGCATTGCATCATGCTCATTGTTTTGTCCTCACTTTTTCACTTGACGCAAGTTTCCATCAATTTCTATGTAACATTTTAGGTTTTTACTTTCCTTTTAAATTCTTGCAAGACCATAGAATGTAAATTAGGACCCGATGTAAAGGACAATGGACACTATGATGATGTACACCGACACACGCACCGACACGCACACACGTTGTATGTTTACCGCTAGATGTATGTTTAGGAAGCGTGATACTTAGAAAAAACTCTTTCTTTCTTTCTCAAAAAACTAACACATCACTCAAAGATTTTTTGCAATAAAGTGAAGTCAAAACTTCACCCATTTTCCCTTTATTTTCTTAAGCAAAATCAAAATGAATCTTAAATCTTCAACTTTAACCGTTTTTGTAAATAAATTGGACTAACCTCACTTGTTTCCCAATCTCATGCCTTTGAGGCCTCTCATCCTTTTCTTCAAAACTATTTTCAAAACTAAAATTGAACCAACCCACAAAAAAATATTTTGGAAGAGAACTACATGGAATTTTGATCCCTTAAAAGGGTATGTAGGCAAGAGACTCAAAATCTCTCCAAGTCCAATAAAAACAACACTCAAAACCTTCTTTCTCTCATTCTTAAAATCAACCCTTTTTACAAATAGCGATAAAAGCAAAGCGTATACATAAGACTAGCAAAACGGTTCCTATAGGATACTATAGTCATTGCGGGTGCCTAACACCTTCCCGTAGTGAAACCAGCCCCGAGCTCAGAATTTCTAAAGGTTTTCTCTCGATTTTACCTTTCCCTAAAAAAAATAGAGATATCAATGATTGAAAGGTTCAAATCTAATTAATGATTTGACACCCGAAAATCGCGATAACAACTCTTGACAGAACTTACATTGTTGTTCGCTTACGCTTCGCTCACGGTTCGCTCAAGCGAACTCTTGATAGAACCTACATTGTTGTTTGCTTACCCTTCGCTCACGGTTCGCTGAAGCGAACTGCGTCCAGAAATGAACTGGGCACGTTCGCTTGAGGTTCGCTTAGGCTTCGCTTAAGCGAACACTCTTCAGTCCAGAAAAAAAAAACTTCGAATTTCAAAACCCTTTTACCCAAACACTCCAATTTTGATCCTTCCACACTCAAAACTCGTCCCAAATAAAGTTTATAGGTCATGTACATAAACACATACACAAGAATGCTCAAAACACCAATTCATCCACAACGACAAACTTCATCATCAATTCACCATAAGGTATAATCACTACACCAATTCATCAATATGTTTCAAAACATCAACAACAACAATTGACCATGAAATTCATTCCAAGTTCATCAAACCACAACTTCATCATTCATCATTTTTCACAAAAAAGACAACATATTCACACATATGATTTTTGACATATGAATTCAATATCAACAACAATTAATCATTCAATTCACATGTACAAACATATCATCAACAATTAAACATGAATTCATTCACTTAATTTCAAATAATCACTTATTCCCAAAATCACTAAATTAATTAATCACTTATGAGAAAGGGGTAGAAAAAGAGATTATGATCGAAGACTAGCCCCCTTACCTCTAATCTTCCCCAATCAATTCCTAAGCTTCACTTTAGCTCCAAATTCTTCCCCTCTTTAAGTTTCTCTTCTTCACCCTTCTCTAGCCTCTTAGCCTCTTATGAAATGAACAAAAGTTTCTAACCCTAGTTTTCTCTCTAAAGTTGGAATATATAGCCACACCCATTGGGCCTAACCCATCAAATGTTAATTGCGCTCATTCTAATTACGCCACTTACTAGTTTTCTAACTTACTAAAGATAAAATATTTAGCAACTACCGACACTAATTCTAATTACTACAACCAACTAATAAATTGCTAAACAATCGGTTCTTACTAAAACGCTACAACTAATCCTCTACTAAAATTACTATTTTACCCTTGCTCACCAAAAGACCAAAATACCCTCCTAATCACTAAACTCAAGAAAATACATCAAAGGGTAAATAATCACATACAAGCATACATAAATACACATAAATTAATTAAAAACAAAATAACGAAAAATCGGGCTGTTACAACTCTCCCCCCCTAAAAGAATTTTCGTCCTCGAAAATTACCTGAAGGAAACAACTGCGGATACGAATCCTTCATCCTACTCTCTGATTCCCAAGTAGCACTCTCGCCAGTTGGCCCAACCCAAATCACCTTCACCAAAACGATCTCCTTGCCCCTCAAACGCTTCACCTCGCGGTCTTCAACTCTAACAAGCCAAGTCTCAACCGTCAAATTATCTCTTACTTCCAACTCATCCACTTGGATCACATGAGACTCGTCATACACATACTTCCGCAACTAAGACACATGAAACACATCATGAAGATTCGACAACGACGACGGTAACGCAATCTGATACGCTACAGCTCCAATCTTCTCCACAATCTCAAACGGTCCAAAAAAACGCGGTGTCAACTTCCGACACTTCAACGCACGACCAACACCGGTTACGGGGTTCACGCTTAAGAACACATGATCCCCAACTTGAAACTCAATGTCCTTTCTCCTCTTATCATGATAGCTCTTCTGCCTACTCTGAGACGCTTTCATCATCTCTTGAATCATCTTGACTTTCGCAGTCGTCTCTTGCACAACATCTGGTCCTAACAAAGCACTTTCACCTGACTCAAACCAACACAACGACGTCCTACACCTCCGCCCATACAAAGCCTCAAACGGTGTCATTCCGATACTAGAATGAAAACTGTTGTTATAAGTAAACTCAATCAACGGTAAACATTCAACCCAACTAACACCTTGCTCCAAAACACAAGCTCTCAACAAGTCTTCCAGATTCTGAATAGTCCTCTCCCTCTGACCATCAGTCTGAGGATGATAAGCAGAACTCAACCTCAACTTAGTTCCCAAAGCAGCTTACAAACTCTCCCAAAACTTAGAAGTAAACCTCGGATCCCGATCTGACACAATGCTAGAAGGAATACCATGCAACCTAACAACCTGCTCAATGTAGATCTCAGCTAACTTCGCCATAGTCATACCGGCCTTGATAAGAATAAAATGCGCTGATTTCGTCAAACGATCAACAACCACCCAAATCGAATCAAAACCCTTCACAGTCTTCGGCAAAGCCCCAACAAAATCCATAGAGATACTATCCCACTTCCACTCTGGTACAAACAACGGTTGCATCAAACCCGACGGTTTCTGATGTTCAATCTTCGACTTCTGACAAACCAAACAAGCATACACAAACTCGACTATATGCTTCTTAATTCCAGGCCACCAAAACAATCTCTTCAAATCCTGATACATCTTCGTCGCTCCTGGATGAATACTCAAACTACTCCGATGACCTTCGTCCAAACTACGCTTCTTAAGTTCAGGCACATCCGGCACACACACTCGATCACGAAACATAAAGACACCATTCTGATCCAATCTAAAATCCGCACCTTTACCTTGGTTAACCAACACCACACGATCTACAAGTTCCAAATCCTCTTTTTGACCACCCTTGATCTCTTCCAAGATGTTACTTGTCAACTTCAACATTCCCAACTTCACACTTCTAGGTGCTAACTCGCAAACCAAACTCAAATCTCGAAACTGTTCGATCAACTCTAATTCCTTAACCATCAAAGCAGACATATGCAAAGACTTCCTACTCAAAGCATCTGCCACCACATTCGCCTTTCCTGGATGATAGCTTAACTAAAAATCATAATCCTTAAGAAATTCCAACCACCGTCTTTGCCTCATATTCAACTCTTTCTGGTCAAACAAATACTTCAAACTTTTGTGATCACTGAACACCTCAAATCTAGAACCATACAAGTAATGCCTCCAATCTTCAACACAAACAAAACGGCCGCCAATTCCAAATCATGAGTCGGATAATTCTTCTCATGTACTTTCAACTGCCTCGATGCATAAGCCACAACCTGACGATTCTGCATTAACACACCACCAAGACCCATCTTCGAAGCATCACAATACACAACAAAAGATTCCTTCGAATTCGGCAAAATTAACATAGGCGCTGAAGTCAACCTCTTCTTCAACTCAAGGAAACTACTTTCACACTTAGAATCCCAAACATAAGCTTGGCCTTTCCGAGTCAACTGCGTCAATGGCAACGACAACTTAGAAAATCCCTCAATGAACCTCCGATAGTAACCTGCCAAACCAAGAAAACTTCTAACTTCAAAAACAGACTTCGACGATTCCCACTGCATCACCGCATCAATCTTCGACGGATCTACCGCAATGCCACCTTTCGAAATCACATGACCAAGGAAACTCACTTCCCGCAACCAAAACTCACACTTCGACAACTTAGCAAACAAATGCTTCTCCTTCAAGACTTGCAACACAATCCTCAAATGCTCGGCATGCTCCTCCTCTGATTTCGAATATACCAAAATATCATCTATGAACACCACCATAAACTGATCCAAATAAGGATGGAAAATCCGATTCATATACTCCATGAAAACACCTGGCGCATTAGTCACACCAAATGGCATCACAGAATACTCATAGTGACCATACCTCGTCTTGAATGCAGTTTTAGATATATCTTCTGCCTTCACTCTTATCTGATGATATCTTTATCTCAAATCAATCTTACTTAACACTTCCGCACCAACCAAATGATCAATCAAATCATCAATCCTCGAAAGCGGATACCGATTCTTGATAGTCACCTTGTTCAACTGCCGATAATCCACACATAACCTCATACTACCATCCTTCTTCTTCACCAACAAGAAAGGAGCTCCCCAGGGAGAAACACTCTGTCTAATGAACTGCTTCTCGAGTAACTCTTCCAACTGCTTCTTCAATTCTCCCAACTCTGATGCAGACATTCGATATGGCGCAATCGAAATAGGACTTGTTCCTGGCACCAAATCTATTGCAAACTCAACTTCCCTCTCTGGCGGTAAGTCGATAATGTCGTTCGAAAACACTTCTGGAAACTCTTGCACTACCGGCAAATCGCCAACACCTTTCTCACCACTTTCCTTCAAAGAAGCAAACATCATAAAAACACTAGCTTCACCATCTAAGGACTTATTCACTTGCTCCGTGGTTAAGAACTTCCCACCTACATCTTCTACTAGCTTGGAGAATGTCACACTCTTGGTTAAACAATTGATGTTAACACCAAAAGTCAACATCCACTCCATTCTAAAAATCACATACATATACTTCAATGGTAAACAAACCAAGTCTAGCTCAAAGTCAACACAACCAAAATTAACGGGACACTTAGCACACACAAAAGAAGTAGTCACCGAACCATTGGCCGGGGTATCGATGACCATCCCACGCAACAACAGAGTCACAACCAAACCCAAATGCTCAACACAACAACTCGAGATAAAAGAATGCGTAGCACCAGTATCAATTATTGCAATCAAAGGAGTACTTTTTGTTGGAACAAAGGGTGTTTTGCAATTATACCACTTATGTTTTGATGATAACAAGGTATTTAAATTATCAATTGGATATGCTAAAAGTTTATTCAAGTGTACAAGACCATTATCAAAGGTTTATTCATAAGAGGTTCTGACTGAATGAATTAAAGAGCACAGGAATTTAAATTGAAGCCTGACGAGCATCTGATTGAAAGCGCTCCTAGAAAATATATCATCAGAAGCATAGTGCGTCTGAAGAAAGCGCTCCTGAAGATGACGTCATCAGAAGCCAGTTCTCCAGAAGCAAGTTCATCAGAAGCCATTTCACTAGAGGCTGAAGAGCGTTGACAAAGTACTGTGTACGAAATGTACAACCACTAAGTCTGCGCATGTCTATGCAACCACCATCTCTGCATTATGTCTCCTATACAAGACAAGAATAACATCAATATTCGCAGACATTGTTCCTTTCGTTATTGGAATGGATTTGAAATTGTTTTTCATTGGACAATCTTCAAATCAGGCAAAAGATCAATGGTGAAAAATCAAGGCTTTAGTCAAGACAAGTTGATGAGCTGGCTGGTTCCCAACGTCTCTCAAATCCTCTATAAATAGGGATAAAGACTTGAAGAACTTACACACATACATACACGAACAAGGCTTGTGCTAAGATTATTCATATTCTCTCAAAGTCGAAAACATTGCTCATCAATGTAACGCCCACTTTGAATTATTTTAATTATTTAATTATTTGAATTATTTGAGGAGTCTAGATATATTTTTATATATATTTTAAGAGATGTTGAGATTAAGATTTATATGACTTTTATGTGATTTATGTGATGTGGTGACTTATTTTATTGTTTAATAAAATAAGATTTGAAAATAAAATAAATATAGAGATGTGGGGTGGTTTTGAGATTTTAGAAAGTTATGTGGGAGAAGGAGTAAATAGGATAAGATTTGTTGGGAGTATATAAAGGGAAAATTAGGTCAATTGGTCAGTACATACGTTTTGGTGAAAAAGGGAGAAAAACCAGAGAAAGGGAGAAAACCAAGGAGGGCTGCGATTTTCTGCAATTGTAAGGTAAGGGTGAGCCTAGCATTACAATTCTATTAAACCTGTAATTCATGTATTATAATTAACAAGAGTAGATGGGATTTGTGAGGAATTGGGAATTAGGTTAAAAGTGGAGAATTAGTGATCTGATGATGTAAAGTTGTATAATTGGTGTAGAATTTGTGTGTAGAACCTAGAATAATTATAGGGTTAATGATTCTGATCATTTTGAGGATTAACATGGTGAGATTGGTGACTTTTTGTGAGAATTTTGATGAACTCGTAGCTGTCTGTTCATCGCTCGCCTAGGTGAGCTAAGCAACTCGCCGTCGCGAGTTGACCTTCATCGCTCGCGAGGCGAGCGCCCCAGCTCGCCATAGCGAGTAGCCGTTGATCACTCGCGAGGCGAGCAATCCCACTCGCCATAGCGAGTTGACCTGAGAGAATCTTGATTTTTTAGAATGTTGTTTTAAGACGTGTTTTAGATGGTTTTAAGTGTCTTGAAGTTTATGATAATGATTAGGTAAGTTTTTAGGATCAAATTGGACCTAGGGAACTTAAAACTGACGTTTTTGGATGAAAAATGTGTAAAAGGCCGAGAGCACCCAGTATTGCTCACTTCTAGTTCGCCCCCAACTCGCCAGAGGCGAGTAACCCCTAGTTGAGCTCGCGAGGGCGAGCAGATCAACTCGCCACGGCGAGTAGTGCGGTCTCAGACTGCCATAACTTTGCAGTGAGGGATCTGTTTTGTGTTGAACTTAGAGGGTTGGTCCTTGAGTAGTAATGGAAGATAACTATGATATAAATGATGATCTGTGATGATGCTTCGTGATAATTTGATGTCGTTGAGAATGATTATGAATTCATATGTGTATTATGTGAACTATATGTGTACTATATGTGATGCTTACGTGATGAATTCTTGATGTTGCTATATGCCATGATTGATGAGTTGTTGCCATGTAGTTGTTTACATTTAAAACTGCATGTGTCAATCAAAGATGTTTAAGATGTTGAGACGTAGACTTGTTTAAGTCATAAGATGTGAGTCCATGCATATTCATTTAAAAGCGACGATGAAACTTTTGCTCAAAGCGACGAAGGAGCTTTTGCTCAAAGCGACGATGGAGTATATTAATGCTCAAAATTTGGTACCACATGCATGATGTCTAAGATGTTAGAGTTGCATAGTCGAGTTGCATTTGTCGAGTCAATTGTTTAAGAGGTTTATGATGATGCTTGATGATGATGCTTGAGATGTTAAATGATGTGTTGTGATGTGTTTATGTGATGATCTATTGTTAACTATAATTATTGAATTATATGATTAATGTTATTGTTTGTGAATCTCACCCCTTCTGCTTGAAAATGTTGCTCTTCGTATGGGTAACTTGCAGGTAATCAAGAATAGGTGCTGTCTCGTGAGGACCATTCCTCGGTTGAGTCTGTCTCGTGAGGACCATTCCTCGGTTGAGTCTTAGGTGCTCTGATACGTAACGGGATGGGGAACTTTGCTTATGTTTTCTATTCCTTGCGTATTATTTTACTATGATTTTTCATGATTATGATTATGTTGAGAATTTTCTGAGACGTTGATGAGGCCTGCGTGCCAGAAACTTTTGTGATGATTTTAAAGAATTCCGTTGCAATGTCTTGATAAGTTTAATAACTATTTTTATGAGGAATAAATTATTATTTATCCATTACTTGAGATGATTTAAGAATGTGATGCTCCGTTTATGTGAAAAACTCTGATTTATTTAAAGGAATTTTTAAGTCGGGAAAACGGGGTGTTACAATCAACAACTTAGATAATTCTTACAAAAGTTCATATCTTAGAATTTCTAAGTATCTAGAAAAACAGAGTCTGTTCTGTTCGTATTGTTTTGTGAATACCTCTGATTGTATATCAAGAGTTCAAAACTCTTTTCAATTCTTTGTAATTGTTGAGAAGTCTCTTTCTTGTGTGATTGAGCAAAGGAGTCTCTTGGAGTTGTCCTTGAGCATAGAAGTCTCTTTCTTGTGTGATTGAGCAAAGGAAGTCTCTTACTTGTGTTTTTGAGCAACTTGTAATTTGAATATTACATTTTAGTGGAACTCTCCTTGGAAGTGCAAGGGGGACATGACTACTTCCGGATTGTGGAAGGAACCTATATAAATTGCTTGTGTTCTTCTTTCATTTTCTGCACTCTTACTCTCTATCCGCTGCACTAAGACTCTGAACTCTATCAGACTCTGATCTTGAGAACAGTTGTTATTTTTGTGAGAAAGAAAAGTTTTTAAAAACACAATTCAACCCCCCCCCCCCCCCCCTTGTGTTTTTCCCACCTTCACTATTGATAAAACACATGTAACACCCCGTTTCCCAAAAGAACATAATAACGATAATATAATCAGAGTCAACATCAACGGAGCATTACATCTGCTTTTCAAAACTTATTAAATAGAAAATAGAACTATTTAAATAACAACGAAACTCATTCTTATAAAAATTCTACAGCGGAAATGTATTTAATAAAATCATCATCATCAACAGCAAATCCTTGGCACAAAGGCCCCAACATAATAGAAATATTATTCAACAATAGTTAAATCTCCAACAACAATAAAGCTTCAACAACATGTTTCAAAAGTTGATACATAAAGGAATGAAAGAAAACATTGCAACGATTCCCCATCCCGTTACGTATCAGAGCCCTAGACACTTGAGCCATCAACCTACTAGCCTTGGAAATCTGCACTTGTCCACAAGGCGACAATTCCAACAGAAGGGGTGAGTTCACAAATCAAAAATAATATATATATATATATATATATATATATATATAAATCATCAAATTGAAATGAAAACATCAATAAGTAGTCCGTCAACAACGTCAACAAGATCATCTCATCAATAACATTTCATCATAGAATTGCAATAACAACTTTTGTGGCGACATCTCACCAACAACAACTCCGACACCAAAGACTCTACAAAGACAACTCACACCGACAACAACTATGCAACGACATCAACTACTAATGCAATATGCATGTGGTACCATTTTACGCGCGTTGAATGACAAGCATTCCAGGGCATGAGCCCTCAACAGTTGGATGGTTAAAGCATCCCAGGGCATGAGCCCTCAACAGGTGAACGATAAACATTCTAGGGCATAAGCCCTCAACGGGTGAATGATAAACATTCCAAGGCATAAGCCCCCAACAAATGCATATGAGTATGAATGAACTTAGTGGTGTATATCAGCATACAACCCGACATCAACTAATGGTGTATATCAGCATACAACCAGACAACAACAACTTAGGACACCCTCCCCAACTGGACAATACCACACAGCAACATCAAAGGCAAACTCACACTTAGCAACGGATGATTATTCTCATGTAAGCATACATAATTCCATCATATTCATCTTCATATATAAGTTTCACCATTTAAACAATGTTAAATAAATCCAACAAACAAATTAGGAAGCTTAGGTTTGGGTTAGGAGCACTTAGAAAAATTACACAAAAATGGTCGCACAGGACCAACTTCGCTTAAGCGAAGCATAGCTCGCTTGAGCGAACTCCAATGTCGTAACTCAGAATGTTCCTCACTTGAGGTTCGCTTGGCGTTCGCTTGAGCGACGCTCACATGCTACAGGTTCAGGGCAGATTTAGCGTCGTTCGCTTAAGCGACGAGAAGTTTGCTTGAGCGAACCAAATGACGAAAGTTAGCTTCTTGTTCGCTTGGCGCTCGCTTGAGCGAACTGACTTTTCAGAATTCTGGGCAACCACTAAGACAGCTCGCTTAAGCGACGGGTAGCTTCGCTTAAGCGAAGCTTCATCTGTACAGACTAAAACCTATGATTCTTAAACTCCTCTTTCAACAAAAACCCCATTTTAATCCCCCAATCACTCAAATTGATTTACAGAAGCGTTTACAGATCTCATATACAACATAACATCATAAACAACTCAGAAAACACAATCAACCACATAATTCAACAACATTTGGCAAATTCATCATGTTCTTAAACCTAAGTCAGAAACCACCAATTTCAATCCAAATTCCATGAAATCATACATATATATTATCAATTGAAATGCTAGCTCACCCTTACCTGATTAGATGAACAAATAAGCTACAGAAATCAACCCTCTCTTCTAGCAATCCCCTTGTTCTTGGCTCTTCTCTATTCTCTCCCAAAAGCTTGTTTTTCTCTTACTGATACGTACAAAATGTTTTGTCTGACTCTCTATTCTCCCAACATTTTCCTTAACCCCTTTTCATTTCACTTAACTCTCCTTAACTCTCATAATTAAAATGTAACCCCCCTTCCTTAATTCTCATAATTCTAATTAACTCTTAACTTTTCAAATAAATATTATATTTCTCCTATATTATCAAATAACACAAATAATTATATAACAAATAACAAGACACCATATATTCACATAATCAATTAAAATTCAAATAAAATATTCAAAGCAACTAAAAATAATAAAATAGAACTTAGAGCGTTACAACACACACCTCAGATGAGATTATCCGGCTGCTCCACTTCCTCCACATTCAAAGCAAACACCTTACCCATCGCCTTCTTCGGCTTAGTACTCAAATGACCCGCTTCACCAAAATTGTAACAAGTAATGTCCCTCTTGCATTCAAAAGCCTTGTGACCCTTCTGAACACACTTGAAGCAACTATCTCCCTTCTTACAATCACTAGAAAAATGACCAAAGACACCACACTTGAAGCACTTGACTTCCGCCACCTTCACCTTGGAGCCTCCACAACCATCTTTCTTCTTGCCCTTATCCTTGTTGTACGGTTTCCCATTTCCATGGCCCTTTCCTTTCTTGTCACTCACAGCTTTGTAGTAATTCATCTTAGCCTTCCCGGCATCATCAAACATACGACACTTGTGCACCAAAGTGTCAAAATCTCTAATCTCATGGAAACAGATGTACTGATAGATCTCCGGCCTCAAACCATTCTCAAACTTCACACACTTAGAAAACATAGCATCTTCCGCATTGATGTAAGGACAAAACCTCGAAAGCTCCTCATACTTAGCAGCATACTCAGCAAGAGACATGCTTCCTTGCGTCAAGTTCAAGAACTCAGCTTCCTTCTTGTTTCTCAAATCTTTCGGAAAGTACTTCTTCAAGAACTCATTCTTGAACCTCACCCAAGTGATAGCATCACCACTAGCCTCAATCCTCCTCTTGGTACTAATCCACCAATAATCGGCCTCCTCAGCAAGGATATTTGTAGCCAACCTCACCTTCTGATCATCATTAGTCACCATAGCACGAAAGATCCTCTCCATGCTTTCCATCCAAGTCAAAGCTCCTTCTGGATTGAACCTTCCCTTGAACGTCGACGGTTTGTTCCTCATGAAACGATCAAGCCTCCGCTCCTCAGCTTCTCCTTGGTCTTCCTGACCATTGTAACGCCCTAGTTGTTATTTTATTTATTTTTGGTTGATTTTAAGTATTTAATATGCTTTAAAATGATTTGTGTAATTATGTGGTGTGTCGTTATTTTATTATATAGTTGTTTTTATTATTTAATAGAATAAGTAAGGATTATTATTTATTTGGAATTTTGAGGGTTTATGAGAATTATTAGAAATAGGTGAGAAATAGAGTTATTTTGGACTTAAGGGAGATTAATTGGAATTATGATAATTTAAGGAAGTTAAGGAAAAATTAAAGTGGGGGTTATGTTTTGGGAGAATAGGAAAAGGAGAGTCAGAAACAGTTGTACGTACAATAGAAAGAAAAAGAAGAGTTTTTGGGAGAGAGAGGAGAAGACCAAGAACAAAGGGGGAAGAGCCAAGAGGAGAGGAATTGCTGTAGATTTTTTATTCTTCTTAATTCAGGTAAGTGTGAGATTATTATACAATAATATAGGTTATATTTCTGATTATGATTCGACATGGGTTTTGGTAGAATTTTGGGGAATAATGGTGAATGTAATGATTTGAGATGGAAAGGAATAAAAGTTGTAGAGATTATGTGAATTATGTTCGTTTTATCCTTTAGATGTCATAATATAATGATGGAGTCATAATTGGGGAGAATTAGGTTAATGGAGAAAATTTGAGAAGTTTTTATATGATTGATGAAAGTGATTGATTTGCTGTTGTTAATGTTGTTTTGTGTTCATGATGATGTAAATGTTGTATTATGTACCTGTAAACATCTATTAATACACATTTTGGAAAATCAGGGGTTTAAAATGGGTATTTGGATGAAAAAGAGTTAGAAAATTCGTAAGTTTTGTACTGCCCAAATGAAGCTTCGCTTGAAGCGAGATGCAAGCGAACTCCAAGCGAGATTCCCCCAGACTTACGACATTTAGGTCGCTTGAAGCGAACCACGAGCAAACTCAGAGCGAGAGAAAACCAACCATTCTGCGAAGATTTCGCTTGAAGCGAGATGGCCTTCGCTTGAAGCGAGATAGGTCCTGTAAGACCATTTTCTGAATTTTGCTTCGTGCATTAGGACATTAATCTGAGCATCTTAAAATGTTTCTTTGATTTATTTAACCCTGTTCATGTAGTAAATATCATAAATGAAAGTGAAGCTATGTGAATACATGTTTATATAAATAAATATGACTATATATGCCATGTCGTTGATTGCCGTTGTTGAAGTTGTCGTTGTGTCGCATTAGACAAAGTTGGGGAGTGTGTCATAAATAAATTAGGCACAGTTATTGTTGTTGACGTCGGTGTTGTCGGGTTGTATGTTGATATACACAAATGGAGTCTGTTGCAAAGTCTAAAAGCGGTGAGGACTTCGGTCCTGGAATGCTCGTCATTCAAAAGCGGTGAGGACCTCGGTCCTGGAATGCATTGTTATTCAAAGCGGTGAGAGCTTATGCTCTGGAACGCCTTGACATTCAAAAGCAGTGAGGACTATTGTCCTGGAATGTTTAGCATTCAAACGCTTAGTATGGTACCACATGCATAGTACATGAGTCGTTGTTGTCTTTGTCGGTGGACATTGTCGTTGTCTTTGTTGTCGGTGTCAGTGGTTGGTGCATATGTCGGTGGGCATTGTATATGTCATTGTTGTTGTTGTTGTCGTTGTCGGTGGACATTATTGTTGTTGTTGTTGGATGATATTTAAATGCTGGTTAAACTGTAGATTTTGTTATATATATATATATATATATATATATATATATATATATATATATATATATATATATATATATAATGTTATGATGATGCTAATACAATATTGAATTCATTGATGAAATATTTATCTATTTTTTTTGTATGAGAATCTAACCCCTTCTGATTGAAAATGTTGCTCTTTGTATGGGTAACTTGCAGGTGATCAGGATTAGTAGAAGTTTAGCTGTTGTGAGAAGACTCCTCACATTGTGTCGTAGGGCTCTGATACGTAATGGGATGGGAGACGTTGTTGTGTTTATTCATTCCTTTATGTATCAATTTTAAATATGTTGTTGGAGGATTTATGTTGTTAACAATATTTGTTTTGTTGAGTCCTTGGTGCCAAGGATTTTGTTGAAGAATTGATATTATGTTGAAAAGAATTTTCCGCTGCAACCTATGAGATTAATTGTCGTTGAAATAAATAGTATATTTTGTATTTATGAATTTTTGAAAAGCAGTGTAATACTCCGTTGTTGATTTACTCTGATTATTATCTGTATATTACGTTGTTGGGAAACAGGGTGTTATAATTGGTATCAGAGCAGGTCGGTCCGTCCGGCCAAGTAGTAGAGTCGTCTCGAGCCTAGTAGTGTTGTGTGACAGCTTTACACTGTCCTTGTTGTTCTGATTGTTGTTTGTTGTGTTGAGAACTGGTTGGAGTATAACCATGTTCGTATTAATTGTTTTAGTAAGTCGGTATCTTTTCTTCTGCTAAAGAAGAAAGCGGAGCAGAGTTTTTGGCTACTAAGTAGTTGAAGCAGTTAGAACGCGATGGGATCTCGATGTTTTCCTTGATGGCATTTTTGTCGTTAGAAAATCAAGCGGTGATTGATAGGTTGCCCGTGGTGAATGAATTTCCGGAGGTTTTTCCTGATGAGATCCTTGATGTACCGCCAGAGCGAGAGGTGGAATTTTCTATCGATTTGGTTCCTGGAACGAAGCCGGTGTCGATGGCACCTTATCGTATGTCGGCATCTGAGTTAGCCGAGTTGAAGAAACAATTGGAGGACTTGCTTGAGAAGAAATTTGTTAGACAAAGTGTTTCACCTTGGGGTGCGCCGGTGTTGCTGGTTAAGAAGAAGGATGGTAGCATGAGATTGTGTATTGATTATCGTCAGCTGAATATGAAGGGGAGAAAAACACAAGAAGGGGGGGGTTGAATTGTGTTTTCAAATTATCGTTTTCTCTTTAAAACTCAGAACATGAATGATCAGAAGCAGATTAGACAGCTTCTGAAGATACTGTTCAGGAGCGTATGCAGCGGAATGAAAAACAGAGAGAAAAGAGAAGAAGCAGGACACAAAAGATTTATACAGGTTCCTTCCACAATTCGGAAGTAGTCCTGTCCCCCTTGCACTTCCAAGGAGAGTTCACTAACATAATATCTGATTACAAATGCTCAAGCACACAAGCAAGAGACTTCAAATGCTCAAGAACACAATCAAGAGACTTCTAGTGCTCAAGCACACAAGCAAGAGACTTCTAGTGCTCAAGCACACAAGCAAGAGACTTCTATCAAACAAAATTACACACAAAAATGTTTGAGATTGAACACTTGATATACAATCAGTGGTGTTCACAATACAAATCAGATACAGACTCTTAAGACTTAAGAATTTCAAAGATATGAACTTGAAAACTGAAATTCTTAGTGAACTTTGAATGCTTAGATAATTTGACAGAGTTTTGGCGCTTTCAATATATTGTAGAGTCCTGTTGTTCTTCAAGTCTTCACTCCTTTATATAGAGGTGTGAAATGAACGTTGTAAGTGCCAACACATCCAAAAAGAGTCGTTAATGAAGCTTGATCTTTCACCAGTGATTCTTTGCCTGATTTAGTTATTGTCCTATAAAGAATCAATTTCAAATCCATTCCAGTTGAGAGGGAACAAGGATGCAGGCTTGGTTCTACATAAGAGCTGTTATTCTTGTCTATTAGCAGAGACAAAGAACAGAGTAGTGGAGAAGGTGGTTGTACAGTTCGTACAAAGTACAATGTCAACGCTTCTTGTCTATTTGCAACAAAATGACTTCAAATCCTTTTGAAATGATCGTTGCTTTAATCCACTAATCTTCTGCCAATGCTCTATAATTTTCGCTCCAAAATACAACACTTGAATCTTGAAATCTTGAGATAAACTGCTTCTGGTGAAATATTGTTGCTTCTGAAGAATCAGCTTCTGAGGACCTTCAGCTTCTGATGACGTCATACTCTTCAGGAGCTCTTGTCTTCAGGAGCGCTAGTCTTCAGGAGTGCCACTCTTCAGGAGCGCTTTAAGCTTCAAATAGATACTTCCTTTGCTCTTTATTTGTTCGTTTAAAACCTTGTTAAAATATATCACTTTGTTTACAGTCCTGTACACTTGAACAAATGTTAGCAATACCAATTGTCAATTTTTAATACTTTGTTATCATCAAAACTCTTTAAGGTTTATTGTTAAACACATTTTGTTCCAACAATCTCCCCCTTTTTGATGATGACAAACCATAGTATTTAAAAATTTGATCAATTGTTGTTAATCTAATTAATAAGTTGACTTATAGGGTATGAGGTTTGTAAGCTCCCCCTGAGTCTAATAGTACTTTAAGGTGAGGTTTGTAAGCTCCCCCTGAGTTCTATCTTGTTAATTAAATTCATTTAACGCTTAGTAAAATAATCAAAGAGAATAGAAGTGATAGAGAGAGATAATGGTTCAGTTAAGTTATTTTGAAATAAAGTTACTCCCCCTAACAAAAAGTATTGAGAGACAATTAAATTTCAAAAACTTAATGGGGCTCAGGACCTTTAAATACTATCACACTTACTCCCCCTTTTGTCATTAACAAAAAGAAATCAACAAAAGAAAGAGAAAAACATAGTAAAAAGATTCAGAGCATAATCAATATCACAAGTGAAATGCGTTAAAAATAGTCAGAAGCAAAACAAAGAAATATTTAGAAGCAACAATGTTAAAGATAAATAAAAACACAACAAACAACAATCAATAGGTGTGCGACTAAGGGTTGGATTGTTTGAGGGTGTTTTCAAGAATCTTCTTCAGCAGCTCATTTGATTCCTCTTGCTTCTTCTGTATTTCAGCTATGCTTCTGGCCATTTTCTCTTCTCTGATCCTGGCTTCTTCCAGCTTAGCATCAGTTTCAGCTTTATGTTCTAGAAGCAGTAGCCTTTGCTCAAAGAGATCTTTTTCCAGCTTCTGATTCTTCTCCTTTAAGATCTTGTTCTCCTGAGCTAAAGCCAGATCAGGAGCTGATGCCTTTAGATTGACCTTTGTAAGGAAGGATAAGTCCAGGTCCTTGGGATGAATGTACCGAGACAGAAAATCAGTTGGTTCTCTTCCTCTGATACTTAAAGACGATCTAGCCCAAGTTCCAGTTATCTTTACCTCTTCAAGGTCTTCATTGATACCGTTCAGCCAGTCCTGAAGCTTCTGTTTAGCTTGCTCTTGAGCTTCTACACAAGTTGAGGACAGTGCTTGCATGACATACTCAACTCTCTCCTTGAGCCTACTCCATTGTTTCTCATAGCTTTCTCTGTGACTCAAGTCACTTCTAGATGAAATGAGCTTGATCATTTTGTCAGCTATGTCCTCACACACGCCCTTTAATACATTAGAATCTAAGAATCTGGTGGGTGGTGAAGGTTGTTTTCTAGGCTTGGGAGGAGCACAGGGTTGAATTTGTAGATAATTTAAGGTTGATGATTGAGTATTGCTTTCAGATTGTGATTGTGCCTGATCAGAAGCAGACTGGTCAACCTCCATAGGTGAAGATTGAGCAGTTTGTGCATCAGGATCAATGACAGAATCATCAATCTCCATAGCATTTTCAGTGTAAAGAAATTCAGGAGTATGGTCAAAAATGGTTGTTCAGGAACAGATTGTTCAGGAGCAGCTTGTTCAGGAGCATACTGTTCAGAAACAGATGGGGACACATGTGGTTCAGGTTCTTGTTGATGGGGGCTTTCTGAAGCAACTTGTGAAGTTGTTACTTCAGAGACTTTATGTAAAGGTAGGCTGGTGTTAGGAAGTTCACCGGATAGATGACTGCTGAGATTATTTATAACAGAGTCATCTTCTGGCTTATCAGGTAAAATCATGTTGACAGGTTTAATGGTTTGTGGTTGAAGTGGATGATTAGGGGGTAGTTTGCTGCATTTTAATTCAAGCAAGCTACTGACCCTAGCTTGGATAGATGGTTCAGATTGTTTGAAAGGAGAATTAGGTTTGGAAGAATTTTTGTGGAGTTTGGAGGATGGTGATAGGCCTTTTCTGAGGATGCTTATAGGAATATCATCCATATCAGAAGATGAGGATGATGAGGTTTTGGATTGAGAGGGTGATAAGGGAGAGGAGTCAGATTCTATATGTATCAAGGGTTGTGAGGAGGATGTACCTGATATTAAATCTGATCCAGGAGTAGCTAGAATACTTGCAGCTTCAGTAGCAACTTCAGCTTGAATTTTTATTGAGCTCATCAGAGCTTGCTCAGCAACCTCAGCAGCACCTTTCTTGAGCAAGACCTCAGTAGGTACTTCTATTTCCTTAGCCAGCTCCAAGGCCTTCTGAACAGCTTCAGATTCAGCCTTCTTCTTCTTTCTTACCTCCCTGGTAACCAGTTCGGTAGCCTCTTCTACTTCTTGTGCCTCTGCAGCTGCACAATCTTCAGCAGTGTACACAGATTCCTTCAGTTTCCTTAGTCTTTGAGTTCTTTTCTTCTTTTGAGGAATATGTTTCACTTTAGTTGTTGTTGTAGATGCTGAAACCATTTGCTTGCCACTTCTGGTCTTCTGAGGAATAATAGCTTCCGGGTTCAGATCCTGAACTTCTTCCTGAATTGATGATCCTCCAAGAGCACCAGATATAGACTTTTCAGGAGCCTTTTCCTTCTTCGCCTTCTTAGAAGGATTTTCACCTTCTAAGTACTCTTCTTGAGTGAGTACCTTTCTTTTAGATTTTCTTCCTTTAGCTACAGGAAGTTCTTGTCCATACATTTCCTCTGGAACTTCATCCAGACTGATCAGCTTCCCATGGGTCTCATAGTGATCAGCAATGAGAGCCATTTGAACAGCCAGGGTGTCTTTCTTGCAGATGGGAGGGAAGTCTTCCATTAGATTCGATACCACCCTTGATTCACAGATGTCTGTTTTTAGTTTGGTCACTTCAGGAATCAGTTTCATATGCTTCAAGGTGCTTGCATTCAACACCTTTCCGGTCTCAGTTTCCAGCTGTTCATCAGTGAAGTAGTTTACTTCATTCAGAGCTCTAATAATGCCTCCTTGATGGAAGATTTCTGAGATCAGTCTTCCATAGGGAACCCAGACTCTGCACTTATTCTGGCTTTCCCTGAGCTCTTTAATCATGTGCCTGAAGATGTACTTGGGAAGATTTATCTTTTCTCCATTGATGATATGTACTGAGCCAAAGATGGTTGATCACCACCACCTCCTTTAGGCAACAGGTTCTCGTTTAGGATCTTCAGGAGCATTTTATTATTCATGCTTAGATCACAATATTTTCCAGCTGTTGTTGAGTTGAAGAGAGACTTGTTCACAAGATCATTCCAAGAGCTTGTCTTTGAGTTTGGTATATCAACACCAGAATATTTTCCAGATGCTTCTGCTCCAATGAGAAAAGCAATAATATCCTCAGATATGTAGACTGGAATTCCCATCAGACTTGACCTAATCTGAATTTCTTTGAAGGGTTCCAAACCCATTTCTTCTCTTGTTTTCCCTTCGAGAGAGGGATCGATTAGAACTCTTTCTTGTTCCTCCAGTTCTGATGCTTCCTTATCATACACTGAAGCTCTGACCCAGAAATGCCTGACGAGCGTCTTGTAAGTAGGGCCATTAAGCATATTGAAATAGTTCATCAGCCCTTGAGCTTCATAAAAACTCTTGATGTTACAGCCATGAAACGCAAGAGATTCAAAATCCACCGGATTCTCTGTTTGAATCTTAAGTTGCCATTCTTTTAGGCTCATGGTGACTCCTTTGATCTCGTAAGCAGCCCTTTCTTGCTGACCTTCAGCTTGCTGAACTGCGAGTTGAGCGTTGGATTCTTGAACAGAACTTGATGAAGCCATTGATGTTTGAAGAAGTTTGAGATTTGGGTTCTTAGGGTTTTGAGAGAGAGAACTTTTCTTAGCAGATACGAAATCAAAAACAGAAAGTGTAGGATGTGAAGTGAGTAGTGTGTGTTTTTGATTAAGTGCTTTTTAGCGAAAAACGTTTGAATAACAGGGGACAAACAAACATAGCATTAATGACAGTTGGGGGCGCGAGATAGTACTACGAAAAGTAAAATTAACATCATTTCCCTTTGAGTTATACGCCAATACATTTATGCCACGCTGTCAGATTTCAGATGAGCTGTATAAGTTAGTGAGACAGATGTCGCCAGGAGCAACTCCAGAACTTCCACTAATCTTCTGCTATTCAGGAGCACAAAAATTCTCTTCTGAAGGTTGAGATTCTGATAACTCATCAGGAGCACATTTTCTTCAAGACCTCACTCAGGAGCTTCTGAAGGACAATGGCTTCTGAAGTGACTTCAGAACCTGAACTTCTTATTCAGGAGCAAGCAATTTTAATCAGACACGTAGTGCATGTTCAAATTTTTCTTAATAAAATCAAATCTTTCAACAGTTAAAGGCTTAGTAAATATATCAGCCCATTGATTTTCAGTATCAATGAATTGTATATCTAAAATTCCTTTTTGAACATAATCTCTGATAAAATGGTGTTTGATCTCAATATGCTTGGCTCTTGAATGCAGAATTGGATTCTTTGACAAGCAAATAGCAGCAGTATTATCACAAAAGATAGGAATACTGTTAGCATGTATCTGATAATCTTCCAGCTGATGTTTCATCCAGAGTAGTTGTGTGCAACAACTTGCAGCTGAAATGTATTCTGCTTCTGCTGTAGACATAGCAATAGTTGCTTGTCTCTTGCTAGCCCAGGATATCAGATTATCACCCAGAAATTGACAATTGCCATTGGTTGACTTTCTTTCAATCCTGTCACCAGCATAATCAGCATCACAGAATCCAATTAGCTTATAATCTGGGGATTTTCTATAAAGGAGTCCCAGATTAGTTGTTCCTTTTAGATACCTGAAGATTCTCTTAACAGCAGTTAAATGAGATTCTCTAGGATCTGACTGAAACCTTGCACATAAGCATACACTGAATAAAATATCTGGCCTAGATGCAGTGAGGTATAACAGAGAACCAATCATACCTCTGTATAGCTTCTGGTCCACTTTTGATCCTTCATCTTCTTTGCTTAAGGTACATGTAGGATGCATTGGAGTGTTCATAAGTTTGCAATCTTCAAGCTTGAACTTCTTCAGAAGCTCTTTTGTATATTTCGTCTGATGAACATATACTCCATCTTTGCTTTGATTAATTTGAATGCCTAGGAAGAATTTCAGCTCTCCCATCATGCTCATTTCAAATTCATCCTGCATTAACTTAGAAAACTCCTTGCAAAGAGATGAATTAGTAGAGCCAAATATTATATCATCAACATATATCTGCACAACAAGAATGTCTTTCTCAAGAGTCCTTCTGAAGAGTGTTGTGTCAACCTGACCTCGTTTAAAATCGTTTTTAATCAAGAAATTACTTAGTCTGTCATACCAAGCTCTGGGAGCTTGTTTCAAGCCATATAGTGATTTCTTAAGTTTGTAAACATGGTCAGGATGCTTCAGATCCTCAAAACCAGGAGGTTGTTTGACATACACTTCTTCTTCTATGACACCATTAAGAAATGCACTCTTGACATCCATTTGATATAATACTATTCCATGATTAATTGCATAAGATAAAAGTAACCTGATTGCTTCCAATCTTGCAACTGGAGCAAATGTTTCGGTGTAATCAATGCCTTCTTGTTGACTGTACCCCTGAGCAACAAGTCTGGCTTTGTTTCTGATTACTTCACCTTTTTTCATTCAGCTTGTTTCTGAATATCCATTTTGTTCCAATAATGTTCTTCTGAGGAGGTTTGGGTACCAGATCCCACACATCATTCCGTTGGAATTGATTCAGCTCTTCTTGCATAGCTATGATCCATCCATCATCTGAAAGTGCTTCTTCAACTGTTGTTGGCTCAATCATTGAAATTAGTCCTATCATTGATTCTTCTTGTCTGAAGTGTGATCTTGTTCTTCTGGGACTTTCTTTACTTCCAATGATTTGATCCTGAGGATGAGAAGACTTGTATTTGAAAGTATAGTTGGATGAATCTGCTTGCTGTGAGCCATTTTGTGCTTCATCAGAAGCTACTTCATCAGGAGCAACTTCATCAGGAGCAACATCATCAGGAGCAACATCATCAGGAGCAACTGACGTGGGTGCTGCTTCTAGACTATCTTCAGATTCAGTTGACTGACCAGGTTCTGGAATGTCTTCAGGAACTTGTATCTCTGCAAAACCTTCATCTTGCTTTGAAGTTTTATCTTCAAGCTCTTTGTCATCAAATTTAACGTGCATAGATTCTTCAACACAGAGTGTCTCTGAATTATACACTCTGTATGCCTTTGACCTTTTAGAGTAACCTAAAAAGATTCCTCTTTGGGCCTTGGCATCAAATTTCTTTAGGTAGAGCTTGTTATTCAGAATGTAACATGTACATCCAAATTGATGAAAGTAAGAGATATTGGGTTTTCTTCCTTTAAACAATTCATATGTTGTTTTCTCCAAGATAGGTCTAATATAGATCCTATTCTGAACATAACACGCTGTATTCACAGCTTCTGCCCAAAAATGTTTTGCCAAATTGTTTTCATGGATCATGGTTCTGGCCATTTCTTGTAACGTTCTATTCTTTCTTTCTACAACTCCATTCTGTTGTGGAGTTCTAGGAGAAGAGAATTCATGGAGGATTCCATGTTTTTCACAAAAAGCTTCAAATGGCTCATTTTCAAATTCACCACCATGATCACTTCTTATTTTCAAAATTTTGGCTTCTTTTTCAGATTGAATAAGGGTGCAGAAGTTACTGAATACATCGTATGCATGATCTTTGCTTTTCAGAAATTTCACCCAAGTCCATCTGCTATAATCATCAACAATAACTAATCCATACTTGCTTCCATATAAGGATGCAGTGCTAACTGGTCCAAATAGGTCAATATGAAGCAGTTCTAAGGGTCTTGAGGTGGAAACATTGTCTTTTGCTTTGAAAGATGATTTAACAATTTTTCCTTTCTGGCATGCACCGCAGAGTGCATCTGAATGATAATCAATGTCAGGAAGACCTTTGACAAGCTGTAACTTGCTAAGCTTAGAGATTAATCTCCAGTTGGCATGTCCCAGTCTTTTATGCCACATCCATTTCTTATCATTCATTGATAGAAGGCAAATTACCTTCTGATCAGCCAGTTGAGAGAAATTGATTTTGTAGACATTTTCCACTCTCTTTCCCTTGAACACAATGGACTTGTCATTCTTGTTGATTACTGTACAGTTGGCTTTTTCAAATAAAACATCATAACCATTGTCACAGAATTGACTGATGCTCAATAGGTTATGTTCAAGCCCATCTACCAACCATACATTATTAATAGAGGTAGAGGAGTTACCAATAGTCCCCGTACCAATAATCTTCCCAGACTGGTTGCCTCCAAACTTTACATTTCCTCCTTCTTTCATTGTGAGGGATAGGAACATTGACTTCTCTCCTGTCATGTGCCTTGAGCAACCGCTGTCCAGGTACCATGATTTTTGCTTTGTTCTTGCTTTTAGACAAATCTGCAGTATTGACAATTTCAGATTTAGGTACCCATTGTTTTATGGGTCCTTTGGGGTTAGAGCTGGAGAATTTACTCACCATTTCCTGATCCTTTAGATCCTTTTTGGGTAGCTTCTGATTAATCATTACCTTAGGTTTTTCAACTTTTGGTTTTGATACTTCAGGAACACCAACTGCTTTGCCCTTCTGAACCTTAGACTTTAGGACATCAGATTCTGATTTTATCAGACTCTGAGGAACAGGTTCTGATCTCTTCAGAATCTTAATCTTTGTGGTCTTAGATTCAGAATTTATCATATCCTTAGGCTTG
Source organism: Medicago lupulina (assembly GCA_958299785.1). Taxonomy (NCBI): domain Eukaryota; kingdom Viridiplantae; phylum Streptophyta; class Magnoliopsida; order Fabales; family Fabaceae; genus Medicago; species Medicago lupulina. The sequence continues at coordinate 36,231,864 of OY283143.1, forward strand.
AAGTTCTTTGGCTTTGATGTAATCTTAGCCTTAGAGCTGGAAGCTTCAGGTTCTGACTGAGCAGCAGTTCCCATTTTTGCACCTTCAGGAACAAAGAAGGTTTTCAATCCTTCCTTTATGCATTCACAATATGCTTTGAGATTGGTTTCATTAGACTTAGCTTCTGAAAATCCAATCCCTTTACCATTGTTTTTGTAAATGCTATAAATCATAGAAGCAATTCTGCTTCTGTCAATACCAGACATAATGAAATCTTCAAGAGCAATCTCATGGTTACTTAAAGACTTTCCATCACATTTTTCTTGCAGCTTCTGACACAAGAACTTAAGTTTGTCTTCATATGTCTTGCATATGAAGTCAAAACCTCTGAGTCCTTCTTCAGAAGCTTTTAGATCCAATAGAGTTGATTCTTGTTGCTTCATCAAAGCAACATATTTTTCTTTCAAAACCTTCAACTCATTGGTTCTCAATTCAAAATGAGTGAGGAGTTCTTTAAGTGACTCTATCAGTTCTTCTCTAGGGATTTTGGAATATACCTCGTTTTCATCTTCTGAATCTGATTCAGTTTCAGCTTCTGAAGTTGTTGTAGCTACTAACCCAACAGCTATCTTTGCACCTTCATCAGACTCTTCTTTGTCAGATTCAGATTCACTATCCAAGTTATCCCATGTAGCCATCAAACTCTGCTTTAACTGTTTCTTGAACTTGCTTGACTTGAATGTTGGTTTCTTTGACTTTCCCTTTGCTTTTTCCTTCTGAAGATCAGGGCAATCAGTAATGAAATGACCAGGCTTCTTGCAGTTGAAGCATCCCTTTTGATCTTCCTTCTTTGAGCTTCTGAAGCTACCTCTCCTGGACACAAACTTCTTGTTCTTTTTGGCTAGATACTGAAGTCTGTTTGAGAGCATAGCCATCATCTCAGTAACCTCTTTATCAGAATCTCCAGTTGGTGAATCTTCTTCATCAGACTCAGCCACTTTAAGAGCTTTGGATGACTTGCCTTTTGATGGAAGAGCTATTGATTTACTCTTTTTAGTAGACTCATGTTCATTTAGACTTAACTCATGAACTTTGAGAGAACTAACAAGATCTTCAACACTTAAAGTGTTTAAATCTTTAGCTTCCTCAATGGCAGTCACCTTTGGTCTCCATCTGGCAGGAAGGCTTCTGAGAATCTTACTCACGTGATCAGAAGCAACATAGCTTTTCTTCAGCATTTGGAGTCCAGAGACTAGGGTTTGAAATCTTGAGTACATCTCCTCAATACTTTCATCATCCTTCATCTTGAACAGTTCATACTGATGAACAAGCATCAGTGCTTTGGCTTCTCTAACTTTCTTGCTTCCTTCATAGTTAGCACATAAAGATGCAAACATAGCTTTAGCAGTTGACTTATCACTCATCTTCATGTACTCTGCTCGTGGTATAGCAGAAACTAGAGAGCCTCTGATCTTGTGATGTTTCTTGTACATCTTCTTCTGAGCAGGAGTATGTATTTTTCTATCAACAGCAGCTCCTTCTTCATCAAGAATTAAGTCACCAACACCATCTTCCAGAATATCCCATAGTTCTTCATCTAAGCCCATGATATAACTGTAGAAGTTGGTTTTCCACCAAGAAAACTCTTCAGGATCTCCATTAAACTTTGGAACCTTCCCTGAGTCAGTTTTCTTTTCACTATAATCATATGCTACAGCATGATGATTACCACTAGAGCCAGCAGAACCAGAAACAGATGAATCAGCAGACATGTTTTTCTCAGATCTTGGACTGTTACACTGTTAGGTGTTTGACAACAGAACCATGCTCTAGATACCAATTGAAGGGGAGAAAAACACAAGAAGGGGGCGGGTTGAATTGTGTTTTCAAATTATCGTTTTCTCTTTAAAACTCAGAACATGAATGATCAGAAGCAGATTAGACAGCTTCTGAAGATACTGTTCAGGAGCGTATGCAGCGGAATGAAAAACAGAGAGAAAAGAGAAGAAGCAGGACACAAAAGATTCATACAGGTTCCTTCCACAATTCGGAAGTAGTCCTGTCCCCCTTGCACTTCCAAGGAGAGTTCACTAACGTAATATCTGATTACAAATGCTCAAGCACACAAGGAAGAGATATCCACTTCCGAGGATTGATGATTTGATGGATCAGCTGGTGGGTGCCCGTGTGTTTAGTAAGATTGACTTGAGGTCAGGTTACCATCAGATTAAGGTGAAGGATGAAGATATGCAGAAGACGGCCTTTAGGACACGTTATGGACATTATGAGTACAAGGTGATGCCTTTCGGTGTTACCAATGCGCCTGGTGTGTTTATGGAGTATATGAACAGGATTTTCCATGCTTACTTGGATAAGTTTGTTGTTGTGTTTATTGATGATATTTTAATATATTCTAAGACTGATGAGGAGCATGCAGAACATTTGAAGATTGTGTTGCAAGTGTTAAAGGAAAAGAAGCTGTATGCAAAGCTGTCTAAGTGTGAGTTCTGGCTTAGTGAGGTGAGTTTTCTTGGCCATATTATTTCTGGTAGTGGTATTGCAGTTGATCCGGCGAAGGTTGATGCGGTATCACAATGGGAGACCTTGAAGTCGGCTACTGAGATCAAAAGTTTCTTGGGTTTGGCTGGTTACTACCGCAGGTTTATAGAGGGATTTTCGAAGTTGGCACTTCCATTGACTCAGTTGACCTGCAAGGGTAAAGTGTTTGTGTGGAATGCTCAGTGTGAGAGTAGTTTCAATGAGTTGAAGCAACGGTTGACAACTGCTCCGATTTTGATTTTGCCAAAGCCGGATGAGCCTTTTGTTGTTTATTATGATGCGTCCAAGTTGGGTTTAGGTGGTGTTCTTATGCAAGATGGTAAAGTGGTAGCTTATGCCTCTAAGCAGTTGAGGGTACATGAAAAGAATTATCTTACACGTGATTTGGAGTTGGCTGCGGTGGTCTTTGTTTTGAAGATTTGGAGGCATTATTTGTACGGCTCTAGATTTGAAGTGTTTAGTGATCACAAAAGTTTAAAGTACCTATTTGACCAAAAAGAATTGAATATGAGGTAGAGGAGGTGGCTTGAGTTGCTTAAGGATTATGATTTTGGTTTAAATTATCATCCGGGTAAAGCCAATGTGGTTGCAGATGCATTGAGTAGGAAGACGTTGCACATGTCTGCCATGATGGTGAAAGAATTTGAATTGCTTGAACAATTCAGAGACTTAAGTCTTGTTTGTGAGTTGTCACCTCAGAGTGTGCAATTGGCTATGTTGAAGATCAACAATGACTTCTTGAATAGTATTAGGGAGGCGCAGAAGCTTGAGATTAAGTTTGTGGATTTGATGATTAGTTGTGATCAAACCGAAGATGGGGACTTCAAGGTTGATGATCAGGGTGTGTTGAGGTTCAGAGGAAGGATTTGCATTCCTGACAATGATGAGTTGAAGAAGTTAATTTTAGAGGAAAGTCACCGAAGTAGTTTAAGTATTCATCCGGGAGCTACTAAGATGTATCATGACTTGAACAAATTATTTTGGTGGTCTGGATTGAAACGAGATGTTGCTCAGTTTGTGTATGCATGTTTGACTTGTCAGAAGTCTAAGGTTGAGCATCAGAAGCCCGCAGGGCTGTTGACGCCGTTAGATGTACCTGAGTGGAAGTGGGACAACATTTCCATGGATTTTGTAACGAGTTTGCCGAATACTCCAAGAGGGCATGATGCTATATGGGTTGTGGTCGACAGGTTGACAAAGTCGGCGCACTTTATTCCAATAAATATTACTTTTCCTGTAGCTCAGTTGGCGGAAATCTACATCCGTGACATTGTGAAGTTGCATGGTGTTCCGTCAAGTATTGTGTCGGATAGAGATCTGAGGTTCACTTCTAGGTTCTGGAAGAGTTTGCAAGATGCATTGGGTTCGAAGTTGAGGTTGAGTTCGGCTTATCATCCGCAGACAGATGGTCAGTCGGAGAGGACGATCCAATCCTTAGAAGATTTACTGAGAGTGTGTGTGCTTGAACAAGGTGGAGCTTAGGATAGTCACCTGCCGTTGATAGAGTTCACCTACAACAACAGTTACCATTCGAGTATTGGTATGGCACCGTTCGAAGCTTTGTATGGTCAGAGGTGCAGAACTCCTTTGTGTTGGTTTGAGTCGGGAGAATGTGTGGTGTTGGGACCAGATTTGGTTCATCAGACTATAGAGTAGGTTTGCCACCACATCTTTCGAATTTGCATGATGTATTCCATGTGTCACAACTTCGGAAGTATGTAGCGGATCCTTCGCATGTCATTCCAAGAGATGATGTGCAGGTTAGAGACAACCTTACGGTTGAGACTTTACCGTTGAGAATCGAAGATCGTAAGGTGAAGCAGTTGAGAGGCAAGGAGATACCTCTAGTGAAGGTTGTTTGGAGTGGAGTAACTGGTGAGAGTTTGACTAAGGAGCTGGAGAGTAAGATGCAAGAGTCTTATCCGGAGTTGTTTGCTTGAGGTAATATTTCGAGGACGAAATTCTTTAAGTTGGGGAGAGTTGTAACGCCCTAGTTGTTATTTTATTTATTTTTGGTTGATTTTAAGTATTTTATATGCTTTAAAATGATTTGTGTGATTATGTGGTGTGTCGTTATTTTATTATATAGTTGTTTTTATTATTTAATAGAACAAGTAAGGATTATTATTTATTTGGAATTTTGAGGGTTTATGAGAATTATTAGAAATAGGTGAGAAATAGAGTTATTTTGGACTTAAGGGAGATTAATTGGAATTATGATAATTTAAGGGAGTTAAGGAAAAATTAAAGTGGGGGTTATGTTTTGGGAGAATAGGAAAAGGAGAGTCAGAAACAGTTGTACGTACAATAGAAAGAAAAAGAATAGTTTTTGGGAGAGAGAGGAGAAGACCAAGAACAAAGGGGGAAGTGCCAAGAGGAGAGGAATTGCTATAGATTTTTTATTCTTCTTAATTCAGGTAAGTGTGAGATTATTATACAATAATATAGGTTATATTTCTGATTCTGATTCGACATGGGTTTTGGTAGAATTTTGGGGAATAATGGTGAATGTAATGATTTGATATGGAAAGGAATAAAAGTTGTAGAGATTATGTGAATTATGTTCGTTTTATCCTTTAGATGTCATAATATAATGATGGAGTCATAATTGGGGAGAATTAGGTTAACGGAGAAAATTTGAGAAGTTTTTATATGATTGATTTGTTGTCGTTAATGTTGTTTTGTGTTCATGATGATGTAAATGTTGTATTATGTACCTGTAAACATCTGGTAATACACATTTTGGAAAATCAGGGGTTTAAAATGGGTTTTTGGATGAAAAAGAGTTAGAAAATTTGTAAGTTTTGTACTGCCCAGATGAAGATTCGCTTGAAGCGAGATATTTTTCGCTTAAGCGAGCGACCCAAAATGCTGTCTAGATGAAGCTTCGCTTGAAGCGAGATGCAAGCGAACTCCAAGTGAGATTCCCCCAGACTTACGACATTTAGGTCGCTTGAAACGAACCAGGAGCAAACTCTGAGCGAGAGAGAACCAACCATTCTGCGAAGATTTCGCTTGAAGCGAGATCGCCTTCGCTTGAAGCAAGATAGGTCCTGTAAGACCATTTTCTGAATTTTGCTTCGTGCATTAGGACATTAATCTAAGCATCTTAAAATATCATACATGAAAGTGAAGCTATGTGAATACATGTTTATATAAATAAATATGACTATATATGCCATGCCGTTGATTGCCGTTGTTGAAGTTGTCGTTGTGTCGCATTAGACAAAGTTGGGGAGTGTGTCATAAATAAATTAGGCACAGTTATTGTTGTTGACGTCGGTGTTGTCGGGTTGTATGTTGATATACACAAATGGAGTCTGTTGCATAGTCTAAAAGCGGTGAGGGCTTCGGTCCTGGAATGCTCGTCATTCAAAAGCGGTGAGGACCTCGGTCCTGGAATGCATTGTCATTCAAAGCGGTGAGAACTTATACTCTAGAACGCCTTGACGTTCAAAAGCGGTGAGGACTATTGTCCTGGAATGTTTAGCATTCAAACGTGTTAGTATGGTACCACATGCATAGTACATGAGTCGTTGTTGTCTTTGTCGGTGGACATTGTCGTTGTCGTTGTTGTCGGTGTCGGTGGTTGTTGCATATGTCGGTGGGCATTGTATATGTCATTGTTGTTGTTGTTGTCGTTGCCGGTGGACATTACTGTTGTTGTTGTTGGATGATATTTAAATGTTGGTTAAACTGTAGATTTTGTTATATATATATATATAATGTTATGATGATGCTAATACGATGTTGAATTCATTGATGAAATATTTTATCTATTATTTTCTTATGAGAATCTCACCCCTTCTGCTTGAAAATGTTGCTCTTCGTATGGGTAACTTGCAGGTGATCAGGATTAGTAGAAGTTTAGCTGTTGTGAGAAGACTCCTCACATTGTGTCGTAGGGCTCTGATACGTAATGGGATGGGAAACGTTGTTGTGTTTATTCATTCCTTTATGTATCAATTTTAAATATGTTGTTGGAGGATTTATGTTGTTAACAATATTTGTTTTGTTGAGGCCTTGGTGCCAAGGATTTTGTTGAAGAATTGATATTATGTTGGAAAGAATTTTTCGCTGCAACCTATGAGATTAATTGTTGTTGAAATAAATAGTATATTTTGTATTTATGAATTTTTGAAAAGCAGTGTAATACTCCGTTGTTGATTTACTCTGATTATTATCTGTATATTACGTTGTTGGGAAACGGGGTGTTACAACCATGACCACCATTCCCTTGGTTCTGAGCCAAAGCTTGAGCCACTGCAGACAAAGCCGCTGCAATCGCATCATCGTTCCTACCACTTCCGCAACCATCTCTCTTCTAATGAACAAAACCAAGCAACAGGTAAGCACAACAACAAAACAGCACAACAAGCATCGAAGGTAACTTAACATACCATTTGAATACAACAGGTAATTCACCGGGTTTTGGTCCGGACAATACCAACCAGGCTCTGATACCAACTTGCAACGCCCTATTTATAATTAAGCAATAAATCATGCAATTTAAATAAATACATAAGAAATAGTTGTCACGTCTACAATTAACCACCAAGTAATCATGCATGAATGTATCAACATAAGAATCACACAACGGAAAATCAACTACATCTCAACATAAAAGACATGTCATCAACAATTGATGAATCCAACACATAAATAATCTCAACATGATACATCTCAAGATAAAAGAAAATCTGAAATATAAAAACGACGGCGTCCTAGATCAGAGCCTCTAAGACACGACGAGCAACATAAAAGGATGAAGCTCCACTACCAGAAGCACTCACCAAAAGCAATGCGATCACTAATCCTGCACACCGTCTACCCATTCATACAAATAGGTAGGCGATCCACCACAGACCACTGGGGGTTAGTTTTACATTAATCATAATCAAAATAAACAGGATTAAGCATGCATCATTAATAATATCTTGCATGCATAAGCATGAACATAATTACTCTCATCAATAAATACACAAGCACAAGGTTCCAATTACAACAATCATCAAGCACACAAAATGCTCCAACACGTATTCACACCAAGTTCATAAACAAACACGACTCTTCCTAGAACATACAATGTGTCTAGACCAACTCTAATACGTGTGGTACCAATTTCCTTTCATCTCTGAGGCCGTCGCCCCTGATCCAACAAAAACATCATAACAACCCGCATAAGGAATACCGAAGTATTCAACAACAACAATTGGAGATCAAGGCAGCAACAACAATGTGTGTGAACTAGGACTCAACAACAACAAACATGCTTCATATAATTTCACAAGTCCACACCAACATATTCCAATACATGCTTTCACCAACATAACAACACCAATAGCATGTAAAAGATTTCACCATCAACATATATGCACTAAACATATATAATCACCAACAACAACATATATGCACTCAACATATATAATCACCAAAAACAACATATATGCAGTCAACATACATAATCACCAACAACAACATATATGCACTCAACATACATACTCAAACTATTCATGAAGGAATATCTAAGTAAAAGAATTCAAGGGATATTTCCAACTAAGTTCGCATGATATAATTCACAACTTTAACAATTCAGATTCATGAACCAAAACAAGCTAACTATTCAATTGCCTCCACTAAGTAAGTACACTAGTTGTATATGAATGAAGTTGCACTTACATGAGCGTTTCACCGGCCAATTACCATGAATTCTCATAAAACTCAAAGTTCGTCTCAAAAAATTATTTTTCCAAGTATAGTCCATTTTCAAAGCAAAACATTCTAGTACTCAAAGAAATAATTCAAGGCCGTTTATTTAATCATACAGATAGCATACATATATAATCCCACATCATTCTCTTTGAGAAAATAATGTTTCGGAAAATTCATGTTCTTGGACTATTTTCCAAACATTATGAACAATTTATGAAACTAAGTCCAAATCCATACCAATGATGTTTCCATAGGATTAGATACATAAGTAATGATTAAACAAGTCTAAAGAAACAAATTAGAAAGTTTGGATTGGTCCCAAAGTACACGAAACGAAAAATCAAGTGTGGCTGAACAGGGTGTTGTTTGCTTAAGCGAAGGCTGGTTCACTTAAGCGACCAGGTCTCAGTAGCGTTCTGGGCGTGTTCGCTTGCGCTTCGCTCACGGTTCGCTCAAGCAAACTCTTGACAGAACCTACATTGTTGTTTGCTTACGCTTCACTCACGGTTGGCTCAAGCGAACTGCGTCCAGAAATGAACTTGGCATGTTCGCTTAGGCTTCGCTTAAGCGAACACTCTTCAGTCCAGAAAAAAAAACTTCAAATTTCAAAACCCTTTTTCCCAAACACTCCAATTTTGATCCTTCCACACTCAAAACTCGTCCCAAATAAAGTTTATAGGTCATGTACATAAACACATACAAAAGAATGCTCAAAACTCATGAACCAAACACCATTTTTGTCTAAATTCAAAATTTCACCAGACTTTCATAATTATTCAACAACAACAACAACTTTCATCATCAATTTACCATAAGGTATAATCACTACACCAATTCATCAACAACATGTTTCAAGACATCAACAACAACAATTGACCATGAAATTCATTCCAAGTTCATCAAACCACAACTTCATCATTCATCATTTTTCACAAAAAACACAACATATTCACACATATGATTTTTGACATATGAATTCAATATCAACAACAATTAATCATTCAATTCACATGTACAAACATATCATCAACAATTAAACATGAATTCATTCACTTAATTTCAAATAATCACTTATTCCCAAAATCATTTTGCCGGATTTGAACCGAGTAGTGTCGGGGTTTCTAGGTGCGGGTAAAGGGCGGTCAACAGTAGATGAGCCTTTTCGTTTGGAACCGGCTGAAGTTTTAGGTGCCATCTGCAAAACAACCAGAGAAAACCATATACAGCATATAATTCATTAGAATGTGTATGGAATTAAAGGAGGTAAAACAGATAGGATCCCAAAAAATAAAAAAAAATTGCAAGTCTGGGTACAACTCGCTTGGAGTTCGCTTAAGCAACCTCAGAAGCGAGAATGCATGAAGAAATCTGGGCAATTTCGCTTCAAGCGAGATTCTTTAAGCGAACATTCAACCAGTTCTTCATGGTTCTCAGATGAATGCTCGCTTGGAGCATGAATTTTCGCTACAAGCGAGATTTTTCCAGACCTGCGTTTTTCATGATTTTTCCAGCATAACACACCAAATCCAGCATATTTCAACAGCAATCAACGCCCTAAATCTCATGGCAAGTACTTTAAACCCTAAACAACAATCTCTAATCACGAAAATCTTCTAACCCTAACCTAGCCATTGCTATACATGTTAAGAACATGAATTTCTCAAATTAAGAACAAGAAAATGGAAAGGATTCAAACCTGTTTATGGAAATACAAGATGAAAGATGATGCAGAGTGCTAACTTGACTTGATTTGACCAAAAACAATTTGATTTGTGGAATGGGGTTAGTGTAAGTGAGGAGAGAAAAAGTTTTGAGTGTTTGGAGAGAGAGAACTGCAAAAACCGTGAAAGAGAAAAAAAAGTGGGTGGGGGAAGTTTAACAGGAGTTATGGCCTTGGGAACCGTTTTCCCCACTCTGAAAAAAAAACAATCTCGCTTAAGCGAGATAAATTCGCTTGAAGCGAGTTTACTGCAGGGACAACTTTTCAAATTCGCAAAAACTCGCTTAAGCGAGATGGAACTCGCGTTAAGCGAAATAGACCCAGTTTTCTCAAAATTTTGCTTTAGCCTAGCTTGAACACTAATGACTTACTTCCTACATGCAATAAAACTTAGAAAATGACTTACAAAACTGGGTTGCCTCCCAGCAAGCGCTTGTTTTACGTCATGAGCTCGACGCCTTTTTCGATGAAGAAATCATGGGTCACTTAGTGAAATTGTCGACGTTTGTCGATCGACTTCACCACCAAAGTAATGCTTCAACCTCTGCCCATTTACGGTCCAGTTGGCTTTTGTCATTGGATCTTCCAAAACTACCGCTCCATAAGGTTTAACCTCTTTGATTAAAAACGGACCGGACCACTTTGACTTGAGCTTGCCCGGAAACAACCTCAATCTTGAGTTAAATAGCAACACCATTTGACCTGGCTCAAAGTTCCGTTTCACGATCCGCTTGTCGTGATAGCTCTTCACCTTTTCCTTGTACACTTTTGAGGATTCGTAAGCCTGATTCCTCATTTCTTCGAGTTCATGCATTTGAATTTTTCTCTTCTCTACCGCTTGCTCTTGGTCGAAATTCAAAAACTTTAGCGCCCAAAACGCTTTGTGCTCCAATTCGACCAGCAAGTGGCATGCCTTCCCATACACCAATTGGAATGGTGTGAAACCCGTAGGTGCTTTAAAAGCGGTCCTGTAGGCCCACAACGCTTCATCAAGCTTTAATGCTCAATCCTCCCGCGATGATGACACGGTCTTTTCTAAGATTCTTTTGATTTCCAGATTGGACACTTCCGCTTGGCCATTTGTTTGTGGATGGTAAGGTGAGGCAACCTTATGCTTTACTCCGTAGTGCTCGAGACCTTTGGCTAGTTGCGAATTACAAAAGTGAGATCCGCCATCACTAATAAGCACCCTAGGAGTTCCAAAACGGGTGAAAATGTTCTTCTTAAGAAATTTAATCACCGTCTTGCTATCGGCTTTTTGAGATGCGATAGCTTCAACCCATTTGGATACATAATCAACGGCCACCAAAATGTATTCATTGGCAAAAGAGGATGGGAAAGGGCCAACAAAGTCAATTCCCCAACAATCAAACACTTCCACCTCAAGAAGGAATTGTAACGGCGTCTCATTCTTTCTTGAAATCGCACCGGTTCTTTGGCAATTATCACATTGTTGACAATGTGCATAAGCATCTTTGAAGAGTGTAGGCCAATAAAACCCGGATTGAAGAACCTTCGCCGCCGTTCTTTGTCCATTGAAGTGTCCACCATAAGGTGAGTTATGACAGTGCCACAAAATCTTCCTTGCTTCATCTTGAGCAACACATCTTCTCAAAAGATTATCCGCTCCGGTTTTGAACAAATAGGGGTCATCCCAAACATAGTGAGTGGAATCATGGAGGAACTTCTTCTTTTGTTGCCAAGTGAAATCTTCCGGAATGACACCCGTCGCTTTATAGTTCGCCATGTCGGCAAACCATGGCCTTACTTGCACCATTAGCAACTTTTCATCCGGGAACTCTTCTAGCACCTCATTCTCCTTCTTTGTCACCTCATTATTCACCAACCTTGAAAGATGATCCGCTACCAAGTTCTCGGTCCCCTTTTTGTCTTTAATCTCCAAATCAAACTCTTGGAGTAAGAGCATCCATCTAATAAGCCTTGGCTTGGAGTCGGACTTGGTGAGCAAGTACTTTATAGTGTAAATAACAACTTTGCAACCAATGAGGTAAGAGTGAAATTTTTCCAATGCGTATACAATTGCAAGCAACTCTTTTTCCGTTGTTTCATAATTGATTTGAGCATCATTTAAGACTTTGCTCACATAATGTATAACATGAAATATTTTGTCCTTCCTTTGACCTAAAACAGCCCCCACCGCATAATCACTCGCATCGCACATAAGTTCAAAATTAAGCTTCCAATTTGGTGCGGTGATTATGGGTGCGGAGGTCAATTTCTCCTTCAAACATTCAAATGCATTTAAACAATCATTTTCAAAATCAAAGGACTTATCTTTGTTGAGCAAATTGCTCAATGGCTTTGCAACTTTGGAGAAGTCCTTGATGAAACGCCGATAGAATCCGGCATGACCAAGAAAACTTCTAACGCCTTTGACATTGACGGGTGGTGGAAGTTTACCAATAACATCAACCTTAGCTTGGTCTACCTCGATACCCCTTGAAGAAATCTTATGACCGAGGACAATCCCCTCGGTGACCATGAAGTGACATTTCTCCCAATTGAGCACCAAGTTAGTTTCTTTACATCGCTTCAGTACGATGTCCAAGCTCTTCAAACACAAGTCAAACGATGATCCGAAAACTGAGAAATCATCCATGAACACCTCCATGCATTTTCCAATTAAATCGGAGAAAATGGCTTGAACACACCGTTGAAAAGTTGCGGGTGCATTGCACAAGCCAAAAGGCATTCTTCTATAAGCAAAAATACCAAAGGGGCAAGTGAAAGCCATCTTCTCCTGATCTTCCAGGTTCACGGTGATTTGATTGTAACCGGAGTATTCATCAAGAAAGCAATAGAAGGATTGACCGGAGAGTTTTTCAAGCATTTGGTCCAAGAAGGGCAATGGGAAGTGATCCTTCCTTGTAGCTTGATTGAGTCTTCTATAATCAATGCACATTCTCCATCTGGTGACGGTTCTAGTTGGGATCAACTCATTCTTCTCATTTGTGATTACCGTCATCCCTCCTTTCTTGGGAACTACTTGAACCGGGCTAACCCAAGCACTATCCAAAATTGGATAAATCATGCCGGCTTCAAGTAGCTTCACCACTTCCTTGCGCACCACCTCTTTCATTGTAGGGTTTAAGCGGCGTTGCGGTTGTGCATGCAATAAGATGGACTTATCCCTTTCAAATCGGATAATTTCCACCCTATCGCTTCTTTATGGGTTTTCAGAATTTCCACCAACTTTGCTTCTTCATTGACGGACAAGGAGCTACTAATGATCACCGGTTTGGTACCATCATTCTCAAGGAACACATATTTCAAATGTGATGGTAAAACTTTTAATTCAACCTTGGTGTCATCAACTTTGGCTTCTTCCTTGGATTCCTCTTTAAACTCTTCTAGTTTAGATTGATGAGGGGGAATTTCCTTCAAGGAATCTAGCTCCTTTAAGCACTCTTCAATCTCTCTTGTTTCTTCATCACCTATGGCATTGAGTGCATCCGTCAAAACACTTTCAAGGGGTGTTCGGTTATGAAATTGCTTCCGAGTGGTCATGATGACTTCTTCGGTTGCATCCATTTTAAAGTATGCGCCCTTGTCTTTTGAGTGTTTTATGGCTTCACGAATGTTGAAAGTAACCTCTTCATCATCAACTTTAACCTTCATGATATTATCATCGAGGTCGATCATCATCCGGGCCGTTTGCATGAAATTCCTTCCCATAAGGATGGGTACATCTTCATCCTCCTCGATATCCATCACCACAAAGTCCGCTGGGAACACAAATTTATCAACTTTGACCAGCACATCTTCGGCCATCCCAATGGTTTTGCGAGAGTTTTATCGGCTAATTGCAAAGTCATCCTAGTCCGCTTGATACATAAGTCACCAACTCTTTTGGCAACGGACAAAGGCATGAGATTTATGCTTGAACCAAGATCAAGTAGTGCTTGACCAACCTTGGTAGTGCCTATAGCTACCGGTAGAGTGACTCTTCCCGGATCTTGTTTTTTCTTTGGCAACCTCCGTTGAATGATAGCACTACAATTAGCATCGAGTTGGATGGTTTCTTCATCGTTTATTCTCCTTTTCTTGGAAAGAATATCTTTCATGAATTTTGCATAAGCCGACATTTGCTCCAAGGCTTCCGAGAATGGAATGTCAATTTGCAACTTCTTGAAGATTTCAAGAAACCTTGAGTATTGCCGCTCTTTGTCTTTCTTTGATGGAGCATATGGGTAAGGTAAGTGTTGAGCTGCCACCTTCTTCTCAACTTCTTTCTTCTTTCCTTTCATCTCATCTTTTTCAACTACTCCTTTTTTTTTTTTTTTTTCATTTTCAACTAAATCTCCTTTATTCTCTAACTCTACTTCCTTCTCTAGCTCTACCACATCATCCTCCTGTTCAACTTCTTCAACAACCTTCCTCTCAACCTCAATATCATCACCTACCCCCTCACCAATCACTTTACCGCTCCTTGTTGTTAAAGCTTTGCAATGCTCTTTTGGATTCGGTTGTGTATTGGCGGTGAATGCTCCTCCTGGTTGATTAGCTTGAGCCATTTGTTGAGCCAATTGACCCACTTGTGTCTCGAGACCTTTGATAGAAGCATCGATGTTCTTTTGGTTGGCCATAGACATTTGCATGAATTGGTTCAAGGTTTCATCCGTGCTTTGAGGGCGAATTTGTGGGTTATTTTGTGGTGGATATTGGTATTGGTTGTTGTATGGTTGTTGGTAGTAGTGTGGTGGTGGTGGATAATAGTAGTTGGGTGGTGCTCTCCATGGTTGGCCATATTGGTTTCCTCTTGGAAAGTTGTTGTTACCCGGATATCTCCCTTGGTTGGAATTACCCGGATATTGGCCTTGACTTGAACTACCGGCTTGTTGCCCTTGTGGTTGGTTTGGCCTTTGTTGGTTTCCCACAAAGTTTACCTCTTCTTGAAATGGTGTTGGACAATAACCGGTGGGATGGTCACCCAAACACAACTCACAAGCGTTTACTTGTAACAAACCTCCTTCTTTTTGGAATGACTCTAGGATTTGCTTGGGCATGGCTCTCATTTCCTTTTGCATTGCTTCCATCTGTTGAGTGAGGATTTTGTTTTGTGCCAACACTGCATCACTAGACTCCAATTCAAGAAAATACCGGCTTTCCTTTGTGAAGGATTTCTATTGTGAGAAGATTTGCGAGAGTTGAGTGCCATTTGATTGATGATCTTCACAGCTTCCGCTGGAGTTTTTAACATTAAAGATCCACTTGAGGATGCATCTAACATGGTCTTGGATTCACCTTGAAGTCCTTGGCGAAAGAGGTATATTTGCATTTGATTATCAAAACCGTGCTTTGGACAATTCCTCAACAAAGACTTGTAACGCTCCCATGCATCACAAAGTGACTCGCTAGAACCTTGGAAAAATGTTGTAACCGCAGTTTTAGCGTCTAGATGCCTGTCCTCCGGAAAGAACCTTTCTTGAAAAGCTTTCTCTAATTCATTCCAATCCTTCATCAAATCAGTTGATTGATCCAAGTACCACTCTTTAGCTTTCCCAATCAATGAATGAGGAAACAATCTTGTAAACATAGCCTCTTCCTCATCTTCTTTCATTCCAAGCGTACCGGCTATACCATAGAAGTTTGTGAGATGTTTGTATGGGTCTTCATGATCGAGACTGGAAAAGGGATGTTGATTCACCAATTGGATCGTCCCCGATTTCATCTCAACTTGCTTGATAGTTTGGTTTCCAAGACGAGCAAGTCTCCTTGGACTAACCCAACACGATAGTGCATTTTGAGGTTCACCATCTTCAAGTTCCATGACTACAACTCTTTCACTTCTCGGAGATGATGGAGCGGAAGAGTGTGGAGACTCCCCAGAAGATACTGTATGAGCCGAACCAGAAGGAGTAGAAATAGAACCAGAAGTTGCCTCTTGAGCTAGCCTAGCTAATCTCCTTTCTTCCCTTGTTTTAGCGTTGTTTCTACAAGCTGTTTTCTCGATTTCTGGATCAAACTGTAGTTGTTCTTTGGAAACGGTACCTCGCATAAACAAAGTTCAAAGAGACTATACCAAGTGGTTAGTAATAAAAAGGCTAATGAATGATATATGTGTATATATGTACAATAAAGAATTTTGTGCAAAATTTCTTAACATGACAAAATTGTTTCGATTCTTATGATATTATTCCGCTACTCCCCGGCAACGGCGCCATTTTGATGTAAGATTTTTACATGTCATTTACCTAACTATACATGAGTATAATAGGATCGTATCCACAGAGAGTTGCGTATATCATAAGCATTTAAACGTCATTTATCATATTAAGGGTTTGGGTATAAATTGTTTGTTTGTGTAAAAGTATTTTCCTATTCGACATAAAAGTAAAACGAGAAGAGATAGAGCTATTCCGCTTGTGGTTAAAGACATCAACCAAGCGTAACAGCTGCAATCTCTCGATCGATTAACGGATTCTAGCTTTTTAAACGATATTATCACAATCACTCGACAATATCATTCGTGTCCAAATGACATCGTTATTTCTAAGGGATCGTTTAAACATCGATTTCCCAAACATTTAAACGATCACAAAGTCGATTGGGTAGTTTAATCGACGATTTCCCAACCGATCAAGTTACCCAAAAGCATTAAGCTCTAGATGAAAAGTGATTATCAAATATTAACATCCATGTCTAGAGTGATAACTTAAGATATATTGTTATTCTATTTCTAGATTCAAAAGTATGTGTCCATATCATTTTGAATCTCAATAAAACATTGAAAGAAAGAATAACAACAATATTGAATAAATAGCTAGAACCATATATTAAATGACCAAAAGATTACATAATAGCTTGTTTGAATACCTCAAATCCACAAGAGTAGATGTAGCTACATATGTCTATGATAGCTTTGCAAAAGATGAAGAAAAGATGAAGATTCCATGACAAGATTCATGATGTCTCAACAAATCTTAGCTTGAATTTACTCCTAACTACCTTGCTTTGTGTTTCTCTCTCTAGAAAAGCCCTAGTCTCTTTAAAAACCAGAAAAATATGAATAAAACAGTAAAGATAAACTTTGGAAAGAAAAGAGAAAACTATTTATATTGGCTAAAATCGTCAAATCTCGCTTAAGCGAGATGTACCTCGCTTAAGCGAAATGCTTAAAAATCCGAATCTGGCCAATGAAGAGTCGACACAAGACCCTTATCCTGTTGCAAGATGAATTTCGCTTGGAGCGAACTGGAAGCGAGATGAGAGCGAGAGTTTCCTGATGAATTCTGTCCAAATCTCGCTTAAGCGAGTTGAAGTCGCTTCAAGCGAGATGCTGTGTTTTGATGAGGGAAATAGACGCGAGATGAAAGCGAGATGCCCAGGTTGCTCTCTGCCTGAATCTCGCTTAAGCGAAATAATCTCGCTTAAGCGAGATCACCTTTCTTCAGGAGCGAGATGGAAGCGAGCAAAAAGCGAAATCCAATGGAGCTCTCTGTCTGAATCTTGCTTAAGCGAGATGATGTCGCTTCAAGCGAGATTTGCTTGACTCAAATGAATTCTAGGTCCTTGCTTGTCTACTTCCTGCACAAATTGAGGAGAGTAAGGCATGTAAAGCATAAAAGGCAAACTTCCAACAAATCATAGCTTTTCCTTAGCCAACTTGCAAAACAAGTTACTAAAATGCCTAAATTATCACATGAAATATACTACTTTTGAGCACTTATCAAGGCCATTCAAACATGGGAGGAGCTTGAGCTGAAGTTCCTGGAATAGTATTTCCCTATGTCAAAGTATTGGGACAAAAAGATGGAGATTCAAAATTTCAAGCAAGGGGATACTGAGTCTTTATATGATGCTTAGGAGAGATTTACTTTGATGTTGAAGAGGTGCCCGAATCATGAACTCTCCGAGAAACAATACCTCCAAATCTTCACCGAAGGCTTGACTCACAACATTAGAATGTTCTTAGATGCCTCAGCTGGTGGTAGTCTGAAGAATAAAACCGATCATGAAGTCGAAGCCCTAATTGAAAGCATGGCTCAGAACGAGTACCGTGCTGATGCCGAGAAGAAGAAAAGGGGAGTGTATGGGGTAAGTGATACTACTTCTATCCTAGCTAACCAAGCAGCCATGAACAAGCAAATTGAAGCTCTCACTAAGGAGTTTCAAGGTTTCACTTTGGCCAATAAACAACAAGTAGCTGCAGCTAAGTGTGATTTATGTGGAGAGGAACATGCAAATGGTGAGTGTGTACCTGATGGATTTAGTGAGGAAGTTGTAAACTATGTGAACTTTCAAAGGCAAAACCCTTACTACAATCCAGGTTTTAACAAGCATCCCAACTTTAGCGACTCCAACAACAACACTCTCAATCCTCTGCTCCCTAATCCTCAACAATCACAACAGAGAAAACCTTCAGCCTTTGAAGAGACAATGATCAATTTCATGAAGATCACTCAAGGAAACTTTGAGGAGATAAGGAAGAGCCAAGAAGCTGAAAGAAAGAATAATGAAGCTTCCACAAAAGCTGCTTGAGACTCAAATCGGGCAAATGGCTAAACAATTGGCTGAACAAAGCAAGGGAGGAATCTCAGGTAACACTAAAGAAAACCCTAAGAATGAAAATTGTAATGCTATTGAGCTTAGGAGCAAAAAGGTTCTCACACCTTTGGCCCCAAAAGCTAAGAAAACTGTTGATGAAGTTGTGGAGGAGGAAGTAGAGATAGATGATGAAGTTGAAAAGAATTCTAATGAGGGAGTAGTTGAAAAAGAGAATGATGAAGGAGAAGTTGAAAATCAAAATGATCAAGAGGTAGTTGAAAATGAAAAGAAGAAAAAAATAGAGGGAGAAAAAGTGAGAAGTTGATAGATGAGGACTCAATCTTATGTGAAGCTTATGTGAAGATAAACCACAAGTTGTTCCATCTTATGTGAAGCTTCCCTACCCTCATTTAGCTAAAAAGAAGAAGAAGGAAGAAAGCCAATTCAAAAAGTTCATGGAACTTTTCTCACAACTTCAGGTTAATATTCCTTTCGGCGAAGCTCTTGATCAAATGTCTGTGTATGCTAAGTTCATGAAGGGGTTGTTAACTGGTAGAAGAAAACCAAAAGATGATGAAAACATTGCTCTTTCAGAGAACTGCAGTGCTATTCTCCAAAATAAACTTCCACCGAAGATGAAAGATCCAGGTGCCTTTACTATTCCTTGTTCCATTGGACCGGTGAAAGTTGGTTGAGCTTTATGTGACTTAGGGGCAAGTATCAACTTGATGCCCCTTTCTATGATGAAGAAGCTTGGAGGTGGTGAACCAAAGCCAACAAGAATGACCCTCACTCTAGCTGATCGGTCAATTTCTTATCCCTTTGGCATTCTTGAGGATGTGCTAGTAAAAGTTAATGAGCTAGTATTTTGGGCTGATTTTGTGATCTTAGACATGGCTGAAGATGAAGACATGCCACTCATTCTAGGGAGACCCTTCCTTGCTACAAGCTGTGCTCTTATTGATGTTGAGATGGGTCAGCTTATGTTGAGATTCCATAATGAGCAAGTGGTATTTAACATTTTTGAAGCCATGAAACATAGAGCTGAAAATCCTAAGTGCTACAGGATCGATGTTTTTGATGAAATCGTTGAGGAAAATTCTCATGAACCTCAACCAACGCAACCTATGGAGAAAGCAATTGTGAATTCTATAGAGAGTTGTGACCATGATGAAGATCTTGAGGTGAAGGAATGTGTCAAGCAATTGGAGGCAAGCAAACAAGAAATTGAATCGGTGAAACTCGAAAAATTACTTGTTAACAACAATAAGGAGGCACAAGCTTTGGGTGTTGAAGAAGAAAAAAATCCTGAATTGAAAAAATGTCCTTCTCACTAAAAGTACGTCTTCTTATGCAAGGATGCCTCTAAACCAGCAATCATCAGCAGTACCTTGACACCTTTAGAAGAAGAAAAGTTAATGAGGGTGTTAAGAGGTAATGAAGGAGCCTTGGGGTGGAAAATTTCTGACTTGAAGGGTATTAGTCTGGCACATTGCATGCACAAGGTACACATGGAGGCTGAATACAAATCAGTGGTTCAACCTCAAAGAAGACTAAACCTAAAAATGAAGGAAGTGTTCTTAAGTTATGGTGGAACGACGGTGGTGGCTAATGAAAAAAATGAGTTAGTACCCACCCGTACCGTCACCGGTTGGAGAATGTGCATAGATTAGCGGAGGTTGAACATTGCAACAAGAAAGGATCACTTCCCGCTACCATTCATGGACCAAATGATAGAGAGGTTGGTTGGCCAAGCCTTTTATTGCTTTTTGGATGGGTATTTGGGGTATAATCAAATTGCGATAGCTCCGGAAGACCAAGAGAAGACTGCCTTCACTTGTCCATTTGGTATATTTGCTTATAGGAGAATGCCCTTTGGGTTGTGTATTGCGCCGGCGACCTTTCAAAGGTGTATGCTCTCCATCGAGGTATTCATGGACGACTTTTCTGTGTTTGGTAAGTCTTTTGATCAATGCTTAATTCACCTTGATGTCGTTCTTAAAAGATGCACCGAAACTAACCTCATTTTAAATTGGGAAAAATGTAATTTTATGGTAACATAGGGTATTGTTTTGGGGCATAAAATAAGTGCTAAAGGCATAGAGGTGGATCAAGCTAAAATAGAGGTTATAGAGAAACTTCCCCCACCTGTTAATGTGAAAGGAGTGATGAGTTTCTTTGGGCATGCCGGTTTTTATCGGCGTTTCATACAAGATTTTTCAAAGATTTCAAAGCCCCTTTGTAACCTCTTAGTCAAAGAAAATGATTTCAATTTTCATGATGAATGCTTAAATGCTTTTTCTTTGATTAAAACAAAGTTGGTGACTGCACCAATAATCATTGTGTTATACCCTCATTTTGGACCTAAAAACTACTCCTTCAAACTTCTTTCTTTTACTGTTTACCTCTGATACTTTTCAAATTCACTGTGTTTACTCTACAATTTTCTACTGTGCATCAAACGCATATTGTACTATTTCTGTCTCCATTTTTCTTGCATATAAAACCGTCCAAAGTGTTTTCTTGCATTACAAGTCATTAAAAAGGGTTTCTAAAATCATTGCATATTTTCCTGCATTTTATTCCAATTTTTTCGCATAAAATCGTATGAAAAGGGTATTTTGGTCATTTCCTACAGTGGAACCCATTTTAGTCCCTACAATTTGTCTCTGAGTCTTTTCAACTTGTCTGCATAAATCATTAATCAAATTCTGTTCAAGAAATCATCTCAGCATTGCATCTGGTTTAGTCTGAGTCAGTCTGAGTCGTTTTAGTCCTTAAAGGGCATTTTGGTCTTTTCACATCAAATATTTTTTTGGCAGAGGGGTATTTTAAAATACCTCATTTTGGTAGTTTGTTCATTTTAGTCCATTTTGTCGTCTTTTAACCGTTTCACTTTACGTTGTTTTCAAAATTACATTTTACCCATTTTATTTTACTTTTTGCAAGTGAGTCCAAATTTTGTTTTAATTGCAAATGCGCCCAAATTTTTAATTTCAAAACAGTCCAATTCCATTTTCTTTTTAATTGCAGTTCAGTCCTTAATTCTTTTCAATTGCATTTTAGTCCTTAAGTGTTTTTTTTACAGTTTGGTCCAAAGTGCCACGCAAGCAATACAAAGCCAAGTGTCACATTTTCATTGGTTCAGAGTCCACATGGCAGCCTATATAAGGCCACGTGTTGTACCAGTCAGAAAAGGAGCCACATATACAATGCCACATGTCTAACAGATTCATATTTTTCTCTCTCCATTCAGTTAGATCAAAAAATCACAAAAACTCAGAAAATGGAAGAACAATTTCGCAAACCCTAGCTATTTCCAGAAGAAAATTCAAGCCAAATCCATGGAATCCATGGCAGCCCTCAGAGATTCGATGGTGAATCTTCATCATTGAGCCAGTGCCTCTGCAATTCAAGCATTGGATTCATCGCAGAAAGCAACAAATCCAACACGATCGTAGAGGCGCGAAGTTTGAGAAGAAAAGGGAAAGAATCTCAAAGGCTTTGAACCGGTGAAGAAAAGGGAAAGAATTTCAAGCCAGAATCAGCAAAACAGAATCAAGTTCAAAGAGTTCTAAAGATTCTAATCCAAATCTCCGAATAAAACACAGGTGAGAACTAAAACTTACCTCTTCATACTCAAGAACATCAACGAATCTGAATCCACGTAGATCCGTAGAAGTTCAAACGAGTTTGGTTCAAAAAGTTTTGAAACCCTAAAAATCCTTGAAAACCGTAAAGATTCCGAGGTTTACAACGAGTATCAACCGTTGTAAACCAACGAATCCGTAAACAAACTCACTTAGAAAAAGATTTGAACCAAAAAATAGGACCAAAACCGGTTGAAATCCGCGAACAAGATCCAAGATTTACATCGATTCAGTTGATGCATGTCATTTTCAGTGGTAGATTCATGCTTAGAACAACAGAACGAAACGTTTGAGCCATGATTCATGAATTTCTGGGTTGATTTGAACGATTTAGGGTTAGGGTTTCATCATAGAGGAAGAGAGAAGAACGGAGAAGAAGAGAGGAAGAGAGAGAACGTTTCTGAAAAAATGAAAGAAAACCGGGCCAAAACTTTTTATATAAAGCGCTGGACCGGGTGGGTTCTGACCCGATCCAGCGCCCCACGCTGTAGACCGTTAGATCTAGGTCTTGATGGATCTAGATCAATCCAACGCCTCTGAGGCGTTCTGGAGATCCGGATCCATCAGCCTGCGTGGGTTTGGGCCGGGTAACGCTGGGCTTTTTGGTTTCTTTTCAGTTTTCTTGATTTTTTGCTATGTTCACCCCTGTTGTTGCTAATTGGACCCCTGTGCACTTTAATTTTCTCACAAAAATTCTAAAAAAATTACTATGTGTTCTTGATATGTTTTTGACTGTTTTGTGATATTTTTACATGTTTAAAATTGATGAAAATAATATGTGTTAATTTCATCCATTGATTCATATATTTTGTGTGTTTTTGTGTGAAGTTTCTTACATGATTCTTGATCCAAATACTTGTCACTTGATATTGATGGTTGGCATTTGATTTTGTGATATGATCCCCTCTGATTTCATGCTAATTCATTCAATCTTGTTTACAATTTTGTAATATTTTCAATTTTTTGTTAAAGTTTGATCTTTGTTCACAAATTTTGCAACATTGGCAATCTTGTTAGTTCGATTCTTGTTTACAATTTTGCAATGTTTTCAATCTTGCTAGTTTGATTCTTGTTTAGAATTTTGCAAAGTTTTCAATCTTGTTAGTTTGATTCTTGTTCACAATTTTGCAATATTCTCAATCTTGATAGTTCGGTGTTTATTCACAATTTTACTAGTTTAACTTCCATTTACAATTTTGCAATGATAATTGTCAATTTCCAATGATGATTAGTTTAATTTCTTTTAGTTTGCCATCTTTGCAATATTAATTGTTAATTTCTAATCTTGTTAGCTTAACTTTTGGCTTGCTACTTTGTTAGTTTACATGATAGCTCACAATCTTGTTAGTATAATTGATTAGTGTTTTTGTCTTGCAAGTTTATATGTTAGCTTCCAATTTTGCAAAGTTTACTTGTTAGTTTCTTGCTTTGTACGTAATATTAAATTGCATGCATTTTTCTTACCCTTCTTTCATACTTCGTTATTGTTTTACTTTGTTTAACATTTTTACTATCCCTTCACCTTGCTTTACTAACCATTTTATGTTTCATGCACATTGGGCATTCCATTTCATCTACCTCTTTTAAGTTTAGGTTTTATTCAATCTTTTATCTTTTTTAGGTAGTTTCTTTTATTTCAATTTCTTGCAAGACCATAGAATGTAAACTAGGGCCGATGTAAAGGACAATGGACACTATAATGATGTACACCGACACAAGCACCGACACGCACACACTTTGTATGATTTACCGTTAGGTGTATGTTTAGGAAGCGCGAAACTTAGAAAAGCCATTTTCCAAAAAGTGTTAACAAATTCATCACTTGAAAACAATTTTCTTCCAATAAACCTTGGAGTCAATATTCCAATGTATTTTCTTGTTTCTTTTTTTTAATCAAAATTCAAAATGAAAAATAATTCCTACTTAGACTATTTTCTTTAATAATTGACCAACCTCACCAATTTTCCTTTCTCAAGCCTTTACGGCCTCTTTCTCATCTTCAAAACTATTTCCAAAAAAACGAAAATCAATCAAAACTCACAAAATCTTTTTGAGAGAGAACTACATGGAGTTTGATCCCTTAAAAGGGTATGTAGGCAAGAGGTCAAAACCTCTCCAAGTCCAATAAAAATAAAATCCAAACACTTCTTTCCCCCATTCTTAAAAACAATCTTTTTCAATAAATAGCATTAAAAGTAAAGCGTAGACGTAAACCTAGAAAAATGGCTCCTATAGAGTACTATAGTTGCTGCGGGTGCCTAATACCTTCCCGTAGCGAAAATTGCCCCGAACCTAGAATTTCTATGGGTTTTCTCAATTTTACCCTTCCCCAAAAAAATAGAGATATCAATGATTGAAAGGTTCAAGCCTAATTAATGACTTGACACCCGAAAATCGCGATAACAGAAATGGCGACTTCACTGGGGATTTTTTTCGGGCTACGCCTAGTTTTTCATGCTTTACATTTTACGTTTTACTTTATTGCTATATGTAAATATTTTCATGCAACGTGTGGGGTGAGAATATCAAAAGTCCTACACCCGGGCTGAGTGAACTTAGGATTAGGGGGGATATAATCGACAATCCAATCCGGGGGCTGCCTCGTGTATTGGGTTATGCGATCAATCTCACATAGCTGAGGCATTTTGGAGGTGATGTTGTCGGCGTGTGTTGTCATTGTTAGGCACTTTACTTCCAATTGACCGGTGATGCTATGGACCGTAGTTACCAAACCCATCTTTGGCCTTTTCTTAGGACGTAGTGCGGTGGCTAAATCGAGCGTTGTCTCGAGTTTTAGTCGTCACGCGATACTACACTCAAACTAGACCTTCTTACGAGTAATCATGGAACGGGCGTCGCCTTGTGCTACTATGATATACGTAAGAGAGGTTGCAGTTTGGGAACCTTATTAGAACCATGGTTACTACTATCAAAGCCCTAGTTTCACCGGACACCGTGTCCATCCGCAGCTCCGCAACTGTGAATTTTAACCCACCGTGCTTTCTTTAATCAAAATCATGCATACATGCATTCATGCATAAACCTTTTCCATGCATTTATCGAAGGGTATAGACAAATTAAAAACTTTGTAAACATTACAGGCATGAAGAAGACTAAGTCTTACAAGTTCAAGGAATCCGATTTGGTTAGCTTAAGGGAGTTGGCGCTCAAGGTTAAGAATCCGACCGGGTTCCGTCTCCGATATGGTGGTTTGCTTGCTGTTCTCCGGACTAATGTGGAGGAGAAGTTGGTGCACACTCTGGTGCAATTCTATGATCCGGCTTTCCGTTGCTTCACTTTCCCGGATTTTCAGTTAGTTCCTACACTCGAGGCGTATTCTAGCTTGTTGGGTTTACCTATAGCCTATAAGAAACCGTTCACGGGTCCCGGATCTCCTCTTACTCCTTTGGTGATTGCTAAGGATCTTTATCTCAAGACTGCCGATGTGTCCAAACATCTCACTACCAAGTCTCACATCCAGGGTTTTACTTCAAAGTACTTACTTGAGCAGGCCAATCTCGAATCTACTTGTCAGGATACTCTTGAGGCTATTCTTGCACTACTTATCTATGGGCTCGTTCTCTTCCCGAATCTCGACAACTTTGTGGATATGCATGCCATTGAGATCTTCCACTCCAAGAATCCGGTTCCTACTCTGTTAGCTGAAACATACCACGCCATCCATGATCGGACTCTCAAAGGTCGTGGATATATTCTTTGTTGTGTGCCTCTCTTATATAGGTGGTTTATTTCACAGCTTCCGAGCTCTTTCCATGCCAACCCGGAGAATTGGTCTTATTCACAGCGGATTATGGCTCTCACTTCCGATGAGGTGGTTTGGATTACTCCGGCAGCTCGAGTCAAGGAGATTATCACTGGTTGTGGGGACTTCCTCAATGTACCTCTTCTCGGTACCCGGGGAGGAATCAACTACAATCCCGAGCTAGCCATGAGACAGTTTGGTTTCCCGATGAGGGCGAAGCCCATCAATCTTGCTACATCTCAGGAGTTCTTCTACTATTCAAATGCCCCCGTCGGGAAGAGGAAAGCTTTTATAGATGCTTGGTCTAAGGTTCGAAAGAAGGATGTAAAGCATTTGGGTGTGAGATCTGGTATTGCACATGAGGCCTATACTCAGTGGGTGATAGATCGAGCCGAAGAGATTGGTATGCCTTACCCTGCTATGAGACATGTATCCGCATCTACGCCATCTAGGCCATTACCTTTGCTTCCCGCAACCCAGGAGATGTATCAGGAGCATCTAGCTATGGAGAGTCAGGAGAAGCGAACATGGAAGGCCCGATACAGTGAAGTCGAGAACTTGATTATGACTTTGGATGGCAGGGATGAGCAGAAGGCCCATGAGAACTTGATGCTGAAAAGAGAGCTAGCCAGAGTTAGAAAAGAACTGGAGGAAAATGATGATCTGCTTATGAGGGACTCCAAGAGAGCCAGACGTCGTCGGGATTTCTATGCCAGATATTGCGGTTTAGCTTCGGAGTCTGATGCTGAGGACTACTCTGTTACTCCATAGACTTAGATGATTATGTTGTTTGCATTGATTGTGTTTTGAAGCCCACTTCCCTTGGCTTAGCATTTCAAAGGGATTTATCTTGCCAGCTTTCTAGTCACTTTATCTTTCTAATAATGTTTGCAAGGTTTCTAATTTGTCTAAAAAGCCTTTCGATATCCAAAAAAAGAGTCGTTTTTGCATTTGCATTTGTACATATCATGCATCATATGCATCATTCATCGGTCACAAAAAACTTCCAAGTGCTCATTGCCTCCTGGTTCTTCTGCCACAGTTTGAAAAGTGGCTCGTGCTCAAAAGATCTATCAACCTACCAGAGTGCATCAAACTAGACAATACCGAAGGAGGAATAAAGTAGCTATGGAAGAAGAAAATGCGCAGCTCCGTACCGAGCTGGCCTCTCTAAGGGAAGAGTTGGCTAAGGCTCATGATGTTATGACTGCTCTGTTGGCTGCCCAGGAACAACCAGCTTCGTCTGCTCAGACAACCGCTGAAGTGATTCCAACAGCTTCTCTTGATGACCGCTTTGTTATGCCGAGGGGACGCCCTTATGGACTCCCACCTTTCTTTGCTCCCAATCCTGCAGCGGGTACTTTTGGTGCTACCAATGGTGACCAAATCCCCATACCAGAGCATGCCTCTCTCAACACTACTTTGCCTCAGACAACCGTCTTCACTGACCCAATCGTACACTCTATGCCTCATGACGCCAACACCGATACTTGCCGTGGGAAGACCCCCGTGTTTGGAACTATGGAAGAAAGAATGGAGGAACTTGCTAAGGAACTCCGTCGCGAAATCAAAGCTAACCGAGGAAACGGTGATCCTGTCAGGACTCATGATCTCTGCTTGGTGCCAAGGGTAGATGTCCCTAAAAAGTTCAAGGTCCCAGAGTTCGACCGATACAACGGATTAACTTGTCCTCAGAACCATATTATTAAGTACGTCCGGAAGATGGCTAACTACTTAGATAATGACTCGCTCGTGATTCACTGCTTCCAAGACAGTTTGATGGAAGACACTGCAGAATGGTATACTGGCCTGAGTAAAGATGACATTCGCACCTTCGACGATTTGGCTGCCGCTTTCAAGAGTCACTACGGGTTTAATACCAGGTTGAAGCCGAACAGGGAATTTCTCAGATCCCTCTCCCAGAAGAAAGACGAAAGCTTCCGTGAGTATGCGCAAAGGTGGAGGGGGGCAGCTGCCCGTATTACCCCTGCTCTAGATGAAGAGGAAATGACTCAGACGTTTCTGAAAACTCTGAAAAAAGACTATGTTGAAAGGATGATCATTGCTGCTCCGAGTAACTTCTCCGAGATGGTCACTATGGGAACCCGCCTAGAAGAAGCTGTCAGAGAGGGCATCATTGTGTTCGAAAAGGGTGAATCCTCCACAAATGCACCGAAGAAATATGGCAATGGCCATCACAAGAAAAAGGAGGCAGAAGTCGGGATGGTATCTACCGAGACCAATCAATCCATGGCCACCGTTGCTCCTATCAATGCTACTCAACTACCTCTGCCATACCAATACATGCAATACGCCCAGCATCCGTTTTTCCCGCCATTCTACCATCAGTATCCTCTACCACCGGGCCAACCTCAGGTTCTTGTCAACGCTATTGCTCAGCAAGTGCAACAACAGCCACCGGCTCAACAACAACCACAACAACAGCAAGGTCCTCAGGCAAGACCATCTTTCCCTCCGATACCGATGACATATGCCGAACTGCTTCCAACTCTGTTACACAAAGGGTACTGCACAACCAGACCCGGCAAGCCTCCACCTAACCCGTTACCTCCCAGGTTTCGTTCTGATCTCAGATGTGATTTCCATCAAGGGGCGCTGGGCCACGATGTAGAAGGTTGTTACACTTTGAAGTACATCGTGAAGAAGCTGATAGATCAAGGTAAGCTATCTTTCGAGAACAATGTCCCCCATGTTCTCGATAATCCACTACCAAATCATGTTGTTGTGAACATGATCGAAGCATATGAAGAGACTCCCCACCTCGATGTTCGTAATATTGCAACTCCTCTGGTACCGCTGCATGTCAAGATGTGCCAAGCTTCCTTGTTCCACCATGACCATGCCGCTTGTTACGAATGTCTCCAGAATCCTATGGGCTGTGACGTAGTTCAAAACGACATCCAGAGTCTGATGAATGATAACTATCTGATAGCCAGCGACGTTTGTGTGATTATGCCAGTTTTCCATAATACCCCCATTAGGAGCACGCCTCTGAAGGAGAATGTTGAACCTCTAGTGATAAGGCTGCCT
Organism: Medicago lupulina; assembly: GCA_958299785.1. Taxonomy (NCBI): domain Eukaryota; kingdom Viridiplantae; phylum Streptophyta; class Magnoliopsida; order Fabales; family Fabaceae; genus Medicago; species Medicago lupulina. The sequence goes on from OY283143.1 coordinate 36,260,806, forward strand.
GGGCCAGTGCCCTATGTTTCCACAAAGGCTATTCCCTACAAGTACAATGCAACCATGATTGAGAATGGGATAGAAGTACCTCTGGCATCCCCAACAGTAGTAAGCAACATCGCTGAAGAGACGACTTTGAAGAGCGGCAGAGTCCGTCCCCCTCTGTTCCAGAAGAAGATCGCTGCGCCCACCACGGCTCTGGCTGACAAGACAACTCCACCTCCAGTTCCTCCTGGTGCTAAAGATGCCAGCCGACCAGGCCAATCTATTGAAAATTCTAATTTGGATGAAATCCTGAGGATAATCAAGATAAGTGACTACAAGATCGTGGATCAGCTGTTGCAAACTCCGTCAAAAATATCTATCTTATCCTTGCTCCTAAGATCTGAAGCCCACAAGAATATCTTGCTTAAAGTATTGGAGCAGGCGTATGTCGATCATGAGGTCACGGTGGATCAGTTTGGTGGTATAGTAGGGAATATCACCGCTTGCAATAATCTCTGGTTTAGCGAGGACGAACTCCCAGAAGCGGGGAAATACCACAATCTGGCCCTACACATCTCTATGAATTGCAAGAGTGACATGCTGACAAATGTATTGGTGGATACCGGCTCATCTTTGAATGTAATGCCCAAGTCAACTCTAGATCAGTTAAGCTATCGAGAGGTCCCTTTGAGGAGAAGCACCTTTTTGGTCAAAGCCTTTGACGGATCCCGCAAGAACGTTCTCGGAGAAGTGGATCTCCCGATGACCATTGGCCCTGAAACATTCCTGATCACATTCCAAGTCATGGACATCGATGCTTCCTATAGTTGTCTCCTCGGAAGGCCGTGGATACATGAGGTCGGCGCGGTAACGTCCACTCTTCATCAGAAGCTGAAATTTGTGAGGAATGGTAAGCTTGTTACTGTACATGGAGAAGAAGCATACTTGGTCCGTCAATTGTCATCATTCTCTTGTATTGAAGCAGGGTCTGCTGAAGGGACTGCATTTCAAGGCTTAACTGTTGAAGGTACGGAGCCCAAGAAAGTCGGTGCTGCTATGGCTTCTTTAAAGGACGCGCAGAAGGCTGTTCAAGAGGGACAGGCCGCCGGGTGGGGCCTAGTTAATACAACTACTAGAGAATAAGCACAAAGAAGGTCTTGGTTTCTCTCCAACATCAGGCGTATCTACTGGAACATTCTATAGTGTTGGGTTCACTAATGCAATTACAGAGGATGCAGCTGGGAGTGGTCCTAGGTTCGTGTTTGTTATATCAGGACGCATTGCGAAGAATTGGAATGTCATCGACCTCCCTTTGATCATGCATGATTCCGAGTAATGTGTCTTGTTGCTTAGGTTTTGTTTTTTCAAAATAACAATCCTCTCGCCCTGCCCGAGGCGAAAGTAATATTTTTGTAAGGGCATGTTTGTTTCGGCATTGCCATTGTTAATAAAAAACTGTCGTTTCTTTCACGACTTTTGTTTTTTGTTAATACTTTTTCCCTTGGAAATGATGGTAATGCCAGAAAAAACCAAAACATCTGCATTTTCTTATTAATTTCAAAAATCTGCATGAAAAACCTTTTCTAAAAATCATCCAACCATATCACGCAGATTGAACCATAATAAACCCGTTGAACACAGTGACCCTATGATCCCTCCAACTTTTGAATTCCCGGTATTCGAAGCCGAAGATGAGGGTGACGATGATATACCACATGAGATCACCCGACTGCTTGAACAGGAGGAGAAAGCCATTCAGCCTCACCAGGAGGAGATTGAGTTGATCAACTTGGGTACCGAGGATAGTAAGCGAGAGATCAAGGTTGGTGCTGCATTGGAAGAAGGGGTTAAGAAGAGGATATTCCAACTTCTCCGAGAATATTCGGATATTTTTGCATGGTCGTACGAAGATATGCCGGGTTTGGATCCTCAGATCGTAGAGCACCGGATACCAACAAAGCCAAAATGTCCTCCTGTTAGACAAAAGCTGAGAAGAACTCGTCCTGATATGGCCCTCAAGATCAAGGGTGAAGTACAGAAGCAGATTGATGCAGGTTTCCTCATGACGGTCGAGTATCCTGAATGGGTTGCCAATATTGTACTTGTACCGAAGAAGGATGGGAAGGTCCGTATGTGTGTTGATTATAGAGACTTGAATAAAGCCAGTCTGAAAGACAATTTCCCGCAGCCTCATATTGACGTGCATGTTGACAATACTACTCAGTGCAAGGTGTTCTCCTTCATGGACGGTTTCTCTGGATACAATCATCTCAAAATGTCGCCCAAAGACAGGGAAAAGACGTCGTTCATTACTCCATGGGGTACCTTCTGCTGCAAAGCGATGCCGTTCGGCCTGATAAATGCTGGTGCCACCTATCAGAGGGGGATGACTACGTTGTTCCACGATATGATTCACAAAGAAGTCAAAGTATATGTGGACGACATGATCGTCAAGTCAAGCGATGAGGAAGAACATGTTGAATATTTAGCAAAAATGTTTGAAAGATTGAGGAAGTACAAGCTTCGGCTGAATCCCAACAAGTGTACGTTCGGTGTTAGATCTGGGAAGCTGCTAGGTTTCATTGTCAGCCAAAGAGGCATTGAAGTAGATCCTGACAAAGTCCGGGCCATCCGTGAAATGCCGGCACCGCAGACCGAGAAACAAGTCAGAGGTTTCCTCGGGCGTCTAAACTATATCTCCCAATTCATATCTCACATGACCGCGACCTGCGGGCCAATCTTCAAGTTGCTCAGGAAGAATCAACCTATTGTATGGAACGATGAATGCCAAGAAGCTTTTGATAGCATCAAAAATTATTTGCTAGAGCCACCCATCCTTGTCTCGCCCGTGGAGGGAAGGCCGTTGATTATGTATCTGTCAGTGTTAGACGAATCCATGGGATGTGTGCTCGGTCAGCAGGACGGGACCGGAAAGAAGGAGCATGCTATCTACTATCTAAGAAAGAAATTCACTGATTGTGACACTCGGTACACGATGCTCGAAAAGACTTGTTGTGCTCTGGCTTGGGCTGCCAAGCGCTTGCGTCACTACTTGATGAACCATACGACGTGGTTGATATCCAGAATGGACCCGATTAAATACATCTTTGAGAAGCCTGCAGTCACTGGAAAGATTGCGCGTTGGCAGATGCTTTTGTCTGAATATGATATTGTGTTCAAAGCTCAGAAAGCCATTAGAGGAAGCATTCTAGTTGATCACCTCACTTACCAGCCACTTGATGACTATCAGCCCATTAAGTTCGATTTCCCCGACGAAGAAGTCATGTATTTGAAATCAAGGGACTGTGAAGAACCGTTGATTGGTGAAGGCCCATACCCTAATAGCAAGTGGGGATTGGTTTTTGATGGCGCTGTCAATGCTTACGGTAAAGGAATTTGGGGCAGTAATCGTATCTCCGCAGGGGCATCACATTCCTTTTACCGCCCGGATTGTATTTGAATGTACAAACAACATGGCCGAGTACGAAGCATGCATCTTGGGGATTGAGGAAGCAATCGACATGAGAATCAAGCATCTTGACATCTATGGAAACTCTGCACTTGTTATTAACCAGATAAAGGGAGAATGGGAGACCCATCATGCCAATCTAATCCCTTACCGTGATTATGCGAGACGTCTGCTGACGTACTTTACAAAGGTCGAGTTGCACCATATTCCCCGTGATGAAAATAAAATGGCCGATGCTCTTGCTACTTTATCTTCCATGTTTCAAGTAAACCATTGGAATCATATGCCAATAATCAAAGTGCAACGCCTTGACCGGCCTTCTCATGTGTTTGCCATCAGTGATGTGACTGTTCGAACGAATGCGGATGTAGTTGACAACAGACCCTGGTATCATGATATCAAGTAGTTTTTGCAAAGCCGTGAATATCCGCCAAGTGCGTCCAACAAAGACAAGAAGACCCTGCGGAGATTGGCTAGTAAGTTCGTGTTAGACGGAGATGTTTTGTACAAAAGAAATTTCGATATGATATTGTTGAGATGTGTTGATAAACGTGAAGCAGAGCAACTAATGCACGATGTGCACGATGGCACTTTTGGAACCCATGCTTCGGGGCACACCATGTCTAGAAAATTGTTAAGGGCTGGATACTATTGGATGACCTTGGAACACGATTGCTACCAATATGCCAGGAAATGTCACAAATGCCAAATCTATGCTGATAAAATCCATGTGCCTCCGCATGCCCTCAATGTTATTTCCTCTCCGTGGCCTTTCTCTATGTGGGGCATCGACATGATTGGAAGAATCGAACCAAAGGCTTCGAACGGTCATCGTTTCAACTTGGTGGCAATCGATTACTTTACCAAATGGGTCGAAGCTGCATCTTATGCCAATGTAACCAAGCAAGTGGTGGTTCAATTCATCAAGAACAATATCATTTGTCGATATGGTGTTCCCAGCAAGATTATTACTGACAATGGTACCAACCTGAACAATGACATGGTGCAAGCCTTGTGTGAAAAATTCAAGATTGAACATCATAACTCTTCTCCTTATAGGCCCCAGATGAATGGTGCAGTTGAGGCCGCCAATAAGAATATCAAGAAGATCGTACAGAAGATGGTAACTACGTACAAAGATTGGCATGAGATGTTGCCCTATGCTTTACACGGCTACCGCACTACAGTACGCAGTTCGACCGGGGCAACGCCTTTTTCCCTTGTGTATGGCATGGAAGCAGTCCTCCCTTTGGAAGTAGAGATCCCGTCTCTCCGCGTGATCATGGAAGCAAAATTGTCTGAGGCTGAATGGTGCCAGAGCCGGTATGACCAATTAAATTTGATTGAAGAAAGGCGTCTGGATGCTTTGGCTCGAGGACGGCTGTATCAAACAAGAATGAAAACTGCTTTTGACAAGAAAGTCCGTCCTCGGGAATTCAAAGAAGGTGAACTTGTTTTGAAAAGAAGAGTAAGCCAACAGCCCAACCCAAGGGGCAAGTGGACGCCTAAATATGAAGGACCTTATGTCGTCAAGAAGGCCTTCTCTGGCGGTGCTTTCATCCTTACACACATGGATGGTGTAGAGCTTCCGAACCCGGTGAACGCCGATATAGTCAAGAAATACTTTGTCTAGAAATATGAAAAGAACAGCGTGGTAGGTCGAAAACCCGAAAGGGCGGCCTAGGCAAAAATGCGCTTCCCGGTGGATCGAAAACCCGAAAGGGCGATCCAGGCAAAATAAGGGACAAAAAAAAATGAATATGAAAAAGCTCGCTGAGATTACATGTAACTCAAGCAAAAATGAGCGTCTCGATGAGCCGAAAACCCGGACGGGCGGTTCATGCAAAAATGAGATTGAAAAGAAAGACAATTGGCTATATCTGGCAAACTACCATCCCCTTGGGAAATCTGCAACTAATCATTGGTCATTCTCATCAGAGGCTTTTGTACTTGTGAATTCAAAATTTCTAGGGACTGTAGTGGTTTCTGTGTTCAATGTACCACCAACCCATAAAATTACCATTTTCCAAGCTTTGTAAATCCGTGGAGGCATGCCTTTGGGCTGACTGTCACTCTTATACATCGATTTTGGGCTTGTGTTTTTGTTTGGAACTCTATTTCTTCGTGCTACTTTCAAAGCTTTGTTCAAAAAAACATTTTCTTTCTATTTTAATAATGACATATGTCTGAAACAAACATTTTGGAAATTGAAAACTTTTTGTGTGTATTTTGAAGACAAACCTGAGCAACTAGGTGCATTCAAACGAGACATGCATGAACAAATGTGTGTTGATGTCCATCTCAATACAAGCTACCAGCAGGATCTCTCCCCGGTCCGGTCTGTGGTCAATGGCAAGAATGAAAAACAGAATGAAAAGCATGAAAATGAATAAGCTCGCTAAGCTGAAAACCCGAAAGGGCGGCTTAGGCAAAAATGAGCACCCCGCTGGATTGACAACCTCCAAAGGCAATTCAGGCAAAAACAGGGGGCAGTGGAAAGAATTATTCCCCGGTGGATAGAAAACCCGAAAGGGCGATCCAGGCAAAAATGGGATGATGAAAAACAAAAACAAACAAAAGCAAACATGCAAAAAGCATTGACCACAGATGCGATATCCAAAACGTGCTCAGCATCAAAGCACTCAGCAATGACAGTGCCATCGGAAGGGTCCTTCTCTCTACGAGTTTATGAATAGGATACGACTCCCTGCCCTCAGCTATGGTCTCGATGCGTCCTTCAACGACAGCATCTCCAAAAGGGATTTCCACAAGCATATGTTAGAGCACGAGCCATTACGTGCCCAATATTCCAATGTTTTGTCTACATTTGTGAAATCATGTCTGCAAGTTGTCCACCATCATGCACTTCAAGCATTCATACATGCATAATCATGCATCCTATATGCTCATGCATCCGATAAAGTTGTTATACAATTCATACACATTGCATTTTCAATTCCTATGTCAATCTCTGTCAAAATCTCGTAAAACAATGTCAGTTTCTACAGTCGTGTCAATTTTAAACTTCTACAGTCATGTCAATTTCAAACTTCTACAGTCATGTCAATTTCAAACTCCTGCAGTCATGTCAAGTCAATTTCAATCTATATTCACAATGCAGTTTGTTATATATTCGGCCAAGCGACCAGTTCGCATCCAAGAACAGCTTGTGCCTGTCAATTTGCTCTTGTTTTCGGTCAAGCGACCAGTTCGCATCCAAGAACAGCTTGTACCTGTCAATTTGCTTTCATCCTTGTTATCGGTAAAGTAAGTAGTTCAAATACAAGAACAGCTTGTACCTGTGCTTTCGTGTCTGTTATCAGCCAAGCGACTAGTTCAAATGCAAGAACAGCTTGCGCTTCCCACCTTGCTTTTGTCATCAGCCAAGCGGCTAGTTCAAATACAAGAACAGCTTGTGCCTATCTGCTTGTCAGTATTCTCGGTCGAGTTCCCAGTTCGAGCCAAAAGAACAACTTGTACTTGTCAATTTGCTATTTTGTTTCCCCAGTAAACCTCGTTATTTGCTATCTTGTGGATGTCTACCAATCCCGCAATTGATACGACATACCCTATTTTTGCTATTCTGTTCATGTCTACCAATCCCGCAATGGATACAACATATTCTATTAAACTCAACTCTCAGTTTGTCTTGCATTCATAATCCAAATGTTGCATGGCATGCACGACATTTACGAACGTGTTTTTACGCCCAAAATCAGTGCAAATGTCAATATTTAAGTATCTTCGTCCCGTCAAGCCAAAGACTCCGTCTCTTGACCCTCCAGACGAAGAAACTTAAATAGGGGCAGCTGTTATACCCTCATTTTTCTTGCATATAAAACCGTCCAAAGTGTTTTCTTGCATTACAAGTCATTAAAAAGGGTTTCTAAAATCATTGCATATTTTCCTGCATTTTATTCCAATTTTTTCGCATAAAATCATATGAAAAGGGTATTTTGGTCATTTTCTGCAGTGGAACCCATTTTAGTCCCTACAATTTGTCTCTGAGTCTTTTCAACTTGTCTGCATAAATCATTAATCAAATTCTGTTCAAGAAATCATCTCAGCATTGCATCTGGTTTAGTCTGAGTCAGTCTGAGTCGTTTTAGTCCTTAAAGGGCGTTTTGGACTTTTCACATCAAATAATTTTTTGGCAGAGAGGTATTTTAAAATACCTCATTTTGGTAGTTTGTTCATTTTAGTCCATTTTGTCGCCTTTTAACCGTTTCACTTTACGTTGTTTTCAAAATTACATTTTACCCATTTTATTTTACTTTTTGCAAGTGAGTCCAAATTTTGTTTTAATTGCAAATGCGCCCATATTTTTAATTTCAAAACAGTCCAATTCCATTTTCTTTTTAATTGCAGTTCAGTCCTTAATTCTTTTCAATTGCATTTTAGTCCTTAAGTGTTTTTTTTACAGTTTGGTCCAAAGTGCCACGCAAGCAATACAAAGCCAAGTGTCACATTTTCATTGGTTCAGAGTCCACATGGCAGCCTATATAAGGCCACGCGCTGTACCAGTCAGAAAAGGAGCCACAGATACAATGCCACATCACTAACAGATTCATATTTTTTTCTCTCCATTCAGTTAGATCAAAAAATCACAAAAACTCATAAAATTGAAGAACAATTTCGCAAACCCTAGCTATTTCCAGAAGCAAATTCAAGCCAAATCCATGGAATCCATGGCAGCCCTCAGAGATTCGATGGTGAATCTTCATCATTGAGCCAGTGCCTCTGCAATTCAAGCATTGGATTCATCGCAGAAAGCAACAAATCCAATACGATCACAGAGGCGCGAAGTTTGAGAAGAAAAGGGAAAGAATCTCAAAGGCTTTGAACCGGTGAAGAAGAAGAAGAAGAAGAAACACCGATTTATTTTCGGATTTCAAACCAGAATCAGCAAAACAGAATCAAGTTCAAAGAGTTCTGAAGATTCTAATCCAAATCTCCGAATAAAACACAGGTGAGAACTAAAACTTACCTCTTCATACTCAAGAACATCAACGAATCTGAATCCACGTAGATCCGTAGAAGTTCAAACGAGTTTGGTTCAAAAAGTTTTGAAACCCTAAAAATCCTTGCAAACCGTAAAGATTCCGAGGTTTACAACGAGTATCAACCGTTGTAAACCAACGAATCCGTAAACAAACTCACTTAGAAAAAGATTTGAACCAAAAAATAGGACCAAAACCGGTTGAAATCCGCGAACAAGATCCAAGATCTACATCGATTCAGTTGATGCATGTGATTTTCAGTGGTAGATTCATGCTTAGAACAACAGAACGAAACGTTTGAGTCATGATTCATGAATTTCTGGGTTGATTTGAACGATTTAGGGTTAGGGTTTCATCATAGAGGAAGAGAGAAGAACGGAGAAGAAGAGAGGAAGAGAGAGAACGTTTCTGAAAAAATGAAAGAAAACCGGGCCAAAACTTTTTATATAAAGTGCTGGACCGGGTGGGTTCTGACCCGATCCAGCGCCCCACGCTGTAGACCGTTAGATCTTGGTCTTGAAGGATCTGGATCAATCCTTCAAACTTCTTTCTTTTACTGTTTACCTCTGATACTTTTCAAATTCACTGTGTTTACTCTACAATTTTCTACTGTGCATCAAACACATATTGTACTGTTTCTGTCTCCATTTTTCTTGCATATAAAACCGTCCAAAGTGTTTTCTTGCATTACAAGTCATTAAAAAGGGTTTCTATAATCATTGCATATTTTCCTGCATTTTATTCCAATTTTTTCGCATAAAATCATATGAAAAGGGTATTTTGGTCATTTTCTGCAGTGGAACCCATTTTAGTCCCTACAATTTGTCTCTGAGTCTTTTCAACTTGTCTGCATAAATCATTAATCAAATTCTGTTCAAGAAATCATCTCAGCATTGCATCTGGTTTAGTCTGAGTCAGTCTGAGTCGTTTTAGTCCTTAAAGGGCGTTTTGGACTTTTCACATCAAATAATTTTTTGGCAGAGAGGTATTTTAAAATACCTCATTTTGGTAGTTTGTTCATTTTAGTCCATTTTGTCGCCTTTTAACCGTTTCACTTTACGTTGTTTTCAAAATTACATTTTACCCATTTTATTTTACTTTTTGCAAGTGAGTCCAAATTTTGTTTTAATTGCAAATGCGCCCATATTTTTAATTTCAAAACAGTCCAATTCCATTTTCTTTTTAATTGCAGTTCAGTCCTTAATTCTTTTCAATTGCATTTTAGTCCTTAAGTGTTTTTTTTACAGTTTGGTCCAAAGTGCCACGCAAGCAATACAAAGCCAAGTGTCACATTTTCATTGGTTCAGAGTCCACATGGCAGCCTATATAAGGCCACGCGCTGTACCAGTCAGAAAAGGAGCCACAGATACAATGCCACATCACTAACAGATTCATATTTTTTTCTCTCCATTCAGTTAGATCAAAAAATCACAAAAACTCATAAAATTGAAGAACAATTTCGCAAACCCTAGCTATTTCCAGAAGCAAATTCAAGCCAAATCCATGGAATCCATGGCAGCCCTCAGAGATTCGATGGTGAATCTTCATCATTGAGCCAGTGCCTCTGCAATTCAAGCATTGGATTCATCGCAGAAAGCAACAAATCCAATACGATCACAGAGGCGCGAAGTTTGAGAAGAAAAGGGAAAGAATCTCAAAGGCTTTGAACCGGTGAAGAAGAAGAAGAAGAAGAAACACCGATTTATTTTCGGATTTCAAACCAGAATCAGCAAAACAGAATCAAGTTCAAAGAGTTCTGAAGATTCTAATCCAAATCTCCGAATAAAACACAGGTGAGAACTAAAACTTACCTCTTCATACTCAAGAACATCAACGAATCTGAATCCACGTAGATCCGTAGAAGTTCAAACGAGTTTGGTTCAAAAAGTTTTGAAACCCTAAAAATCCTTGCAAACCGTAAAGATTCCGAGGTTTACAACGAGTATCAACCGTTGTAAACCAACGAATCCGTAAACAAACTCACTTAGAAAAAGATTTGAACCAAAAAATAGGACCAAAACCGGTTGAAATCCGCGAACAAGATCCAAGATCTACATCGATTCAGTTGATGCATGTGATTTTCAGTGGTAGATTCATGCTTAGAACAACAGAACGAAACGTTTGAGTCATGATTCATGAATTTCTGGGTTGATTTGAACGATTTAGGGTTAGGGTTTCATCATAGAGGAAGAGAGAAGAACGGAGAAGAAGAGAGGAAGAGAGAGAACGTTTCTGAAAAAATGAAAGAAAACCGGGCCAAAACTTTTTATATAAAGTGCTGGACCGGGTGGGTTCTGACCCGATCCAGCGCCCCACGCTGTAGACCGTTAGATCTTGGTCTTGAAGGATCTGGATCAATCCTTCAAACTTCTTTCTTTTACTGTTTACCTCTGATACTTTTCAAATTCACTGTGTTTACTCTACAATTTTCTACTGTGCATCAAACACATATTGTACTGTTTCTGTCTCCATTTTTCTTGCATATAAAACCGTCCAAAGTGTTTTCTTGCATTACAAGTCATTAAAAAGGGTTTCTATAATCATTGCATATTTTCCTGCATTTTATTCCAATTTTTTCGCATAAAATCATATGAAAAGGGTATTTTGGTCATTTTCTGCAGTGGAACCCATTTTAGTCCCTACAATTTGTCTCTGAGTCTTTTCAACTTGTCTGCATAAATCATTAATCAAATTCTGTTCAAGAAATCATCTCAGCATTGCATCTGGTTTAGTCTGAGTCAGTCTGAGTCGTTTTAGTCCTTAAAGGGCGTTTTGGACTTTTCACATCAAATAATTTTTTGGCAGAGAGGTATTTTAAAATACCTCATTTTGGTAGTTTGTTCATTTTAGTCCATTTTGTCGCCTTTTAACCGTTTCACTTTACGTTGTTTTCAAAATTACATTTTACCCATTTTATTTTACTTTTTGCAAGTGAGTCCAAATTTTGTTTTAATTGCAAATGCGCCCATATTTTTAATTTCAAAACAGTCCAATTCCATTTTCTTTTTAATTGCAGTTCAGTCCTTAATTCTTTTCAATTGCATTTTAGTCCTTAAGTGTTTTTTTTACAGTTTGGTCCAAAGTGCCACGCAAGCAATACAAAGCCAAGTGTCACATTTTCATTGGTTCAGAGTCCACATGGCAGCCTATATAAGGCCACGCGCTGTACCAGTCAGAAAAGGAGCCACAGATACAATGCCACATCACTAACAGATTCATATTTTTTTCTCTCCATTCAGTTAGATCAAAAAATCACAAAAACTCATAAAATTGAAGAACAATTTCGCAAACCCTAGCTATTTCCAGAAGCAAATTCAAGCCAAATCCATGGAATCCATGGCAGCCCTCAGAGATTCGATGGTGAATCTTCATCATTGAGCCAGTGCCTCTGCAATTCAAGCATTGGATTCATCGCAGAAAGCAACAAATCCAATACGATCACAGAGGCGCGAAGTTTGAGAAGAAAAGGGAAAGAATCTCAAAGGCTTTGAACCGGTGAAGAAGAAGAAGAAGAAGAAACACCGATTTATTTTCGGATTTCAAACCAGAATCAGCAAAACAGAATCAAGTTCAAAGAGTTCTGAAGATTCTAATCCAAATCTCCGAATAAAACACAGGTGAGAACTAAAACTTACCTCTTCATACTCAAGAACATCAACGAATCTGAATCCACGTAGATCCGTAGAAGTTCAAACGAGTTTGGTTCAAAAAGTTTTGAAACCCTAAAAATCCTTGCAAACCGTAAAGATTCCGAGGTTTACAACGAGTATCAACCGTTGTAAACCAACGAATCCGTAAACAAACTCACTTAGAAAAAGATTTGAACCAAAAAATAGGACCAAAACCGGTTGAAATCCGCGAACAAGATCCAAGATCTACATCGATTCAGTTGATGCATGTGATTTTCAGTGGTAGATTCATGCTTAGAACAACAGAACGAAACGTTTGAGTCATGATTCATGAATTTCTGGGTTGATTTGAACGATTTAGGGTTAGGGTTTCATCATAGAGGAAGAGAGAAGAACGGAGAAGAAGAGAGGAAGAGAGAGAACGTTTCTGAAAAAATGAAAGAAAACCGGGCCAAAACTTTTTATATAAAGTGCTGGACCGGGTGGGTTCTGACCCGATCCAGCGCCCCACGCTGTAGACCGTTAGATCTTGGTCTTGAAGGATCTGGATCAATCCTTCAAACTTCTTTCTTTTACTGTTTACCTCTGATACTTTTCAAATTCACTGTGTTTACTCTACAATTTTCTACTGTGCATCAAACACATATTGTACTGTTTCTGTCTCCATTTTTCTTGCATATAAAACCGTCCAAAGTGTTTTCTTGCATTACAAGTCATTAAAAAGGGTTTCTATAATCATTGCATATTTTCCTGCATTTTATTCCAATTTTTTCGCATAAAATCATATGAAAAGGGTATTTTGGTCATTTCCTGCAGTGGAACCCATTTTAGTCCCTACAATTTGTCTCTGAGTCTTTTCAACTTGTCTGCATAAATCATTAATCAAATTCTGTTCAAGAAATCATCTCAGCATTGCATCTGGTTTAGTCTGAGTCAGTCTGAGTCGTTTTAGTCCTTAAAGGGCGTTTTGGACTTTTCACATCAAATAATTTTTTGGCAGAGAGGTATTTTAAAATACCTCATTTTGGTAGTTTGTTCATTTTAGTCCATTTTGTCGCCTTTTAACCGTTTCACTTTACGTTGTTTTCAAAATTACATTTTACCCATTTTATTTTACTTTTTGCAAGTGAGTCCAAATTTTGTTTTAATTGCAAATGCGCCCATATTTTTAATTTCAAAACAGTCCAATTCCATTTTCTTTTTAATTGCAGTTCAGTCCTTAATTCTTTTCAATTGCATTTTAGTCCTTAAGTGTTTTTTTTACAGTTTGGTCCAAAGTGCCACGCAAGCAATACAAAGCCAAGTGTCACATTTTCATTGGTTCAGAGTCCACATGGCAGCCTATATAAGGCCACGCGCTGTACCAGTCAGAAAAGGAGCCACAGATACAATGCCACATCACTAACAGATTCATATTTTTTTCTCTCCATTCAGTTAGATCAAAAAATCACAAAAACTCATAAAATTGAAGAACAATTTCGCAAACCCTAGCTATTTCCAGAAGCAAATTCAAGCCAAATCCATGGAATCCATGGCAGCCCTCAGAGATTCGATGGTGAATCTTCATCATTGAGCCAGTGCCTCTGCAATTCAAGCATTGGATTCATCGCAGAAAGCAACAAATCCAATACGATCACAGAGGCGCGAAGTTTGAGAAGAAAAGGGAAAGAATCTCAAAGGCTTTGAACCGGTGAAGAAGAAGAAGAAGAAGAAGAAACACCGATTTATTTTCGGATTTCAAACCAGAATCAGCAAAACAGAATCAAGTTCAAAGAGTTCTGAAGATTCTAATCCAAATCTCCGAATAAAACACAGGTGAGAACTAAAACTTACCTCTTCATACTCAAGAACATCAACGAATCTGAATCCACGTAGATCCGTAGAAGTTCAAACGAGTTTGGTTCAAAAAGTTTTGAAACCCTAAAAATCCTTGCAAACCGTAAAGATTCCGAGGTTTACAACGAGTATCAACCGTTGTAAACCAACGAATCCGTAAACAAACTCACTTAGAAAAAGATTTGAACCAAAAAATAGGACCAAAACTGGTTGAAATCCGCGAACAAGATCCAAGATCTACATCGATTCAGTTGATGCATGTGATTTTCAGTGGTAGATTCATGCTTAGAACAACAGAACGAAACGTTTGAGTCATGATTCATGAATTTCTGGGTTGATTTGAACGATTTAGGGTTAGGGTTTCATCATAGAGGAAGAGAGAAGAACGGAGAAGAAGAGAGGAAGAGAGAGAACGTTTCTGAAAAAATGAAAGAAAACCGGGCCAAAACTTTTTATATAAAGTGCTGGACCGGGTGGGTTCTGACCCGATCCAGCGCCCCACGCTGTAGACCGTTAGATCTAGGTCTTGAAGGATCTGGATCAATCCTTCAAACTTCTTTCTTTTACTGTTTACCTCTGATACTTTTCAAATTCACTGTGTTTACTCTACAATTTTCTACTGTGCATCAAACACATATTGTACTGTTTCTGTCTCCATTTTTCTTGCATATAAAACCGTCCAAAGTGTTTTCTTGCATTATAAGTCATTAAAAAGGGTTTCTATAATCATTGCATATTTTCCTGCATTTTATTCCAATTTTTTCGCATAAAATCATATGAAAAGGGTATTTTGGTCATTTCCTGCAGTGGAACCCATTTTAGTCCCTACAATTTGTCTCTGAGTCTTTTCAACTTGTCTGCATAAATCATTAATCAAATTCTGTTCAAGAAATCATCTCAGCATTGCATCTGGTTTAGTCTGAGTCAGTCTGAGTCGTTTTAGTCCTTAAAGGGCGTTTTGGACTTTTCACATCAAATAATTTTTTGGCAGAGAGGTATTTTAAAATACCTCATTTTGGTAGTTTGTTCATTTTAGTCCATTTTGTCGCCTTTTAACCGTTTCACTTTACGTTGTTTTCAAAATTACATTTTACCCATTTTATTTTACTTTTTGCAAGTGAGTCCAAATTTTGTTTTAATTGCAAATGCGCCCATATTTTTAATTTCAAAACAGTCCAATTCCATTTTCTTTTTAATTGCAGTTCAGTCCTTAATTCTTTTCAATTGCATTTTAGTCCTTAAGTGTTTTTTTTACAGTTTGGTCCAAAGTGCCACGCAAGCAATACAAAGCCAAGTGTCACATTTTCATTGGTTCAGAGTCCACATGGCAGCCTATATAAGGCCACGCGCTGTACCAGTCAGAAAAGGAGCCACAGATACAATGCCACATCACTAACAGATTCATATTTTTTTCTCTCCATTCAGTTAGATCAAAAAATCACAAAAACTCATAAAATTGAAGAACAATTTCGCAAACCCTAGCTATTTCCAGAAGCAAATTCAAGCCAAATCCATGGAATCCATGGCAGCCCTCAGAGATTCGATGGTGAATCTTCATCATTGAGCCAGTGCCTCTGCAATTCAAGCATTGGATTCATCGCAGAAAGCAACAAATCCAATACGATCACAGAGGCGCGAAGTTTGAGAAGAAAAGGGAAAGAATCTCAAAGGCTTTGAACCGGTGAAGAAGAAGAAGAAGAAGAAGAAACACCGATTTATTTTCGGATTTCAAACCAGAATCAGCAAAACAGAATCAAGTTCAAAGAGTTCTGAAGATTCTAATCCAAATCTCCGAATAAAACACAGGTGAGAACTAAAACTTACCTCTTCATACTCAAGAACATCAACGAATCTGAATCCACGTAGATCCGTAGAAGTTCAAACGAGTTTGGTTCAAAAAGTTTTGAAACCCTAAAAATCCTTGCAAACCGTAAAGATTCCGAGGTTTACAACGAGTATCAACCGTTGTAAACCAACGAATCCGTAAACAAACTCACTTAGAAAAAGATTTGAACCAAAAAATAGGACCAAAACTGGTTGAAATCCGCGAACAAGATCCAAGATCTACATCGATTCAGTTGATGCATGTGATTTTCAGTGGTAGATTCATGCTTAGAACAACAGAACGAAACGTTTGAGTCATGATTCATGAATTTCTGGGTTGATTTGAACGATTTAGGGTTAGGGTTTCATCATAGAGGAAGAGAGAAGAACGGAGAAGAAGAGAGGAAGAGAGAGAACGTTTCTGAAAAAATGAAAGAAAACCGGGCCAAAACTTTTTATATAAAGTGCTGGACCGGGTGGGTTCTGACCCGATCCAGCGCCCCACGCTGTAGACCGTTAGATCTTGGTCTTGAAGGATCTGGATCAATCCTTCAAACTTCTTTCTTTTACTGTTTACCTCTGATACTTTTCAAATTCACTGTGTTTACTCTACAATTTTCTACTGTGCATCAAACACATATTGTACTGTTTCTGTCTCCATTTTTCTTGCATATAAAACCGTCCAAAGTGTTTTCTTGCATTACAAGTCATTAAAAAGGGTTTCTATAATCATTGCATATTTTCCTGCATTTTATTCCAATTTTTTCGCATAAAATCATATGAAAAGGGTATTTTGGTCATTTCCTGCAATGGAACCCATTTTAGTCCCTACAATTTGTCTCTGAGTCTTTTCAACTTGTCTGCATAAATCATTAATCAAATTCTGTTCAAGAAATCATCTCAGCATTGCATCTGGTTTAGTCTGAGTCAGTCTGAGTCGTTTTAGTCCTTAAAGGGCGTTTTGGACTTTTCACATCAAATAATTTTTTGGCAGAGAGGTATTTTAAAATACCTCATTTTGGTAGTTTGTTCATTTTAGTCCATTTTGTCGCCTTTTAACCGTTTCACTTTACGTTGTTTTCAAAATTACATTTTACCCATTTTATTTTACTTTTTGCAAGTGAGTCCAAATTTTGTTTTAATTGCAAATGCGCCCATATTTTTAATTTCAAAACAGTCCAATTCCATTTTCTTTTTAATTGCAGTTCAGTCCTTAATTCTTTTCAATTGCATTTTAGTCCTTAAGTGTTTTTTTTACAGTTTGGTCCAAAGTGCCACGCAAGCAATACAAAGCCAAGTGTCACATTTTCATTGGTTCAGAGTCCACATGGCAGCCTATATAAGGCCACGCGCTGTACCAGTCAGAAAAGGAGCCACAGATACAATGCCACATCACTAACAGATTCATATTTTTTTCTCTCCATTCAGTTAGATCAAAAAATCACAAAAACTCATAAAATTGAAGAACAATTTCGCAAACCCTAGCTATTTCCAGAAGCAAATTCAAGCCAAATCCATGGAATCCATGGCAGCCCTCAGAGATTCGATGGTGAATCTTCATCATTGAGCCAGTGCCTCTGCAATTCAAGCATTGGATTCATCGCAGAAAGCAACAAATCCAATACGATCACAGAGGCGCGAAGTTTGAGAAGAAAAGGGAAAGAATCTCAAAGGCTTTGAACCGGTGAAGAAGAAGAAGAAGAAGAAACACCGATTTATTTTCGGATTTCAAACCAGAATCAGCAAAACAGAATCAAGTTCAAAGAGTTCTGAAGATTCTAATCCAAATCTCCGAATAAAACACAGGTGAGAACTAAAACTTACCTCTTCATACTCAAGAACATCAACGAATCTGAATCCACGTAGATCCGTAGAAGTTCAAACGAGTTTGGTTCAAAAAGTTTTGAAACCCTAAAAATCCTTGCAAACCGTAAAGATTCCGAGGTTTACAACGAGTATCAACCGTTGTAAACCAACGAATCCGTAAACAAACTCACTTAGAAAAAGATTTGAACCAAAAAATAGGACCAAAACCGGTTGAAATCCGCGAACAAGATCCAAGATCTACATCGATTCAGTTGATGCATGTGATTTTCAGTGGTAGATTCATGCTTAGAACAACAGAACGAAACGTTTGAGTCATGATTCATGAATTTCTGGGTTGATTTGAACGATTTAGGGTTAGGGTTTCATCATAGAGGAAGAGAGAAGAACGGAGAAGAAGAGAGGAAGAGAGAGAACGTTTCTGAAAAAATGAAAGAAAACCGGGCCAAAACTTTTTATATAAAGTGCTGGACCGGGTGGGTTCTGACCCGATCCAGCGCCCCACGCTGTAGACCGTTAGATCTTGGTCTTGAAGGATCTGGATCAATCCTTCAAACTTCTTTCTTTTACTGTTTACCTCTGATACTTTTCAAATTCACTGTGTTTACTCTACAATTTTCTACTGTGCATCAAACACATATTGTACTGTTTCTGTCTCCATTTTTCTTGCATATAAAACCGTCCAAAGTGTTTTCTTGCATTACAAGTCATTAAAAAGGGTTTCTATAATCATTGCATATTTTCCTGCATTTTATTCCAATTTTTTCGCATAAAATCATATGAAAAGGGTATTTTGGTCATTTCCTGCAATGGAACCCATTTTAGTCCCTACAATTTGTCTCTGAGTCTTTTCAACTTGTCTGCATAAATCATTAATCAAATTCTGTTCAAGAAATCATCTCAGCATTGCATCTGGTTTAGTCTGAGTCAGTCTGAGTCGTTTTAGTCCTTAAAGGGCGTTTTGGACTTTTCACATCAAATAATTTTTTGGCAGAGAGGTATTTTAAAATACCTCATTTTGGTAGTTTGTTCATTTTAGTCCATTTTGTCGCCTTTTAACCGTTTCACTTTACGTTGTTTTCAAAATTACATTTTACCCATTTTATTTTACTTTTTGCAAGTGAGTCCAAATTTTGTTTTAATTGCAAATGCGCCCATATTTTTAATTTCAAAACAGTCCAATTCCATTTTCTTTTTAATTGCAGTTCAGTCCTTAATTCTTTTCAATTGCATTTTAGTCCTTAAGTGTTTTTTTTACAGTTTGGTCCAAAGTGCCACGCAAGCAATACAAAGCCAAGTGTCACATTTTCATTGGTTCAGAGTCCACATGGCAGCCTATATAAGGCCACGCGCTGTACCAGTCAGAAAAGGAGCCACAGATACAATGCCACATCACTAACAGATTCATATTTTTTTCTCTCCATTCAGTTAGATCAAAAAATCACAAAAACTCATAAAATTGAAGAACAATTTCGCAAACCCTAGCTATTTCCAGAAGCAAATTCAAGCCAAATCCATGGAATCCATGGCAGCCCTCAGAGATTCGATGGTGAATCTTCATCATTGAGCCAGTGCCTCTGCAATTCAAGCATTGGATTCATCGCAGAAAGCAACAAATCCAATACGATCACAGAGGCGCGAAGTTTGAGAAGAAAAGGGAAAGAATCTCAAAGGCTTTGAACCGGTGAAGAAGAAGAAGAAGAAGAAACACCGATTTATTTTCGGATTTCAAACCAGAATCAGCAAAACAGAATCAAGTTCAAAGAGTTCTGAAGATTCTAATCCAAATCTCCGAATAAAACACAGGTGAGAACTAAAACTTACCTCTTCATACTCAAGAACATCAACGAATCTGAATCCACGTAGATCCGTAGAAGTTCAAACGAGTTTGGTTCAAAAAGTTTTGAAACCCTAAAAATCCTTGCAAACCGTAAAGATTCCGAGGTTTACAACGAGTATCAACCGTTGTAAACCAACGAATCCGTAAACAAACTCACTTAGAAAAAGATTTGAACCAAAAAATAGGACCAAAACCGGTTGAAATCCGCGAACAAGATCCAAGATCTACATCGATTCAGTTGATGCATGTGATTTTCAGTGGTAGATTCATGCTTAGAACAACAGAACGAAACGTTTGAGTCATGATTCATGAATTTCTGGGTTGATTTGAACGATTTAGGGTTAGGGTTTCATCATAGAGGAAGAGAGAAGAACGGAGAAGAAGAGAGGAAGAGAGAGAACGTTTCTGAAAAAATGAAAGAAAACCGGGCCAAAACTTTTTATATAAAGTGCTGGACCGGGTGGGTTCTGACCCGATCCAGCGCCCCACGCTGTAGACCGTTAGATCTAGGTCTTGAAGGATCTGGATCAATCCTTCAAACTTCTTTCTTTTACTGTTTACCTCTGATACTTTTCAAATTCACTGTGTTTACTCTACAATTTTCTACTGTGCATCAAACACATATTGTACTGTTTCTGTCTCCATTTTTCTTGCATATAAAACCGTCCAAAGTGTTTTCTTGCATTATAAGTCATTAAAAAGGGTTTCTATAATCATTGCATATTTTCCTGCATTTTATTCCAATTTTTTCGCATAAAATCATATGAAAAGGGTATTTTGGTCATTTCCTGCAGTGGAACCCATTTTAGTCCCTACAATTTGTCTCTGAGTCTTTTCAACTTGTCTGCATAAATCATTAATCAAATTCTGTTCAAGAAATCATCTCAGCATTGCATCTGGTTTAGTCTGAGTCAGTCTGAGTCGTTTTAGTCCTTAAAGGGCGTTTTGGACTTTTCACATCAAATAATTTTTTGGCAGAGAGGTATTTTAAAATACCTCATTTTGGTAGTTTGTTCATTTTAGTCCATTTTGTCGCCTTTTAACCGTTTCACTTTACGTTGTTTTCAAAATTACATTTTACCCATTTTATTTTACTTTTTGCAAGTGAGTCCAAATTTTGTTTTAATTGCAAATGCGCCCATATTTTTAATTTCAAAACAGTCCAATTCCATTTTCTTTTTAATTGCAGTTCAGTCCTTAATTCTTTTCAATTGCATTTTAGTCCTTAAGTGTTTTTTTTACAGTTTGGTCCAAAGTGCCACGCAAGCAATACAAAGCCAAGTGTCACATTTTCATTGGTTCAGAGTCCACATGGCAGCCTATATAAGGCCACGCGCTGTACCAGTCAGAAAAGGAGCCACAGATACAATGCCACATCACTAACAGATTCATATTTTTTTCTCTCCATTCAGTTAGATCAAAAAATCACAAAAACTCATAAAATTGAAGAACAATTTCGCAAACCCTAGCTATTTCCAGAAGCAAATTCAAGCCAAATCCATGGAATCCATGGCAGCCCTCAGAGATTCGATGGTGAATCTTCATCATTGAGCCAGTGCCTCTGCAATTCAAGCATTGGATTCATCGCAGAAAGCAACAAATCCAATACGATCACAGAGGCGCGAAGTTTGAGAAGAAAAGGGAAAGAATCTCAAAGGCTTTGAACCGGTGAAGAAGAAGAAGAAGAAGAAACACCGATTTATTTTCGGATTTCAAACCAGAATCAGCAAAACAGAATCAAGTTCAAAGAGTTCTGAAGATTCTAATCCAAATCTCCGAATAAAACACAGGTGAGAACTAAAACTTACCTCTTCATACTCAAGAACATCAACGAATCTGAATCCACGTAGATCCGTAGAAGTTCAAACGAGTTTGGTTCAAAAAGTTTTGAAACCCTAAAAATCCTTGCAAACCGTAAAGATTCCGAGGTTTACAACGAGTATCAACCGTTGTAAACCAACGAATCCGTAAACAAACTCACTTAGAAAAAGATTTGAACCAAAAAATAGGACCAAAACCGGTTGAAATCCGCGAACAAGATCCAAGATCTACATCGATTCAGTTGATGCATGTGATTTTCAGTGGTAGATTCATGCTTAGAACAACAGAACGAAACGTTTGAGTCATGATTCATGAATTTCTGGGTTGATTTGAACGATTTAGGGTTAGGGTTTCATCATAGAGGAAGAGAGAAGAACGGAGAAGAAGAGAGGAAGAGAGAGAACGTTTCTGAAAAAATGAAAGAAAACCGGGCCAAAACTTTTTATATAAAGTGCTGGACCGGGTGGGTTCTGACCCGATCCAGCGCCCCACGCTGTAGACCGTTAGATCTTGGTCTTGAAGGATCTGGATCAATCCTTCAAACTTCTTTCTTTTACTGTTTACCTCTGATACTTTTCAAATTCACTGTGTTTACTCTACAATTTTCTACTGTGCATCAAACACATATTGTACTGTTTCTGTCTCCATTTTTCTTGCATATAAAACCGTCCAAAGTGTTTTCTTGCATTACAAGTCATTAAAAAGGGTTTCTATAATCATTGCATATTTTCCTGCATTTTATTCCAATTTTTTCGCATAAAATCATATGAAAAGGGTATTTTGGTCATTTCCTGCAATGGAACCCATTTTAGTCCCTACAATTTGTCTCTGAGTCTTTTCAACTTGTCTGCATAAATCATTAATCAAATTCTGTTCAAGAAATCATCTCAGCATTGCATCTGGTTTAGTCTGAGTCAGTCTGAGTCGTTTTAGTCCTTAAAGGGCGTTTTGGACTTTTCACATCAAATAATTTTTTGGCAGAGAGGTATTTTAAAATACCTCATTTTGGTAGTTTGTTCATTTTAGTCCATTTTGTCGCCTTTTAACCGTTTCACTTTACGTTGTTTTCAAAATTACATTTTACCCATTTTATTTTACTTTTTGCAAGTGAGTCCAAATTTTGTTTTAATTGCAAATGCGCCCATATTTTTAATTTCAAAACAGTCCAATTCCATTTTCTTTTTAATTGCAGTTCAGTCCTTAATTCTTTTCAATTGCATTTTAGTCCTTAAGTGTTTTTTTTACAGTTTGGTCCAAAGTGCCACGCAAGCAATACAAAGCCAAGTGTCACATTTTCATTGGTTCAGAGTCCACATGGCAGCCTATATAAGGCCACGCGCTGTACCAGTCAGAAAAGGAGCCACAGATACAATGCCACATCACTAACAGATTCATATTTTTTTCTCTCCATTCAGTTAGATCAAAAAATCACAAAAACTCATAAAATTGAAGAACAATTTCGCAAACCCTAGCTATTTCCAGAAGCAAATTCAAGCCAAATCCATGGAATCCATGGCAGCCCTCAGAGATTCGATGGTGAATCTTCATCATTGAGCCAGTGCCTCTGCAATTCAAGCATTGGATTCATCGCAGAAAGCAACAAATCCAATACGATCACAGAGGCGCGAAGTTTGAGAAGAAAAGGGAAAGAATCTCAAAGGCTTTGAACCGGTGAAGAAGAAGAAGAAGAAGAAACACCGATTTATTTTCGGATTTCAAACCAGAATCAGCAAAACAGAATCAAGTTCAAAGAGTTCTGAAGATTCTAATCCAAATCTCCGAATAAAACACAGGTGAGAACTAAAACTTACCTCTTCATACTCAAGAACATCAACGAATCTGAATCCACGTAGATCCGTAGAAGTTCAAACGAGTTTGGTTCAAAAAGTTTTGAAACCCTAAAAATCCTTGCAAACCGTAAAGATTCCGAGGTTTACAACGAGTATCAACCGTTGTAAACCAACGAATCCGTAAACAAACTCACTTAGAAAAAGATTTGAACCAAAAAATAGGACCAAAACCGGTTGAAATCCGCGAACAAGATCCAAGATCTACATCGATTCAGTTGATGCATGTGATTTTCAGTGGTAGATTCATGCTTAGAACAACAGAACGAAACGTTTGAGTCATGATTCATGAATTTCTGGGTTGATTTGAACGATTTAGGGTTAGGGTTTCATCATAGAGGAAGAGAGAAGAACGGAGAAGAAGAGAGGAAGAGAGAGAACGTTTCTGAAAAAATGAAAGAAAACCGGGCCAAAACTTTTTATATAAAGTGCTGGACCGGGTGGGTTCTGACCCGATCCAGCGCCCCACGCTGTAGACCGTTAGATCTTGGTCTTGAAGGATCTGGATCAATCCTTCAAACTTCTTTCTTTTACTGTTTACCTCTGATACTTTTCAAATTCACTGTGTTTACTCTACAATTTTCTACTGTGCATCAAACACATATTGTACTGTTTCTGTCTCCATTTTTCTTGCATATAAAACCGTCCAAAGTGTTTTCTTGCATTACAAGTCATTAAAAAGGGTTTCTATAATCATTGCATATTTTCCTGCATTTTATTCCAATTTTTTCGCATAAAATCATATGAAAAGGGTATTTTGGTCATTTCCTGCAATGGAACCCATTTTAGTCCCTACAATTTGTCTCTGAGTCTTTTCAACTTGTCTGCATAAATCATTAATCAAATTCTGTTCAAGAAATCATCTCAGCATTGCATCTGGTTTAGTCTGAGTCAGTCTGAGTCGTTTTAGTCCTTAAAGGGCGTTTTGGACTTTTCACATCAAATAATTTTTTGGCAGAGAGGTATTTTAAAATACCTCATTTTGGTAGTTTGTTCATTTTAGTCCATTTTGTCGCCTTTTAACCGTTTCACTTTACGTTGTTTTCAAAATTACATTTTACCCATTTTATTTTACTTTTTGCAAGTGAGTCCAAATTTTGTTTTAATTGCAAATGCGCCCATATTTTTAATTTCAAAACAGTCCAATTCCATTTTCTTTTTAATTGCAGTTCAGTCCTTAATTCTTTTCAATTGCATTTTAGTCCTTAAGTGTTTTTTTTACAGTTTGGTCCAAAGTGCCACGCAAGCAATACAAAGCCAAGTGTCACATTTTCATTGGTTCAGAGTCCACATGGCAGCCTATATAAGGCCACGCGCTGTACCAGTCAGAAAAGGAGCCACAGATACAATGCCACATCACTAACAGATTCATATTTTTTTCTCTCCATTCAGTTAGATCAAAAAATCACAAAAACTCATAAAATTGAAGAACAATTTCGCAAACCCTAGCTATTTCCAGAAGCAAATTCAAGCCAAATCCATGGAATCCATGGCAGCCCTCAGAGATTCGATGGTGAATCTTCATCATTGAGCCAGTGCCTCTGCAATTCAAGCATTGGATTCATCGCAGAAAGCAACAAATCCAATACGATCACAGAGGCGCGAAGTTTGAGAAGAAAAGGGAAAGAATCTCAAAGGCTTTGAACCGGTGAAGAAGAAGAAGAAGAAGAAACACCGATTTATTTTCGGATTTCAAACCAGAATCAGCAAAACAGAATCAAGTTCAAAGAGTTCTGAAGATTCTAATCCAAATCTCCGAATAAAACACAGGTGAGAACTAAAACTTACCTCTTCATACTCAAGAACATCAACGAATCTGAATCCACGTAGATCCGTAGAAGTTCAAACGAGTTTGGTTCAAAAAGTTTTGAAACCCTAAAAATCCTTGCAAACCGTAAAGATTCCGAGGTTTACAACGAGTATCAACCGTTGTAAACCAACGAATCCGTAAACAAACTCACTTAGAAAAAGATTTGAACCAAAAAATAGGACCAAAACCGGTTGAAATCCGCGAACAAGATCCAAGATCTACATCGATTCAGTTGATGCATGTGATTTTCAGTGGTAGATTCATGCTTAGAACAACAGAACGAAACGTTTGAGTCATGATTCATGAATTTCTGGGTTGATTTGAACGATTTAGGGTTAGGGTTTCATCATAGAGGAAGAGAGAAGAACGGAGAAGAAGAGAGGAAGAGAGAGAACGTTTCTGAAAAAATGAAAGAAAACCGGGCCAAAACTTTTTATATAAAGTGCTGGACCGGGTGGGTTCTGACCCGATCCAGCGCCCCACGCTGTAGACCGTTAGATCTAGGTCTTGAAGGATCTGGATCAATCCTTCAAACTTCTTTCTTTTACTGTTTACCTCTGATACTTTTCAAATTCACTGTGTTTACTCTACAATTTTCTACTGTGCATCAAACACATATTGTACTGTTTCTGTCTCCATTTTTCTTGCATATAAAACCGTCCAAAGTGTTTTCTTGCATTACAAGTCATTAAAAAGGGTTTCTAAAATCATTGCATATTTTCCTGCATTTTATTCCAATTTTTTCGCATAAAATCATATGAAAAGGGTATTTTGGTCATTTCCTGCAGTGGAACCCATTTTAGTCCCTACAATTTGTCTCTGAGTCTTTTCAACTTGTCTGCATAAATCATTAATCAAATTCTGTTCAAGAAATCATCTCAGCATTGCATCTGGTTTAGTCTGAGTCAGTCTGAGTCGTTTTAGTCCTTAAAGGGCATTTTGGACTTTTCACATCAAATAATTTTTTGGCAGAGAGGTATTTTAAAATACCTCATTTTGGTAGTTTGTTCATTTTAGTCCATTTTGTCGCCTTTTAACCGTTTCACTTTACGTTGTTTTCAAAATTACATTTTACCCATTTTATTTTACTTTTTGCAAGTGAGTCCAAATTTTGTTTTAATTGCAAATGCGCCCATATTTTTAATTTCAAAACAGTCCAATTCCATTTTCTTTTTAATTGCAGTTCAGTCCTTAATTCTTTTCAATTGCATTTTAGTCCTTAAGTGTTTTTTTTACAGTTTGGTCCAAAGTGCCACGCAAGCAATACAAAGCCAAGTGTCACATTTTCATTGGTTCAGAGTCCACATGGCAGCCTATATAAGGCCACGCGCTGTACCAGTCAGAAAAGGAGCCACAGATACAATGCCACATCACTAACAGATTCATATTTTTTTCTCTCCATTCAGTTAGATCAAAAAATCACAAAAACTCATAAAATTGAAGAACAATTTCGCAAACCCTAGCTATTTCCAGAAGCAAATTCAAGCCAAATCCATGGAATCCATGGCAGCCCTCAGAGATTCGATGGTGAATCTTCATCATTGAGCCAGTGCCTCTGCAATTCAAGCATTGGATTCATCGCAGAAAGCAACAAATCCAATACGATCACAGAGGCGCGAAGTTTGAGAAGAAAAGGGAAAGAATCTCAAAGGCTTTGAACCGGTGAAGAAGAAGAAGAAGAAGAAACACCGATTTATTTTCGGATTTCAAACCAGAATCAGCAAAACAGAATCAAGTTCAAAGAGTTCTGAAGATTCTAATCCAAATCTCCGAATAAAACACAGGTGAGAACTAAAACTTACCTCTTCATACTCAAGAACATCAACGAATCTGAATCCACGTAGATCCGTAGAAGTTCAAACGAGTTTGGTTCAAAAAGTTTTGAAACCCTAAAAATCCTTGCAAACCGTAAAGATTCCGAGGTTTACAACGAGTATCAACCGTTGTAAACCAACGAATCCGTAAACAAACTCACTTAGAAAAAGATTTGAACCAAAAAATAGGACCAAAACCGGTTGAAATCCGCGAACAAGATCCAAGATCTACATCGATTCAGTTGATGCATGTGATTTTCAGTGGTAGATTCATGCTTAGAACAACAGAACGAAACGTTTGAGTCATGATTCATGAATTTCTGGGTTGATTTGAACGATTTAGGGTTAGGGTTTCATCATAGAGGAAGAGAGAAGAACGGAGAAGAAGAGAGGAAGAGAGAGAACGTTTCTGAAAAAATGAAAGAAAACCGGGCCAAAACTTTTTATATAAAGTGCTGGACCGGGTGGGTTCTGACCCGATCCAGCGCCCCACGCTGTAGACCGTTAGATCTAGGTCTTGAAGGATCTGGATCAATCCTTCAAACTTCTTTCTTTTACTGTTTACCTCTGATACTTTTCAAATTCACTGTGTTTACTCTACAATTTTCTACTGTGCATCAAACACATATTGTACTGTTTCTGTCTCCATTTTTCTTGCATATAAAACCGTCCAAAGTGTTTTCTTGCATTACAAGTCATTAAAAAGGGTTTCTAAAATCATTGCATATTTTCCTGCATTTTATTCCAATTTTTTCGCATAAAATCATATGAAAAGGGTATTTTGGTCATTTCCTGCAGTGGAACCCATTTTAGTCCCTACAATTTGTCTCTGAGTCTTTTCAACTTGTCTGCATAAATCATTAATCAAATTCTGTTCAAGAAATCATCTCAGCATTGCATCTGGTTTAGTCTGAGTCAGTCTGAGTCGTTTTAGTCCTTAAAGGGCGTTTTGGACTTTTCACATCAAATAATTTTTTGGCAGAGAGGTATTTTAAAATACCTCATTTTGGTAGTTTGTTCATTTTAGTCCATTTTGTCGCCTTTTAACCGTTTCACTTTACGTTGTTTTCAAAATTACATTTTACCCATTTTATTTTACTTTTTGCAAGTGAGTCCAAATTTTGTTTTAATTGCAAATGCGCCCATATTTTTAATTTCAAAACAGTCCAATTCCATTTTCTTTTTAATTGCAGTTCAGTCCTTAATTCTTTTCAATTGCATTTTAGTCCTTAAGTGTTTTTTTTACAGTTTGGTCCAAAGTGCCACGCAAGCAATACAAAGCCAAGTGTCACATTTTCATTGGTTCAGAGTCCACATGGCAGCCTATATAAGGCCACGCGCTGTACCAGTCAGAAAAGGAGCCACAGATACAATGCCACATCACTAACAGATTCATATTTTTTTCTCTCCATTCAGTTAGATCAAAAAATCACAAAAACTCATAAAATTGAAGAACAATTTCGCAAACCCTAGCTATTTCCAGAAGCAAATTCAAGCCAAATCCATGGAATCCATGGCAGCCCTCAGAGATTCGATGGTGAATCTTCATCATTGAGCCAGTGCCTCTGCAATTCAAGCATTGGATTCATCGCAGAAAGCAACAAATCCAATACGATCACAGAGGCGCGAAGTTTGAGAAGAAAAGGGAAAGAATCTCAAAGGCTTTGAACCGGTGAAGAAGAAGAAGAAGAAGAAACACCGATTTATTTTCGGATTTCAAACTAGAATCAGCAAAACAGAATCAAGTTCAAAGAGTTCTGAAGATTCTAATCCAAATCTCCGAATAAAACACAGGTGAGAACTAAAACTTACCTCTTCATACTCAAGAACATCAACGAATCTGAATCCACGTAGATCCGTAGAAGTTCAAACGAGTTTGGTTCAAAAAGTTTTGAAACCCTAAAAATCCTTGCAAACCGTAAAGATTCCGAGGTTTACAACGAGTATCAACCGTTGTAAACCAACGAATCCGTAAACAAACTCACTTAGAAAAAGATTTGAACCAAAAAATAGGACCAAAACCGGTTGAAATCCGCGAACAAGATCCAAGATCTACATCGATTCAGTTGATGCATGTGATTTTCAGTGGTAGATTCATGCTTAGAACAACAGAACGAAACGTTTGAGTCATGATTCATGAATTTCTGGGTTAATTTGAACGATTTAGGGTTAGGGTTTCATCATAGAGGAAGAGAGAAGAACGGAGAAGAAGAGAGGAAGAGAGAGAACGTTTCTGAAAAAATGAAAGAAAACCGGGCCAAAACTTTTTATATAAAGTGCTGGACCGGGTGGGTTCTGACCCGATCCAGCGCCCCACGCTGTAGACCGTTAGATCTAGGTCTTGAAGGATCTGGATCAATCCTTCAAACTTCTTTCTTTTACTGTTTACCTCTGATACTTTTCAAATTCACTGTGTTTACTCTACAATTTTCTACTGTGCATCAAACACATATTGTACTGTTTCTGTCTCCATTTTTCTTGCATATAAAACCGTCCAAAGTGTTTTCTTGCATTACAAGTCATTAAAAAGGGTTTCTAAAATCATTGCATATTTTCCTGCATTTTATTCCAATTTTTTCGCATAAAATCATATGAAAAGGGTATTTTGGTCATTTCCTGCAGTGGAACCCATTTTAGTCCCTACAATTTGTCTCTGAGTCTTTTCAACTTGTCTGCATAAATCATTAATCAAATTCTGTTCAAGAAATCATCTCAGCATTGCATCTGGTTTAGTCTGAGTCAGTCTGAGTCGTTTTAGTCCTTAAAGGGCGTTTTGGACTTTTCACATCAAATAATTTTTTGGCAGAGAGGTATTTTAAAATACCTCATTTTGGTAGTTTGTTCATTTTAGTCCATTTTGTCGCCTTTTAACCGTTTCACTTTACGTTGTTTTCAAAATTACATTTTACCCATTTTATTTTACTTTTTGCAAGTGAGTCCAAATTTTGTTTTAATTGCAAATGCGCCCATATTTTTAATTTCAAAACAGTCCAATTCCATTTTCTTTTTAATTGCAGTTCAGTCCTTAATTCTTTTCAATTGCATTTTAGTCCTTAAGTGTTTTTTTTACAGTTTGGTCCAAAGTGCCACGCAAGCAATACAAAGCCAAGTGTCACATTTTCATTGGTTCAGAGTCCACATGGCAGCCTATATAAGGCCACGCGCTGTACCAGTCAGAAAAGGAGCCACAGATACAATGCCACATCACTAACAGATTCATATTTTTTTCTCTCCATTCAGTTAGATCAAAAAATCACAAAAACTCATAAAATTGAAGAACAATTTCGCAAACCCTAGCTATTTCCAGAAGCAAATTCAAGCCAAATCCATGGAATCCATGGCAGCCCTCAGAGATTCGATGGTGAATCTTCATCATTGAGCCAGTGCCTCTGCAATTCAAGCATTGGATTCATCGCAGAAAGCAACAAATCCAATACGATCACAGAGGCGCGAAGTTTGAGAAGAAAAGGGAAAGAATCTCAAAGGCTTTGAACCGGTGAAGAAGAAGAAGAAGAAGAAACACCGATTTATTTTCGGATTTCAAACCAGAATCAGCAAAACAGAATCAAGTTCAAAGAGTTCTGAAGATTCTAATCCAAATCTCCGAATAAAACACAGGTGAGAACTAAAACTTACCTCTTCATACTCAAGAACATCAACGAATCTGAATCCACGTAGATCCATAGAAGTTCAAACGAGTTTGGTTCAAAAAGTTTTGAAACCCTAAAAATCCTTGCAAACCGTAAAGATTCCGAGGTTTACAACGAGTATCAACCGTTGTAAACCAACGAATCCGTAAACAAACTCACTTAGAAAAAGATTTGAACCAAAAAATAGGACCAAAACCGGTTGAAATCCGCGAACAAGATCCAAGATCTACATCGATTCAGTTGATGCATGTGATTTTCAGTGGTAGATTCATGCTTAGAACAACAGAACGAAACGTTTGAGTCATGATTCATGAATTTCTGGGTTGATTTGAACGATTTAGGGTTAGGGTTTCATCATAGAGGAAGAGAGAAGAACGGAGAAGAAGAGAGGAAGAGAGAGAACGTTTCTGAAAAAATGAAAGAAAACCGGGCCAAAACTTTTTATATAAAGTGCTGGACCGGGTGGGTTCTGACCCGATCCAGCGCCCCACGCTGTAGACCGTTAGATCTAGGTCTTGAAGGATCTGGATCAATCCTTCAAACTTCTTTCTTTTACTGTTTACCTCTGATACTTTTCAAATTCACTGTGTTTACTCTACAATTTTCTACTGTGCATCAAACACATATTGTACTGTTTCTGTCTCCATTTTTCTTGCATATAAAACCGTCCAAAGTGTTTTCTTGCATTACAAGTCATTAAAAAGGGTTTCTAAAATCATTGCATATTTTCCTGCATTTTATTCCAATTTTTTCGCATAAAATCATATGAAAAGGGTATTTTGGTCATTTCCTGCAGTGGAACCCATTTTAGTCCCTACAATTTGTCTCTGAGTCTTTTCAACTTGTCTGCATAAATCATTAATCAAATTCTGTTCAAGAAATCATCTCAGCATTGCATCTGGTTTAGTCTGAGTCAGTCTGAGTCGTTTTAGTCCTTAAAGGGCGTTTTGGACTTTTCACATCAAATAATTTTTTGGCAGAGAGGTATTTTAAAATACCTCATTTTGGTAGTTTGTTCATTTTAGTCCATTTTGTCGCCTTTTAACCGTTTCACTTTACGTTGTTTTCAAAATTACATTTTACCCATTTTATTTTACTTTTTGCAAGTGAGTCCAAATTTTGTTTTAATTGCAAATGCGCCCATATTTTTAATTTCAAAACAGTCCAATTCCATTTTCTTTTTAATTGCAGTTCAGTCCTTAATTCTTTTCAATTGCATTTTAGTCCTTAAGTGTTTTTTTTACAGTTTGGTCCAAAGTGCCACGCAAGCAATACAAAGCCAAGTGTCACATTTTCATTGGTTCAGAGTCCACATGGCAGCCTATATAAGGCCACGCGCTGTACCAGTCAGAAAAGGAGCCACAGATACAATGCCACATCACTAACAGATTCATATTTTTTTCTCTCCATTCAGTTAGATCAAAAAATCACAAAAACTCATAAAATTGAAGAACAATTTCGCAAACCCTAGCTATTTCCAGAAGCAAATTCAAGCCAAATCCATGGAATCCATGGCAGCCCTCAGAGATTCGATGGTGAATCTTCATCATTGAGCCAGTGCCTCTGCAATTCAAGCATTGGATTCATCGCAGAAAGCAACAAATCCAATACGATCACAGAGGCGCGAAGTTTGAGAAGAAAAGGGAAAGAATCTCAAAGGCTTTGAACCGGTGAAGAAGAAGAAGAAGAAACACCGATTTATTTTCGGATTTCAAACCAGAATCAGCAAAACAGAATCAAGTTCAAAGAGTTCTGAAGATTCTAATCCAAATCTCCGAATAAAACACAGGTGAGAACTAAAACTTACCTCTTCATACTCAAGAACATCAACGAATCTGAATCCACGTAGATCCGTAGAAGTTCAAACGAGTTTGGTTCAAAAAGTTTTGAAACCCTAAAAATCCTTGCAAACCGTAAAGATTCCGAGGTTTACAACGAGTATCAACCGTTGTAAACCAACGAATCCGTAAACAAACTCACTTAGAAAAAGATTTGAACCAAAAAATAGGACCAAAACCGGTTGAAATCCGCGAACAAGATCCAAGATCTACATCGATTCAGTTGATGCATGTGATTTTCAGTGGTAGATTCATGCTTAGAACAACAGAACGAAACGTTTGAGTCATGATTCATGAATTTCTGGGTTGATTTGAACGATTTAGGGTTAGGGTTTCATCATAGAGGAAGAGAGAAGAACGGAGAAGAAGAGAGGAAGAGAGAGAACGTTTCTGAAAAAATGAAAGAAAACCGGGCCAAAACTTTTTATATAAAGTGCTGGACCGGGTGGGTTCTGACCCGATCCAGCGCCCCACGCTGTAGACCGTTAGATCTAGGTCTTGAAGGATCTGGATCAATCCTTCAAACTTCTTTCTTTTACTGTTTACCTCTGATACTTTTCAAATTCACTGTGTTTACTCTACAATTTTCTACTGTGCATCAAACACATATTGTACTGTTTCTGTCTCCATTTTTCTTGCATATAAAACCGTCCAAAGTGTTTTCTTGCATTACAAGTCATTAAAAAGGGTTTCTAAAATCATTGCATATTTTCCTGCATTTTATTCCAATTTTTTCGCATAAAATCATATGAAAAGGGTATTTTGGTCATTTCCTGCAGTGGAACCCATTTTAGTCCCTACAATTTGTCTCTGAGTCTTTTCAACTTGTCTGCATAAATCATTAATCAAATTCTGTTCAAGAAATCATCTCAGCATTGCATCTGGTTTAGTCTGAGTCAGTCTGAGTCGTTTTAGTCCTTAAAGGGCGTTTTGGACTTTTCACATCAAATAATTTTTTGGCAGAGAGGTATTTTAAAATACCTCATTTTGGTAGTTTGTTCATTTTAGTCCATTTTGTCGCCTTTTAACCGTTTCACTTTACGTTGTTTTCAAAATTACATTTTACCCATTTTATTTTACTTTTTGCAAGTGAGTCCAAATTTTGTTTTAATTGCAAATGCGCCCATATTTTTAATTTCAAAACAGTCCAATTCCATTTTCTTTTTAATTGCAGTTCAGTCCTTAATTCTTTTCAATTGCATTTTAGTCCTTAAGTGTTTTATTTACAGTTTGGTCCAAAGTGCCACGCAAGCAATACAAAGCCAAGTGTCACATTTTCATTGGTTCAGAGTCCACATGGCAGCCTATATAAGGCCACGCGCTGTACCAGTCAGAAAAGGAGCCACAGATACAATGCCACATCACTAACAGATTCATATTTTTTTCTCTCCATTCAGTTAGATCAAAAAATCACAAAAACTCATAAAATTGAAGAACAATTTCGCAAACCCTAGCTATTTCCAGAAGCAAATTCAAGCCAAATCCATGGAATCCATGGCAGCCCTCAGAGATTCGATGGTGAATCTTCATCATTGAGCCAGTGCCTCTGCAATTCAAGCATTGGATTCATCGCAGAAAGCAACAAATCCAATACGATCACAGAGGCGCGAAGTTTGAGAAGAAAAGGGAAAGAATCTCAAAGGCTTTGAACCGGTGAAGAAGAAGAAGAAGAAGAAACACCGATTTATTTTCGGATTTCAAACCAGAATCAGCAAAACAGAATCAAGTTCAAAGAGTTCTGAAGATTCTAATCCAAATCTCCGAATAAAACACAGGTGAGAACTAAAACTTACCTCTTCATACTCAAGAACATCAACGAATCTGAATCCACGTAGATCCGTAGAAGTTCAAACGAGTTTGGTTCAAAAAGTTTTGAAACCCTAAAAATCCTTGCAAACCGTAAAGATTCCGAGGTTTACAACGAGTATCAACCGTTGTAAACCAACGAATCCGTAAACAAACTCACTTAGAAAAAGATTTGAACCAAAAAATAGGACCAAAACCGGTTGAAATCCGCGAACAAGATCCAAGATCTACATCGATTCAGTTGATGCATGTGATTTTCAGTGGTAGATTCATGCTTAGAACAACAGAACGAAACGTTTGAGTCATGATTCATGAATTTCTGGGTTGATTTGAACGATTTAGGGTTAGGGTTTCATCATAGAGGAAGAGAGAAGAACGGAGAAGAAGAGAGGAAGAGAGAGAACGTTTCTGAAAAAATGAAAGAAAACCGGGCCAAAACTTTTTATATAAAGTGCTGGACCGGGTGGGTTCTGACCCGATCCAGCGCCCCACGCTGTAGACCGTTAGATCTAGGTCTTGAAGGATCTGGATCAATCCTTCAAACTTCTTTCTTTTACTGTTTACCTCTGATACTTTTCAAATTCACTGTGTTTACTCTACAATTTTCTACTGTGCATCAAACACATATTGTACTGTTTCTGTCTCCATTTTTCTTGCATATAAAACCGTCCAAAGTGTTTTCTTGCATTACAAGTCATTAAAAAGGGTTTCTAAAATCATTGCATATTTTCCTGCATTTTATTCCAATTTTTTCGCATAAAATCATATGAAAAGGGTATTTTGGTCATTTCCTGCAGTGGAACCCATTTTAGTCCCTACAATTTGTCTCTGAGTCTTTTCAACTTGTCTGCATAAATCATTAATCAAATTCTGTTCAAGAAATCATCTCAGCATTGCATCTGGTTTAGTCTGAGTCAGTCTGAGTCGTTTTAGTCCTTAAAGGGCGTTTTGGACTTTTCACATCAAATAATTTTTTGGCAGAGAGGTATTTTAAAATACCTCATTTTGGTAGTTTGTTCATTTTAGTCCATTTTGTCGCCTTTTAACCGTTTCACTTTACGTTGTTTTCAAAATTACATTTTACCCATTTTATTTTACTTTTTGCAAGTGAGTCCAAATTTTGTTTTAATTGCAAATGCGCCCATATTTTTAATTTCAAAACAGTCCAATTCCATTTTCTTTTTAATTGCAGTTCAGTCCTTAATTCTTTTCAATTGCATTTTAGTCCTTAAGTGTTTTTTTTACAGTTTGGTCCAAAGTGCCACGCAAGCAATACAAAGCCAAGTGTCACATTTTCATTGGTTCAGAGTCCACATGGCAGCCTATATAAGGCCACGCGCTGTACCAGTCAGAAAAGGAGCCACAGATACAATGCCACATCACTAACAGATTCATATTTTTTTCTCTCCATTCAGTTAGATCAAAAAATCACAAAAACTCATAAAATTGAAGAACAATTTCGCAAACCCTAGCTATTTCCAGAAGCAAATTCAAGCCAAATCCATGGAATCCATGGCAGCCCTCAGAGATTCGATGGTGAATCTTCATCATTGAGCCAGTGCCTCTGCAATTCAAGCATTGGATTCATCGCAGAAAGCAACAAATCCAATACGATCACAGAGGCGCGAAGTTTGAGAAGAAAAGGGAAAGAATCTCAAAGGCTTTGAACCGGTGAAGAAGAAGAAGAAGAAGAAACACCGATTTATTTTCGGATTTCAAACCAGAATCAGCAAAACAGAATCAAGTTCAAAGAGTTCTGAAGATTCTAATCCAAATCTCCGAATAAAACACAGGTGAGAACTAAAACTTACCTCTTCATACTCAAGAACATCAACGAATCTGAATCCACGTAGATCCGTAGAAGTTCAAACGAGTTTGGTTCAAAAAGTTTTGAAACCCTAAAAATCCTTGCAAACCGTAAAGATTCCGAGGTTTACAACGAGTATCAACCGTTGTAAACCAACGAATCCGTAAACAAACTCACTTAGAAAAAGATTTGAACCAAAAAATAGGACCAAAACCGGTTGAAATCCGCGAACAAGATCCAAGATCTACATCGATTCAGTTGATGCATGTGATTTTCAGTGGTAGATTCATGCTTAGAACAACAGAACGAAACGTTTGAGTCATGATTCATGAATTTCTGGGTTGATTTGAACGATTTAGGGTTAGGGTTTCATCATAGAGGAAGAGAGAAGAACGGAGAAGAAGAGAGGAAGAGAGAGAACGTTTCTGAAAAAATGAAAGAAAACCGGGCCAAAACTTTTTATATAAAGTGCTGGACCGGGTGGGTTCTGACCCGATCCAGCGCCCCACGCTGTAGACCGTTAGATCTAGGTCTTGAAGGATCTGGATCAATCCTTCAAACTTCTTTCTTTTACTGTTTACCTCTGATACTTTTCAAATTCACTGTGTTTACTCTACAATTTTCTACTGTGCATCAAACACATATTGTACTGTTTCTGTCTCCATTTTTCTTGCATATAAAACCGTCCAAAGTGTTTTCTTGCATTACAAGTCATTAAAAAGGGTTTCTAAAATCATTGCATATTTTCCTGCATTTTATTCCAATTTTTTCGCATAAAATCATATGAAAAGGGTATTTTGGTCATTTCCTGTAGTGGAACCCATTTTAGTCCCTACAATTTGTCTCTGAGTCTTTTCAACTTGTCTGCATAAATCATTAATCAAATTCTGTTCAAGAAATCATCTCAGCATTGCATCTGGTTTAGTCTGAGTCAGTCTGAGTCGTTTTAGTCCTTAAAGGGCGTTTTGGACTTTTCACATCAAATAATTTTTTGGCAGAGAGGTATTTTAAAATACCTCATTTTGGTAGTTTGTTCATTTTAGTCCATTTTGTCGCCTTTTAACCGTTTCACTTTACGTTGTTTTCAAAATTACATTTTACCCATTTTATTTTACTTTTTGCAAGTGAGTCCAAATTTTGTTTTAATTGCAAATGCGCCCATATTTTTAATTTCAAAACAGTCCAATTCCATTTTCTTTTTAATTGCAGTTCAGTCCTTAATTCTTTTCAATTGCATTTTAGTCCTTAAGTGTTTTTTTTACAGTTTGGTCCAAAGTGCCACGCAAGCAATACAAAGCCAAGTGTCACATTTTCATTGGTTCAGAGTCCACATGGCAGCCTATATAAGGCCACGCGCTGTACCAGTCAGAAAAGGAGCCACAGATACAATGCCACATCACTAACAGATTCATATTTTTTTCTCTCCATTCAGTTAGATCAAAAAATCACAAAAACTCATAAAATTGAAGAACAATTTCGCAAACCCTAGCTATTTCCAGAAGCAAATTCAAGCCAAATCCATGGAATCCATGGCAGCCCTCAGAGATTCGATGGTGAATCTTCATCATTGAGCCAGTGCCTCTGCAATTCAAGCATTGGATTCATCGCAGAAAGCAACAAATCCAATACGATCACAGAGGCGCGAAGTTTGAGAAGAAAAGGGAAAGAATCTCAAAGGCTTTGAACCGGTGAAGAAGAAGAAGAAGAAGAAACACCGATTTATTTTCGGATTTCAAACCAGAATCAGCAAAACAGAATCAAGTTCAAAGAGTTCTGAAGATTCTAATCCAAATCTCCGAATAAAACACAGGTGAGAACTAAAACTTACCTCTTCATACTCAAGAACATCAACGAATCTGAATCCACGTAGATCCGTAGAAGTTCAAACGAGTTTGGTTCAAAAAGTTTTGAAACCCTAAAAATCCTTGCAAACCGTAAAGATTCCGAGGTTTACAACGAGTATCAACCGTTGTAAACCAACGAATCCGTAAACAAACTCACTTAGAAAAAGATTTGAACCAAAAAATAGGACCAAAACCGGTTGAAATCCGCGAACAAGATCCAAGATCTACATCGATTCAGTTGATGCATGTGATTTTCAGTGGTAGATTCATGCTTAGAACAACAGAACGAAACGTTTGAGTCATGATTCATGAATTTCTGGGTTGATTTGAACGATTTAGGGTTAGGGTTTCATCATAGAGGAAGAGAGAAGAACGGAGAAGAAGAGAGGAAGAGAGAGAACGTTTCTGAAAAAATGAAAGAAAACCGGGCCAAAACTTTTTATATAAAGTGCTGGACCGGGTGGGTTCTGACCCGATCCAGCGCCCCACGCTGTAGACCGTTAGATCTAGGTCTTGAAGGATCTGGATCAATCCTTCAAACTTCTTTCTTTTACTGTTTACCTCTGATACTTTTCAAATTCACTGTGTTTACTCTACAATTTTCTACTGTGCATCAAACACATATTGTACTGTTTCTGTCTCCATTTTTCTTGCATATAAAACCGTCCAAAGTGTTTTCTTGCATTACAAGTCATTAAAAAGGGTTTCTAAAATCATTGCATATTTTCCTGCATTTTATTCCAATTTTTTCGCATAAAATCATATGAAAAGGGTATTTTGGTCATTTCCTGTAGTGGAACCCATTTTAGTCCCTACAATTTGTCTCTGAGTCTTTTCAACTTGTCTGCATAAATCATTAATCAAATTCTGTTCAAGAAATCATCTCAGCATTGCATCTGGTTTAGTCTGAGTCAGTCTGAGTCGTTTTAGTCCTTAAAGGGCGTTTTGGACTTTTCACATCAAATAATTTTTTGGCAGAGAGGTATTTTAAAATACCTCATTTTGGTAGTTTGTTCATTTTAGTCCATTTTGTCGCCTTTTAACCGTTTCACTTTACGTTGTTTTCAAAATTACATTTTACCCATTTTATTTTACTTTTTGCAAGTGAGTCCAAATTTTGTTTTAATTGCAAATGCGCCCATATTTTTAATTTCAAAACAGTCCAATTCCATTTTCTTTTTAATTGCAGTTCAGTCCTTAATTCTTTTCAATTGCATTTTAGTCCTTAAGTGTTTTTTTTACAGTTTGGTCCAAAGTGCCACGCAAGCAATACAAAGCCAAGTGTCACATTTTCATTGGTTCAGAGTCCACATGGCAGCCTATATAAGGCCACGCGCTGTACCAGTCAGAAAAGGAGCCACAGATACAATGCCACATCACTAACAGATTCATATTTTTTTCTCTCCATTCAGTTAGATCAAAAAATCACAAAAACTCATAAAATTGAAGAACAATTTCGCAAACCCTAGCTATTTCCAGAAGCAAATTCAAGCCAAATCCATGGAATCCATGGCAGCCCTCAGAGATTCGATGGTGAATCTTCATCATTGAGCCAGTGCCTCTGCAATTCAAGCATTGGATTCATCGCAGAAAGCAACAAATCCAATACGATCACAGAGGCGCGAAGTTTGAGAAGAAAAGGGAAAGAATCTCAAAGGCTTTGAACCGGTGAAGAAGAAGAAGAAGAAGAAACACCGATTTATTTTCGGATTTCAAACCAGAATCAGCAAAACAGAATCAAGTTCAAAGAGTTCTGAAGATTCTAATCCAAATCTCCGAATAAAACACAGGT
This sequence comes from Medicago lupulina, assembly GCA_958299785.1. Classification (NCBI taxonomy): domain Eukaryota; kingdom Viridiplantae; phylum Streptophyta; class Magnoliopsida; order Fabales; family Fabaceae; genus Medicago; species Medicago lupulina. The sequence continues at coordinate 36,300,233 of OY283143.1, forward strand.
GAGAACTAAAACTTACCTCTTCATACTCAAGAACATCAACGAATCTGAATCCACGTAGATCCGTAGAAGTTCAAACGAGTTTGGTTCAAAAAGTTTTGAAACCCTAAAAATCCTTGCAAACCGTAAAGATTCCGAGGTTTACAACGAGTATCAACCGTTGTAAACCAACGAATCCGTAAACAAACTCACTTAGAAAAAGATTTGAACCAAAAAATAGGACCAAAACCGGTTGAAATCCGCGAACAAGATCCAAGATCTACATCGATTCAGTTGATGCATGTGATTTTCAGTGGTAGATTCATGCTTAGAACAACAGAACGAAACGTTTGAGTCATGATTCATGAATTTCTGGGTTGATTTGAACGATTTAGGGTTAGGGTTTCATCATAGAGGAAGAGAGAAGAACGGAGAAGAAGAGAGGAAGAGAGAGAACGTTTCTGAAAAAATGAAAGAAAACCGGGCCAAAACTTTTTATATAAAGTGCTGGACCGGGTGGGTTCTGACCCGATCCAGCGCCCCACGCTGTAGACCGTTAGATCTAGGTCTTGAAGGATCTGGATCAATCCTTCAAACTTCTTTCTTTTACTGTTTACCTCTGATACTTTTCAAATTCACTGTGTTTACTCTACAATTTTCTACTGTGCATCAAACACATATTGTACTGTTTCTGTCTCCATTTTTCTTGCATATAAAACTGTCCAAAGTGTTTTCTTGCATTACAAGTCATTAAAAAGGGTTTCTAAAATCATTGCATATTTTCCTGCATTTTATTCCAATTTTTTCGCATAAAATCATATGAAAAGGGTATTTTGGTCATTTCCTGCAGTGGAACCCATTTTAGTCCCTACAATTTGTCTCTGAGTCTTTTCAACTTGTCTGCATAAATCATTAATCAAATTCTGTTCAAGAAATCATCTCAGCATTGCATCTGGTTTAGTCTGAGTCAGTCTGAGTCGTTTTAGTCCTTAAAGGGCGTTTTGGACTTTTCACATCAAATAATTTTTTGGCAGAGAGGTATTTTAAAATACCTCATTTTGGTAGTTTGTTCATTTTAGTCCATTTTGTCGCCTTTTAACCGTTTCACTTTACGTTGTTTTCAAAATTACATTTTACCCATTTTATTTTACTTTTTGCAAGTGAGTCCAAATTTTGTTTTAATTGCAAATGCGCCCATATTTTTAATTTCAAAACAGTCCAATTCCATTTTCTTTTTAATTGCAGTTCAGTCCTTAATTCTTTTCAATTGCATTTTAGTCCTTAAGTGTTTTTTTTACAGTTTGGTCCAAAGTGCCACGCAAGCAATACAAAGCCAAGTGTCACATTTTCATTGGTTCAGAGTCCACATGGCAGCCTATATAAGGCCACGCGCTGTACCAGTCAGAAAAGGAGCCACAGATACAATGCCACATCACTAACAGATTCATATTTTTTTCTCTCCATTCAGTTAGATCAAAAAATCACAAAAACTCATAAAATTGAAGAACAATTTCGCAAACCCTAGCTATTTCCAGAAGCAAATTCAAGCCAAATCCATGGAATCCATGGCAGCCCTCAGAGATTCGATGGTGAATCTTCATCATTGAGCCAGTGCCTCTGCAATTCAAGCATTGGATTCATCGCAGAAAGCAACAAATCCAATACGATCACAGAGGCGCGAAGTTTGAGAAGAAAAGGGAAAGAATCTCAAAGGCTTTGAACCGGTGAAGAAGAAGAAGAAGAAGAAACACCGATTTATTTTCGGATTTCAAACCAGAATCAGCAAAACAGAATCAAGTTCAAAGAGTTCTGAAGATTCTAATCCAAATCTCCGAATAAAACACAGGTGAGAACTAAAACTTACCTCTTCATACTCAAGAACATCAACGAATCTGAATCCACGTAGATCCGTAGAAGTTCAAACGAGTTTGGTTCAAAAAGTTTTGAAACCCTAAAAATCCTTGCAAACCGTAAAGATTCTGAGGTTTACAACGAGTATCAACCGTTGTAAACCAACGAATCCGTAAACAAACTCACTTAGAAAAAGATTTGAACCAAAAAATAGGACCAAAACCGGTTGAAATCCGCGAACAAGATCCAAGATCTACATCGATTCAGTTGATGCATGTGATTTTCAGTGGTAGATTCATGCTTAGAACAACAGAACGAAACGTTTGAGTCATGATTCATGAATTTCTGGGTTGATTTGAACGATTTAGGGTTAGGGTTTCATCATAGAGGAAGAGAGAAGAACGGAGAAGAAGAGAGGAAGAGAGAGAACGTTTCTGAAAAAATGAAAGAAAACCGGGCCAAAACTTTTTATATAAAGTGCTGGACCGGGTGGGTTCTGACCCGATCCAGCGCCCCACGCTGTAGACCGTTAGATCTAGGTCTTGAAGGATCTGGATCAATCCTTCAAACTTCTTTCTTTTACTGTTTACCTCTGATACTTTTCAAATTCACTGTGTTTACTCTACAATTTTCTACTGTGCATCAAACACATATTGTACTGTTTCTGTCTCCATTTTTCTTGCATATAAAACCGTCCAAAGTGTTTTCTTGCATTACAAGTCATTAAAAAGGGTTTCTAAAATCATTGCATATTTTCCTGCATTTTATTCCAATTTTTTCGCATAAAATCATATGAAAAGGGTATTTTGGTCATTTCCTGTAGTGGAACCCATTTTAGTCCCTACAATTTGTCTCTGAGTCTTTTCAACTTGTCTGCATAAATCATTAATCAAATTCTGTTCAAGAAATCATCTCAGCATTGCATCTGGTTTAGTCTGAGTCAGTCTGAGTCGTTTTAGTCCTTAAAGGGCGTTTTGGACTTTTCACATCAAATAATTTTTTGGCAGAGAGGTATTTTAAAATACCTCATTTTGGTAGTTTGTTCATTTTAGTCCATTTTGTCGCCTTTTAACCGTTTCACTTTACGTTGTTTTCAAAATTACATTTTACCCATTTTATTTTACTTTTTGCAAGTGAGTCCAAATTTTGTTTTAATTGCAAATGCGCCCATATTTTTAATTTCAAAACAGTCCAATTCCATTTTCTTTTTAATTGCAGTTCAGTCCTTAATTCTTTTCAATTGCATTTTAGTCCTTAAGTGTTTTTTTTACAGTTTGGTCCAAAGTGCCACGCAAGCAATACAAAGCCAAGTGTCACATTTTCATTGGTTCAGAGTCCACATGGCAGCCTATATAAGGCCACGCGCTGTACCAGTCAGAAAAGGAGCCACAGATACAATGCCACATCACTAACAGATTCATATTTTTTTCTCTCCATTCAGTTAGATCAAAAAATCACAAAAACTCATAAAATTGAAGAACAATTTCGCAAACCCTAGCTATTTCCAGAAGCAAATTCAAGCCAAATCCATGGAATCCATGGCAGCCCTCAGAGATTCGATGGTGAATCTTCATCATTGAGCCAGTGCCTCTGCAATTCAAGCATTGGATTCATCGCAGAAAGCAACAAATCCAATACGATCACAGAGGCGCGAAGTTTGAGAAGAAAAGGGAAAGAATCTCAAAGGCTTTGAACCGGTGAAGAAGAAGAAGAAGAAGAAACACCGATTTATTTTCGGATTTCAAACCAGAATCAGCAAAACAGAATCAAGTTCAAAGAGTTCTGAAGATTCTAATCCAAATCTCCGAATAAAACACAGGTGAGAACTAAAACTTACCTCTTCATACTCAAGAACATCAACGAATCTGAATCCACGTAGATCCGTAGAAGTTCAAACGAGTTTGGTTCAAAAAGTTTTGAAACCCTAAAAATCCTTGCAAACCGTAAAGATTCCGAGGTTTACAACGAGTATCAACCGTTGTAAACCAACGAATCCGTAAACAAACTCACTTAGAAAAAGATTTGAACCAAAAAATAGGACCAAAACCGGTTGAAATCCGCGAACAAGATCCAAGATCTACATCGATTCAGTTGATGCATGTGATTTTCAGTGGTAGATTCATGCTTAGAACAACAGAACGAAACGTTTGAGTCATGATTCATGAATTTCTGGGTTGATTTGAACGATTTAGGGTTAGGGTTTCATCATAGAGGAAGAGAGAAGAACGGAGAAGAAGAGAGGAAGAGAGAGAACGTTTCTGAAAAAATGAAAGAAAACCGGGCCAAAACTTTTTATATAAAGTGCTGGACCGGGTGGGTTCTGACCCGATCCAGCGCCCCACGCTGTAGACCGTTAGATCTAGGTCTTGAAGGATCTGGATCAATCCTTCAAACTTCTTTCTTTTACTGTTTACCTCTGATACTTTTCAAATTCACTGTGTTTACTCTACAATTTTCTACTGTGCATCAAACACATATTGTACTGTTTCTGTCTCCATTTTTCTTGCATATAAAACCGTCCAAAGTGTTTTCTTGCATTACAAGTCATTAAAAAGGGTTTCTAAAATCATTGCATATTTTCCTGCATTTTATTCCAATTTTTTCGCATAAAATCATATGAAAAGGGTATTTTGGTCATTTCCTGCAGTGGAACCCATTTTAGTCCCTACAATTTGTCTCTGAGTCTTTTCAACTTGTCTGCATAAATCATTAATCAAATTCTGTTCAAGAAATCATCTCAGCATTGCATCTGGTTTAGTCTGAGTCAGTCTGAGTCGTTTTAGTCCTTAAAGGGCGTTTTGGACTTTTCACATCAAATAATTTTTTGGCAGAGAGGTATTTTAAAATACCTCATTTTGGTAGTTTGTTCATTTTAGTCCATTTTGTCGCCTTTTAACCGTTTCACTTTACGTTGTTTTCAAAATTACATTTTACCCATTTTATTTTACTTTTTGCAAGTGAGTCCAAATTTTGTTTTAATTGCAAATGCGCCCATATTTTTAATTTCAAAACAGTCCAATTCCATTTTCTTTTTAATTGCAGTTCAGTCCTTAATTCTTTTCAATTGCATTTTAGTCCTTAAGTGTTTTTTTTACAGTTTGGTCCAAAGTGCCACGCAAGCAATACAAAGCCAAGTGTCACATTTTCATTGGTTCAGAGTCCACATGGCAGCCTATATAAGGCCACGCGCTGTACCAGTCAGAAAAGGAGCCACAGATACAATGCCACATCACTAACAGATTCATATTTTTTTCTCTCCATTCAGTTAGATCAAAAAATCACAAAAACTCATAAAATTGAAGAACAATTTCGCAAACCCTAGCTATTTCCAGAAGCAAATTCAAGCCAAATCCATGGAATCCATGGCAGCCCTCAGAGATTCGATGGTGAATCTTCATCATTGAGCCAGTGCCTCTGCAATTCAAGCATTGGATTCATCGCAGAAAGCAACAAATCCAATACGATCACAGAGGCGCGAAGTTTGAGAAGAAAAGGGAAAGAATCTCAAAGGCTTTGAACCGGTGAAGAAGAAGAAGAAGAAGAAACACCGATTTATTTTCGGATTTCAAACCAGAATCAGCAAAACAGAATCAAGTTCAAAGAGTTCTGAAGATTCTAATCCAAATCTCCGAATAAAACACAGGTGAGAACTAAAACTTACCTCTTCATACTCAAGAACATCAACGAATCTGAATCCACGTAGATCCGTAGAAGTTCAAACGAGTTTGGTTCAAAAAGTTTTGAAACCCTAAAAATCCTTGCAAACCGTAAAGATTCCGAGGTTTACAACGAGTATCAACCGTTGTAAACCAACGAATCCGTAAACAAACTCACTTAGAAAAAGATTTGAACCAAAAAATAGGACCAAAACCGGTTGAAATCCGCGAACAAGATCCAAGATCTACATCGATTCAGTTGATGCATGTGATTTTCAGTGGTAGATTCATGCTTAGAACAACAGAACGAAACGTTTGAGTCATGATTCATGAATTTCTGGGTTGATTTGAACGATTTAGGGTTAGGGTTTCATCATAGAGGAAGAGAGAAGAACGGAGAAGAAGAGAGGAAGAGAGAGAACGTTTCTGAAAAAATGAAAGAAAACCGGGCCAAAACTTTTTATATAAAGTGCTGGACCGGGTGGGTTCTGACCCGATCCAGCGCCCCACGCTGTAGACCGTTAGATCTAGGTCTTGAAGGATCTGGATCAATCCTTCAAACTTCTTTCTTTTACTGTTTACCTCTGATACTTTTCAAATTCACTGTGTTTACTCTACAATTTTCTACTGTGCATCAAACACATATTGTACTGTTTCTGTCTCCATTTTTCTTGCATATAAAACCGTCCAAAGTGTTTTCTTGCATTACAAGTCATTAAAAAGGGTTTCTAAAATCATTGCATATTTTCCTGCATTTTATTCCAATTTTTTCGCATAAAATCATATGAAAAGGGTATTTTGGTCATTTCCTACAGTGGAACCCATTTTAGTCCCTACAATTTGTCTCTGAGTCTTTTCAACTTGTCTGCATAAATCATTAATCAAATTCTGTTCAAGAAATCATCTCAGCATTGCATCTGGTTTAGTCTGAGTCAGTCTGAGTCGTTTTAGTCCTTAAAGGGCGTTTTGGACTTTTCACATCAAATAATTTTTTGGCAGAGAGGTATTTTAAAATACCTCATTTTGGTAGTTTGTTCATTTTAGTCCATTTTGTCGCCTTTTAACCGTTTCACTTTACGTTGTTTTCAAAATTACATTTTACCCATTTTATTTTACTTTTTGCAAGTGAGTCCAAATTTTGTTTTAATTGCAAATGCGCCCATATTTTTAATTTCAAAACAGTCCAATTCCATTTTCTTTTTAATTGCAGTTCAGTCCTTAATTCTTTTCAATTGCATTTTAGTCCTTAAGTGTTTTTTTTACAGTTTGGTCCAAAGTGCCACGCAAGCAATACAAAGCCAAGTGTCACATTTTCATTGGTTCAGAGTCCACATGGCAGCCTATATAAGGCCACGCGCTGTACCAGTCAGAAAAGGAGCCACAGATACAATGCCACATCACTAACAGATTCATATTTTTTTCTCTCCATTCAGTTAGATCAAAAAATCACAAAAACTCATAAAATTGAAGAACAATTTCGCAAACCCTAGCTATTTCCAGAAGCAAATTCAAGCCAAATCCATGGAATCCATGGCAGCCCTCAGAGATTCGATGGTGAATCTTCATCATTGAGCCAGTGCCTCTGCAATTCAAGCATTGGATTCATCGCAGAAAGCAACAAATCCAATACGATCACAGAGGCGCGAAGTTTGAGAAGAAAAGGGAAAGAATCTCAAAGGCTTTGAACCGGTGAAGAAGAAGAAGAAGAAGAAACACCGATTTATTTTCGGATTTCAAACCAGAATCAGCAAAACAGAATCAAGTTCAAAGAGTTCTGAAGATTCTAATCCAAATCTCCGAATAAAACACAGGTGAGAACTAAAACTTACCTCTTCATACTCAAGAACATCAACGAATCTGAATCCACGTAGATCCGTAGAAGTTCAAACGAGTTTGGTTCAAAAAGTTTTGAAACCCTAAAAATCCTTGCAAACCGTAAAGATTCCGAGGTTTACAACGAGTATCAACCGTTGTAAACCAACGAATCCGTAAACAAACTCACTTAGAAAAAGATTTGAACCAAAAAATAGGACCAAAACCGGTTGAAATCCGCGAACAAGATCCAAGATCTACATCGATTCAGTTGATGCATGTGATTTTCAGTGGTAGATTCATGCTTAGAACAACAGAACGAAACGTTTGAGTCATGATTCATGAATTTCTGGGTTGATTTGAACGATTTAGGGTTAGGGTTTCATCATAGAGGAAGAGAGAAGAACGGAGAAGAAGAGAGGAAGAGAGAGAACGTTTCTGAAAAAATGAAAGAAAACCGGGCCAAAACTTTTTATATAAAGTGCTGGACCGGGTGGGTTCTGACCCGATCCAGCGCCCCACGCTGTAGACCGTTAGATCTAGGTCTTGAAGGATCTGGATCAATCCTTCAAACTTCTTTCTTTTACTGTTTACCTCTGATACTTTTCAAATTCACTGTGTTTACTCTACAATTTTCTACTGTGCATCAAACACATATTGTACTGTTTCTGTCTCCATTTTTCTTGCATATAAAACCGTCCAAAGTGTTTTCTTGCATTACAAGTCATTAAAAAGGGTTTCTAAAATCATTGCATATTTTCCTGCATTTTATTCCAATTTTTTCGCATAAAATCATATGAAAAGGGTATTTTGGTCATTTCCTGTAGTGGAACCCATTTTAGTCCCTACAATTTGTCTCTGAGTCTTTTCAACTTGTCTGCATAAATCATTAATCAAATTCTGTTCAAGAAATCATCTCAGCATTGCATCTGGTTTAGTCTGAGTCAGTCTGAGTCGTTTTAGTCCTTAAAGGGCGTTTTGGACTTTTCACATCAAATAATTTTTTGGCAGAGAGGTATTTTAAAATACCTCATTTTGGTAGTTTGTTCATTTTAGTCCATTTTGTCGCCTTTTAACCGTTTCACTTTACGTTGTTTTCAAAATTACATTTTACCCATTTTATTTTACTTTTTGCAAGTGAGTCCAAATTTTGTTTTAATTGCAAATGCGCCCATATTTTTAATTTCAAAACAGTCCAATTCCATTTTCTTTTTAATTGCAGTTCAGTCCTTAATTCTTTTCAATTGCATTTTAGTCCTTAAGTGTTTTTTTTACAGTTTGGTCCAAAGTGCCACGCAAGCAATACAAAGCCAAGTGTCACATTTTCATTGGTTCAGAGTCCACATGGCAGCCTATATAAGGCCACGCGCTGTACCAGTCAGAAAAGGAGCCACAGATACAATGCCACATCACTAACAGATTCATATTTTTTTCTCTCCATTCAGTTAGATCAAAAAATCACAAAAACTCATAAAATTGAAGAACAATTTCGCAAACCCTAGCTATTTCCAGAAGCAAATTCAAGCCAAATCCATGGAATCCATGGCAGCCCTCAGAGATTCGATGGTGAATCTTCATCATTGAGCCAGTGCCTCTGCAATTCAAGCATTGGATTCATCGCAGAAAGCAACAAATCCAATACGATCACAGAGGCGCGAAGTTTGAGAAGAAAAGGGAAAGAATCTCAAAGGCTTTGAACCGGTGAAGAAGAAGAAGAAGAAGAAACACCGATTTATTTTCGGATTTCAAACCAGAATCAGCAAAACAGAATCAAGTTCAAAGAGTTCTGAAGATTCTAATCCAAATCTCCGAATAAAACACAGGTGAGAACTAAAACTTACCTCTTCATACTCAAGAACATCAACGAATCTGAATCCACGTAGATCCGTAGAAGTTCAAACGAGTTTGGTTCAAAAAGTTTTGAAACCCTAAAAATCCTTGCAAACCGTAAAGATTCCGAGGTTTACAACGAGTATCAACCGTTGTAAACCAACGAATCCGTAAACAAACTCACTTAGAAAAAGATTTGAACCAAAAAATAGGACCAAAACCGGTTGAAATCCGCGAACAAGATCCAAGATCTACATCGATTCAGTTGATGCATGTGATTTTCAGTGGTAGATTCATGCTTAGAACAACAGAACGAAACGTTTGAGTCATGATTCATGAATTTCTGGGTTGATTTGAACGATTTAGGGTTAGGGTTTCATCATAGAGGAAGAGAGAAGAACGGAGAAGAAGAGAGGAAGAGAGAGAACGTTTCTGAAAAAATGAAAGAAAACCGGGCCAAAACTTTTTATATAAAGTGCTGGACCGGGTGGGTTCTGACCCGATCCAGCGCCCCACGCTGTAGACCGTTAGATCTAGGTCTTGAAGGATCTGGATCAATCCTTCAAACTTCTTTCTTTTACTGTTTACCTCTGATACTTTTCAAATTCACTGTGTTTACTCTACAATTTTCTACTGTGCATCAAACACATATTGTACTGTTTCTGTCTCCATTTTTCTTGCATATAAAACCGTCCAAAGTGTTTTCTTGCATTACAAGTCATTAAAAAGGGTTTCTAAAATCATTGCATATTTTCCTGCATTTTATTCCAATTTTTTCGCATAAAATCATATGAAAAGGGTATTTTGGTCATTTCCTGTAGTGGAACCCATTTTAGTCCCTACAATTTGTCTCTGAGTCTTTTCAACTTGTCTGCATAAATCATTAATCAAATTCTGTTCAAGAAATCATCTCAGCATTGCATCTGGTTTAGTCTGAGTCAGTCTGAGTCGTTTTAGTCCTTAAAGGGCGTTTTGGACTTTTCACATCAAATAATTTTTTGGCAGAGAGGTATTTTAAAATACCTCATTTTGGTAGTTTGTTCATTTTAGTCCATTTTGTCGCCTTTTAACCGTTTCACTTTACGTTGTTTTCAAAATTACATTTTACCCATTTTATTTTACTTTTTGCAAGTGAGTCCAAATTTTGTTTTAATTGCAAATGCGCCCATATTTTTAATTTCAAAACAGTCCAATTCCATTTTCTTTTTAATTGCAGTTCAGTCCTTAATTCTTTTCAATTGCATTTTAGTCCTTAAGTGTTTTTTTTACAGTTTGGTCCAAAGTGCCACGCAAGCAATACAAAGCCAAGTGTCACATTTTCATTGGTTCAGAGTCCACATGGCAGCCTATATAAGGCCACGCGCTGTACCAGTCAGAAAAGGAGCCACAGATACAATGCCACATCACTAACAGATTCATATTTTTTTCTCTCCATTCAGTTAGATCAAAAAATCACAAAAACTCATAAAATTGAAGAACAATTTCGCAAACCCTAGCTATTTCCAGAAGCAAATTCAAGCCAAATCCATGGAATCCATGGCAGCCCTCAGAGATTCGATGGTGAATCTTCATCATTGAGCCAGTGCCTCTGCAATTCAAGCATTGGATTCATCGCAGAAAGCAACAAATCCAATACGATCACAGAGGCGCGAAGTTTGAGAAGAAAAGGGAAAGAATCTCAAAGGCTTTGAACCGGTGAAGAAGAAGAAGAAGAAGAAACACCGATTTATTTTCGGATTTCAAACCAGAATCAGCAAAACAGAATCAAGTTCAAAGAGTTCTGAAGATTCTAATCCAAATCTCCGAATAAAACACAGGTGAGAACTAAAACTTACCTCTTCATACTCAAGAACATCAACGAATCTGAATCCACGTAGATCCGTAGAAGTTCAAACGAGTTTGGTTCAAAAAGTTTTGAAACCCTAAAAATCCTTGCAAACCGTAAAGATTCCGAGGTTTACAACGAGTATCAACCGTTGTAAACCAACGAATCCGTAAACAAACTCACTTAGAAAAAGATTTGAACCAAAAAATAGGACCAAAACCGGTTGAAATCCGCGAACAAGATCCAAGATCTACATCGATTCAGTTGATGCATGTGATTTTCAGTGGTAGATTCATGCTTAGAACAACAGAACGAAACGTTTGAGTCATGATTCATGAATTTCTGGGTTGATTTGAACGATTTAGGGTTAGGGTTTCATCATAGAGGAAGAGAGAAGAACGGAGAAGAAGAGAGGAAGAGAGAGAACGTTTCTGAAAAAATGAAAGAAAACCGGGCCAAAACTTTTTATATAAAGTGCTGGACCGGGTGGGTTCTGACCCGATCCAGCGCCCCACGCTGTAGACCGTTAGATCTAGGTCTTGAAGGATCTGGATCAATCCTTCAAACTTCTTTCTTTTACTGTTTACCTCTGATACTTTTCAAATTCACTGTGTTTACTCTACAATTTTCTACTGTGCATCAAACACATATTGTACTGTTTCTGTCTCCATTTTTCTTGCATATAAAACCGTCCAAAGTGTTTTCTTGCATTACAAGTCATTAAAAAGGGTTTCTAAAATCATTGCATATTTTCCTGCATTTTATTCCAATTTTTTCGCATAAAATCATATGAAAAGGGTATTTTGGTCATTTCCTGTAGTGGAACCCATTTTAGTCCCTACAATTTGTCTCTGAGTCTTTTCAACTTGTCTGCATAAATCATTAATCAAATTCTGTTCAAGAAATCATCTCAGCATTGCATCTGGTTTAGTCTGAGTCAGTCTGAGTCGTTTTAGTCCTTAAAGGGCGTTTTGGACTTTTCACATCAAATAATTTTTTGGCAGAGAGGTATTTTAAAATACCTCATTTTGGTAGTTTGTTCATTTTAGTCCATTTTGTCGCCTTTTAACCGTTTCACTTTACGTTGTTTTCAAAATTACATTTTACCCATTTTATTTTACTTTTTGCAAGTGAGTCCAAATTTTGTTTTAATTGCAAATGCGCCCATATTTTTAATTTCAAAACAGTCCAATTCCATTTTCTTTTTAATTGCAGTTCAGTCCTTAATTCTTTTCAATTGCATTTTAGTCCTTAAGTGTTTTTTTTACAGTTTGGTCCAAAGTGCCACGCAAGCAATACAAAGCCAAGTGTCACATTTTCATTGGTTCAGAGTCCACATGGCAGCCTATATAAGGCCACGCGCTGTACCAGTCAGAAAAGGAGCCACAGATACAATGCCACATCACTAACAGATTCATATTTTTTTCTCTCCATTCAGTTAGATCAAAAAATCACAAAAACTCATAAAATTGAAGAACAATTTCGCAAACCCTAGCTATTTCCAGAAGCAAATTCAAGCCAAATCCATGGAATCCATGGCAGCCCTCAGAGATTCGATGGTGAATCTTCATCATTGAGCCAGTGCCTCTGCAATTCAAGCATTGGATTCATCGCAGAAAGCAACAAATCCAATACGATCACAGAGGCGCGAAGTTTGAGAAGAAAAGGGAAAGAATCTCAAAGGCTTTGAACCGGTGAAGAAGAAGAAGAAGAAGAAACACCGATTTATTTTCGGATTTCAAACCAGAATCAGCAAAACAGAATCAAGTTCAAAGAGTTCTGAAGATTCTAATCCAAATCTCCGAATAAAACACAGGTGAGAACTAAAACTTACCTCTTCATACTCAAGAACATCAACGAATCTGAATCCACGTAGATCCGTAGAAGTTCAAACGAGTTTGGTTCAAAAAGTTTTGAAACCCTAAAAATCCTTGCAAACCGTAAAGATTCCGAGGTTTACAACGAGTATCAACCGTTGTAAACCAACGAATCCGTAAACAAACTCACTTAGAAAAAGATTTGAACCAAAAAATAGGACCAAAACCGGTTGAAATCCGCGAACAAGATCCAAGATCTACATCGATTCAGTTGATGCATGTGATTTTCAGTGGTAGATTCATGCTTAGAACAACAGAACGAAACGTTTGAGTCATGATTCATGAATTTCTGGGTTGATTTGAACGATTTAGGGTTAGGGTTTCATCATAGAGGAAGAGAGAAGAACGGAGAAGAAGAGAGGAAGAGAGAGAACGTTTCTGAAAAAATGAAAGAAAACCGGGCCAAAACTTTTTATATAAAGTGCTGGACCGGGTGGGTTCTGACCCGATCCAGCGCCCCACGCTGTAGACCGTTAGATCTAGGTCTTGAAGGATCTGGATCAATCCTTCAAACTTCTTTCTTTTACTGTTTACCTCTGATACTTTTCAAATTCACTGTGTTTACTCTACAATTTTCTACTGTGCATCAAACACATATTGTACTGTTTCTGTCTCCATTTTTCTTGCATATAAAACCGTCCAAAGTGTTTTCTTGCATTACAAGTCATTAAAAAGGGTTTCTAAAATCATTGCATATTTTCCTGCATTTTATTCCAATTTTTTCGCATAAAATCATATGAAAAGGGTATTTTGGTCATTTCCTGCAGTGGAACCCATTTTAGTCCCTACAATTTGTCTCTGAGTCTTTTCAACTTGTCTGCATAAATCATTAATCAAATTCTGTTCAAGAAATCATCTCAGCATTGCATCTGGTTTAGTCTGAGTCAGTCTGAGTCGTTTTAGTCCTTAAAGGGCGTTTTGGACTTTTCACATCAAATAATTTTTTGGCAGAGAGGTATTTTAAAATACCTCATTTTGGTAGTTTGTTCATTTTAGTCCATTTTGTCGCCTTTTAACCGTTTCACTTTACGTTGTTTTCAAAATTACATTTTACCCATTTTATTTTACTTTTTGCAAGTGAGTCCAAATTTTGTTTTAATTGCAAATGCGCCCATATTTTTAATTTCAAAACAGTCCAATTCCATTTTCTTTTTAATTGCAGTTCAGTCCTTAATTCTTTTCAATTGCATTTTAGTCCTTAAGTGTTTTATTTACAGTTTGGTCCAAAGTGCCACGCAAGCAATACAAAGCCAAGTGTCACATTTTCATTGGTTCAGAGTCCACATGGCAGCCTATATAAGGCCACGCGCTGTACCAGTCAGAAAAGGAGCCACAGATACAATGCCACATCACTAACAGATTCATATTTTTTTCTCTCCATTCAGTTAGATCAAAAAATCACAAAAACTCATAAAATTGAAGAACAATTTCGCAAACCCTAGCTATTTCCAGAAGCAAATTCAAGCCAAATCCATGGAATCCATGGCAGCCCTCAGAGATTCGATGGTGAATCTTCATCATTGAGCCAGTGCCTCTGCAATTCAAGCATTGGATTCATCGCAGAAAGCAACAAATCCAATACGATCACAGAGGCGCGAAGTTTGAGAAGAAAAGGGAAAGAATCTCAAAGGCTTTGAACCGGTGAAGAAGAAGAAGAAGAAGAAACACCGATTTATTTTCGGATTTCAAACCAGAATCAGCAAAACAGAATCAAGTTCAAAGAGTTCTGAAGATTCTAATCCAAATCTCCGAATAAAACACAGGTGAGAACTAAAACTTACCTCTTCATACTCAAGAACATCAACGAATCTGAATCCACGTAGATCCGTAGAAGTTCAAACGAGTTTGGTTCAAAAAGTTTTGAAACCCTAAAAATCCTTGCAAACCGTAAAGATTCCGAGGTTTACAACGAGTATCAACCGTTGTAAACCAACGAATCCGTAAACAAACTCACTTAGAAAAAGATTTGAACCAAAAAATAGGACCAAAACCGGTTGAAATCCGCGAACAAGATCCAAGATCTACATCGATTCAGTTGATGCATGTGATTTTCAGTGGTAGATTCATGCTTAGAACAACAGAACGAAACGTTTGAGTCATGATTCATGAATTTCTGGGTTGATTTGAACGATTTAGGGTTAGGGTTTCATCATAGAGGAAGAGAGAAGAACGGAGAAGAAGAGAGGAAGAGAGAGAACGTTTCTGAAAAAATGAAAGAAAACCGGGCCAAAACTTTTTATATAAAGTGCTGGACCGGGTGGGTTCTGACCCGATCCAGCGCCCCACGCTGTAGACCGTTAGATCTAGGTCTTGAAGGATCTGGATCAATCCTTCAAACTTCTTTCTTTTACTGTTTACCTCTGATACTTTTCAAATTCACTGTGTTTACTCTACAATTTTCTACTGTGCATCAAACACATATTGTACTGTTTCTGTCTCCATTTTTCTTGCATATAAAACCGTCCAAAGTGTTTTCTTGCATTACAAGTCATTAAAAAGGGTTTCTAAAATCATTGCATATTTTCCTGCATTTTATTCCAATTTTTTCGCATAAAATCATATGAAAAGGGTATTTTGGTCATTTCCTGCAGTGGAACCCATTTTAGTCCCTACAATTTGTCTCTGAGTCTTTTCAACTTGTCTGCATAAATCATTAATCAAATTCTGTTCAAGAAATCATCTCAGCATTGCATCTGGTTTAGTCTGAGTCAGTCTGAGTCGTTTTAGTCCTTAAAGGGCGTTTTGGACTTTTCACATCAAATAATTTTTTGGCAGAGAGGTATTTTAAAATACCTCATTTTGGTAGTTTGTTCATTTTAGTCCATTTTGTCGCCTTTTAACCGTTTCACTTTACGTTGTTTTCAAAATTACATTTTACCCATTTTATTTTACTTTTTGCAAGTGAGTCCAAATTTTGTTTTAATTGCAAATGCGCCCATATTTTTAATTTCAAAACAGTCCAATTCCATTTTCTTTTTAATTGCAGTTCAGTCCTTAATTCTTTTCAATTGCATTTTAGTCCTTAAGTGTTTTATTTACAGTTTGGTCCAAAGTGCCACGCAAGCAATACAAAGCCAAGTGTCACATTTTCATTGGTTCAGAGTCCACATGGCAGCCTATATAAGGCCACGCGCTGTACCAGTCAGAAAAGGAGCCACAGATACAATGCCACATCACTAACAGATTCATATTTTTTTCTCTCCATTCAGTTAGATCAAAAAATCACAAAAACTCATAAAATTGAAGAACAATTTCGCAAACCCTAGCTATTTCCAGAAGCAAATTCAAGCCAAATCCATGGAATCCATGGCAGCCCTCAGAGATTCGATGGTGAATCTTCATCATTGAGCCAGTGCCTCTGCAATTCAAGCATTGGATTCATCGCAGAAAGCAACAAATCCAATACGATCACAGAGGCGCGAAGTTTGAGAAGAAAAGGGAAAGAATCTCAAAGGCTTTGAACCGGTGAAGAAGAAGAAGAAGAAGAAACACCGATTTATTTTCGGATTTCAAACCAGAATCAGCAAAACAGAATCAAGTTCAAAGAGTTCTGAAGATTCTAATCCAAATCTCCGAATAAAACACAGGTGAGAACTAAAACTTACCTCTTCATACTCAAGAACATCAACGAATCTGAATCCACGTAGATCCGTAGAAGTTCAAACGAGTTTGGTTCAAAAAGTTTTGAAACCCTAAAAATCCTTGCAAACCGTAAAGATTCCGAGGTTTACAACGAGTATCAACCGTTGTAAACCAACGAATCCGTAAACAAACTCACTTAGAAAAAGATTTGAACCAAAAAATAGGACCAAAACCGGTTGAAATCCGCGAACAAGATCCAAGATCTACATCGATTCAGTTGATGCATGTGATTTTCAGTGGTAGATTCATGCTTAGAACAACAGAACGAAACGTTTGAGTCATGATTCATGAATTTCTGGGTTGATTTGAACGATTTAGGGTTAGGGTTTCATCATAGAGGAAGAGAGAAGAACGGAGAAGAAGAGAGGAAGAGAGAGAACGTTTCTGAAAAAATGAAAGAAAACCGGGCCAAAACTTTTTATATAAAGTGCTGGACCGGGTGGGTTCTGACCCGATCCAGCGCCCCACGCTGTAGACCGTTAGATCTAGGTCTTGAAGGATCTGGATCAATCCTTCAAACTTCTTTCTTTTACTGTTTACCTCTGATACTTTTCAAATTCACTGTGTTTACTCTACAATTTTCTACTGTGCATCAAACACATATTGTACTGTTTCTGTCTCCATTTTTCTTGCATATAAAACCGTCCAAAGTGTTTTCTTGCATTACAAGTCATTAAAAAGGGTTTCTAAAATCATTGCATATTTTCCTGCATTTTATTCCAATTTTTTCGCATAAAATCATATGAAAAGGGTATTTTGGTCATTTCCTGCAGTGGAACCCATTTTAGTCCCTACAATTTGTCTCTGAGTCTTTTCAACTTGTCTGCATAAATCATTAATCAAATTCTGTTCAAGAAATCATCTCAGCATTGCATCTGGTTTAGTCTGAGTCAGTCTGAGTCGTTTTAGTCCTTAAAGGGCGTTTTGGACTTTTCACATCAAATAATTTTTTGGCAGAGAGGTATTTTAAAATACCTCATTTTGGTAGTTTGTTCATTTTAGTCCATTTTGTCGCCTTTTAACCGTTTCACTTTACGTTGTTTTCAAAATTACATTTTACCCATTTTATTTTACTTTTTGCAAGTGAGTCCAAATTTTGTTTTAATTGCAAATGCGCCCATATTTTTAATTTCAAAACAGTCCAATTCCATTTTCTTTTTAATTGCAGTTCAGTCCTTAATTCTTTTCAATTGCATTTTAGTCCTTAAGTGTTTTTTTTACAGTTTGGTCCAAAGTGCCACGCAAGCAATACAAAGCCAAGTGTCACATTTTCATTGGTTCAGAGTCCACATGGCAGCCTATATAAGGCCACGCGCTGTACCAGTCAGAAAAGGAGCCACAGATACAATGCCACATCACTAACAGATTCATATTTTTTTCTCTCCATTCAGTTAGATCAAAAAATCACAAAAACTCATAAAATTGAAGAACAATTTCGCAAACCCTAGCTATTTCCAGAAGCAAATTCAAGCCAAATCCATGGAATCCATGGCAGCCCTCAGAGATTCGATGGTGAATCTTCATCATTGAGCCAGTGCCTCTGCAATTCAAGCATTGGATTCATCGCAGAAAGCAACAAATCCAATACGATCACAGAGGCGCGAAGTTTGAGAAGAAAAGGGAAAGAATCTCAAAGGCTTTGAACCGGTGAAGAAGAAGAAGAAGAAGAAACACCGATTTATTTTCGGATTTCAAACCAGAATCAGCAAAACAGAATCAAGTTCAAAGAGTTCTGAAGATTCTAATCCAAATCTCCGAATAAAACACAGGTGAGAACTAAAACTTACCTCTTCATACTCAAGAACATCAACGAATCTGAATCCACGTAGATCCGTAGAAGTTCAAACGAGTTTGGTTCAAAAAGTTTTGAAACCCTAAAAATCCTTGCAAACCGTAAAGATTCCGAGGTTTACAACGAGTATCAACCGTTGTAAACCAACGAATCCGTAAACAAACTCACTTAGAAAAAGATTTGAACCAAAAAATAGGACCAAAACCGGTTGAAATCCGCGAACAAGATCCAAGATCTACATCGATTCAGTTGATGCATGTGATTTTCAGTGGTAGATTCATGCTTAGAACAACAGAACGAAACGTTTGAGTCATGATTCATGAATTTCTGGGTTGATTTGAACGATTTAGGGTTAGGGTTTCATCATAGAGGAAGAGAGAAGAACGGAGAAGAAGAGAGGAAGAGAGAGAACGTTTCTGAAAAAATGAAAGAAAACCGGGCCAAAACTTTTTATATAAAGTGCTGGACCGGGTGGGTTCTGACCCGATCCAGCGCCCCACGCTGTAGACCGTTAGATCTAGGTCTTGAAGGATCTGGATCAATCCTTCAAACTTCTTTCTTTTACTGTTTACCTCTGATACTTTTCAAATTCACTGTGTTTACTCTACAATTTTCTACTGTGCATCAAACACATATTGTACTGTTTCTGTCTCCATTTTTCTTGCATATAAAACCGTCCAAAGTGTTTTCTTGCATTACAAGTCATTAAAAAGGGTTTCTAAAATCATTGCATATTTTCCTGCATTTTATTCCAATTTTTTCGCATAAAATCATATGAAAAGGGTATTTTGGTCATTTCCTGCAGTGGAACCCATTTTAGTCCCTACAATTTGTCTCTGAGTCTTTTCAACTTGTCTGCATAAATCATTAATCAAATTCTGTTCAAGAAATCATCTCAGCATTGCATCTGGTTTAGTCTGAGTCAGTCTGAGTCGTTTTAGTCCTTAAAGGGCGTTTTGGACTTTTCACATCAAATAATTTTTTGGCAGAGAGGTATTTTAAAATACCTCATTTTGGTAGTTTGTTCATTTTAGTCCATTTTGTCGCCTTTTAACCGTTTCACTTTACGTTGTTTTCAAAATTACATTTTACCCATTTTATTTTACTTTTTGCAAGTGAGTCCAAATTTTGTTTTAATTGCAAATGCGCCCATATTTTTAATTTCAAAACAGTCCAATTCCATTTTCTTTTTAATTGCAGTTCAGTCCTTAATTCTTTTCAATTGCATTTTAGTCCTTAAGTGTTTTTTTTACAGTTTGGTCCAAAGTGCCACGCAAGCAATACAAAGCCAAGTGTCACATTTTCATTGGTTCAGAGTCCACATGGCAGCCTATATAAGGCCACGCGCTGTACCAGTCAGAAAAGGAGCCACAGATACAATGCCACATCACTAACAGATTCATATTTTTTTCTCTCCATTCAGTTAGATCAAAAAATCACAAAAACTCATAAAATTGAAGAACAATTTCGCAAACCCTAGCTATTTCCAGAAGCAAATTCAAGCCAAATCCATGGAATCCATGGCAGCCCTCAGAGATTCGATGGTGAATCTTCATCATTGAGCCAGTGCCTCTGCAATTCAAGCATTGGATTCATCGCAGAAAGCAACAAATCCAATACGATCACAGAGGCGCGAAGTTTGAGAAGAAAAGGGAAAGAATCTCAAAGGCTTTGAACCGGTGAAGAAGAAGAAGAAGAAGAAACACCGATTTATTTTCGGATTTCAAACCAGAATCAGCAAAACAGAATCAAGTTCAAAGAGTTCTGAAGATTCTAATCCAAATCTCCGAATAAAACACAGGTGAGAACTAAAACTTACCTCTTCATACTCAAGAACATCAACGAATCTGAATCCACGTAGATCCGTAGAAGTTCAAACGAGTTTGGTTCAAAAAGTTTTGAAACCCTAAAAATCCTTGCAAACCGTAAAGATTCCGAGGTTTACAACGAGTATCAACCGTTGTAAACCAACGAATCCGTAAACAAACTCACTTAGAAAAAGATTTGAACCAAAAAATAGGACCAAAACCGGTTGAAATCCGCGAACAAGATCCAAGATCTACATCGATTCAGTTGATGCATGTGATTTTCAGTGGTAGATTCATGCTTAGAACAACAGAACGAAACGTTTGAGTCATGATTCATGAATTTCTGGGTTGATTTGAACGATTTAGGGTTAGGGTTTCATCATAGAGGAAGAGAGAAGAACGGAGAAGAAGAGAGGAAGAGAGAGAACGTTTCTGAAAAAATGAAAGAAAACCGGGCCAAAACTTTTTATATAAAGTGCTGGACCGGGTGGGTTCTGACCCGATCCAGCGCCCCACGCTGTAGACCGTTAGATCTAGGTCTTGAAGGATCTGGATCAATCCTTCAAACTTCTTTCTTTTACTGTTTACCTCTGATACTTTTCAAATTCACTGTGTTTACTCTACAATTTTCTACTGTGCATCAAACACATATTGTACTGTTTCTGTCTCCATTTTTCTTGCATATAAAACTGTCCAAAGTGTTTTCTTGCATTACAAGTCATTAAAAAGGGTTTCTAAAATCATTGCATATTTTCCTGCATTTTATTCCAATTTTTTCGCATAAAATCATATGAAAAGGGTATTTTGGTCATTTCCTGCAGTGGAACCCATTTTAGTCCCTACAATTTGTCTCTGAGTCTTTTCAACTTGTCTGCATAAATCATTAATCAAATTCTGTTCAAGAAATCATCTCAGCATTGCATCTGGTTTAGTCTGAGTCAGTCTGAGTCGTTTTAGTCCTTAAAGGGCGTTTTGGACTTTTCACATCAAATAATTTTTTGGCAGAGAGGTATTTTAAAATACCTCATTTTGGTAGTTTGTTCATTTTAGTCCATTTTGTCGCCTTTTAACCGTTTCACTTTACGTTGTTTTCAAAATTACATTTTACCCATTTTATTTTACTTTTTGCAAGTGAGTCCAAATTTTGTTTTAATTGCAAATGCGCCCATATTTTTAATTTCAAAACAGTCCAATTCCATTTTCTTTTTAATTGCAGTTCAGTCCTTAATTCTTTTCAATTGCATTTTAGTCCTTAAGTGTTTTTTTTACAGTTTGGTCCAAAGTGCCACGCAAGCAATACAAAGCCAAGTGTCACATTTTCATTGGTTCAGAGTCCACATGGCAGCCTATATAAGGCCACGCGCTGTACCAGTCAGAAAAGGAGCCACAGATACAATGCCACATCACTAACAGATTCATATTTTTTTCTCTCCATTCAGTTAGATCAAAAAATCACAAAAACTCATAAAATTGAAGAACAATTTCGCAAACCCTAGCTATTTCCAGAAGCAAATTCAAGCCAAATCCATGGAATCCATGGCAGCCCTCAGAGATTCGATGGTGAATCTTCATCATTGAGCCAGTGCCTCTGCAATTCAAGCATTGGATTCATCGCAGAAAGCAACAAATCCAATACGATCACAGAGGCGCGAAGTTTGAGAAGAAAAGGGAAAGAATCTCAAAGGCTTTGAACCGGTGAAGAAGAAGAAGAAGAAGAAACACCGATTTATTTTCGGATTTCAAACCAGAATCAGCAAAACAGAATCAAGTTCAAAGAGTTCTGAAGATTCTAATCCAAATCTCCGAATAAAACACAGGTGAGAACTAAAACTTACCTCTTCATACTCAAGAACATCAACGAATCTGAATCCACGTAGATCCGTAGAAGTTCAAACGAGTTTGGTTCAAAAAGTTTTGAAACCCTAAAAATCCTTGCAAACCGTAAAGATTCCGAGGTTTACAACGAGTATCAACCGTTGTAAACCAACGAATCCGTAAACAAACTCACTTAGAAAAAGATTTGAACCAAAAAATAGGACCAAAACCGGTTGAAATCCGCGAACAAGATCCAAGATCTACATCGATTCAGTTGATGCATGTGATTTTCAGTGGTAGATTCATGCTTAGAACAACAGAACGAAACGTTTGAGTCATGATTCATGAATTTCTGGGTTGATTTGAACGATTTAGGGTTAGGGTTTCATCATAGAGGAAGAGAGAAGAACGGAGAAGAAGAGAGGAAGAGAGAGAACGTTTCTGAAAAAATGAAAGAAAACCGGGCCAAAACTTTTTATATAAAGTGCTGGACCGGGTGGGTTCTGACCCGATCCAGCGCCCCACGCTGTAGACCGTTAGATCTAGGTCTTGAAGGATCTGGATCAATCCTTCAAACTTCTTTCTTTTACTGTTTACCTCTGATACTTTTCAAATTCACTGTGTTTACTCTACAATTTTCTACTGTGCATCAAACACATATTGTACTCTTTCTGTCTCCATTTTTCTTGCATATAAAACCGTCCAAAGTGTTTTCTTGCATTACAAGTCATTAAAAAGGGTTTCTAAAATCATTGCATATTTTCCTGCATTTTATTCCAATTTTTTCGCATAAAATCATATGAAAAGGGTATTTTGGTCATTTCCTGCAGTGGAACCCATTTTAGTCCCTACAATTTGTCTCTGAGTCTTTTCAACTTGTCTGCATAAATCATTAATCAAATTCTGTTCAAGAAATCATCTCAGCATTGCATCTGGTTTAGTCTGAGTCAGTCTGAGTCGTTTTAGTCCTTAAAGGGCGTTTTGGACTTTTCACATCAAATAATTTTTTGGCAGAGAGGTATTTTAAAATACCTCATTTTGGTAGTTTGTTCATTTTAGTCCATTTTGTCGCCTTTTAACCGTTTCACTTTACGTTGTTTTCAAAATTACATTTTACCCATTTTATTTTACTTTTTGCAAGTGAGTCCAAATTTTGTTTTAATTGCAAATGCGCCCATATTTTTAATTTCAAAACAGTCCAATTCCATTTTCTTTTTAATTGCAGTTCAGTCCTTAATTCTTTTCAATTGCATTTTAGTCCTTAAGTGTTTTTTTTACAGTTTGGTCCAAAGTGCCACGCAAGCAATACAAAGCCAAGTGTCACATTTTCATTGGTTCAGAGTCCACATGGCAGCCTATATAAGGCCACGCGCTGTACCAGTCAGAAAAGGAGCCACAGATACAATGCCACATCACTAACAGATTCATATTTTTTTCTCTCCATTCAGTTAGATCAAAAAATCACAAAAACTCATAAAATTGAAGAACAATTTCGCAAACCCTAGCTATTTCCAGAAGCAAATTCAAGCCAAATCCATGGAATCCATGGCAGCCCTCAGAGATTCGATGGTGAATCTTCATCATTGAGCCAGTGCCTCTGCAATTCAAGCATTGGATTCATCGCAGAAAGCAACAAATCCAATACGATCACAGAGGCGCGAAGTTTGAGAAGAAAAGGGAAAGAATCTCAAAGGCTTTGAACCGGTGAAGAAGAAGAAGAAGAAGAAACACCGATTTATTTTCGGATTTCAAACCAGAATCAGCAAAACAGAATCAAGTTCAAAGAGTTCTGAAGATTCTAATCCAAATCTCCGAATAAAACACAGGTGAGAACTAAAACTTACCTCTTCATACTCAAGAACATCAACGAATCTGAATCCACGTAGATCCGTAGAAGTTCAAACGAGTTTGGTTCAAAAAGTTTTGAAACCCTAAAAATCCTTGCAAACCGTAAAGATTCCGAGGTTTACAACGAGTATCAACCGTTGTAAACCAACGAATCCGTAAACAAACTCACTTAGAAAAAGATTTGAACCAAAAAATAGGACCAAAACCGGTTGAAATCCGCGAACAAGATCCAAGATCTACATCGATTCAGTTGATGCATGTGATTTTCAGTGGTAGATTCATGCTTAGAACAACAGAACGAAACGTTTGAGTCATGATTCATGAATTTCTGGGTTGATTTGAACGATTTAGGGTTAGGGTTTCATCATAGAGGAAGAGAGAAGAATGGAGAAGAAGAGAGGAAGAGAGAGAACGTTTCTGAAAAAATGAAAGAAAACCGGGCCAAAACTTTTTATATAAAGTGCTGGACCGGGTGGGTTCTGACCCGATCCAGCGCCCCACGCTGTAGACCGTTAGATCTAGGTCTTGAAGGATCTGGATCAATCCTTCAAACTTCTTTCTTTTACTGTTTACCTCTGATACTTTTCAAATTCACTGTGTTTACTCTACAATTTTCTACTGTGCATCAAACACATATTGTACTGTTTCTGTCTCCATTTTTCTTGCATATAAAACTGTCCAAAGTGTTTTCTTGCATTACAAGTCATTAAAAAGGGTTTCTAAAATCATTGCATATTTTCCTGCATTTTATTCCAATTTTTTCGCATAAAATCATATGAAAAGGGTATTTTGGTCATTTCCTGCAGTGGAACCCATTTTAGTCCCTACAATTTGTCTCTGAGTCTTTTCAACTTGTCTGCATAAATCATTAATCAAATTCTGTTCAAGAAATCATCTCAGCATTGCATCTGGTTTAGTCTGAGTCAGTCTGAGTCGTTTTAGTCCTTAAAGGGCGTTTTGGACTTTTCACATCAAATAATTTTTTGGCAGAGAGGTATTTTAAAATACCTCATTTTGGTAGTTTGTTCATTTTAGTCCATTTTGTCGCCTTTTAACCGTTTCACTTTACGTTGTTTTCAAAATTACATTTTACCCATTTTATTTTACTTTTTGCAAGTGAGTCCAAATTTTGTTTTAATTGCAAATGCGCCCATATTTTTAATTTCAAAACAGTCCAATTCCATTTTCTTTTTAATTGCAGTTCAGTCCTTAATTCTTTTCAATTGCATTTTAGTCCTTAAGTGTTTTTTTTACAGTTTGGTCCAAAGTGCCACGCAAGCAATACAAAGCCAAGTGTCACATTTTCATTGGTTCAGAGTCCACATGGCAGCCTATATAAGGCCACGCGCTGTACCAGTCAGAAAAGGAGCCACAGATACAATGCCACATCACTAACAGATTCATATTTTTTTCTCTCCATTCAGTTAGATCAAAAAATCACAAAAACTCATAAAATTGAAGAACAATTTCGCAAACCCTAGCTATTTCCAGAAGCAAATTCAAGCCAAATCCATGGAATCCATGGCAGCCCTCAGAGATTCGATGGTGAATCTTCATCATTGAGCCAGTGCCTCTGCAATTCAAGCATTGGATTCATCGCAGAAAGCAACAAATCCAATACGATCACAGAGGCGCGAAGTTTGAGAAGAAAAGGGAAAGAATCTCAAAGGCTTTGAACCGGTGAAGAAGAAGAAGAAGAAGAAACACCGATTTATTTTCGGATTTCAAACCAGAATCAGCAAAACAGAATCAAGTTCAAAGAGTTCTGAAGATTCTAATCCAAATCTCCGAATAAAACACAGGTGAGAACTAAAACTTACCTCTTCATACTCAAGAACATCAACGAATCTGAATCCACGTAGATCCGTAGAAGTTCAAACGAGTTTGGTTCAAAAAGTTTTGAAACACTAAAAATCCTTGCAAACCGTAAAGATTCCGAGGTTTACAACGAGTATCAACCGTTGTAAACCAACGAATCCGTAAACAAACTCACTTAGAAAAAGATTTGAACCAAAAAATAGGACCAAAACCGGTTGAAATCCGCGAACAAGATCCAAGATCTACATCGATTCAGTTGATGCATGTGATTTTCAGTGGTAGATTCATGCTTAGAACAACAGAACGAAACGTTTGAGTCATGATTCATGAATTTCTGGGTTGATTTGAACGATTTAGGGTTAGGGTTTCATCATAGAGGAAGAGAGAAGAACGGAGAAGAAGAGAGGAAGAGAGAGAACGTTTCTGAAAAAATGAAAGAAAACCGGGCCAAAACTTTTTATATAAAGTGCTGGACTGGGTGGGTTCTGACCCGATCCAGCGCCCCACGCTGTAGACCGTTAGATCTAGGTCTTGAAGGATCTGGATCAATCCTTCAAACTTCTTTCTTTTACTGTTTACCTCTGATACTTTTCAAATTCACTGTGTTTACACTACAATTTTCTACTGTGCATCAAACACATATTGTACTGTTTCTGTCTCCATTTTTCTTGCATATAAAACCGTCCAAAGTGTTTTCTTGCATTACAAGTCATTAAAAAGGGTTTCTATAATCATTGCATATTTTCCTGCATTTTATTCCAATTTTTTCGCATAAAATCATATGAAAAGGGTATTTTGGTCATTTCCTGCAGTGGAACCCATTTTAGTCCCTACAATTTGTCTCTGAGTCTTTTCAACTTGTCTGCATAAATCATTAATCAAATTCTGTTCAAGAAATCATCTCAGCATTGCATCTGGTTTAGTCTGAGTCAGTCTGAGTCGTTTTAGTCCTTAAAGGGCGTTTTGGACTTTTCACATCAAATAATTTTTTGGCAGAGAGGTATTTTAAAATACCTCATTTTGGTAGTTTGTTCATTTTAGTCCATTTTGTCGCCTTTTAACCGTTTCACTTTACGTTGTTTTCAAAATTACATTTTACCCATTTTATTTTACTTTTTGCAAGTGAGTCCAAATTTTGTTTTAATTGCAAATGCGCCCATATTTTTAATTTCAAAACAGTCCAATTCCATTTTCTTTTTAATTGCAGTTCAGTCCTTAATTCTTTTCAATTGCATTTTAGTCCTTAAGTGTTTTTTTTACAGTTTGGTCCAAAGTGCCACGCAAGCAATACAAAGCCAAGTGTCACATTTTCATTGGTTCAGAGTCCACATGGCAGCCTATATAAGGCCACGCGCTGTACCAGTCAGAAAAGGAGCCACAGATACAATGCCACATCACTAACAGATTCATATTTTTTTCTCTCCATTCAGTTAGATCAAAAAATCACAAAAACTCATAAAATTGAAGAACAATTTCGCAAACCCTAGCTATTTCCAGAAGCAAATTCAAGCCAAATCCATGGAATCCATGGCAGCCCTCAGAGATTCGATGGTGAATCTTCATCATTGAGCCAGTGCCTCTGCAATTCAAGCATTGGATTCATCGCAGAAAGCAACAAATCCAATACGATCACAGAGGCGCGAAGTTTGAGAAGAAAAGGGAAAGAATCTCAAAGGCTTTGAACCGGTGAAGAAGAAGAAGAAGAAGAAACACCGATTTATTTTCGGATTTCAAACCAGAATCAGCAAAACAGAATCAAGTTCAAAGAGTTCTGAAGATTCTAATCCAAATCTCCGAATAAAACACAGGTGAGAACTAAAACTTACCTCTTCATACTCAAGAACATCAACGAATCTGAATCCACGTAGATCCGTAGAAGTTCAAACGAGTTTGGTTCAAAAAGTTTTGAAACCCTAAAAATCCTTGCAAACCGTAAAGATTCCGAGGTTTACAACGAGTATCAACCGTTGTAAACCAACGAATCCGTAAACAAACTCACTTAGAAAAAGATTTGAACCAAAAAATAGGACCAAAACCGGTTGAAATCCGCGAACAAGATCCAAGATCTACATCGATTCAGTTGATGCATGTGATTTTCAGTGGTAGATTCATGCTTAGAACAACAGAACGAAACGTTTGAGTCATGATTCATGAATTTCTGGGTTGATTTGAACGATTTAGGGTTAGGGTTTCATCATAGAGGAAGAGAGAAGAACGGAGAAGAAGAGAGGAAGAGAGAGAACGTTTCTGAAAAAATGAAAGAAAACCGGGCCAAAACTTTTTATATAAAGTGCTGGACCGGGTGGGTTCTGACCCGATCCAGCGCCCCACGCTGTAGACCGTTAGATCTAGGTCTTGAAGGATCTGGATCAATCCTTCAAACTTCTTTCTTTTACTGTTTACCTCTGATACTTTTCAAATTCACTGTGTTTACTCTACAATTTTCTACTGTGCATCAAACACATATTGTACTGTTTCTGTCTCCATTTTTCTTGCATATAAAACCGTCCAAAGTGTTTTCTTGCATTACAAGTCATTAAAAAGGGTTTCTAAAATCATTGCATATTTTCCTGCATTTTATTCCAATTTTTTCGCATAAAATCATATGAAAAGGGTATTTTGGTCATTTCCTGCAGTGGAACCCATTTTAGTCCCTACAATTTGTCTCTGAGTCTTTTCAACTTGTCTGCATAAATCATTAATCAAATTCTGTTCAAGAAATCATCTCAGCATTGCATCTGGTTTAGTCTGAGTCAGTCTGAGTCGTTTTAGTCCTTAAAGGGCGTTTTGGACTTTTCACATCAAATAATTTTTTGGCAGAGAGGTATTTTAAAATACCTCATTTTGGTAGTTTGTTCATTTTAGTCCATTTTGTCGCCTTTTAACCGTTTCACTTTACGTTGTTTTCAAAATTACATTTTACCCATTTTATTTTACTTTTTGCAAGTGAGTCCAAATTTTGTTTTAATTGCAAATGCGCCCATATTTTTAATTTCAAAACAGTCCAATTCCATTTTCTTTTTAATTGCAGTTCAGTCCTTAATTCTTTTCAATTGCATTTTAGTCCTTAAGTGTTTTTTTTACAGTTTGGTCCAAAGTGCCACGCAAGCAATACAAAGCCAAGTGTCACATTTTCATTGGTTCAGAGTCCACATGGCAGCCTATATAAGGCCACGCGCTGTACCAGTCAGAAAAGGAGCCACAGATACAATGCCACATCACTAACAGATTCATATTTTTTTCTCTCCATTCAGTTAGATCAAAAAATCACAAAAACTCATAAAATTGAAGAACAATTTCGCAAACCCTAGCTATTTCCAGAAGCAAATTCAAGCCAAATCCATGGAATCCATGGCAGCCCTCAGAGATTCGATGGTGAATCTTCATCATTGAGCCAGTGCCTCTGCAATTCAAGCATTGGATTCATCGCAGAAAGCAACAAATCCAATACGATCACAGAGGCGCGAAGTTTGAGAAGAAAAGGGAAAGAATTTCAAAGGCTTTGAACCGGTGAAGAAGAAGAAGAAGAAGAAACACCGATTTATTTTCGGATTTCAAACCAGAATCAGCAAAACAGAATCAAGTTCAAAGAGTTCTGAAGATTCTAATCCAAATCTCCGAATAAAACACAGGTGAGAACTAAAACTTACCTCTTCATACTCAAGAACATCAACGAATCTGAATCCACGTAGATCCGTAGAAGTTCAAACGAGTTTGGTTCAAAAAGTTTTGAAACCCTAAAAATCCTTGCAAACCGTAAAGATTCCGAGGTTTACAACGAGTATCAACCGTTGTAAACCAACGAATCCGTAAACAAACTCACTTAGAAAAAGATTTGAACCAAAAAATAGGACCAAAACCGGTTGAAATCCGCGAACAAGATCCAAGATCTACATCGATTCAGTTGATGCATGTGATTTTCAGTGGTAGATTCATGCTTAGAACAACAGAACGAAACGTTTGAGTCATGATTCATGAATTTCTGGGTTGATTTGAACGATTTAGGGTTAGGGTTTCATCATAGAGGAAGAGAGAAGAACGGAGAAGAAGAGAGGAAGAGAGAGAACGTTTCTGAAAAAATGAAAGAAAACCGGGCCAAAACTTTTTATATAAAGTGCTGGACCGGGTGGGTTCTGACCCGATCCAGCGCCCCACGCTGTAGACCGTTAGATCTAGGTCTTGAAGGATCTGGATCAATCCTTCAAACTTCTTTCTTTTACTGTTTACCTCTGATACTTTTCAAATTCACTGTGTTTACTCTACAATTTTCTACTGTGCATCAAACACATATTGTACTGTTTCTGTCTCCATTTTTCTTGCATATAAAACCGTCCAAAGTGTTTTCTTGCATTACAAGTCATTAAAAAGGGTTTCTAAAATCATTGCATATTTTCCTGCATTTTATTCCAATTTTTTCGCATAAAATCATATGAAAAGGGTATTTTGGTCATTTCCTGCAGTGGAACCCATTTTAGTCCCTACAATTTGTCTCTGAGTCTTTTCAACTTGTCTTCATAAATCATTAATCAAATTCTGTTCAAGAAATCATCTCAGCATTGCATCTGGTTTAGTCTGAGTCAGTCTGAGTCGTTTTAGTCCTTAAAGGGCGTTTTGGACTTTTCACATCAAATAATTTTTTGGCAGAGAGGTATTTTAAAATACCTCATTTTGGTAGTTTGTTCATTTTAGTCCATTTTGTCGCCTTTTAACCGTTTCACTTTACGTTGTTTTCAAAATTACATTTTACCCATTTTATTTTACTTTTTGCAAGTGAGTCCAAATTTTGTTTTAATTGCAAATGCGCCCATATTTTTAATTTCAAAACAGTCCAATTCCATTTTCTTTTTAATTGCAGTTCAGTCCTTAATTCTTTTCAATTGCATTTTAGTCCTTAAGTGTTTTTTTTACAGTTTGGTCCAAAGTGCCACGCAAGCAATACAAAGCCAAGTGTCACATTTTCATTGGTTCAGAGTCCACATGGCAGCCTATATAAGGCCACGCGCTGTACCAGTCAGAAAAGGAGCCACAGATACAATGCCACATCACTAACAGATTCATATTTTTTTCTCTCCATTCAGTTAGATCAAAAAATCACAAAAACTCATAAAATTGAAGAACAATTTCGCAAACCCTAGCTATTTCCAGAAGCAAATTCAAGCCAAATCCATGGAATCCATGGCAGCCCTCAGAGATTCGATGGTGAATCTTCATCATTGAGCCAGTGCCTCTGCAATTCAAGCATTGGATTCATCGCAGAAAGCAACAAATCCAATACGATCACAGAGGCGCGAAGTTTGAGAAGAAAAGGGAAAGAATCTCAAAGGCTTTGAACCGGTGAAGAAGAAGAAGAAGAAGAAACACCGATTTATTTTCGGATTTCAAACCAGAATCAGCAAAACAGAATCAAGTTCAAAGAGTTCTGAAGATTCTAATCCAAATCTCCGAATAAAACACAGGTGAGAACTAAAACTTACCTCTTCATACTCAAGAACATCAACGAATCTGAATCCACGTAGATCCGTAGAAGTTCAAACGAGTTTGGTTCAAAAAGTTTTGAAACCCTAAAAATCCTTGCAAACCGTAAAGATTCCGAGGTTTACAACGAGTATCAACCGTTGTAAACCAACGAATCCGTAAACAAACTCACTTAGAAAAAGATTTGAACCAAAAAATAGGACCAAAACCGGTTGAAATCCGCGAACAAGATCCAAGATCTACATCGATTCAGTTGATGCATGTGATTTTCAGTGGTAGATTCATGCTTAGAACAACAGAACGAAACGTTTGAGTCATGATTCATGAATTTCTGGGTTGATTTGAACGATTTAGGGTTAGGGTTTCATCATAGAGGAAGAGAGAAGAACGGAGAAGAAGAGAGGAAGAGAGAGAACGTTTCTGAAAAAATGAAAGAAAACCGGGCCAAAACTTTTTATATAAAGTGCTGGACCGGGTGGGTTCTGACCCGATCCAGCGCCCCACGCTGTAGACCGTTAGATCTAGGTCTTGAAGGATCTGGATCAATCCTTCAAACTTCTTTCTTTTACTGTTTACCTCTGATACTTTTCAAATTCACTGTGTTTACTCTACAATTTTCTACTGTGCATCAAACACATATTGTACTGTTTCTGTCTCCATTTTTCTTGCATATAAAACCGTCCAAAGTGTTTTCTTGCATTACAAGTCATTAAAAAGGGTTTCTAAAATCATTGCATATTTTCCTGCATTTTATTCCAATTTTTTCGCATAAAATCATATGAAAAGGGTATTTTGGTCATTTCCTGCAGTGGAACCCATTTTAGTCCCTACAATTTGTCTCTGAGTCTTTTCAACTTGTCTGCATAAATCATTAATCAAATTCTGTTCAAGAAATCATCTCAGCATTGCATCTGGTTTAGTCTGAGTCAGTCTGAGTCGTTTTAGTCCTTAAAGGGCGTTTTGGACTTTTCACATCAAATAATTTTTTGGCAGAGAGGTATTTTAAAATACCTCATTTTGGTAGTTTGTTCATTTTAGTCCATTTTGTCGCCTTTTAACCGTTTCACTTTACGTTGTTTTCAAAATTACATTTTACCCATTTTATTTTACTTTTTGCAAGTGAGTCCAAATTTTGTTTTAATTGCAAATGCGCCCATATTTTTAATTTCAAAACAGTCCAATTCCATTTTCTTTTTAATTGCAGTTCAGTCCTTAATTCTTTTCAATTGCATTTTAGTCCTTAAGTGTTTTTTTTACAGTTTGGTCCAAAGTGCCACGCAAGCAATACAAAGCCAAGTGTCACATTTTCATTGGTTCAGAGTCCACATGGCAGCCTATATAAGGCCACGCGCTGTACCAGTCAGAAAAGGAGCCACAGATACAATGCCACATCACTAACAGATTCATATTTTTTTCTCTCCATTCAGTTAGATCAAAAAATCACAAAAACTCATAAAATTGAAGAACAATTTCGCAAACCCTAGCTATTTCCAGAAGCAAATTCAAGCCAAATCCATGGAATCCATGGCAGCCCTCAGAGATTCGATGGTGAATCTTCATCATTGAGCCAGTGCCTCTGCAATTCAAGCATTGGATTCATCGCAGAAAGCAACAAATCCAATACGATCACAGAGGCGCGAAGTTTGAGAAGAAAAGGGAAAGAATCTCAAAGGCTTTGAACCGGTGAAGAAGAAGAAGAAGAAGAAACACCGATTTATTTTCGGATTTCAAACCAGAATCAGCAAAACAGAATCAAGTTCAAAGAGTTCTGAAGATTCTAATCCAAATCTCCGAATAAAACACAGGTGAGAACTAAAACTTACCTCTTCATACTCAAGAACATCAACGAATCTGAATCCACGTAGATCCGTAGAAGTTCAAACGAGTTTGGTTCAAAAAGTTTTGAAACCCTAAAAATCCTTGCAAACCGTAAAGATTCCGAGGTTTACAACGAGTATCAACCGTTGTAAACCAACGAATCCGTAAACAAACTCACTTAGAAAAAGATTTGAACCAAAAAATAGGACCAAAACCGGTTGAAATCCGCGAACAAGATCCAAGATCTACATCGATTCAGTTGATGCATGTGATTTTCAGTGGTAGATTCATGCTTAGAACAACAGAACGAAACGTTTGAGTCATGATTCATGAATTTCTGGGTTGATTTGAACGATTTAGGGTTAGGGTTTCATCATAGAGGAAGAGAGAAGAACGGAGAAGAAGAGAGGAAGAGAGAGAACGTTTCTGAAAAAATGAAAGAAAACCGGGCCAAAACTTTTTATATAAAGTGCTGGACCGGGTGGGTTCTGACCCGATCCAGCGCCCCACGCTGTAGACCGTTAGATCTAGGTCTTGAAGGATCTGGATCAATCCTTCAAACTTCTTTCTTTTACTGTTTACCTCTGATACTTTTCAAATTCACTGTGTTTACTCTACAATTTTCTACTGTGCATCAAACACATATTGTACTGTTTCTGTCTCCATTTTTCTTGCATATAAAACCGTCCAAAGTGTTTTCTTGCATTACAAGTCATTAAAAAGGGTTTCTAAAATCATTGCATATTTTCCTGCATTTTATTCCAATTTTTTCGCATAAAATCATATGAAAAGGGTATTTTGGTCATTTCCTGCAGTGGAACCCATTTTAGTCCCTACAATTTGTCTCTGAGTCTTTTCAACTTGTCTGCATAAATCATTAATCAAATTCTGTTCAAGAAATCATCTCAGCATTGCATCTGGTTTAGTCTGAGTCAGTCTGAGTCGTTTTAGTCCTTAAAGGGCGTTTTGGACTTTTCACATCAAATAATTTTTTGGCAGAGAGGTATTTTAAAATACCTCATTTTGGTAGTTTGTTCATTTTAGTCCATTTTGTCGCCTTTTAACCGTTTCACTTTACGTTGTTTTCAAAATTACATTTTACCCATTTTATTTTACTTTTTGCAAGTGAGTCCAAATTTTGTTTTAATTGCAAATGCGCCCATATTTTTAATTTCAAAACAGTCCAATTCCATTTTCTTTTTAATTGCAGTTCAGTCCTTAATTCTTTTCAATTGCATTTTAGTCCTTAAGTGTTTTTTTTACAGTTTGGTCCAAAGTGCCACGCAAGCAATACAAAGCCAAGTGTCACATTTTCATTGGTTCAGAGTCCACATGGCAGCCTATATAAGGCCACGCGCTGTACCAGTCAGAAAAGGAGCCACAGATACAATGCCACATCACTAACAGATTCATATTTTTTTCTCTCCATTCAGTTAGATCAAAAAATCACAAAAACTCATAAAATTGAAGAACAATTTCGCAAACCCTAGCTATTTCCAGAAGCAAATTCAAGCCAAATCCATGGAATCCATGGCAGCCCTCAGAGATTCGATGGTGAATCTTCATCATTGAGCCAGTGCCTCTGCAATTCAAGCATTGGATTCATCGCAGAAAGCAACAAATCCAATACGATCACAGAGGCGCGAAGTTTGAGAAGAAAAGGGAAAGAATCTCAAAGGCTTTGAACCGGTGAAGAAGAAGAAGAAGAAGAAACACCGATTTATTTTCGGATTTCAAACCAGAATCAGCAAAACAGAATCAAGTTCAAAGAGTTCTGAAGATTCTAATCCAAATCTCCGAATAAAACACAGGTGAGAACTAAAACTTACCTCTTCATACTCAAGAACATCAACGAATCTGAATCCACGTAGATCCGTAGAAGTTCAAACGAGTTTGGTTCAAAAAGTTTTGAAACCCTAAAAATCCTTGCAAACCGTAAAGATTCCGAGGTTTACAACGAGTATCAACCGTTGTAAACCAACGAATCCGTAAACAAACTCACTTAGAAAAAGATTTGAACCAAAAAATAGGACCAAAACCGGTTGAAATCCGCGAACAAGATCCAAGATCTACATCGATTCAGTTGATGCATGTGATTTTCAGTGGTAGATTCATGCTTAGAACAACAGAACGAAACGTTTGAGTCATGATTCATGAATTTCTGGGTTGATTTGAACGATTTAGGGTTAGGGTTTCATCATAGAGGAAGAGAGAAGAACGGAGAAGAAGAGAGGAAGAGAGAGAACGTTTCTGAAAAAATGAAAGAAAACCGGGCCAAAACTTTTTATATAAAGTGCTGGACCGGGTGGGTTCTGACCCGATCCAGCGCCCCACGCTGTAGACCGTTAGATCTAGGTCTTGAAGGATCTGGATCAATCCTTCAAACTTCTTTCTTTTACTGTTTACCTCTGATACTTTTCAAATTCACTGTGTTTACTCTACAATTTTCTACTGTGCATCAAACACATATTGTACTGTTTCTGTCTCCATTTTTCTTGCATATAAAACCGTCCAAAGTGTTTTCTTGCATTACAAGTCATTAAAAAGGGTTTCTAAAATCATTGCATATTTTCCTGCATTTTATTCCAATTTTTTCGCATAAAATCATATGAAAAGGGTATTTTGGTCATTTCCTGCAGTGGAACCCATTTTAGTCCCTACAATTTGTCTCTGAGTCTTTTCAACTTGTCTGCATAAATCATTAATCAAATTCTGTTCAAGAAATCATCTCAGCATTGCATCTGGTTTAGTCTGAGTCAGTCTGAGTCGTTTTAGTCCTTAAAGGGCGTTTTGGACTTTTCACATCAAATAATTTTTTGGCAGAGAGGTATTTTAAAATACCTCATTTTGGTAGTTTGTTCATTTTAGTCCATTTTGTCGCCTTTTAACCGTTTCACTTTACGTTGTTTTCAAAATTACATTTTACCCATTTTATTTTACTTTTTGCAAGTGAGTCCAAATTTTGTTTTAATTGCAAATGCGCCCATATTTTTAATTTCAAAACAGTCCAATTCCATTTTCTTTTTAATTGCAGTTCAGTCCTTAATTCTTTTCAATTGCATTTTAGTCCTTAAGTGTTTTTTTTACAGTTTGGTCCAAAGTGCCACGCAAGCAATACAAAGCCAAGTGTCACATTTTCATTGGTTCAGAGTCCACATGGCAGCCTATATAAGGCCACGCGCTGTACCAGTCAGAAAAGGAGCCACAGATACAATGCCACATCACTAACAGATTCATATTTTTTTCTCTCCATTCAGTTAGATCAAAAAATCACAAAAACTCATAAAATTGAAGAACAATTTCGCAAACCCTAGCTATTTCCAGAAGCAAATTCAAGCCAAATCCATGGAATCCATGGCAGCCCTCAGAGATTCGATGGTGAATCTTCATCATTGAGCCAGTGCCTCTGCAATTCAAGCATTGGATTCATCGCAGAAAGCAACAAATCCAATACGATCACAGAGGCGCGAAGTTTGAGAAGAAAAGGGAAAGAATCTCAAAGGCTTTGAACCGGTGAAGAAGAAGAAGAAGAAGAAACACCGATTTATTTTCGGATTTCAAACCAGAATCAGCAAAACAGAATCAAGTTCAAAGAGTTCTGAAGATTCTAATCCAAATCTCCGAATAAAACACAGGTGAGAACTAAAACTTACCTCTTCATACTCAAGAACATCAACGAATCTGAATCCACGTAGATCCGTAGAAGTTCAAACGAGTTTGGTTCAAAAAGTTTTGAAACCCTAAAAATCCTTGCAAACCGTAAAGATTCCGAGGTTTACAACGAGTATCAACCGTTGTAAACCAACGAATCCGTAAACAAACTCACTTAGAAAAAGATTTGAACCAAAAAATAGGACCAAAACCGGTTGAAATCCGCGAACAAGATCCAAGATCTACATCGATTCAGTTGATGCATGTGATTTTCAGTGGTAGATTCATGCTTAGAACAACAGAACGAAACGTTTGAGTCATGATTCATGAATTTCTGGGTTGATTTGAACGATTTAGGGTTAGGGTTTCATCATAGAGGAAGAGAGAAGAACGGAGAAGAAGAGAGGAAGAGAGAGAACGTTTCTGAAAAAATGAAAGAAAACTGGGCCAAAACTTTTTATATAAAGTGCTGGACCGGGTGGGTTCTGACCCGATCCAGCGCCCCACGCTGTAGACCGTTAGATCTAGGTCTTGAAGGATCTGGATCAATCCTTCAAACTTCTTTCTTTTACTGTTTACCTCTGATACTTTTCAAATTCACTGTGTTTACTCTACAATTTTCTACTGTGCATCAAACACATATTGTACTGTTTCTGTCTCCATTTTTCTTGCATATAAAACCGTCCAAAGTGTTTTCTTGCATTACAAGTCATTAAAAAGGGTTTCTAAAATCATTGCATATTTTCCTGCATTTTATTCCAATTTTTTCGCATAAAATCATATGAAAAGGGTATTTTGGTCATTTCCTGCAGTGGAACCCATTTTAGTCCCTACAATTTGTCTCTGAGTCTTTTCAACTTGTCTGCATAAATCATTAATCAAATTCTGTTCAAGAAATCATCTCAGCATTGCATCTGGTTTAGTCTGAGTCAGTCTGAGTCGTTTTAGTCCTTAAAGGGCGTTTTGGACTTTTCACATCAAATAATTTTTTGGCAGAGAGGTATTTTAAAATACCTCATTTTGGTAGTTTGTTCATTTTAGTCCATTTTGTCGCCTTTTAACCGTTTCACTTTACGTTGTTTTCAAAATTACATTTTACCCATTTTATTTTACTTTTTGCAAGTGAGTCCAAATTTTGTTTTAATTGCAAATGCGCCCATATTTTTAATTTCAAAACAGTCCAATTCCATTTTCTTTTTAATTGCAGTTCAGTCCTTAATTCTTTTCAATTGCATTTTAGTCCTTAAGTGTTTTTTTTACAGTTTGGTCCAAAGTGCCACGCAAGCAATACAAAGCCAAGTGTCACATTTTCATTGGTTCAGAGTCCACATGGCAGCCTATATAAGGCCACGCGCTGTACCAGTCAGAAAAGGAGCCACAGATACAATGCCACATCACTAACAGATTCATATTTTTTTCTCTCCATTCAGTTAGATCAAAAAATCACAAAAACTCATAAAATTGAAGAACAATTTCGCAAACCCTAGCTATTTCCAGAAGCAAATTCAAGCCAAATCCATGGAATCCATGGCAGCCCTCAGAGATTCGATGGTGAATCTTCATCATTGAGCCAGTGCCTCTGCAATTCAAGCATTGGATTCATCGCAGAAAGCAACAAATCCAATACGATCACAGAGGCGCGAAGTTTGAGAAGAAAAGGGAAAGAATCTCAAAGGCTTTGAACCGGTGAAGAAGAAGAAGAAGAAGAAACACCGATTTATTTTCGGATTTCAAACCAGAATCAGCAAAACAGAATCAAGTTCAAAGAGTTCTGAAGATTCTAATCCAAATCTCCGAATAAAACACAGGTGAGAACTAAAACTTACCTCTTCATACTCAAGAACATCAACGAATCTGAATCCACGTAGATCCGTAGAAGTTCAAACGAGTTTGGTTCAAAAAGTTTTGAAACCCTAAAAATCCTTGCAAACCGTAAAGATTCCGAGGTTTACAACGAGTATCAACCGTTGTAAACCAACGAATCCGTAAACAAACTCACTTAGAAAAAGATTTGAACCAAAAAATAGGACCAAAACCGGTTGAAATCCGCGAACAAGATCCAAGATCTACATCGATTCAGTTGATGCATGTGATTTTCAGTGGTAGATTCATGCTTAGAACAACAGAACGAAACGTTTGAGTCATGATTCATGAATTTCTGGGTTGATTTGAACGATTTAGGGTTAGGGTTTCATCATAGAGGAAGAGAGAAGAACGGAGAAGAAGAGAGGAAGAGAGAGAACGTTTCTGAAAAAATGAAAGAAAACTGGGCCAAAACTTTTTATATAAAGTGCTGGACCGGGTGGGTTCTGACCCGATCCAGCGCCCCACGCTGTAGACCGTTAGATCTAGGTCTTGAAGGATCTGGATCAATCCTTCAAACTTCTTTCTTTTACTGTTTACCTCTGATACTTTTCAAATTCACTGTGTTTACTCTACAATTTTCTACTGTGCATCAAACACATATTGTACTGTTTCTGTCTCCATTTTTCTTGCATATAAAACCGTCCAAAGTGTTTTCTTGCATTACAAGTCATTAAAAAGGGTTTCTAAAATCATTGCATATTTTCCTGCATTTTATTCCAATTTTTTCGCATAAAATCATATGAAAAGGGTATTTTGGTCATTTCCTGCAGTGGAACCCATTTTAGTCCCTACAATTTGTCTCTGAGTCTTTTCAACTTGTCTGCATAAATCATTAATCAAATTCTGTTCAAGAAATCATCTCAGCATTGCATCTGGTTTAGTCTGAGTCAGTCTGAGTCGTTTTAGTCCTTAAAGGGCATTTTGGACTTTTCACATCAAATAATTTTTTGGCAGAGAGGTATTTTAAAATACCTCATTTTGGTAGTTTGTTCATTTTAGTCCATTTTGTCGCCTTTTAACCGTTTCACTTTACGTTGTTTTCAAAATTACATTTTACCCATTTTATTTTACTTTTTGCAAGTGAGTCCAAATTTTGTTTTAATTGCAAATGCGCCCATATTTTTAATTTCAAAACAGTCCAATTCCATTTTCTTTTTAATTGCAGTTCAGTCCTTAATTCTTTTCAATTGCATTTTAGTCCTTAAGTGTTTTTTTTACAGTTTGGTCCAAAGTGCCACGCAAGCAATACAAAGCCAAGTGTCACATTTTCATTGGTTCAGAGTCCACATGGCAGCCTATATAAGGCCACGCGCTGTACCAGTCAGAAAAGGAGCCACAGATACAATGCCACATCACTAACAGATTCATATTTTTTTCTCTCCATTCAGTTAGATCAAAAAATCACAAAAACTCATAAAATTGAAGAACAATTTCGCAAACCCTAGCTATTTCCAGAAGCAAATTCAAGCCAAATCCATGGAATCCATGGCAGCCCTCAGAGATTCGATGGTGAATCTTCATCATTGAGCCAGTGCCTCTGCAATTCAAGCATTGGATTCATCGCAGAAAGCAACAAATCCAATACGATCACAGAGGCGCGAAGTTTGAGAAGAAAAGGGAAAGAATCTCAAAGGCTTTGAACCGGTGAAGAAGAAGAAGAAGAAGAAACACCGATTTATTTTCGGATTTCAAACCAGAATCAGCAAAACAGAATCAAGTTCAAAGAGTTCTGAAGATTCTAATCCAAATCTCCGAATAAAACACAGGTGAGAACTAAAACTTACCTCTTCATACTCAAGAACATCAACGAATCTGAATCCACGTAGATCCGTAGAAGTTCAAACGAGTTTGGTTCAAAAAGTTTTGAAACCCTAAAAATCCTTGCAAACCGTAAAGATTCCGAGGTTTACAACGAGTATCAACCGTTGTAAACCAACGAATCCGTAAACAAACTCACTTAGAAAAAGATTTGAACCAAAAAATAGGACCAAAACCGGTTGAAATCCGCGAACAAGATCCAAGATCTACATCGATTCAGTTGATGCATGTGATTTTCAGTGGTAGATTCATGCTTAGAACAACAGAACGAAATGTAACGCCCACTTTGAACTATTTTATTTATTTAATTATTTGATTGAGTTTAGAGTCTTTTTAAATAATTTATTTGATTTATGGTGATGTGTGTTATTTTTGTGTTATATGTTGGTGTTTTAGTAGCATATTATATTATAATATAAATGTTATTTGGTGTAGAGATATTATGTTATTTGGTGTAAAAATATGTTTGTTATGTAGAGATATATTTGTTATAGAAATATATTCGTTATTTGGTTTGAAAATATATTTGTTATTTGTGTAGAAATATATTTGTTTTAGAAATAATAAGATATGATGATATAATATAATATATATTTTGATGATGTGTGCTTTTATGTATTTTTAGTATTATCTTATTTGATTTATAATATAATATATTTAATTAAATATGGGTTGTTACATAATTTTAGAGAATTTGAGGGAAGGAGTAGAAATAAGATAAGATGAGTAAGAGAATATAAATAAGAGAATTAGGGTTAGAATTATTTAGTACGTGGTATAACTTTTGGAGAAACCTAGAGAAAAAGAGAGGAGGCGCGAAGGAGAGAAGAAAAACCTAAGAAGAACGCAGCTTGATTCAGGAGACCAAATTAAGGTAAGGGTGAGCCTAGCTTTCATTATATTAAACTGTAATTCAATTCAATTATGATTAACAAGAGATGGATGAGGTTTTGAGAGAATGAAGAACTAGGTTAAGGTGAATGAATTAAAAGATGAAGTTGAAAGGTGAGAATTAAGGAAAAATAGTTTAGGTTTCGAATTGAGTTTCTAGTCTTAAAAAGAGTGGATAATCTAGTAGGTTAATGAATAATTAATGTTCTAATGAAAGGATAATCATAGGGTGATGTTTAAGGTCATGTTTTGAGGGTATTGGATCGAAAACGGAGTAGAAAAGGTTTCCCCAAGGCGAAACCGCAACTGAACTGCGATTTTGCTGTCGCTGTGCAAAACACGTTACTTGTTGTCTCAGTTTGACAAGTTTAAGTTCCGAACTGGGTTTAGGTGTCTTCATGAAAGTTGTAGATATAGATGTTAGCTTTCACTAGCCTTTGGAGTGACTCAATTTAAGCTTTTAGAACTCTAGATATGATTAAAATACTACAAAGGGGTCAACAGGCTCGTTCTCTTTTCGATTTTCTGTAACCGGAAAACTAAAATAAAAACTGGGACTTTTCTGTTCATATTTAGCTTTTGATGTCTTCACGAAAGTTGTATATAATTGAGTTAGCTTTTTAATGGCTTCAGAGTGACTCAAAAATGTTTTGTGAATCTTCAGTTATGATAAAAACACTCCAAGTAGGTCTTGGAAAAAAACAGCATTTTCTGTTTCACGTTCTTGTGTCTTTTTCATACATTTCTGTTCCGAAATGGGTCTTGGTGTAAACACGAAAGTTGTAGGTAATTGAGCTAGCTTTCTAATGGCTCTGGAGTGACTAGAAAATTATTTGTAGATTTTGAGTTATGATGAAAATAGTCCAAGTAGGTCTTGAGAAAACTTTAAGAAAACTTAGCATAACTAATCCCAAGTTAGTCCAAAGACTTAGGGTTGATATCCAAACTTCAAACTTAGGTATTAGGGATTTAGTTGAGGTGTTTTATGAGTATTTGGCTTATGTCTTATTTAATCAGACTTGATTACTTTTGAAGAATGTTATTGCTTATGAATTATGAATGATGAGTGCATAATGTGCTATACTTATAAAGTTAATGTTATGATTTGATGTTGTTGATAATGATTATGAATCATACGTGCATTATGTGAACTATATTGTAATATATGTGATGCCTAAATGATGAATTTTTGATGTTGTTATATGATTGATGATTTGCTGCCATGTTGCTGTTATTATTTAATTAAAGCTGCATGAGTCGGTCTATGATGTGAGATGTTGTCCAATTTGTTGGAGTCATATGAGAAGTGTCGTGATGTCTAAGACGTAAGTGATTGAGTCTCATGCATACTCATTCAGAGATGAGGGCTTATGCCCTGGAGTTTTTACTCACCAGCGACGAGGGCTTATGCCCTGGAGCTTTTGCTCACTAGCGACGAGGGCTTATGCCCTGGGAGTATATTTATGCTCAAAGCGACGAGGGCTTATGCCCTGGATTGGTACCACATGCATATAAGATGTCTAAGATGTTTAAGATGTTAGAGTTGCATAGTCGAGTTGCATTGTCGAGTCGAGTTGTCTAAGATGTTTTGTGATGATGTTCTTTGATGATTAAGATGTTTTGTGATGATGATTCTTTGATGATGTTTAAGATGTTTAGTGATGATATTCTTGATGTTGCTTAAGATGTTATGAAATAAATATTTGAGACGTGCTTATATGTTAATTGTTGTTAAACTTAATTGTTGAATTATCTGTTTATTATATTGTTTGTGAATCTCACCCCTTCTGTTGGAATTGCCGCCTTGTGGGCAAGTGCAGGTAACCAAGATTAGGTGCAGTCGTGTGAGGCATTCCTCACTGTGTCTTAGGTGCTCTGATATGTAACGGGATGGGGAATATTGTCAAATGATTTTCTGTTCCTTGCATGTCAATTATAATTTTATAAAGACTAATTTTAGATGAACTTTTGAAATGTTATGAAGAGGCATGCGTGCCAAGACTTTTAAGATTCCGTTGCAATGTTTTGAGAAGTTTAATAACTATTTTTATGATGAATGAATTGTTATTCAATTCCTTTGATATGTTTTAAGAAAGTGATACTCCATTTATGTGAAAACTCTGATTTAATTTACGAAATTTTTACGTTGGGAAAACGGGGTGTTACAATTGGTATCAGAACAGGTTGGTCCATCCGGCCAAGTAGATGAGTCGTTGTGTCGTGTGACGATTGAATATTGTCGTTTTGTTTTCTAATTAATGGTTATGTTTTATCATGTGATCATGTTTGCCTGACTAACTTTAATGTGATTTTTGTGTAATGATTGAAGTTACTACTTTGTTATATATAATTTCTGATATTTAAGCAATAATTGAATTCATTTTCTTTTGTGCTATGAATTTCGAGGACGAAATTCTCTTAAGGGGGGTAGAGTTGTAACGCCCACTTTGAACTATTTTATTTATTTAATTATTTGATTGAGTTTAGAGTCTTTTTAAATAATTTATTTGATTTATGGTGATGTGTGTTATTTTTGTGTTATATGTTGGTGTTTTAGTAGCATATTATATTATAATATAAATGTTATTTGGTGTAGAGATATTATGTTATTTGGTGTAAAAATATGTTTGTTATGTAGAGATATATTTGTTATAGAAATATATTCGTTATTTGGTTTGAAAATATATTTGTTATTTGTGTAGAAATATATTTGTTTTAGAAATAATAAGATATGATGATATAATATAATATATATTTTGATGATGTGTGCTTTTATGTATTTTTAGTATTATCTTATTTGATTTATAATATAATATATTTAATTAAATATGGGTTGTTACATAATTTTAGAGAATTTGAGGGAAGGAGTAGAAATAAGATAAGATGAGTAAGAGAATATAAATAAGAGAATTAGGGTTAGAATTATTTAGTACGTGGTATAACTTTTGGAGAAACCTAGAGAAAAAGAGAGGAGGCGCGAAGGAGAGAAGAAAAACCTAAGAAGAACGCAGCTTGATTCAGGAGACCAAATTAAGGTAAGGGTGAGCCTAGCTTTCATTATATTAAACTGTAATTCAATTCAATTATGATTAACAAGAGATGGATGAGGTTTTGAGAGAATTAAGAACTAGGTTAAGGTGAATGAATTAAAAGATGAAGTTGAAAGGTGAGAATTAAGGAAAAATAGTTTAGGTTTCGAATTGAGTTTCTAGTCTTAAAAAGAGTGGATAATCTAGTAGGTTAATGAATAATTAATGTTCTAATGAAAGGATAATCATAGGGTGATGTTTAAGGTCATGTTTTGAGGGTATTGGATCGAAAACGGAGTAGAAAAGGTTTCCCCAAGGCGAAACCGCAACTGAACTGCGATTTTGCTGTCGCTGTGCAAAACACGTTACTTGTTGTCTCAGTTTGACAAGTTTAAGTTCCGAACTGGGTTTAGGTGTCTTCATGAAAGTTGTAGATATAGATGTTAGCTTTCACTAGCCTTTGGAGTGACTCAATTTAAGCTTTTAGAACTCTAGATATGATTAAAATACTACAAAGGGGTCAACAGGCTCGTTCTCTTTTCGATTTTCTGTAACCGGAAAACTAAAATAAAAACTGGGACTTTTCTGTTCATATTTAGCTTTTGATGTCTTCACGAAAGTTGTATATAATTGAGTTAGCTTTTTAATGGCTTCAGAGTGACTCAAAAATGTTTTGTGAATCTTCAGTTATGATAAAAACACTCCAAGTAGGTCTTGGAAAAAAACAGCATTTTCTGTTTCACGT
Source organism: Medicago lupulina (assembly GCA_958299785.1). Taxonomy (NCBI): domain Eukaryota; kingdom Viridiplantae; phylum Streptophyta; class Magnoliopsida; order Fabales; family Fabaceae; genus Medicago; species Medicago lupulina. The sequence continues at coordinate 36,345,076 of OY283143.1, forward strand.
TCTTGTGTCTTTTTCATACATTTCTGTTCCGAAATGGGTCTTGGTGTAAACACGAAAGTTGTAGGTAATTGAGCTAGCTTTCTAATGGCTCTGGAGTGACTAGAAAATTATTTGTAGATTTTGAGTTATGATGAAAATAGTCCAAGTAGGTCTTGAGAAAACTTTAAGAAAACTTAGCATAACTAATCCCAAGTTAGTCCAAAGACTTAGGGTTGATATCCAAACTTCAAACTTAGGTATTAGGGATTTAGTTGAGGTGTTTTATGAGTATTTGGCTTATGTCTTATTTAATCAGACTTGATTACTTTTGAAGAATGTTATTGCTTATGAATTATGAATGATGAGTGCATAATGTGCTATACTTATAAAGTTAATGTTATGATTTGATGTTGTTGATAATGATTATGAATCATACGTGCATTATGTGAACTATATTGTAATATATGTGATGCCTAAATGATGAATTTTTGATGTTGTTATATGATTGATGATTTGCTGCCATGTTGCTGTTATTATTTAATTAAAGCTGCATGAGTCGGTCTATGATGTGAGATGTTGTCCAATTTGTTGGAGTCATATGAGAAGTGTCGTGATGTCTAAGACGTAAGTGATTGAGTCTCATGCATACTCATTCAGAGATGAGGGCTTATGCCCTGGAGTTTTTACTCACCAGCGACGAGGGCTTATGCCCTGGAGCTTTTGCTCACTAGCGACGAGGGCTTATGCCCTGGGAGTATATTTATGCTCAAAGCGACGAGGGCTTATGCCCTGGATTGGTACCACATGCATATAAGATGTCTAAGATGTTTAAGATGTTAGAGTTGCATAGTCGAGTTGCATTGTCGAGTCGAGTTGTCTAAGATGTTTTGTGATGATGTTCTTTGATGATTAAGATGTTTTGTGATGATGATTCTTTGATGATGTTTAAGATGTTTAGTGATGATATTCTTGATGTTGCTTAAGATGTTATGAAATAAATATTTGAGACGTGCTTATATGTTAATTGTTGTTAAACTTAATTGTTGAATTATCTGTTTATTATATTGTTTGTGAATCTCACCCCTTCTGTTGGAATTGCCGCCTTGTGGGCAAGTGCAGGTAACCAAGATTAGGTGCAGTCGTGTGAGGCATTCCTCACTGTGTCTTAGGTGCTCTGATATGTAACGGGATGGGGAATATTGTCAAATGATTTTCTGTTCCTTGCATGTCAATTATAATTTTATAAAGACTAATTTTAGATGAACTTTTGAAATGTTATGAAGAGGCATGCGTGCCAAGACTTTTAAGATTCCGTTGCAATGTTTTGAGAAGTTTAATAACTATTTTTATGATGAATGAATTGTTATTCAATTCCTTTGATATGTTTTAAGAAAGTGATACTCCATTTATGTGAAAACTCTGATTTCATTTACGAAATTTTTACGTTGGGAAAACGGGGTGTTACACGAAACGTTTGAGTCATGATTCATGAATTTCTGGGTTGATTTGAACGATTTAGGGTTAGGGTTTCATCATAGAGGAAGAGAGAAGAACGGAGAAGAAGAGAGGAAGAGAGAGAACGTTTCTGAAAAAATGAAAGAAAACCGGGCCAAAACTTTTTATATAAAGTGCTGGACTGGGTGGGTTCTGACCCGATCCAGCGCCCCACGCTGTAGACCGTTAGATCTAGGTCTTGAAGGATCTGGATCAATCCTTCAAACTTCTTTCTTTTACTGTTTACCTCTGATACTTTTCAAATTCACTGTGTTTACTCTACAATTTTCTACTGTGCATCAAACACATATTGTACTGTTTCTGTCTCCATTTTTCTTGCATATAAAACCGTCCAAAGTGTTTTCTTGCATTACAAGTCATTAAAAAGGGTTTCTATAATCATTGCATATTTTCCTGCATTTTATTCCAATTTTTTCGCATAAAATCATATGAAAAGGGTATTTTGGTCATTTCCTGCAGTGGAACCCATTTTAGTCCCTACAATTTGTCTCTGAGTCTTTTCAACTTGTCTGCATAAATCATTAATCAAATTCTGTTCAAGAAATCATCTCAGCATTGCATCTGGTTTAGTCTGAGTCAGTCTGAGTCGTTTTAGTCCTTAAAGGGCGTTTTGGACTTTTCACATCAAATAATTTTTTGGCAGAGAGGTATTTTAAAATACCTCATTTTGGTAGTTTGTTCATTTTAGTCCATTTTGTTGCCTTTTAACCGTTTCACTTTACGTTGTTTTCAAAATTACATTTTACCCATTTTATTTTACTTTTTGCAAGTGAGTCCAAATTTTGTTTTAATTGCAAATGCGCCCATATTTTTAATTTCAAAACAGTCCAATTCCATTTTCTTTTTAATTGCAGTTCAGTCCTTAATTCTTTTCAATTGCATTTTAGTCCTTAAGTGTTTTTTTTACAGTTTGGTCCAAAGTGCCACGCAAGCAATACAAAGCCAAGTGTCACATTTTCATTGGTTCAGAGTCCACATGGCAGCCTATATAAGGCCACGCGCTGTACCAGTCAGAAAAGGAGCCACAGATACAATGCCACATCACTAACAGATTCATATTTTTTTCTCTCCATTCAGTTAGATCAAAAAATCACAAAAACTCATAAAATTGAAGAACAATTTCGCAAACCCTAGCTATTTCCAGAAGCAAATTCAAGCCAAATCCATGGAATCCATGGCAGCCCTCAGAGATTCGATGGTGAATCTTCATCATTGAGCCAGTGCCTCTGCAATTCAAGCATTGGATTCATCGCAGAAAGCAACAAATCCAATACGATCACAGAGGCACGAAGTTTGAGAAGAAAAGGGAAAGAATCTCAAAGGCTTTGAACCGGTGAAGAAGAAGAAGAAGAAGAAACACCGATTTATTTTCGGATTTCAAACCAGAATCAGCAAAACAGAATCAAGTTCAAAGAGTTCTGAAGATTCTAATCCAAATCTCCGAATAAAACACAGGTGAGAACTAAAACTTACCTCTTCATACTCAAGAACATCAACGAATCTGAATCCACGTAGATCCGTAGAAGTTCAAACGAGTTTGGTTCAAAAAGTTTTGAAACCCTAAAAATCCTTGCAAACCGTAAAGATTCCGAGGTTTACAACGAGTATCAACCGTTGTAAACCAACGAATCCGTAAACAAACTCACTTAGAAAAAGATTTGAACCAAAAAATAGGACCAAAACCGGTTGAAATCCGCGAACAAGATCCAAGATCTACATCGATTCAGTTGATGCATGTGATTTTCAGTGGTAGATTCATGCTTAGAACAACATAACGAAACGTTTGAGTCATGATTCATGAATTTCTGGGTTGATTTGAACGATTTAGGGTTAGGGTTTCATCATAGAGGAAGAGAGATGAACGGAGAAGAAGAGAGGAAGAGAGAGAACGTTTCTGAAAAAATGAAAGAAAACCGGGCCAAAACTTTTTATATAAAGTGCTGGACCGGGTGGGTTCTGACCCGATCCAGCGCCCCACGCTGTAGACCGTTAGATCTAGGTCTTGAAGGATCTGGATCAATCCTTCAAACTTCTTTCTTTTACTGTTTACCTCTGATACTTTTCAAATTCACTGTGTTTACTCTACAATTTTCTACTGTGCATCAAACACATATTGTACTGTTTCTGTCTCCATTTTTCTTGCATATAAAACCGTCCAAAGTGTTTTCTTGCATTACAAGTCATTAAAAAGGGTTTCTAAAATCATTGCATATTTTCCTGCATTTTATTCCAATTTTTTCGCATAAAATCATATGAAAAGGGTATTTTGGTCATTTCCTGCAGTGGAACCCATTTTAGTCCCTACAATTTGTCTCTGAGTCTTTTCAACTTGTCTGCATAAATCATTAATCAAATTCTGTTCAAGAAATCATCTCAGCATTGCATCTGGTTTAGTCTGAGTCAGTCTGAGTCGTTTTAGTCCTTAAAGGGCGTTTTGGACTTTTCACATCAAATAATTTTTTGGCAGAGAGGTATTTTAAAATACCTCATTTTGGTAGTTTGTTCATTTTAGTCCATTTTGTCGCCTTTTAACCGTTTCACTTTACGTTGTTTTCAAAATTACATTTTACCCATTTTATTTTACTTTTTGCAAGTGAGTCCAAATTTTGTTTTAATTGCAAATGCGCCCATATTTTTAATTTCAAAACAGTCCAATTCCATTTTCTTTTTAATTGCAGTTCAGTCCTTAATTCTTTTCAATTGCATTTTAGTCCTTAAGTGTTTTTTTTACAGTTTGGTCCAAAGTGCCACGCAAGCAATACAAAGCCAAGTGTCACATTTTCATTGGTTCAGAGTCCACATGGCAGCCTATATAAGGCCACGCGCTGTACCAGTCAGAAAAGGAGCCACAGATACAATGCCACATCACTAACAGATTCATATTTTTTTCTCTCCATTCAGTTAGATCAAAAAATCACAAAAACTCATAAAATTGAAGAACAATTTCGCAAACCCTAGCTATTTCCAGAAGCAAATTCAAGCCAAATCCATGGAATCCATGGCAGCCCTCAGAGATTCGATGGTGAATCTTCATCATTGAGCCAGTGCCTCTGCAATTCAAGCATTGGATTCATCGCAGAAAGCAACAAATCCAATACGATCACAGAGGCGCGAAGTTTGAGAAGAAAAGGGAAAGAATCTCAAAGGCTTTGAACCGGTGAAGAAGAAGAAGAAGAAGAAACACCGATTTATTTTCGGATTTCAAACCAGAATCAGCAAAACAGAATCAAGTTCAAAGAGTTCTGAAGATTCTAATCCAAATCTCCGAATAAAACACAGGTGAGAACTAAAACTTACCTCTTCATACTCAAGAACATCAACGAATCTGAATCCACGTAGATCCGTAGAAGTTCAAACGAGTTTGGTTCAAAAAGTTTTGAAACCCTAAAAATCCTTGCAAACCGTAAAGATTCCGAGGTTTACAACGAGTATCAACCGTTGTAAACCAACGAATCCGTAAACAAACTCACTTAGAAAAAGATTTGAACCAAAAAATAGGACCAAAACCGGTTGAAATCCGCGAACAAGATCCAAGATCTACATCGATTCAGTTGATGCATGTGATTTTCAGTGGTAGATTCATGCTTAGAACAACAGAACGAAACGTTTGAGTCATGATTCATGAATTTCTGGGTTGATTTGAACGATTTAGGGTTAGGGTTTCATCATAGAGGAAGAGAGAAGAACGGAGAAGAAGAGAGGAAGAGAGAGAACGTTTCTGAAAAAATGAAAGAAAACCGGGCCAAAACTTTTTATATAAAGTGCTGGACCGGGTGGGTTCTGACCCGATCCAGCGCCCCACGCTGTAGACCGTTAGATCTAGGTCTTGAAGGATCTGGATCAATCCTTCAAACTTCTTTCTTTTACTGTTTACCTCTGATACTTTTCAAATTCACTGTGTTTACTCTACAATTTTCTACTGTGCATCAAACACATATTGTACTGTTTCTGTCTCCATTTTTCTTGCATATAAAACCGTCCAAAGTGTTTTCTTGCATTACAAGTCATTAAAAAGGGTTTCTAAAATCATTGCATATTTTCCTGCATTTTATTCCAATTTTTTCGCATAAAATCATATGAAAAGGGTATTTTGGTCATTTCCTGCAGTGGAACCCATTTTAGTCCCTACAATTTGTCTCTGAGTCTTTTCAACTTGTCTGCATAAATCATTAATCAAATTCTGTTCAAGAAATCATCTCAGCATTGCATCTGGTTTAGTCTGAGTCAGTCTGAGTCGTTTTAGTCCTTAAAGGGCGTTTTGGACTTTTCACATCAAATAATTTTTTGGCAGAGAGGTATTTTAAAATACCTCATTTTGGTAGTTTGTTCATTTTAGTCCATTTTGTCGCCTTTTAACCGTTTCACTTTACGTTGTTTTCAAAATTACATTTTACCCATTTTATTTTACTTTTTGCAAGTGAGTCCAAATTTTGTTTTAATTGCAAATGCGCCCATATTTTTAATTTCAAAACAGTCCAATTCCATTTTCTTTTTAATTGCAGTTCAGTCCTTAATTCTTTTCAATTGCATTTTAGTCCTTAAGTGTTTTTTTTACAGTTTGGTCCAAAGTGCCACGCAAGCAATACAAAGCCAAGTGTCACATTTTCATTGGTTCAGAGTCCACATGGCAGCCTATATAAGGCCACGCGCTGTACCAGTCAGAAAAGGAGCCACAGATACAATGCCACATCACTAACAGATTCATATTTTTTTCTCTCCATTCAGTTAGATCAAAAAATCACAAAAACTCATAAAATTGAAGAACAATTTCGCAAACCCTAGCTATTTCCAGAAGCAAATTCAAGCCAAATCCATGGAATCCATGGCAGCCCTCAGAGATTCGATGGTGAATCTTCATCATTGAGCCAGTGCCTCTGCAATTCAAGCATTGGATTCATCGCAGAAAGCAACAAATCCAATACGATCACAGAGGCGCGAAGTTTGAGAAGAAAAGGGAAAGAATCTCAAAGGCTTTGAACCGGTGAAGAAGAAGAAGAAGAAGAAACACCGATTTATTTTTGGATTTCAAACCAGAATCAGCAAAACAGAATCAAGTTCAAAGAGTTCTGAAGATTCTAATCCAAATCTCCGAATAAAACACAGGTGAGAACTAAAACTTACCTCTTCATACTCAAGAACATCAACGAATCTGAATCCACGTAGATCCGTAGAAGTTCAAACGAGTTTGGTTCAAAAAGTTTTGAAACCCTAAAAATCCTTGCAAACCGTAAAGATTCCGAGGTTTACAACGAGTATCAACCGTTGTAAACCAACGAATCCGTAAACAAACTCACTTAGAAAAAGATTTGAACCAAAAAATAGGACCAAAACCGGTTGAAATCCGCGAACAAGATCCAAGATCTACATCGATTCAGTTGATGCATGTGATTTTCAGTGGTAGATTCATGCTTAGAACAACAGAACGAAACGTTTGAGTCATGATTCATGAATTTCTGGGTTGATTTGAACGATTTAGGGTTAGGGTTTCATCATAGAGGAAGAGAGAAGAACGGAGAAGAAGAGAGGAAGAGAGAGAACGTTTCTGAAAAAATGAAAGAAAACCGGGCCAAAACTTTTTATATAAAGTGCTGGACCGGGTGGGTTCTGACCCGATCCAGCGCCCCACGCTGTAGACCGTTAGATCTAGGTCTTGAAGGATCTGGATCAATCCTTCAAACTTCTTTCTTTTACTGTTTACCTCTGATACTTTTCAAATTCACTGTGTTTACTCTACAATTTTCTACTGTGCATCAAACACATATTGTACTGTTTCTGTCTCCATTTTTCTTGCATATAAAACCGTCCAAAGTGTTTTCTTGCATTACAAGTCATTAAAAAGGGTTTCTAAAATCATTGCATATTTTCCTGCATTTTATTCCAATTTTTTCGCATAAAATCATATGAAAAGGGTATTTTGGTCATTTCCTGCAGTGGAACCCATTTTAGTCCCTACAATTTGTCTCTGAGTCTTTTCAACTTGTCTGCATAAATCATTAATCAAATTCTGTTCAAGAAATCATCTCAGCATTGCATCTGGTTTAGTCTGAGTCAGTCTGAGTCGTTTTAGTCCTTAAAGGGCGTTTTGGACTTTTCACATCAAATAATTTTTTGGCAGAGAGGTATTTTAAAATACCTCATTTTGGTAGTTTGTTCATTTTAGTCCATTTTGTCGCCTTTTAACCGTTTCACTTTACGTTGTTTTCAAAATTACATTTTACCCATTTTATTTTACTTTTTGCAAGTGAGTCCAAATTTTGTTTTAATTGCAAATGCGCCCATATTTTTAATTTCAAAACAGTCCAATTCCATTTTCTTTTTAATTGCAGTTCAGTCCTTAATTCTTTTCAATTGCATTTTAGTCCTTAAGTGTTTTTTTTACAGTTTGGTCCAAATTGCCACGCAAGCAATACAAAGCCAAGTGTCACATTTTCATTGGTTCAGAGTCCACATGGCAGCCTATATAAGGCCACGCGCTGTACCAGTCAGAAAAGGAGCCACAGATACAATGCCACATCACTAACAGATTCATATTTTTTTCTCTCCATTCAGTTAGATCAAAAAATCACAAAAACTCATAAAATTGAAGAACAATTTCGCAAACCCTAGCTATTTCCAGAAGCAAATTCAAGCCAAATCCATGGAATCCATGGCAGCCCTCAGAGATTCGATGGTGAATCTTCATCATTGAGCCAGTGCCTCTGCAATTCAAGCATTGGATTCATCGCAGAAAGCAACAAATCCAATACGATCACAGAGGCGCGAAGTTTGAGAAGAAAAGGGAAAGAATCTCAAAGGCTTTGAACCGGTGAAGAAGAAGAAGAAGAAGAAACACCGATTTATTTTCGGATTTCAAACCAGAATCAGCAAAACAGAATCAAGTTCAAAGAGTTCTGAAGATTCTAATCCAAATCTCCGAATAAAACACAGGTGAGAACTAAAACTTACCTCTTCATACTCAAGAACATCAACGAATCTGAATCCACGTAGATCCGTAGAAGTTCAAACGAGTTTGGTTCAAAAAGTTTTGAAACCCTAAAAATCCTTGCAAACCGTAAAGATTCCGAGGTTTACAACGAGTATCAACCGTTGTAAACCAACGAATCCGTAAACAAACTCACTTAGAAAAAGATTTGAACCAAAAAATAGGACCAAAACCGGTTGAAATCCGCGAACAAGATCCAAGATCTACATCGATTCAGTTGATGCATGTGATTTTCAGTGGTAGATTCATGCTTAGAACAACAGAACGAAACGTTTGAGTCATGATTCATGAATTTCTGGGTTGATTTGAACGATTTAGGGTTAGGGTTTCATCATAGAGGAAGAGAGAAGAACGGAGAAGAAGAGAGGAAGAGAGAGAACGTTTCTGAAAAAATGAAAGAAAACCGGGCCAAAACTTTTTATATAAAGTGCTGGACCGGGTGGGTTCTGACCCGATCCAGCGCCCCACGCTGTAGACCGTTAGATCTAGGTCTTGAAGGATCTGGATCAATCCTTCAAACTTCTTTCTTTTACTGTTTACCTCTGATACTTTTCAAATTCACTGTGTTTACTCTACAATTTTCTACTGTGCATCAAACACATATTGTACTGTTTCTGTCTCCATTTTTCTTGCATATAAAACCGTCCAAAGTGTTTTCTTGCATTACAAGTCATTAAAAAGGGTTTCTAAAATCATTGCATATTTTCCTGCATTTTATTCCAATTTTTTCGCATAAAATCATATGAAAAGGGTATTTTGGTCATTTCCTGCAGTGGAACCCATTTTAGTCCCTACAATTTGTCTCTGAGTCTTTTCAACTTGTCTGCATAAATCATTAATCAAATTCTGTTCAAGAAATCATCTCAGCATTGCATCTGGTTTAGTCTGAGTCAGTCTGAGTCGTTTTAGTCCTTAAAGGGCGTTTTGGACTTTTCACATCAAATAATTCTTTGGCAGAGAGGTATTTTAAAATACCTCATTTTGGTAGTTTGTTCATTTTAGTCCATTTTGTCGCCTTTTAACCGTTTCACTTTACGTTGTTTTCAAAATTACATTTTACCCATTTTATTTTACTTTTTGCAAGTGAGTCCAAATTTTGTTTTAATTGCAAATGCGCCCATATTTTTAATTTCAAAACAGTCCAATTCCATTTTCTTTTTAATTGCAGTTCAGTCCTTAATTCTTTTCAATTGCATTTTAGTCCTTAAGTGTTTTTTTTACAGTTTGGTCCAAATTGCCACGCAAGCAATACAAAGCCAAGTGTCACATTTTCATTGGTTCAGAGTCCACATGGCAGCCTATATAAGGCCACGCGCTGTACCAGTCAGAAAAGGAGCCACAGATACAATGCCACATCACTAACAGATTCATATTTTTTTCTCTCCATTCAGTTAGATCAAAAAATCACAAAAACTCATAAAATTGAAGAACAATTTCGCAAACCCTAGCTATTTCCAGAAGCAAATTCAAGCCAAATCCATGGAATCCATGGCAGCCCTCAGAGATTCGATGGTGAATCTTCATCATTGAGCCAGTGCCTCTGCAATTCAAGCATTGGATTCATCGCAGAAAGCAACAAATCCAATACGATCACAGAGGCGCGAAGTTTGAGAAGAAAAGGGAAAGAATCTCAAAGGCTTTGAACCGGTGAAGAAGAAGAAGAAGAAGAAGCACCGATTTATTTTTGGATTTCAAACCAGAATCAGCAAAACATAATCAAGTTCAAAGAGTTCTGAAGATTCTAATCCAAATCTCCGAATAAAACACAGGTGAGAACTAAAACTTACCTCTTCATACTCAAGAACATCAACGAATCTGAATCCACGTAGATCCGTAGAAGTTCAAACAAGTTTGGTTCAAAAAGTTTTGAAACCCTAAAAATCCTTGCAAACCGTAAAGATTCCGAGGTTTACAACGAGTATCAACCGTTGTAAATCAACGAATCCGTAAACAAACTCACTTAGAAAAAGATTTGAACCAAAAAATAGGACCAAAACCGGTTGAAATCCGCGAACAAGATCCAAGATCTACATCGATTCAGTTGATGCATGTGATTTTCAGTGGTAGATTCATGCTTAGAACAACAGAACGAAGCGTTTAAGCCATGATTCATGAATTTCTGGGTTGATTTGAACGATTTAGGGTTAGGGTTTCATCATAGAGGAAGAGAGAAGAACGGAGAAGAAGAGAGGACGAGAGAGAACGTTTCTGAAAAAATGAAAGAAAACCGGGCCAAAACTTTTTATATAAAGTGCTGGACCGGGTGGGTTCTAACCCGATCCAGCGCCCCACGCTGTAGACCGTTAGATCTAGGTCTTGAAGGATCTGGATCAATCCTTCAAACTTCTTTCTTTTACTGTTTACCTCTGATACTTTTCAAATTCACTGTGTTTACTCTACAATTTTCTACTGTGCATCAAACACATATTGTACTGTTTCTGTCTCCATTTTTCTTGCATATAAAACCGTCCAAAGTGTTTTCTTGCATTACAAGTCATTAAAAAGGGTTTCTATAATCATTGCATATTTTCGTGCATTTTATTCCAATTTTTTCGCATAAAATCATATGAAAAGGGTATTTTGGTCATTTCCTGCAGTGGAACCCATTTTAGTCCCTACAATTTGTCTCTGAGTCTTTTCAACTTGTCTGCATAAATCATTAATCAAATTCTGTTCAAGAAATCATCTCAGCATTGCATCTGGTTTAGTCTGAGTCAGTCTGAGTCGTTTTAGTCCTTAAAGGGCGTTTTGGACTTTTCACATCAAATAATTTTTTGGCAGAGAGGTATTTTAAAATACCTCATTTTGGTAGTTTGTTCATTTTAGTCCATTTTGTCGCCTTTTAACCGTTTCACTTTACGTTGTTTTCAAAATTACATTTTACCCATTTTATTTTACTTTTTGCAAGTGAGTCCAAATTTTGTTTTAATTGCAAATGCGCCCATATTTTTAATTTCAAAACAGTCCAATTCCATTTTCTTTTTAATTGCAGTTCAGTCCTTAATTCTTTTCAATTGCATTTTAGTCCTTAAGTGTTTTTTTTACAGTTTGGTCCAAAGTGCCACGCAAGCAATACAAAGCCAAGTGTCACATTTTCATTGGTTCAGAGTCCACATGGCAGCCTATATAAGGCCACGCGATGTACCAGTCAGAAAAGGAGCCACAGATACAATGCCACATCACTAACAGATTCATATTTTTTTCTCTCCATTCAGTTAGATCAAAAAATCACAAAAACTCATAAAATTGAAGAACAATTTCACAAACCCTAGCTATTTCCAGAAGCAAATTCAAGCCAAATCCATGGAATCCATGGCAGCCCTCAGAGATTCGATGGTGAATCTTCATCATTGAGCCAGTGCCTCTGCAATTCAAGCATTGGATTCATCGCAGAAAGCAACAAATCCAATACGATCACAGAGGCGCGAAGTTTGAGAGGAAAAGGGAAAGAATCTCAAAGGCTTTGAACCGGTGAAGAAGAAGAAGAAGAAGAAACACCGATTTATTTTCGGATTTCAAACCAGAATCAGCAAAACATAATCAAGTTCAAAGAGTTCTGAAGATTCTAATCCAAATCTCCGAATAAAACACAGGTGAGAACTAAAACTTACCTCTTCATACTCAAGATCATCAACGAATCTGAATCCACGTAGATCCGTAGAAGTTCAAACGAGTTTGGTTCAAAAAGTTTTGAAACCCTAAAAATCCTTGCAAACCGTAAAGATTCTGAGGTTTACAACGAGTATCAACCGTTGTAAACCAACGAATCCGTAAACAAACTCACTTAGAAAAAGATTTGAACCAAAAAATAGGACCAAAACCGGTTGAAATCCGCGAACAAGATCCAAGATCTACATCGATTCAGTTGATGCATGTGATTTTCAGTGGTAGATTCATGCTTAGAACAGCAGAACGAAGCGTTTAAGCCATGATTCATGAATTTCTGGGTTGATTTGAACGATTTAGGGTTAGGGTTTCATCATAGAGGAAGAGAGAAGAACGGAGAAGAAGAGAGGAAGAAAGAGAACGTTTCTGAAAAAATGAAAGAAAACCGGGCCAAAACTTTTTATATAAAGTGCTGGACCGGGTGGGTTCTGACCCGATCCAGCGCCCCACGCTGTAGACCGTTAGATCTAGGTCTTGAAGGATCTGGATCAATCCTTCAAACTTCTTTCTTTTACTGTTTACCTCTGATACTTTTCAAATTCACTGTGTTTACTCTACAATTTTCTACTGTGCATCAAACACATATTGTACTGTTTCTGTCTCCATTTTTCTTGCATATAAAACCGTCCAAAGTGTTTTCTTGCATTACAAGTCATTAAAAAGGGTTTCTAAAATCATTGCATATTTTCCTGCATTTTATTCCAATTTTTTCGCATAAAATCATATGAAAAGGGTATTTTGGTCATTTCCTGCAGTGGAACCCATTTTAGTCCCTACAATTTGTCTCTGAGTCTTTTCAACTTGTCTGCATAAATCATTAATCAAATTCTGTTCAAGAAATCATCTCAGCATTGCATCTGGTTTAGTCTGAGTCAGTCTGAGTCGTTTTAGTCCTTAAAGGGCGTTTTGGACTTTTCACATCAAATAATTTTTTGGCAGAGAGGTATTTTAAAATACCTCATTTTGGTAGTTTGTTCATTTTAGTCCATTTTGTCGCCTTTTAACCGTTTCACTTTACGTTGTTTTCAAAATTACATTTTACCCATTTTATTTTACTTTTTGCAAGTGAGTCCAAATTTTGTTTTAATTGCAAATGCGCCCATATTTTTAATTTCAAAACAGTCCAATTCCATTTTCTTTTTAATTGCAGTTCAGTCCTTAATTCTTTTCAATTGCATTTTAGTCCTTAAGTGTTTTTTTTACAGTTTGGTCCAAATTGCCACGCAAGCAATACAAAGCCAAGTGTCACATTTTCATTGGTTCAGAGTCCACATGGCAGCCTATATAAGGCCACGCGCTGTACCAGTCAGAAAAGGAGCCACAGATACAATGCCACATCACTAACAGATTCATATTTTTTTCTCTCCATTCAGTTAGATCAAAAAATCACAAAAACTCATAAAATTGAAGAACAATTTCGCAAACCCTAGCTATTTCCAGAAGCAAATTCAAGCCAAATCCATGGAATCCATGGCAGCCCTCAGAGATTCGATGGTGAATCTTCATCATTGAGCCAGTGCCTCTGCAATTCAAGCATTGGATTCATCGCAGAAAGCAACAAATCCAATACGATCACAGAGGCGCGAAGTTTGAGAAGAAAAGGGAAAGAATCTCAAAGGCTTTGAACCGGTGAAGAAGAAGAAGAAGAAACACCGATTTATTTTCGGATTTCAAACCAGAATCAGCAAAACAGAATCAAGTTCAAAGAGTTCTGAAGATTCTAATCCAAATCTCCGAATAAAACACAGGTGAGAACTAAAACTTACCTCTTCATACTCAAGAACATCAACGAATCTGAATCCACGTAGATCCGTAGAAGTTCAAACGAGTTTGGTTCAAAAAGTTTTGAAACCCTAAAAATCCTTGCAAACCGTAAAGATTCCGAGGTTTACAACGAGTATCAACCGTTGTAAACCAACGAATCCGTAAACAAACTCACTTAGAAAAAGATTTGAACCAAAAAATAGGACCAAAACCGGTTGAAATCCGCGAACAAGATCCAAGATCTACATCGATTCAGTTGATGCATGTGATTTTCAGTGGTAGATTCATGCTTAGAACAACAGAACGAAACGTTTGAGTCATGATTCATGAATTTCTGGGTTGATTTGAACGATTTAGGGTTAGGGTTTCATCATAGAGGAAGAGAGAAGAACGGAGAAGAAGAGAGGAAGAGAGAGAACGTTTCTGAAAAAATGAAAGAAAACCGGGCCAAAACTTTTTATATAAAGTGCTGGACCGGGTGGGTTCTGACCCGATCCAGCGCCCCACGCTGTAGACCGTTAGATCTAGGTCTTGAAGGATCTGGATCAATCCTTCAAACTTCTTTCTTTTACTGTTTACCTCTGATACTTTTCAAATTCACTGTGTTTACTCTACAATTTTCTACTGTGCATCAAACACATATTGTACTGTTTCTGTCTCCATTTTTCTTGCATATAAAACCGTCCAAAGTGTTTTCTTGCATTACAAGTCATTAAAAAGGGTTTCTAAAATCATTGCATATTTTCCTGCATTTTATTCCAATTTTTTCGCATAAAATCATATGAAAAGGGTATTTTGGTCATTTCCTGCAGTGGAACCCATTTTAGTCCCTACAATTTGTCTCTGAGTCTTTTCAACTTGTCTGCATAAATCATTAATCAAATTCTGTTCAAGAAATCATCTCAGCATTGCATCTGGTTTAGTCTGAGTCAGTCTGAGTCGTTTTAGTCCTTAAAGGGCGTTTTGGACTTTTCACATCAAATAATTTTTTGGCAGAGAGGTATTTTAAAATACCTCATTTTGGTAGTTTGTTCATTTTAGTCCATTTTGTCGCCTTTTAACCGTTTCACTTTACGTTGTTTTCAAAATTACATTTTACCCATTTTATTTTACTTTTTGCAAGTGAGTCCAAATTTTGTTTTAATTGCAAATGCGCCCATATTTTTAATTTCAAAACAGTCCAATTCCATTTTCTTTTTAATTGCAGTTCAGTCCTTAATTCTTTTCAATTGCATTTTAGTCCTTAAGTGTTTTTTTTACAGTTTGGTCCAAATTGCCACGCAAGCAATACAAAGCCAAGTGTCACATTTTCATTGGTTCAGAGTCCACATGGCAGCCTATATAAGGCCACGCGCTGTACCAGTCAGAAAAGGAGCCACAGATACAATGCCACATCACTAACAGATTCATATTTTTTTCTCTCCATTCAGTTAGATCAAAAAATCACAAAAACTCATAAAATTGAAGAACAATTTCGCAAACCCTAGCTATTTCCAGAAGCAAATTCAAGCCAAATCCATGGAATCCATGGCAGCCCTCAGAGATTCGATGGTGAATCTTCATCATTGAGCCAGTGCCTCTGCAATTCAAGCATTGGATTCATCGCAGAAAGCAACAAATCCAATACGATCACAGAGGCGCGAAGTTTGAGAAGAAAAGGGAAAGAATCTCAAAGGCTTTGAACCGGTGAAGAAGAAGAAGAAGAAGAAACACCGATTTATTTTCGGATTTCAAACCAGAATCAGCAAAACAGAATCAAGTTCAAAGAGTTCTGAAGATTCTAATCCAAATCTCCGAATAAAACACAGGTGAGAACTAAAACTTACCTCTTCATACTCAAGAACATCAACGAATCTGAATCCACGTAGATCCGTAGAAGTTCAAACGAGTTTGGTTCAAAAAGTTTTGAAACCCTAAAAATCCTTGCAAACCGTAAAGATTCCGAGGTTTACAACGAGTATCAACCGTTGTAAACCAACGAATCCGTAAACAAACTCACTTAGAAAAAGATTTGAACCAAAAAATAGGACCAAAACCGGTTGAAATCCGCGAACAAGATCCAAGATCTACATCGATTCAGTTGATGCATGTGATTTTCAGTGGTAGATTCATGCTTAGAACAACAGAACGAAACGTTTGAGTCATGATTCATGAATTTCTGGGTTGATTTGAACGATTTAGGGTTAGGGTTTCATCATAGAGGAAGAGAGAAGAACGGAGAAGAAGAGAGGAAGAGAGAGAACGTTTCTGAAAAAATGAAAGAAAACCGGGCCAAAACTTTTTATATAAAGTGCTGGACCGGGTGGGTTCTGACCCGATCCAGCGCCCCACGCTGTAGACCGTTAGATCTAGGTCTTGAAGGATCTGGATCAATCCTTCAAACTTCTTTCTTTTACTGTTTACCTCTGATACTTTTCAAATTGACTGTGTTTACTCTACAATTTTCTACTGTGCATCAAACACATATTGTACTGTTTCTGTCTCCATTTTTCTTGCATATAAAACCGTCCAAAGTGTTTTCTTGCATTACAAGTCATTAAAAAGGGTTTCTAAAATCATTGCATATTTTCCTGCATTTTATTCCAATTTTTTCGCATAAAATCATATGAAAAGGGTATTTTGGTCATTTCCTGCAGTGGAACCCATTTTAGTCCCTACAATTTGTCTCTGAGTCTTTTCAACTTGTCTGCATAAATCATTAATCAAATTCTGTTCAAGAAATCATCTCAGCATTGCATCTGGTTTAGTCTGAGTCAGTCTGAGTCGTTTTAGTCCTTAAAGGGCGTTTTGGACTTTTCACATCAAATAATTTTTTGGCAGAGAGGTATTTTAAAATACCTCATTTTGGTAGTTTGTTCATTTTAGTCCATTTTGTCGCCTTTTAACCGTTTCACTTTACGTTGTTTTCAAAATTACATTTTACCCATTTTATTTTACTTTTTGCAAGTGAGTCCAAATTTTGTTTTAATTGCAAATGCGCCCATATTTTTAATTTCAAAACAGTCCAATTCCATTTTCTTTTTAATTGCAGTTCAGTCCTTAATTCTTTTCAATTGCATTTTAGTCCTTAAGTGTTTTTTTTACAGTTTGGTCCAAATTGCCACGCAAGCAATACAAAGCCAAGTGTCACATTTTCATTGGTTCAGAGTCCACATGGCAGCCTATATAAGGCCACGCGCTGTACCAGTCAGAAAAGGAGCCACAGATACAATGCCACATCACTAACAGATTCATATTTTTTTCTCTCCATTCAGTTAGATCAAAAAATCACAAAAACTCATAAAATTGAAGAACAATTTCGCAAACCCTAGCTATTTCCAGAAGCAAATTCAAGCCAAATCCATGGAATCCATGGCAGCCCTCAGAGATTCGATGGTGAATCTTCATCATTGAGCCAGTGCCTCTGCAATTCAAGCATTGGATTCATCGCAGAAAGCAACAAATCCAATACGATCACAGAGGCGCGAAGTTTGAGAAGAAAAGGGAAAGAATCTCAAAGGCTTTGAACCGGTGAAGAAGAAGAAGAAGAAGAAGCACCGATTTATTTTTGGATTTCAAACCAGAATCAGCAAAACATAATCAAGTTCAAAGAGTTCTGAAGATTCTAATCCAAATCTCCGAATAAAACACAGGTGAGAACTAAAACTTACCTCTTCATACTCAAGAACATCAACGAATCTGAATCCACGTAGATCCGTAGAAGTTCAAACAAGTTTGGTTCAAAAAGTTTTGAAACCCTAAAAATCCTTTTAAACCGTAAAGATTCCGAGGTTTACAACGAGTATCAACCGTTGTAAATCAACGAATCCGTAAACAAACTCACTTAGAAAAAGATTTGAACCAAAAAATAGGACCAAAACCGGTTGAAATCCGCGAACAAGATCCAAGATCTACATCGATTCAGTTGATGCATGTGATTTTCAGTGGTAGATTCATGCTTAGAACAACAGAACGAAGCGTTTAAGCCATGATTCATGAATTTCTGGGTTGATTTGAACGATTTAGGGTTAGGGTTTCATCATAGAGGAAGAGAGAAGAACGGAGAAGAAGAGAGGACGAGAGAGAACGTTTCTGAAAAAATGAAAGAAAACCGGGCCAAAACTTTTTATATAAAGTGCTGGACCGGGTGGGTTCTAACCCGATCCAGCGCCCCACGCTGTAGACCGTTAGATCTAGGTCTTGAAGGATCTGGATCAATCCTTCAAACTTCTTTCTTTTACTGTTTACCTCTGATACTTTTCAAATTCACTGTGTTTACTCTACAATTTTCTACTGTGCATCAAACACATATTGTACTGTTTCTGTCTCCATTTTTCTTGCATATAAAACCGTCCAAAGTGTTTTCTTGCATTACAAGTCATTAAAAAGGGTTTCTATAATCATTGCATATTTTCGTGCATTTTATTCCAATTTTTTCGCATAAAATCATATGAAAAGGGTATTTTGGTCATTTCCTGCAGTGGAACCCATTTTAGTCCCTACAATTTGTCTCTGAGTCTTTTCAACTTGTCTGCATAAATCATTAATCAAATTCTGTTCAAGAAATCATCTCAGCATTGCATCTGGTTTAGTCTGAGTCAGTCTGAGTCGTTTTAGTCCTTAAAGGGCGTTTTGGACTTTTCACATCAAATAATTTTTTGGCAGAGAGGTATTTTAAAATACCTCATTTTGGTAGTTTGTTCATTTTAGTCCATTTTGTCGCCTTTTAACCGTTTCACTTTACGTTGTTTTCAAAATTACATTTTACCCATTTTATTTTACTTTTTGCAAGTGAGTCCAAATTTTGTTTTAATTGCAAATGCGCCCATATTTTTAATTTCAAAACAGTCCAATTCCATTTTCTTTTTAATTGCAGTTCAGTCCTTAATTCTTTTCAATTGCATTTTAGTCCTTAAGTGTTTTTTTTACAGTTTGGTCCAAAGTGCCACGCAAGCAATACAAAGCCAAGTGTCACATTTTCATTGGTTCAGAGTCCACATGGCAGCCTATATAAGGCCACGCGATGTACCAGTCAGAAAAGGAGCCACAGATACAATGCCACATCACTAACAGATTCATATTTTTTTCTCTCCATTCAGTTAGATCAAAAAATCACAAAAACTCATAAAATTGAAGAACAATTTCACAAACCCTAGCTATTTCCAGAAGCAAATTCAAGCCAAATCCATGGAATCCATGGCAGCCCTCAGAGATTCGATGGTGAATCTTCATCATTGAGCCAGTGCCTCTGCAATTCAAGCATTGGATTCATCGCAGAAAGCAACAAATCCAATACGATCACAGAGGCGCGAAGTTTGAGAGGAAAAGGGAAAGAATCTCAAAGGCTTTGAACCGGTGAAGAAGAAGAAGAAGAAGAAGAAACACCGATTTATTTTCGGATTTCAAACCAGAATCAGCAAAACATAATCAAGTTCAAAGAGTTCTGAAGATTCTAATCCAAATCTCCGAATAAAACACAGGTGAGAACTAAAACTTACCTCTTCATACTCAAGATCATCAACGAATCTGAATCCACGTAGATCCGTAGAAGTTCAAACGAGTTTGGTTCAAAAAGTTTTGAAACCCTAAAAATCCTTGCAAACCGTAAAGATTCTGAGGTTTACAACGAGTATCAACCGTTGTAAACCAACGAATCCGTAAACAAACTCACTTAGAAAAAGATTTGAACCAAAAAATAGGACCAAAACCGGTTGAAATCCGCGAACAAGATCCAAGATCTACATCGATTCAGTTGATGCATGTGATTTTCAGTGGTAGATTCATGCTTAGAACAGCAGAACGAAGCGTTTAAGCCATGATTCATGAATTTCTGGGTTGATTTGAACGATTTAGGGTTAGGGTTTCATCATAGAGGAAGAGAGAAGAACGGAGAAGAAGAGAGGAAGAAAGAGAACGTTTCTGAAAAAATGAAAGAAAACCGGGCCAAAATTTTTTATATAAAGTGCTGGACCGGGTGGGTTCTGACCCGATCCAGCGCCCCACGCTGTAGACCGTTAGATCTAGGTCTTGAAGGATCTGGATCAATCCTTCAAACTTCTTTCTTTTACTGTTTACCTCTGATACTTTTCAAATTCACTGTGTTTACTCTACAATTTTCTACTGTGCATCAAACACATATTGTACTGTTTCTGTCTCCATTTTTCTTGCATATAAAACCGTCCAAAGTGTTTTCTTGCATTACAAGTCATTAAAAAGGGTTTCTAAAATCATTGCATATTTTCCTGCATTTTATTCCAATTTTTTCGCATAAAATCATATGAAAAGGGTATTTTGGTCATTTCCTGCAGTGGAACCCATTTTAGTCCCTACAATTTGTCTCTGAGTCTTTTCAACTTGTCTGCATAAATCATTAATCAAATTCTCTTCAAGAAATCATCTCAGCATTGCATCTGGTTTAGTCTGAGTCGTTTTAGTCCTTAAAGGGCGTTTTGGACTTTTCACATCAAATAATTTTTTGGCAGAGAGGTATTTTAAAATACCTCATTTTGGTAGTTTGTTCATTTTAGTCCATTTTGTCGTCTTTTAACTGTTTCACTTTACGTTGTTTTCAAAATTACATTTTACCCATTTTATTTTACTTTTTGCAAGTGAGTCCAAATTTTGTTTTAATTGCAAATGCGCCCATATTTTTAATTTCAAAACAGTCCAATTCCATTTTCTTTTTAATTGCAGTTCAGTCCTTAATTCTTTTCAATTGCATTTTAGTCCTTAAGTGTTTTTTTTACAGTTTGGTCCAAAGTGCCACGCAAGCAATACAAAGCCAAGTGTCACATTTTCATTGGTTCAGAGTCCACATGGCAGCCTATATAAGGCCACGCGCTGTACCAGTCAGAAAAGGAGCCACAGATACAATGCCACATCACTAACAGATTCATATTTTTTTCTCTCCATTCAGTTAGATCAAAAAATCACAAAAACTCATAAAATTGAAGAACAATTTCACAAACCCTAGCTATTTCCAGAAGCAAATTCAAGCCAAATCCATGGAATCCATGGCAGCCCTCAGAGATTCGATGGTGAATCTTCATCATTGAGCCAGTGCCTCTGCAATTCAAGCATTGGATTCATCGCAGAAAGCAACAAATCCAATACGATCACAAAGGCGCGAAGTTTGAGAAGAAAAGGGAAAGAATCTCAAAGGCTTTGAACCGGTGAAGAAGAAGAAGAAGAAGAAACACCGATTTATTTTCGGATTTCAAACCAGAATCAGCAAAACATAATCAAGTTCAAAGAGTTCTGAAGATTCTAATCCAAATCTCCGAATAAAACACAGGTGAGAACTAAAACTTACCTCTTCATACTCAAGAACATCAACGAATCTGAATCCACGTAGATCCGTAGAAGTTCAAACGAGTTTGGTTCAAAAAGTTTTGAAACCCTAAAAATCCTTGCAAACCGTAAAGATTCCGAGGTTTACAACGAGTATCAACCGTTGTAAACCAACGAATCCGTAAACAAACTCACTTAGAAAAAGATTTGAACCAAAAAATAGGACCAAAACCGGTTGAAATCCGCGAACAAGATCCAAGATCTACATCGATTCAGTTGATGCATGTGATTTTCAGTGGTAGATTCATGCTTAGAACAACAGAACGAAGCGTTTAAGCCATGATTCATGAATTTCTGGGTTGATTTGAACGATTTAGGGTTAGGGTTTCATCATAGAGGAAGAGAGAAGAACGGAGAAGAAGAGAGGAAGAGAGAGAACGTTTCTGAAAAAATGAAAGAAAACCGGGCCAAAACTTTTTATATAAAGTGCTGGACCGGGTGGGTTCTGACCCGATCCAGCGCCCCACGCTGTAGACCGTTAGATCTAGGTCTTGAAGGATCTGGATCAATCCTTCAAACTTCTTTCTTTTACTGTTTACCTCTGATACTTTTCAAATTCACTATGTTTACTCTACAATTTTCTACTGTGCATCAAACACATATTGTACTGTTTCTGTCTCCATTTTTCTTGCATATAAAACCGTCCAAAGTGTTTTCTTGCATTACAAGTCATTAAAAAGGGTTTCTAAAATCATTGCATATTTTCCTGCATTTTATTCCAATTTTTTCGCATAAAATCATATGAAAAGGGTATTTTGGTCATTTCCTGCAGTGGAACCCATTTTAGTCCCTACAATTTGTCTCTGAGTCTTTTCAACTTGTCTGCATTAATCATTAATCAAATTCTCTTCAAGAAATCATCTCAGCATTGCATCTGGTTTAGTCTGAGTCGTTTTAGTCCTTAAAGGGCGTTTTGGACTTTTCACATCAAATAATTTTTTGGCAGAGAGGTATTTTAAAATACCTCATTTTGGTAGTTTGTTCATTTTAGTCCATTTTGTCGTCTTTTAACTGTTTCACTTTACGTTGTTTTCAAAATTACATTTTACCCATTTTATTTTACTTTTTGCAAGTGAGTCCAAATTTTGTTTTAATTGCAAATGCGCCCAAATTTTTAATTTCAAAACAGTCCAATTTCATTTTCTTTTTAATTGCAGTTCAGTCCTTAATTCTTTTCAATTGCATTTTAGTCCTTAAGTTTTTTTTTACAGTTTGGTCCAAAGTGCCACGCAAGCAATACAAAGCCAAGTGTCACATTTTCATTGGTTGAGAGTCCACATGGCAGCCTATATAAGGCCACGCGTTGTACCGGTCAGAAAAGGAGCCACAGATACAATGCCACATCACTAACAGATTCATATTTTTCTCTCTCCATTCAGTTAGATCAAAAAATCACAAAAACTCAGAAAATTGAAGAACAATTTCGCAAACCCTAGCTATTTCCAGAAGCAAATTCAAGCCAAATCCATGGAATGCATGGCAGCCCTCAGAGATTCGATGGTGAATCTTCATCATTGAGCCAGTGCCTCTGCAATTCAAGCATTGGATTCATCGCAGAAAGCAACAAATCCAATACGATCACAGAGGCGCGAAGTTTGAGTAGAAAAGGGAAAGAATCTCAAAGGCTTTGAACCGGTGAAGAAGAAGAAGAAGAAGAAGAAACACCGATTTATTTTCGGATTTCAAGCCAGAATCAGCAAAACAGAATCAAGTTCAAAGAGTTCTGAAGATTCTAATCCAAATCTCCGAATAAAACACAGGTGAGAACTAGAACTTACCTCTTCATACTCAAGAACATCAACGAATCTGAATCCACGTAGATCCGTAGAAGTTCAAACGAGTTTGGTTCAAAAAGTTTTGAAACCCTAAAAATCCTTGCAAACCGTAAAGATTCCGAGGTTTACAACGAGTATCAACCGTTGTAAACCAACGAATCCGTAAACAAACTCACTTAGAAAAAGATTTGAACCAAAAAATAGGACCAAAACCGGTTGAAATCCGCGAACAAGATCCAAGATCTAAATCGATTCAGTTGATGCATGTGATTTTCAGTGGTAGATTCATGCTTAGAACAACAGAACGAAACGTTTAAGCCATGATTCATGAATTTCTGGGTTGATTTGAACGATTTAGGGTTAGGGTTTCATCATAGAGGAAGAGAGAAGAACGGAGAAGAAGAGAGGAAGAGAGAGAACGTTTCTGAAAAAATGAAAGAAAACCGGGCCAAAACTTTTTATATAAAGTGCTGGACCGGGTGGGTTCTGACCCGATCCAGCGCCCCACGCTGTAGACCGTTAGATCTAGGTCTTGAAGGATCTGGATCAATCCTTCAAACTTCTTTCTTTTACTGTTTACCTCTGATACTTTTCAAATTCACTGTGTTTACTCTACAATTTTCTACTGTGCATCAAACACATATTGTACTGTTTCTGTCTCCATTTTTCTTGCATATAAAACCGTCCAAAGTGTTTTCTTGCATTACAAGTCATTAAAAAGGGTTTCTAAAATCATTGCATATTTTCCTGCATTTTATTCCAATTTTTTCGCATAAAATCATATGAAAAGGGTATTTTGGTCATTTCCTGCAGTGGAACCCATTTTAGTCCCTACAATTTGTCTCTGAGTCTTTTCAACTTGTCTGCATAAATCATTAATCAAATTCTGTTCAAGAAATCATCTCAGCATTGCATCTAGTTTAGTCTGAGTCAGTCTGAGTCGTTTTAGTCCTTAAAGGGCGTTTTGGACTTTTCACATCAAATAATTTTTTGGCAGAGAGGTATTTTAAAATACCTCATTTTGGTAGTTTGTTCATTTTAGTCCATTTTGTCGCCTTTTAACCGTTTCACTTTACGTTGTTTTCAAAATTACATTTTACCCATTTTATTTTACTTTTTGCAAGTGAGTCCAAATTTTGTTTTAATTGCAAATGCGCCCATATTTTTAATTTCAAAACAGTCCAATTCCATTTTCTTTTTAATTGCAGTTCAGTCCTTAATTCTTTTCAATTGCATTTTAGTCCTTAAGTGTTTTTTTTACAGTTTGGTCCAAATTGCCACGCAAGCAATACAAAGCCAAGTGTCACATTTTCATTGGTTCAGAGTCCACATGGCAGCCTATATAAGGCCAGGCGCTATACCAGTCAGAAAAGGAGCCACAGATACAATGCCACATCACTAACAGATTCTTATTTTTTTCTCTCCATTCAGTTAGATCAAAAAATCACAAAAACTCATAAAATTGAAGAACAATTTCGCAAACCCTAGCTATTTCCAGAAGCAAATTCAAGCCAAATCCATGGAATCCATGGCAGCCCTCAGAGATTCGATGGTGAATCTTCATCATTGAGCCAGTGCCTCTGCAATTCAAGCATTGGATTCATCGCAGAAAGCAACAAATCCAATACGATCACAGAGGCGCGAAGTTTGAGAAGAAAAGGGAAAGAATCTCAAAGGCTTTGAACCGGTGAAGAAGAAGAAGAAGAAGAAACACCGATTTATTTTTGGATTTCAAACCAGAATCAGCAAAACAGAATCAAGTTCAAAGAGTTCTGAAGATTCTAATCCAAATCTCCGAATAAAACACAGGTGAGAACTAAAACTTACCTCTTCATACTCAAGAACATCAACGAATCTGAATCCACGTAGATCCATAGAAGTTCAAACGAGTTTGGTTCAAAAAGTTTTGAAACCCTAAAAATCCTTGCAAACCGTAAAGATTCCGAGGTTTAAAACGTGTATCAACCGTTGTAAACCAACGAATCCGTAAACAAACTCACTTAGAAAAAGATTTGAACCAAAAAATAGGACCAAAACCGGTTGAAATCCGCGAACAAGATCCAAGATCTACATCGATTCAGTTGATGCATGTGATTTTCAGTGGTAGATTCATGCTTAGAACAACAGAACGAAGCGTTTAAGCCATGATTCATGAATTTCTGGGTTGATTTGAACGATTTAGGGTTAGGGTTTCATCATAGAGGAAGAGAGAAGAACGGAGAAGAAGAGAGGAAGAGAGAGAACGTTTCTGAAAAAATGAAAGAAAACCGGGCCAAAACTTTTTATATAAAGTGCTGAACCGGGTGGGTTCTGACCCGATCCAGCGCCCCACGCTGTAGACCGTTAGATCTAGGTCTTGAAGGATCTGGATCAATCCTTCAAACTTCTTTCTTTTATTGTTTACCTCTGATACTTTTCAAATTCACTGTGTTTACTCTACAATTTTCTACTGTGCATCAAACACATATTGTACTGTTTCTGTCTCCATTTTTCTTGCATATAAAACCGTGCAAAGTGTTTTCTTGCATTACAAGTCATTAAAAAGGGTTTCTAAAATCATTGCATATTTTCCTGCATTTTATTCCAATTTTTTCGCATAAAATCATATGAAAAGGGTATTTTGGTCATTTTCTGCAGTGGAACCCATTTTAGTCCCTACAATTTGTCTCTCAGTCTTTTCAACTTGTCTGCATAAATCATTAATCAAATTCTCTTCAAGAAATCATCTCAGCATTGCATCTGGTTTAGTCTGAGTCGTTTTAGTCCTTAAAGGGCGTTTTGGACTTTTCACATCAAATAATTTTTTGGCAGAGAGGTATTTTAAAATACCTCATTTTGGTAGTTTGTTCATTTTAGTCCATTTTGTCGTCTTTTAACCGTTTCACTTTACGTTGTTTTCAAAATTACATTTTACCCATTTTATTTTACTTTTTGCAAGTGAGTCCAAATTTTGTTTTAATTGCAAATGCGCCCAAATTTTTAATTTCAAAGCAGTCCAATTCCATTTTCTTTTTAATTGCAGTTCAGTCCTTAATTCTTTTCAATTGCATTTTAGTCCTTAAGTGTTTTTTTTACAGTTTGGTCCAAAGTGCCACGCAAGCAATACAAAGCCAAGTGTCACATTTTCATTGGTTCAGAGTCCACATGGCAGCCTATATAAGGCCACGCGCTGTACCAGTCAGAAAGGAGCCACAGATACAATGCCACATCACTAACAGATTCATATTTTTCTCTCTCCATTCAGTTAGATCAAAAAATCACAAAAACTCAGAAAATTGAAGAACAATTTCGCAAACCCTAGCTATTTCCAGAAGCAAATTCAAGCCAAATCCATGGAATCCATGGCAGCCCTCAGAGATTCGATGGTGAATCTTCATCATTGAGCCAGTGCCTCTGCAATTCAAGCATTGGATTCATCGCAGAAAGCAACAAATCCAATACGATCACAGAGGCGCGAAGTTTGAGAAGAAAAGGGAAAGAATCTCAAAGGCTTTGAACCGATGAAGAAGAAGAAGAAGAAGAAACACCGATTTATTTTCGGATTTCAAGCCAGAATCAGCAAAACAGAATCAAGTTCAAAGAGTTCTGAAGATTCTAATCCAAATCTCCGAATAAAACACAGGTGAGAACTAGAACTTACCTCTTCATACTCAAGAACATCAACGAATCTGAATCCACGTAGATCCGTAGAAGTTCAAACGAGTTTGGTTCAAAAAGTTTTGAAACCCTAAAAATCCTTGCAAACCGTAAAGATTCCGAGGTTTACAACGAGTATCAACCGTTGTAAACCAACGAATCCGTAAACAAACTCACTTAGAAAAAGATTTGAACCAAAAAATAGGACCAAAACCGGTTGAAATCCGCGAACAAGATCCAAGATCTACATCGATTCAGTTGATGCATGTGATTTTCAGTGGTAGATTCATGCTTAGAACAACAGAACGAAACGTTTAAGCCATGATTCATGAATTTCTGGGTTGATTTGAACGATTTAGGGTTATGGTTTCATCATAGAGGAAGAGAGAAGAACGGAGAAGAAGAGAGGAAGAGAGAGAACGTTTCTGAAAAAATGAAAGAAAACCGGGCCAAAACTTTTTATATAAAGTGCTGGACCGGGTGGGTTCTGACCCGATCCAGCGCCCCACGCTGTAGACCGTTAGATCTAGGTCTTGAAGGATCTGGATCAATCCTTCAAACTTCTTTCTTTTACTGTTTACCTCTGATACTTTTCAAATTCACTGTGTTTACTCTACAATTTTCTACTGTGCATCAAACACATATTGTACTGTTTCTGTCTCCATTTTTCTTGCATATAAAACCGTCCAAAGTGTTTTCTTGCATTACAAGTCATTAAAAAGGGTTTCTAAAATCATTGCATATTTTCCTGCATTTTATTCCAATTTTTTCGCATAAAATCATATGAAAAGGGTATTTTGGTCATTTCCTGCAGTGGAACCCATTTTAGTCCCTACAATTTGTCTCTGAGACTTTTCAACTTGTCTGCATAAATCATTAATCAAATTCTCTTCAAGAAATCATCTCAGCATTGCATCTGGTTGAGTCTGAGTCGTTTTAGTCCTTAAAGGGCGTTTTGGACTTTTCACATCAAATAATTTTTTGGCAGAGAGGTATTTTAAAATACCTCATTTTGGTAGTTTGTTCATTTTAGTCCATTTTGTCGTCTTTTAACTGTTTCACTTTACGTTGTTTTCAAAATTACATTTTTCCCATTTTATTTTACTTTTTGCAAGTGAGTCCAAATTTTGTTTTAATTGCAAATGCGCCCAAATTTTTAATTTCAAAACAGTCCAATTCCATTTTCTTTTTAATTGCAGTTCAGTCCTTAATTCTTTTCAATTGCATTTTAGTCCTTAAGTGTTTTTTTTACAGTTTGGTCCAAAGTGCCACGCAAGCAATACAAAGCCAAGTGTCACATTTTCATTGGTTTAGAGTCCACATGGCAGCCTATATAAGGCCACGCGCTGTACCAGTCAGAAAAGGAGCCACAGATACAATGCCACATCACTAACAGATTCATATTTTTCTCTCTCCATTCAGTTAGATCAAAAAATCACAAAAACTCAGAAAATTGAAGAACAATTTCGCAAACCCTAGCTATTTCCAGAAGCAAATTCAAGCCAAATCCATGGAATCCATGGCAGCCCTCAGAGATTCGATGGTGAATCTTCATCATTGAGCCAGTGCCTCTGCAATTCAAGCATTGGATTCATCGCAGAAAGCAACAAATCCAATACGATCACAGAGGCGCGAAGTTTGAGAAGAAAAGGGAAAGAATCTCAAAGGCTTTGAACCGATGAAGAAGAAGAAGAAGAAGAAACACCTATTTATTTTCGGATTTCAAGCCAGAATCAGCAAAACAGAATCAAGTTCAAAGAGTTCTGAAGATTCTAATCCAAATCTCCGAATAAAACACAGGTGAGAACTAGAACTTACCTCTTCATACTCAAGAACATCAACGAATCTGAATCCACGTAGATCCGTAGAAGTTCAAACGAGTTTGGTTCAAAAAGTTTTGAAACCCTAAAAATCCTTGCAAACCGTAAAGATTCCGAGGTTTACAACGAGTATCAACCGTTGTAAACCAACGAATCCGTAAACAAACTCACTTAGAAAAAGATTTGAACCAAAAAATAGGACCAAAACCGGTTGAAATCCGCGAACAAGATCCAAGATCTACATCGATTCAGTTGATGCATGTGATTTTCAGTGGTAGATTCATGCTTAGAACAACAGAACGAAACGTTTATGCCATGATTCATGAATTTCTGGGTTGATTTGAACGATTTAGGGTTAGGGTTTCATCATAGAGGAAGAGAGAAGAACGGAGAAGAAGAGAGGAAGAGAGAGAACGTTTTTGAAAAAATGAAAGAAAACCGGGCCAAAACTTTTTATATAAAGTGCTGGACCGGGTGGGTTCTGACCCGATCCAGCGCCCCACGCTGTAGACCGTTAGATCTAGGTCTTGAAGGATCTGGATCAATCCTTCAAACTTCTTTCTTTTACTGTTTACCTCTGATACTTTTCAAATTCACTGTGTTTACTCTACAATTTTCTACTGTGCATCAAACACATATTGTACTGTTTCTGTCTCCATTTTTCTTGCATATAAAACCGTCCAAAGTGTTTGCTTGCATTACAAGTCATTAAAAAGGGTTTCTAAAATCATTGCATATTTTCCTGCATTTTATTCCAATTTTTTCGCATAAAATCATATGAAAAGGGTATTTTGGTCATTTCCTGCAGTGGAACCCATTTTAGTCCCTACAATTTGTCTCTGAGTCTTTTCAACTTGTCTGCATAAATCATTAATCAAATTCTCTTCAAGAAATCATCTCAGCATTGCATCTGGTTGAGTCTGAGTCGTTTTAGTCCTTAAAGGGCGTTTTGGACTTTTCACATCAAATAATTTTTTGGCAGAGAGGTATTTTAAAATACCTCATTTTGGTAGTTTGTTCATTTTAGTCCATTTTGTCGTCTTTTAACTGTTTCACTTTACGTTGTTTTCAAAATTACATTTTTCCCATTTTATTTTACTTTTTGCAAGTGAGTCCAAATTTTGTTTTAATTGCAAATGCGCCCAAATTTTTAATTTCAAAACAGTCCAATTCCATTTTCTTTTTAATTGCAGTTCAGTCCTTAATTCTTTTCAATTGCATTTTAGTCCTTAAGTGTTTTTTTTACAGTTTGGTCCAAAGTGCCACGCAAGCAATACAAAGCCAAGTGTCACATTTTCATTGGTTTAGAGTCCACATGGCAGCCTATATAAGGCCACGCGCTGTACCAGTCAGAAAAGGAGCCACAGATACAATGCCACATCACTAACAGATTCATATTTTTCTCTCTCCATTCAGTTAGATCAAAAAATCACAAAAACTCAGAAAATTGAAGAACAATTTCGCAAACCCTAGCTATTTCCAGAAGCAAATTCAAGCCAAATCCATGGAATCCATGGCAGCCCTCAGAGATTCGATGGTGAATCTTCATCATTGAGCCAGTGCCTCTGCAATTCAAGCATTGGATTCATCGCAAAAAGCAACAAATCCAATACGATCACAGAGGCGCGAAGTTTGAGAAGAAAAAGGAAAGAATCTCAAAGGCTTTGAACCGATGAAGAAGAAGAAGAAGAAGAAACACCGATTTATTTTCGGATTTCAAGCCAGAATCAGCAAAACAGAATCAAGTTCAAAGAGTTCTGAAGATTCTAATCCAAATCTC
This sequence comes from Medicago lupulina, assembly GCA_958299785.1. NCBI lineage: Eukaryota > Viridiplantae > Streptophyta > Magnoliopsida > Fabales > Fabaceae > Medicago > Medicago lupulina. The sequence goes on from OY283143.1 coordinate 36,375,322, forward strand.
CGAATAAAACACAGGTGAGAACTAGAACTTACCTCTTCATACTCAAGAACATCAACGAATCTGAATCCACGTAGATCCGTAGAAGTTCAAACGAGTTTGGTTCAAAAAGTTTTGAAACCCTAAAAATCCTTGCAAACCGTAAAGATTCCGAGGTTTACAACGAGTATCAACCGTTGTAAACCAACGAATCCGTAAACAAACTCACTTAGAAAAAGATTTGAACCAAAAAATAGGACCAAAACCGGTTGAAATCCGCGAACAAGATCCAAGATCTACATCGATTCAGTTGATGCATGTGATTTTCAGTGGTAGATTCATGCTTAGAACAACAGAACGAAACGTTTAAGCCATGATTCATGAATTTCTGGGTTGATTTGAACGATTTAGGGTTAGGGTTTCATCATAGAGGAAGAGAGAAGAACGGAGAAGAAGAGAGGAAGAGAGAGAACGTTTTTGAAAAAATGAAAGAAAACCGGGCCAAAACTTTTTATATAAAGTGCTGGACCGGGTGGGTTCTGACCCGATCCAGCGCCCCACGCTGTAGACCGTTAGATCTAGGTCTTGAAGGATCTGGATCAATCCTTCAAATTTCTTTCTTTTACTGTTTACCTCTGATACTTTTCAAATTCACTGTGTTTACTCTACAATTTTCTACTGTGCATCAAACACATATTGTACTGTTTCTGTCTCCATTTTTCTTGCATATAAAACCGTCCAAAGTGTTTTCTTGCATTACAAGTCATTAAAAAGGGTTTCTAAAATCATTGCATATTTTCCTGCATTTTATTCCAATTTTTTCGCATAAAATCATATGAAAAGGGTATTTTGGTCATTTCCTGCAGTGGAACCCATTTTAGTCCCTACAATTTGTCTCTGAGTCTTTTCAACTTGTCTGCATAAATCATTAATCAAATTCTCTTCAAGAAATCATCTCAGCATTGCATCTGGTTTAGTCTGAGTCGTTTTAGTCCTTAAAGGGCGTTTTGGACTTTTCACATCAAATAATTTTTTGGCAGAGAGGTATTTTAAAATACCTCATTTTGGTAGTTTGTTCATTTTAGTCCATTTTGTCGTCTTTTAACTGTTTCACTTTACGTTGTTTTCAAAATTACATTTTACCCATTTTATTTTACTTTTTGCAAGTGAGTCCAAATTTTGTTTTAATTGCAAATGCGCCCAAATTTTTAATTTCAAAACAGTCCAATTCCATTTTCTTTTTAATTGCAGTTCAGTCCTTAATTCTTTTCAATTGCATTTTAGTCCTTAAGTGTTTTATTTACAGTTTGGTCCAAAGTGCCACGCAAGCAATACAAAGCCAAGTCTCACATTTTCATTGGTTCAGAGTCCACATGGCAGCCTATATAAGGCCACGCGCTGTACCAGTCAGAAAAGGAGCCACAGATACAATGCCACATCACTAACAGATTCATATTTTTCTCTCTCCATTCAGTTAGATCAAAAAATCACAAAAACTCAGAAAATTGAAGAACAATTTCGCAAACCCTAGCTATTTCCAGAAGCAAATTCAAGCCAAATCCATGGAATCCATGGCAGCCCTCAGAGATTCGATGGTGAATCTTCATCATTGAGCCAGTGCCTCTGCAATTCAAGCATTGGATTCATCGCAAAAAGCAACAAATCCAATACGATCACAGAGGCGCGAAGTTTGAGAAGAAAAAGGAAAGAATCTCAAAGGCTTTGAACCGATGAAGAAGAAGAAGAAGAAGAAACACCGATTTATTTTCGGATTTCAAGCCAGAATCAGCAAAACAGAATCAAGTTCAAAGAGTTCTGAAGATTCTAATCCAAATCTCCGAATAAAACACAGGTGAGAACTAGAACTTACCTCTTCATACTCAAGAACATCAACGAATCTGAATCCACGTAGATCCGTAGAAGTTCAAACGAGTTTGGTTCAAAAAGTTTTGAAACCCTAAAAATCCTTGCAAACCGTAAAGATTCCGAGGTTTACAACGAGTATCAACCGTTGTAAACCAACGAATCCGTAAACAAACTCACTTAGAAAAAGATTTGAACCAAAAAATAGGACCAAAACCGGTTGAAATCCGCGAACAAGATCCAAGATCTACATCGATTCAGTTGATGCATGTGATTTTCAGTGGTAGATTCATGCTTAGAACAACAGGACAAAACGTTTAAGCCATGATTCATGAATTTTTGGGTTGATTTGAACGATTTAGGGTTAGGGTTTCATCATAGAGGAAGAGAGAAGAACGGAGAAGAAGAGAGGAAGAGAGAGAACGTTTCTGAAAAAATGAAAGAAAACCGGGCCAAAACTTTTTATATAAAGTGCTGGACCGGGTGGGTTCTGACCCGATCCAGCGCCCCACGCTGTAGACCGTTAGATCTAGGTCTTGAAGGATCTGGATCAATCCTTCAAACTTCTTTCTTTTACTGTTTACCTCTGATACTTTTCAAATTCACTGTGTTTACTCTACAATTTTCTACTGTGCATTAAACACATATTGTACTGTTTCTGTCTCCATTTTTCTTGCATATAAAACCGTCCAAAGTGTTTTCTTGCATTACAAGTCATTAAAAAGGGTTTCTAAAATCATTGCATATTTTCCTGCATTTTATTCCAATTTTTTCGCATAAAATCATATGAAAAGGGTATTTTGGTCATTTCCTGCAGTGGAACCCATTTTAGTCCCTACAATTTGTCTCTGAGTCTTTTCAACTTGTCTGCATAAATCATTAATCAAATTCTCTTCAAGAAATCATCTCAGCATTGCATCTGGTTTAGTCTGAGTCGTTTTAGTCCTTAAAGGGCGTTTTGGACTTTTCACATCAAATAATTTTTTGCAAGAGAGGTATTTTAAAATACCTCATTTTGGTAGTTTGTTCATTTTAGTCCATTTTGTCGTCTTTTAACTGTTTCACTTTACGTTGTTTTCAAAATTACATTTTACCCATTTTATTTTACTTTTTGCAAGTGAGTCCAAATTTTGTTTTAATTGCAAATGCGCCCAAATTTTTAATTTCAAAACAGTCCAATTCCATTTTCTTTTTAATTGCAGTTCAGTCCTTAATTCTTTTCAATTGCATTTTAGTCCTTAAGTGTTTTTTTTACAGTTTGGTCCAAAGTGCCACACAAGCAATACAAAGCCAAGTCTCACATTTTCATTGGTTCAGAGTCCACATGGCAGCCTATATAAGGCCACGCGCTGTACCAGTCAGAAAAGGAGCCACAGATACAATGCCACATCACTAACAGATTCATATTTTTCTCTCTCCATTCAGTTAGATCAAAAAATCACAAAAACTCAGAAAATTGAAGAACAATTTCGCAAACCCTAGCTATTTCCAGAAGCAAATTCAAGCCAAATCCATGGAATCCATGGCAGCCCTCAGAGATTCGATGGTGAATCTTCATCATTGAGCCAGTGCCTCTGCAATTCAAGCATTGGATTCATCGCAGAAAGCAACAAATCCAATACGATCACAGAGGCGCGAAGTTTGAGAAGAAAAAGGAAAGAATCTCAAAGGCTTTGAACCGATGAAGAAGAAGAAGAAGAAGAAACACCGATTTATTTTCGGATTTCAAGCCAGAATCAGCAAAACAGAATCAAGTTCAAAGAGTTCTGAAGATTCTAATCCAAATCTCCGAATAAAACACAGGTGAGAACTAGAACTTACCTCTTCATACTCAAGAACATCAACGAATCTGAATCCACGTAGATCCGTAGAAGTTCAAACGAGTTTGGATCAAAAAGTTTTGAAACCCTAAAAATCCTTGCAAACCGTAAAGATTCCGAGGTTTACAACGAGTATCAACCGTTGTAAACCAACGAATCCGTAAACAAACTCACTTAGAAAAAGATTTGAACCAAAAAATAGGACCAAAACCGGTTGAAATCCGCGAACAAGATCCAAGATCTACATCGATTCAGTTGATGCATGTGATTTTCAGTGGTAGATTCATGCTTAGAACAACAGGACGAAACGTTTAAGCCATGATTCATGAATTTTTGGGTTGATTTGAACGATTTAGGGTTAGGGTTTCATCATAGAGGAAGAGAGAAGAACGGAGAAGAAGAGAGGAAGAGAGAGAACGTTTCTGAAAAAATGAAAGAAAACCGGGCCAAAACTTTTTATATAAAGTGCTGGACCGGGTGGGTTCTGACCCGATCCAGCGCCCCACGCTGTAGACCGTTAGATCTAGGTCTTGAAGGATCTGGATCAATCCTTCAAACTTCTTTCTTTTACTGTTTACCTCTGATACTTTTCAAATTCACTGTGTTTACTCTACAATTTTCTACTGTGCATCAAACACATATTGTACTGTTTCTGTCTCCATTTTTCTTGCATATAAAACCGTCCAAAGTGTTTTCTTGCATTACAAGTCATTAAAAATGGTTTCTAAAATCATTGCATATTTTCCTGCATTTTATTCCAATTTTTTCGAATAAAATCATATGAAAAGGGTATTTTGGTCATTTCCTGCAGTGGAACCCATTTTAGTCCCTACAATTTGTCTCTGAGTCTTTTCAACTTGTCTGCATAAATCATTAATCAAATTCTCTTCAAGAAATCATCTCAGCATTGCATCTGGTTTAGTCTGAGTCGTTTTAGTCCTTAAAGGGCGTTTTGGACTTTTCACATCAAATAATTTTTTGCAAGAGAGGTATTTTAAAATACCTCATTTTGGTAGTTTGTTCATTTTAGTCCATTTTGTCGTTTTTAACTGTTTCACTTTACGTTGTTTTCAAAATTACATTTTACCCATTTTATTTTACTTTTTGCAAGTGAGTCCAAATTTTGTTTTAATTGCAAATGCGCCCAAATTTTTAATTTCAAAACAGTCCAATTCCATTTTCTTTTTAATTGCAGTTCAGTCCTTAATTCTTTTCAATTGCATTTTAGTCCTTAAGTGTTTTTTTTTACAGTTTGGTCCAAAGTGCCACGCAAGCAATACAAAGCCAAGTGTCACATTTTCATTGGTTCAGAGTCCACATGGCAGCCTATATAAGGCCACGCGCTGTACCAGTCAGAAAAGGAGCCACAGATACAATGCCACATCACTAACAGATTCATATTTTTCTCTCTCCATTCAGTTAGATCAAAAAATCACAAAACTCAGAAAATTGAAGAACAATTTCGCAAACCCTAGCTATTTCCAGAAGCAAATTCAAGCCAAATCCATGGAATCCATGGCAGCCCTCAGAGATTCGATGGTGAATCTTCATCATTGAGCCAGTGCCTCTGCAATTCAAGCATTGGATTCATCGCAGAAAGCAACAAATCCAATACGATCACAGAGGCGCGAAGTTTGAGAAGAAAAAGGAAAGAATCTCAAAGGCTTTGAACCGATGAAGAAGAAGAAGAAGAAGAAACACCGATTTATTTTCGGATTTCAAGCCAGAATCAGCAAAACAGAATCAAGTTCAAAGAGTTCTGAAGATTCTAATCCAAATCTCCGAATAAAACACAGGTGAGAACTAGAACTTACCTCTTCATACTCAAGAACATCAACGAATCTGAATCCACGTAGATCCGTAGAAGTTCAAACGAGTTTGGTTCAAAAAGTTTTGAAACCCTAAAAATCCTTGCAAACCGTAAAGATTCCGAGGTTTACAACGAGTATCAACCGTTGTAAACCAACGAATCCGTAAACAAACTCACTTAGAAAAAGATTTGAACCAAAAAATAGGACCAAAATCGGTTGAAATCCGCGAACAAGATCCAAGATCTACATCGATTCAGTTGATGCATGTGATTTTCAGTGGTAGATTCATGCTTAGAACAACAGGACGAAACGTTTAAGCCATGATTCATGAATTTTTGGGTTGATTTGAACGATTTAGGGTTAGGGTTTCATCATAGAGGAAGAGAGAAGAACGGAGAAGAAGAGAGGAAGAGAGAGAACGTTTCTGAAAAAATGAAAGAAAACCGGGCCAAAACTTTTTATATAAAGTGCTGGACCGGGTGGGTTCTGACCCGATCCAGCGCCCCACGCTGTAGACCGTTAGATCTAGGTCTTGAAGGATCTGGATCAATCCTTCAAACTTCTTTCTTTTACTGTTTACCTCTGATACTTTTCAAATTCACTGTGTTTACTCTACAATTTTCTACTGTGCATCAAACACATATTGTACTGTTTCTGTCTCCATTTTTCTTGCATATAAAACCGTCCAAAGTGTTTTCTTGCATTACAAGTCATTAAAAAGGGTTTCTAAAATCATTGCATATTTTCCTGCATTTTATTCCAATTTTTTCGCATAAAATCATATGAAAAGGGTATTTTGGTCATTTCCTGCAGTGGAACCCATTTTAGTCCCTACAATTTGTCTCTGAGTCTTTTCAACTTGTCTGCATAAATCATTAATCAAATTCTCTTCAAGAAATCATCTCAGCATTGCATCTGATTTAGTCTGAGTCGTTTTAGTCCTTAAAGGGCGTTTTGGACTTTTCACATCAAATAATTTTTTGCAAGAGAGGTATTTTAAAATACCTCATTTTGGTAGTTTGTTCATTTTAGTCCATTTTGTCGTTTTTAACTGTTTCACTTTACGTTGTTTTCAAAATTACATTTTACCCATTTTATTTTACTTTTTGCAAGTGAGTCCAAATTTTGTTTTAATTGCAAATGCGCCCAAATTTTTAATTTCAAAACAGTCCAATTCCATTTTCTTTTTAATTGCAGTTCAGTCCTTAATTCTTTTCAATTGCATTTTAGTCCTTAAGTGTTTTTTTTTACAGTTTGGTCCAAAGTGCCACGCAAGCAATACAAAGCCAAGTGTCACATTTTCATTGGTTCAGAGTCCACATGGCAGCCTATATAAGGCCACGCGCTGTACCAGTCAGAAAAGGAGCCACAGATACAATGCCACATCACTAACAGATTCATATTTTTCTCTCTCCATTCAGTTAGATCAAAAAATCACAAAAACTCAGAAAATTGAAGAACAATTTCGCAAACCCTAGCTATTTCCAGAAGCAAATTCAAGCCAAATCCATGGAATCCATGGCAGCCCTCAGAGATTCGATGGTGAATCTTCATCATTGAGTCAGTGCCTCTGCAATTCAAGCATTGGATTCATCGCAGAAAGCAACAAATCCAATACGATCACAGAGGCGCGAAGTTTGAGAAGAAAATGGAAAGAATCTCAAAGGCTTTGAACCGATGAAGAAGAAGAAGAAGAAGAAACACCGATTTATTTTCGGATTTCAAGCCAGAATCAGCAAAACAGAATCAAGTTCAAAGAGTTCTGAAGATTCTAATCCAAATCTCCGAATAAAACACAGGTGAGAACTAGAACTTACCTCTTCATACTCAAGAACATCAACGAATCTGAATCCACGTAGATCCGTAGAAGTTCAAACGAGTTTGGTTCAAAAAGTTTTGAAACCCTAAAAATCCTTGCAAACCGTAAAGATTCCGAGGTTTACAACGAGTATCAACCGTTGTAAACCAACGAATCCGTAAACAAACTCACTTAGAAAAAGATTTGAACCAAAAAATAGGACCAAAACCGGTTGAAATCCGCGAACAAGATCCAAGATCTACATCGATTCAGTTGATGCATGTGATTTTCAGTGGTAGATTCTTGCTTAGAACAACAGGACGAAACGTTTAAGCCATGATTCATGAATTTTTGGGTTGATTTGAACGATTTAGGGTTAGGGTTTCATCATAGAGGAAGAGAGAAGAACGGAGAAGAAGAGAGGAAGAGAGAGAACGTTTCTGAAAAAATGAAAGAAAACCGGGCCAAAACTTTTTATATAAAGTGCTGGACCGGGTGGGTTCTGACCCGATCCAGCGCCCCACGCTGTAGACCGTTAGATCTAGGTCTTGAAGGATCTGGATCAATCCTTCAAACTTCTTTCTTTTACTGTTTACCTCTGATACTTTTCAAATTCACTGTGTTTACTCTACAATTTTCTACTGTGCATCAAACACATATTGTACTGTTTCTGTCTCCATTTTTCTTGCATATAAAACCGTCCAAAGTGTTTTCTTGCATTACAAGTCATTAAAAAGGGTTTCTAAAATCATTGCATATTTTCCTGCATTTTATTCCAATTTTTTCGCATAAAATCATATGAAAAGGGTATTTTGGTCATTTCCAGCAGTGGAACCCATTTTAGTCCCTACAATTTGTCTCTGAGTCTTTTCAACTTGTCTGCATAAATCATTAATCAAATTCTCTTCAAGAAATCATCTCAGCATTGCATCTGGTTTAGTCTGAGTCGTTTTAGTCCTTAAAGGGCGTTTTGGACTTTTCACATCAAATAATTTTTTGCAAGAGAGGTATTTTAAAATACCTCATTTTGGTAGTTTGTTCATTTTAGTCCATTTTGTCGTTTTTAACTGTTTCACTTTACGTTGTTTTCAAAATTACATTTTACCCATTTTATTTTACTTTTTGCAAGTGAGTCCAAATTTTGTTTTAATTGCAAATGCGCCCAAATTTTTAATTTCAAAACAGTCCAATTCCATTTTCTTTTTAATTGCAGTTCAGTCCTTAATTCTTTTAAATTGCATTTTAGTCCTTAAGTGTTTTTTTTTACAGTTTGGTCCAAAGTGCCACGCAAGCAATACAAAGCCAAGTGTCACATTTTCATTGGTTCAGAGTCCACATGGCAGCCTATATAAGGCCACGCGCTGTACCAGTCAGAAAAGGAGCCACAGATACAATGCCACATCACTAACAGATTCATATTTTTCTCTCTCCATTCAGTTAGATCAAAAAATCACAAAAACTCAGAAAATTGAAGAACAATTTCGCAAACCCTAGCTATTTCCAGAAGCAAATTCAAGCCAAATCCATGGAATCCATGGCAGCCCTCAGAGATTCGATGGTGAATCTTCATCATTGAGCCAGTGCCTCTGCAATTCAAGCATTGGATTCATCGCAGAAAGCAACAAATCCAATACGATCACAGAGGCGCGAAGTTTGAGAAGAAAATGGAAAGAATCTCAAAGGCTTTGAACCGATGAAGAAGAAGAAGAAGAAGAAACACCGATTTATTTTCGGATTTCAAGCCAGAATCAGCAAAACAGAATCAAGTTCAAAGAGTTCTGAAGATTCTAATCCAAATCTCCGAATAAAACACAGGTGAGAACTAGAACTTACCTCTTCATACTCAAGAACATCAACGAATCTGAATCCACGTAGATCCGTAGAAGTTCAAACGAGTTTGGTTCAAAAAGTTTTGAAACCCTAAAAATCCTTGCAAACCGTAAAGATTCCGAGGTTTACAACGAGTATCAACCGTTGTAAACCAACGAATCCGTAAACAAACTCACTTAGAAAAAGATTTGAACCAAAAAATAGGACCAAAACCGGTTGAAATCCGCGAACAAGATCCAAGATCTACATCGATTCAGTTGATGCATGTGATTTTCAGTGGTAGATTCATGCTTAGAACAACAGAACGAAACGTTTAAGCCATGATTCATGAATTTTTGGGTTGATTTGAACGATTTAGGGTTAGGGTTTCATCATAGAGGAAGAGAGAAGAACGGAGAAGAAGAGAGGAAGAGAGAGAACGTTTCTGAAAAAATGAAAGAAAACCGGGCCAAAACTTTTTATATAAAGTGCTGGACCGGGTGGGTTCTGACCCGATCCAGCGCCCCACGCTGTAGACCGTTAGATCTAGGTCTTGAAGGATCTGGATCAATCCTTCAAACTTCTTTCTTTTACTGTTTACCTCTGATACTTTTCAAATTCACTGTGTTTACTCTACAATTTTCTACTGTGCATCAAACACATATTGTACTGTTTCTGTCTCCATTTTTCTTGCATATAAAACCGTCCAAAGTGTTTTCTTGCATTACAAGTCATTAAAAAGGGTTTCTAAAATCATTGCATATTTTCCTGCATTTTATTCCAATTTTTTCGCATAAAATCATATGAAAAGGGTATTTTGGTCATTTCCTGCAGTGGAACCCATTTTAGTCCCTACAATTTGTCTCTGAGTCTTTTCAACTTGTCTGCATAAATCATTAATCAAATTCTCTTCAAGAAATCATCTCAGCATTGCATCTGGTTTAGTCTGAGTCGTTTTAGTCCTTAAAGGGCGTTTTGGACTTTTCACATCAAATAATTTTTTAGCAGAGAGGTATTTTAAAATACCTCATTTTGGTAGTTTGTTCATTTTAGTCCATTTTGTCGTCTTTTAACTGTTTCACTTTACGTTGTTTTCAAAATTACATTTTACCCATTTTATTTTACTTTTTGCAAGTGAGTCCAAATTTTGTTTTAATTGCAAATGCGCCCAAATTTTTAATTTCAAAACAGTCCAATTCCATTTTCTTTTTAATTGCAGTTCAGTCCTTAATTCTTTTCAATTGCATTTTAGTCCTTAAGTGTTTTTTTTACAGTTTGGTCCAAAGTGCCACGCAAGCAATACAAAGCCAAGTGTCACATTTTCATTGGTTCAGAGTCCACATGGCAGCCTATATAAGGCCACGCGCTGTACCAGTCAGAAAAGGAGCCACAGATACAATGCCACATCACTAACAGATTCATATTTTTCTCTCTCCATTCAGTTAGATCAAAAAATCACAAAAACTCAGAAAATTGAAGAACAATTTCGCAAACCCTAGCTATTTCCAGAAGCAAATTCAAGCCAAATCCATGGAATCCATGGCAGCCCTCAGAGATTCGATGGTGAATCTTCATCATTGAGCCAGTGCCTCTGCAATTCAAGCATTGGATTCATCGCAGAAAGCAACAAATCCAATACGATCACAGAGGCGCGAAATTTGAGAAGAAAAAGGAAAGAATCTCAAAGGCTTTGAACCGATGAAGAAGAAGAAGAAGAAACACCGATTTATTTTCGGATTTCAAGCCAGAATCAGCAAAACAGAATCAAGTTCAAAGAGTTCTGAAGATTCTAATCCAAATCTCCGAATAAAACACAGGTGAGAACTAGAACTTACCTCTTCATACTCAAGAACATCAACGAATCTGAATCCACGTAGATCCGTAGAAGTTCAAACGAGTTTGGTTCAAAAAATTTTGAAACCCTAAAAATCCTTGCAAACCGTAAAGATTCCGAGGTTTACAACGAGTATCAACCGTTGTAAACCAACGAATCCGTAAACAAAGTCACTTAGAAAAAGATTTGAACCAAAAAATAGGACCAAAACCGGTTGAAATCCGCGAACAAGATCTAAGATCTACATCGATTCAGTTGATGCATGTGATTTTCAGTGGTAGATTCATGCTTAGAACAACAGAACGAAACGTTTAAGCCATGATTCATGAATTTCTGGGTTGATTTGAACGATTTAGGGTTAGGGTTTCATCATAGAGGAAGAGAGAAGAACGGAGAAGAAGAGAGGAAGAGAGAGAACGTTTCTGAAAAAATGAAAGAAAACCGGGCCAAAACTTTTTATATAAAGTGTTGGACCGGGTGGGTTCAGACCCGATCCAGCGCCCCACGCTGTAGACCGTTAGATCTAGGTCTTGAAGGATCTGGATCAATCCTTCAAACTTCTTTCTTTTACTGTTTACCTCTGATACTTTTCAAATTCACTGTGTTTACTCTACAATTTTCTACTGTGCATCAAACACATATTGTACTGTTTCTGTCTCCATTTTTCTTGCATATAAAACCGTCCAAAGTGTTTTCTTGCATTACAAGTCATTAAAAAGGGTTTCTAAAATCATTGCATATTTTCCTGCATTTTATTCCAATTTTTTCGCATAAAATCATATGAAAAGGGTATTTTGGTCATTTCCTGCAGTGGAACCCATTTTAGTCCCTACAATTTGTCTCTGAGTCTTTTCAACTTGTCTGCATAAATCATTAATCAAATTCTCTTCAAGAAATCATCTCAGCATTGCATCTGGTTTAGTCTGAGTCGTTTTAGTCCTTAAAGGGAGTTTTGGACTTTTCACATCAAATAATTTTTTGGCAGAGAGGTATTTTAAAATACCTCATTTTGGTAGTTTGTTCATTTTAGTCCATTTTGTCGTCTTTTAACTGTTTCACTTTACGTTGTTTTCAAAATTACATTTTACCCATTTTATTTTACTTTTTGCAAGTGAGTCCAAATTTTGTTTTAATTGCAAATGCGCCCAAATTTTTAATTTCAAAACAGTCCAATTCCATTTTCTTTTTAATTGCAGTTCAGTCCTTAATTCTTTTCAATTGCATTTTAGTCCTTAAGTGTTTTTTTTACAGTTTGGTCCAAAGTGCCACGCAAGCAATACAAAGCCAAGTGTCACATTTTCATTGGTTCAGAGTCCACATGGTAGCCTATATAAGGCCACGCGCTGTACCAGTCAGAAAAGGAGCCACAGATACAATGCCACATCACTAACAGATTCATATTTTTCTCTCTCCATTCAGTTAGATCAAAAAATCACAAAAACTCGGAAAATTGAAGAACAATTTCGCAAACCCTAGCTATTTCCAGAAGCAAATTCAAGCCAACTCCATGGAATCCATGGCAGCCCTCAGAGATTCGATGGTGAATCTTCATCATTGAGCCAGTGCCTCTGCAATTCAAGCATTGGATTCATCGCAGAAAGCAACAAATCCAATACGATCACAGAGGCGCGAAGTTTGAGAAGAAAATGGAAAGAATCTCAAAGGCTTTGAACCGATGAAGAAGAAGAAGAAGAAGAAACACCGATTTATTTTCGGATTTCAAGCCAGAATCAGCAAAACAGAATCAAGTTCAAAGAGTTCTGAAGATTCTAATCCAAATCTCCGAATAAAACACAGGTGAGAACTAGAACTTACCTCTTCATACTCAAGAACATCAACGAATCTGAATCCACGTAGATCCGTAGAAGTTCAAACGAGTTTGGTTCAAAAAGTTTTGAAACCCTAAAAATCCTTGCAAACCGTAAAGATTCCGAGGTTTACAACGAGTATCAACCGTTGTAAACCAACGAATCCGTAAACAAACTCACTTAGAAAAAGATTTGAACCAAAAAATAGGACCAAAACCGGTTGAAATCCGCGAACAAGATCCAAGATCTACATCGATTCAGTTGATGCATGTGATTTTCAGTGGTAGATTCATGCTTAGAACAACAGGACGAAACGTTTAAGCCATGATTCATGAATTTTTGGGTTGATTTGAACGATTTAGGGTTAGGGTTTCATCATAGAGGAAGAGAGAAGAACGGAGAAGAAGAGAGGAAGAGAGAGAACGTTTCTGAAAAAATGAAAGAAAACCGGGCCAAAACTTTTTATATAAAGTGCTGGACCGGGTGGGTTCTGACCCGATCCAGCGCCCCACGCTGTAGACCGTTAGATCTAGGTCTTGAAGGATCTGGATCAATCCTTCAAACTTCTTTCTTTTACTGTTTACCTCTGATACTTTTCAAATTCACTGTGTTTACTCTACAATTTTCTACTGTGCATCAAACACATATTGTACTGTTTCTGTCTCCATTTTTCTTGCATATAAAACCGTCCAAAGTGTTTTCTTGCATTACAAGTCATTAAAAAGGGTTTCTAAAATCATTGCATATTTTCCTGCATTTTATTCCAATTTTTTCGCATAAAATCATATGAAAAGGGTATTTTGGTCATTTCCAGCAGTGGAACCCATTTTAGTCCCTACAATTTGTCTCTGAGTCTTTTCAACTTGTCTGCATAAATCATTAATCAAATTCTCTTCAAGAAATCATCTCAGCATTGCATCTGGTTTAGTCTGAGTCGTTTTAGTCCTTAAAGGGCGTTTTGGACTTTTCACATCAAATAATTTTTTGCAAGAGAGGTATTTTAAAATACCTCATTTTGGTAGTTTGTTCATTTTAGTCCATTTTGTCGTTTTTAACTGTTTCACTTTACGTTGTTTTCAAAATTACATTTTACCCATTTTATTTTACTTTTTGCAAGTGAGTCCAAATTTTGTTTTAATTGCAAATGCGCCCAAATTTTTAATTTCAAAACAGTCCAATTCCATTTTCTTTTTAATTGCAGTTCAGTCCTTAATTCTTTTCAATTGCATTTTAGTCCTTAAGTGTTTTTTTTACAGTTTGGTCCAAAGTGCCACGCAAGCAATACAAAGCCAAGTGTCACATTTTCATTGGTTCAGAGTCCACATGGCAGCCTATATAAGGCCACGCGCTGTACCAGTCAGAAAAGGAGCCACAGATACAATGCCACATCACTAACAGATTCATATTTTTCTCTCTCCATTCAGTTAGATCAAAAAATCACAAAAACTCAGAAAATTGAAGAACAATTTCGCAAACCCTAGCTATTTCCAGAAGCAAATTCAAGCCAAATCCATGGAATCCATGGCAGCCCTCAGAGATTCGATGGTGAATCTTCATCATTGAGCCAGTGCCTCTGCAATTCAAGCATTGGATTCATCGCAGAAAGCAACAAATCCAATACGATCACAGAGGCGCGAAATTTGAGAAGAAAAAGGAAAGAATCTCAAAGGCTTTGAACCGATGAAGAAGAAGAAGAAGAAACACCGATTTATTTTCGGATTTCAAGCCAGAATCAGCAAAACAGAATCAAGTTCAAAGAGTTCTGAAGATTCTAATCCAAATCTCCGAATAAAACACAGGTGAGAACTAGAACTTACCTCTTCATACTCAAGAACATCAACGAATCTGAATCCACGTAGATCCGTAGAAGTTCAAACGAGTTTGGTTCAAAAAATTTTGAAACCCTAAAAATCCTTGCAAACCGTAAAGATTCCGAGGTTTACAACGAGTATCAACCGTTGTAAACCAACGAATCCGTAAACAAAGTCACTTAGAAAAAGATTTGAACCAAAAAATAGGACCAAAACCGGTTGAAATCCGCGAACAAGATCTAAGATCTACATCGATTCAGTTGATGCATGTGATTTTCAGTGGTAGATTCATGCTTAGAACAACAGAACGAAACGTTTAAGCCATGATTCATGAATTTCTGGGTTGATTTGAACGATTTAGGGTTAGGGTTTCATCATAGAGGAAGAGAGAAGAACGGAGAAGAAGAGAGGAAGAGAGAGAACGTTTCTGAAAAAATGAAAGAAAACCGGGCCAAAACTTTTTATATAAAGTGTTGGACCGGGTGGGTTCAGACCCGATCCAGCGCCCCACGCTGTAGACCGTTAGATCTAGGTCTTGAAGGATCTGGATCAATCCTTCAAACTTCTTTCTTTTACTGTTTACCTCTGATACTTTTCAAATTCACTGTGTTTACTCTACAATTTTCTACTGTGCATCAAACACATATTGTACTGTTTCTGTCTCCATTTTTCTTGCATATAAAACCGTCCAAAGTGTTTTCTTGCATTACAAGTCATTAAAAAGGGTTTCTAAAATCATTGCATATTTTCCTGCATTTTATTCCAATTTTTTCGCATAAAATCATATGAAAAGGGTATTTTGGTCATTTCCTGCAGTGGAACCCATTTTAGTCCCTACAATTTGTCTCTGAGTCTTTTCAACTTGTCTGCATAAATCATTAATCAAATTCTCTTCAAGAAATCATCTCAGCATTGCATCTGGTTTAGTCTGAGTCGTTTTAGTCCTTAAAGGGAGTTTTGGACTTTTCACATCAAATAATTTTTTGGCAGAGAGGTATTTTAAAATACCTCATTTTGGTAGTTTGTTCATTTTAGTCCATTTTGTCGTCTTTTAACTGTTTCACTTTACGTTGTTTTCAAAATTACATTTTACCCATTTTATTTTACTTTTTGCAAGTGAGTCCAAATTTTGTTTTAATTGCAAATGCGCCCAAATTTTTAATTTCAAAACAGTCCAATTCCATTTTCTTTTTAATTGCAGTTCAGTCCTTAATTCTTTTCAATTGCATTTTAGTCCTTAAGTGTTTTTTTTACAGTTTGGTCCAAAGTGCCACGCAAGCAATACAAAGCCAAGTGTCACATTTTCATTGGTTCAGAGTCCACATGGTAGCCTATATAAGGCCACGCGCTGTACCAGTCAGAAAAGGAGCCACAGATACAATGCCACATCACTAACAGATTCATATTTTTCTCTCTCCATTCAGTTAGATCAAAAAATCACAAAAACTCGGAAAATTGAAGAACAATTTCGCAAACCCTAGCTATTTCCAGAAGCAAATTCAAGCCAACTCCATGGAATCCATGGCAGCCCTCAGAGATTCGATGGTGAATCTTCATCATTGAGCCAGTGCCTCTGCAATTCAAGCATTGGATTCATCGCAGAAAGCAACAAATCCAATACGATCACAGAGGCGCGAAGTTTGAGAAGAAAATGGAAAGAATCTCAAAGGCTTTGAACCGATGAAGAAGAAGAAGAAGAAGAAACACCGATTTATTTTCGGATTTCAAGCCAGAATCAGCAAAACAGAATCAAGTTCAAAGAGTTCTGAAGATTCTAATCCAAATCTCCGAATAAAACACAGGTGAGAACTAGAACTTACCTCTTCATACTCAAGAACATCAACGAATCTGAATCCACGTAGATCCGTAGAAGTTCAAACGAGTTTGGTTCAAAAAGTTTTGAAACCCTAAAAATCCTTGCAAACCGTAAAGATTCCGAGGTTTACAACGAGTATCAACCGTTGTAAACCAACGAATCCGTAAACAAACTCACTTAGAAAAAGATTTGAACCAAAAAATAGGACCAAAACCGGTTGAAATCCGCGAACAAGATCCAAGATCTACATCGATTCAGTTGATGCATGTGATTTTCAGTGGTAGATTCATGCTTAGAACAACAGGACGAAACGTTTAAGCCATGATTCATGAATTTTTGGGTTGATTTGAACGATTTAGGGTTAGGGTTTCATCATAGAGGAAGAGAGAAGAACGGAGAAGAAGAGAGGAAGAGAGAGAACGTTTCTGAAAAAATGAAAGAAAACCGGGCCAAAACTTTTTATATAAAGTGCTGGACCGGGTGGGTTCTGACCCGATCCAGCGCCCCACGCTGTAGACCGTTAGATCTAGGTCTTGAAGGATCTGGATCAATCCTTCAAACTTCTTTCTTTTACTGTTTACCTCTGATACTTTTCAAATTCACTGTGTTTACTCTACAATTTTCTACTGTGCATCAAACACATATTGTACTGTTTCTGTCTCCATTTTTCTTGCATATAAAACCGTCCAAAGTGTTTTCTTGCATTACAAGTCATTAAAAAGGGTTTCTAAAATCATTGCATATTTTCCTGCATTTTATTCCAATTTTTTCGCATAAAATCATATGAAAAGGGTATTTTGGTCATTTCCAGCAGTGGAACCCATTTTAGTCCCTACAATTTGTCTCTGAGTCTTTTCAACTTGTCTGCATAAATCATTAATCAAATTCTCTTCAAGAAATCATCTCAGCATTGCATCTGGTTTAGTCTGAGTCGTTTTAGTCCTTAAAGGGCGTTTTGGACTTTTCACATCAAATAATTTTTTGCAAGAGAGGTATTTTAAAATACCTCATTTTGGTAGTTTGTTCATTTTAGTCCATTTTGTCGTTTTTAACTGTTTCACTTTACGTTGTTTTCAAAATTACATTTTACCCATTTTATTTTACTTTTTGCAAGTGAGTCCAAATTTTGTTTTAATTGCAAATGCGCCCAAATTTTTAATTTCAAAACAGTCCAATTCCATTTTCTTTTTAATTGCAGTTCAGTCCTTAATTCTTTTAAATTGCATTTTAGTCCTTAAGTGTTTTTTTTTACAGTTTGGTCCAAAGTGCCACGCAAGCAATACAAAGCCAAGTGTCACATTTTCATTGGTTCAGAGTCCACATGGCAGCCTATATAAGGCCACGCGCTGTACCAGTCAGAAAAGGAGCCACAGATACAATGCCACATCACTAACAGATTCATATTTTTCTCTCTCCATTCAGTTAGATCAAAAAATCACAAAAACTCAGAAAATTGAAGAACAATTTCGCAAACCCTAGCTATTTCCAGAAGCAAATTCAAGCCAAATCCATGGAATCCATGGCAGCCCTCAGAGATTCGATGGTGAATCTTCATCATTGAGCCAGTGCCTCTGCAATTCAAGCATTGGATTCATCGCAGAAAGCAACAAATCCAATACGATCACAGAGGCGCGAAGTTTGAGAAGAAAATGGAAAGAATCTCAAAGGCTTTGAACCGATGAAGAAGAAGAAGAAGAAGAAACACCGATTTATTTTCGGATTTCAAGCCAGAATCAGCAAAACAGAATCAAGTTCAAAGAGTTCTGAAGATTCTAATCCAAATCTCCGAATAAAACACAGGTGAGAACTAGAACTTACCTCTTCATACTCAAGAACATCAACGAATCTGAATCCACGTAGATCCGTAGAAGTTCAAACGAGTTTGGTTCAAAAAGTTTTGAAACCCTAAAAATCCTTGCAAACCGTAAAGATTCCGAGGTTTACAACGAGTATCAACCGTTGTAAACCAACGAATCCGTAAACAAACTCACTTAGAAAAAGATTTGAACCAAAAAATAGGACCAAAACCGGTTGAAATCCGCGAACAAGATCCAAGATCTACATCGATTCAGTTGATGCATGTGATTTTCAGTGGTAGATTCATGCTTAGAACAACAGAACGAAACGTTTAAGCCATGATTCATGAATTTTTGGGTTGATTTGAACGATTTAGGGTTAGGGTTTCATCATAGAGGAAGAGAGAAGAACGGAGAAGAAGAGAGGAAGAGAGAGAACGTTTCTGAAAAAATGAAAGAAAACCGGGCCAAAACTTTTTATATAAAGTGCTGGACCGGGTGGGTTCTGACCCGATCCAGCGCCCCACGCTGTAGACCGTTAGATCTAGGTCTTGAAGGATCTGGATCAATCCTTCAAACTTCTTTCTTTTACTGTTTACCTCTGATACTTTTCAAATTCACTGTGTTTACTCTACAATTTTCTACTGTGCATCAAACACATATTGTACTGTTTCTGTCTCCATTTTTCTTGCATATAAAACCGTCCAAAGTGTTTTCTTGCATTACAAGTCATTAAAAAGGGTTTCTAAAATCATTGCATATTTTCCTGCATTTTATTCCAATTTTTTCGCATAAAATCATATGAAAAGGGTATTTTGGTCATTTCCTGCAGTGGAACCCATTTTAGTCCCTACAATTTGTCTCTGAGTCTTTTCAACTTGTCTGCATAAATCATTAATCAAATTCTCTTCAAGAAATCATCTCAGCATTGCATCTGGTTTAGTCTGAGTCGTTTTAGTCCTTAAAGGGCGTTTTGGACTTTTCACATCAAATAATTTTTTAGCAGAGAGGTATTTTAAAATACCTCATTTTGGTAGTTTGTTCATTTTAGTCCATTTTGTCGTCTTTTAACTGTTTCACTTTACGTTGTTTTCAAAATTACATTTTACCCATTTTATTTTACTTTTTGCAAGTGAGTCCAAATTTTGTTTTAATTGCAAATGCGCCCAAATTTTTAATTTCAAAACAGTCCAATTCCATTTTCTTTTTAATTGCAGTTCAGTCCTTAATTCTTTTAAATTGCATTTTAGTCCTTAAGTGTTTTTTTTTACAGTTTGGTCCAAAGTGCCACGCAAGCAATACAAAGCCAAGTGTCACATTTTCATTGGTTCAGAGTCCACATGGCAGCCTATATAAGGCCACGCGCTGTACCAGTCAGAAAAGGAGCCACAGATACAATGCCACATCACTAACAGATTCATATTTTTCTCTCTCCATTCAGTTAGATCAAAAAATCACAAAAACTCAGAAAATTGAAGAACAATTTCGCAAACCCTAGCTATTTCCAGAAGCAAATTCAAGCCAAATCCATGGAATCCATGGCAGCCCTCAGAGATTCGATGGTGAATCTTCATCATTGAGCCAGTGCCTCTGCAATTCAAGCATTGGATTCATCGCAGAAAGCAACAAATCCAATACGATCACAGAGGCGCGAAGTTTGAGAAGAAAATGGAAAGAATCTCAAAGGCTTTGAACCGATGAAGAAGAAGAAGAAGAAGAAACACCGATTTATTTTCGGATTTCAAGCCAGAATCAGCAAAACAGAATCAAGTTCAAAGAGTTCTGAAGATTCTAATCCAAATCTCCGAATAAAACACAGGTGAGAACTAGAACTTACCTCTTCATACTCAAGAACATCAACGAATCTGAATCCACGTAGATCCGTAGAAGTTCAAACGAGTTTGGTTCAAAAAGTTTTGAAACCCTAAAAATCCTTGCAAACCGTAAAGATTCCGAGGTTTACAACGAGTATCAACCGTTGTAAACCAACGAATCCGTAAACAAACTCACTTAGAAAAAGATTTGAACCAAAAAATAGGACCAAAACCGGTTGAAATCCGCGAACAAGATCCAAGATCTACATCGATTCAGTTGATGCATGTGATTTTCAGTGGTAGATTCATGCTTAGAACAACAGAACGAAACGTTTAAGCCATGATTCATGAATTTTTGGGTTGATTTGAACGATTTAGGGTTAGGGTTTCATCATAGAGGAAGAGAGAAGAACGGAGAAGAAGAGAGGAAGAGAGAGAACGTTTCTGAAAAAATGAAAGAAAACCGGGCCAAAACTTTTTATATAAAGTGCTGGACCGGGTGGGTTCTGACCCGATCCAGCGCCCCACGCTGTAGACCGTTAGATCTAGGTCTTGAAGGATCTGGATCAATCCTTCAAACTTCTTTCTTTTACTGTTTACCTCTGATACTTTTCAAATTCACTGTGTTTACTCTACAATTTTCTACTGTGCATCAAACACATATTGTACTGTTTCTGTCTCCATTTTTCTTGCATATAAAACCGTCCAAAGTGTTTTCTTGCATTACAAGTCATTAAAAAGGGTTTCTAAAATCATTGCATATTTTCCTGCATTTTATTCCAATTTTTTCGCATAAAATCATATGAAAAGGGTATTTTGGTCATTTCCTGCAGTGGAACCCATTTTAGTCCCTACAATTTGTCTCTGAGTCTTTTCAACTTGTCTGCATAAATCATTAATCAAATTCTCTTCAAGAAATCATCTCAGCATTGCATCTGGTTTAGTCTGAGTCGTTTTAGTCCTTAAAGGGCGTTTTGGACTTTTCACATCAAATAATTTTTTGGCAGAGAGGTATTTTAAAATACCTCATTTTGGTAGTTTGTTCATTTTAGTCCATTTTGTCGTCTTTTAACTGTTTCACTTTACGTTGTTTTCAAAATTACATTTTACCCATTTTATTTTACTTTTTGCAAGTGAGTCCAAATTTTGTTTTAATTGCAAATGCGCCCAAATTTTTAATTTCAAAACAGTCCAATTCCATTTTCTTTTTAATTGCAGTTCAGTCCTTAATTCTTTTCAATTGCATTTTAGTCCTTAAGTGTTTTTTTTACAGTTTGGTCCAAAGTGCCACGCAAGCAATACAAAGCCAAGTGTCACATTTTCATTGGTTCAGAGTCCACATGGCAGCCTATATAAGGCCACGCGCTGTACCAGTCAGAAAAGGAGCCACAGATACAATGCCACATCACTAACAGATTCATATTTTTCTCTCTCCATTCAGTTAGATCAAAAAATCACAAAAACTCAGAAAATTGAAGAACAATTTCGCAAACCCTAGCTATTTCCAGAAGCAAATTCAAGCCAAATCCATGGAATCCATGGCAGCCCTCAGAGATTCGATGGTGAATCTTCATCATTGAGCCAGTGCCTCTGCAATTCAAGCATTGGATTCATCGCAGAAAGCAACAAATCCAATACGATCACAGAGGCGCGAAGTTTGAGAAGAAAAGGGAAAGAATCTCAAAGGCTTTGAACCGATGAAGAAGAAGAAGAAGAAGAAACACCGATTTATTTTCGGATTTCAAGCCAGAATCAGCAAAACAGAATCAAGTTCAAAGAGTTCTGAAGATTCTAATCCAAATCTCCGAATAAAACACAGGTGAGAACTAGAACTTACCTCTTCATACTCAAGAACATCAACGAATCTGAATCCACGTAGATCCGTAGAAGTTCAAACGAGTTTGGTTCAAAAAATTTTGAAACCCTAAAAATCCTTGCAAACCGTAAAGATTCCGAGGTTTACAACGAGTATCAACCGTTGTAAACCAACGAATCCGTAAACAAACTCACTTAGAAAAAGATTTGAACCAAAAAATAGGACCAAAACCGGTTGAAATCCGCGAACAAGATCTAAGATCTACATCGATTCAGTTGATGCATGTGATTTTCAGTGGTAGATTCATGCTTAGAACAACAGAACGAAACGTTTAAGCCATGATTCATGAATTTCTGGGTTGATTTGAACGATTTAGGGTTAGGGTTTCATCATAGAGGAAGAGAGAAGAACGGAGAAGAAGAGAGGAAGAGAGAGAACGTTTCTGAAAAAATGAAAGAAAACCGGGCCAAAACTTTTTATATAAAGTGTTGGACCGGGTGGGTTCAGACCCGATCCAGCGCCCCACGCTGTAGACCGTTAGATCTAGGTCTTGAAGGATCTGGATCAATCCTTCAAACTTCTTTCTTTTACTGTTTACCTCTGATACTTTTCAAATTCACTGTGTTTACTCTACAATTTTCTATTGTGCATCAAACACATATTGTACTGTTTCTGTCTCCATTTTTCTTGCATATAAAACCGTCCAAAGTGTTTTCTTGCATTACAAGTCATTAAAAAGGGTTTCTAAAATCATTGCATATTTTCCTGCATTTTATTCCAATTTTTTCGCATAAAATCATATGAAAAGGGTATTTTGGTCATTTCCTGCAGTGGAACCCATTTTAGTCCCTACAATTTGTCTCTGAGTCTTTTCAACTTGTCTGCATAAATCATTAATCAAATTCTCTTCAAGAAATCATCTCAGCATTGCATCTGGTTTAGTCTGAGTCGTTTTAGTCCTTAAAGGGAGTTTTGGACTTTTCACATCAAATAATTTTTTGGCAGAGAGGTATTTTAAAATACCTCATTTTGGTAGTTTGTTCATTTTAGTCCATTTTGTCGTCTTTTAACTGTTTCACTTTACGTTGTTTTCAAAATTACATTTTACCCATTTTATTTTACTTTTTGCAAGTGAGTCCAAATTTTGTTTTAATTGCAAATGCGCCCAAATTTTTAATTTCAAAACAGTCCAATTCCATTTTCTTTTTAATTGCAGTTCAGTCCTTAATTCTTTTCAATTGCATTTTAGTCCTTAAGTGTTTTTTTTACAGTTTGGTCCAAAGTGCCACGCAAGCAATACAAAGCCAAGTGTCACATTTTCATTGGTTCAGAGTCCACATGGCAGCCTATATAAGGCCACGCGCTGTACCAGTCAGAAAAGGAGCCACAGATACAATGCCACATCACTAACAGATTCATATTTTTCTCTCTCCATTCAGTTAGATCAAAAAATCACAAAAACTCAGAAAATTGAAGAACAATTTCGCAAACCCTAGCTATTTCCAGAAGCAAATTCAAGCCAAATCCATGGAATCCATGGCAGCCCTCAGAGATTCGATGGTGAATCTTCATCATTGAGCCAGTGCCTCTGCAATTCAAGCATTGGATTCATCGCAGAAAGCAACAAATCCAATACGATCACAGAGGCGCGAAGTTTGAGAAGAAAAAGGAAGGAATCTCAAAGGCTTTGAACCGATGAAGAAGAAGAAGAAGAAGAAACACCGATTTATTTTCGGATTTCAAGCCAGAATCAGCAAAACAGAATCAAGTTCAAAGAGTTCTGAAGATTCTAATCCAAATCTCCGAATAAAACACAGGTGAGAACTAGAACTTACCTCTTCATACTCAAGAACATCAACGAATCTGAATCCATGTAGATCCGTAGAAGTTCAAACGAGTTTGGTTCAAAAAGTTTTGAAACCCTAAAAATCCTTGCAAACCGTAAAGATTCCGAGGTTTACAACGAGTATCAACCGTTGTAAACCAACGAATCCGTAAACAAACTCACTTAGAAAAAGATTTGAACCAAAAAATAGGACCAAAACCGGTTGAAATCCGCGAACAAGATCCAAGATCTACATCGATTCAGTTGATGCATGTGATTTTCAGTGGTAGATTCATGCTTAGAACAACAGAACGAAACGTTTAAGCCATGATTCATGAATTTCTGGGTTGATTTGAACGATTTAGGGTTAGGGTTTCATCATAGAGGAAGAGAGAAGAACGGAGAAGAAGAGAGGAAGAGAGAGAACGTTTCTGAAAAAATGAAAGAAAACCGGGCCAAAACTTTTTATATAAAGTGCTGGACCGGGTGGGTTCTGACCCGATCCAGCGCCCCACGCTGTAGACCGTTAGATCTAGGTCTTGAAGGATCTGGATCAATCCTTCAAACTTCTTTCTTTTACTGTTTACCTCTGATACTTTTCAAATTCACTGTGTTTACTCTACAATTTTCTACTGTGCATCAAACACATATTGTACTGTTTCTGTCTCCATTTTTCTTGCATATAAAACCGTCCAAAGTGTTTTCTTGCATTACAAGTCATTAAAAAGGGTTTCTAAAATCATTGCATATTTTCCTGCATTTTATTCCAACTTTTTCGCATAAAATCATATGAAAAGGGTATTTTGGTCATTTCCTGCAGTGGAACCCATTTTAGTCCCTACAATTTGTCTCTGAGTCTTTTCAACTTGTCTGCATAAATCATTAATCAAATTCTCTTCAAGAAATCATCTCAGCATTGCATCTGGTTTAGTCTGAGTCGTTTTAGTCCTTAAAGGGCGTTTTGGACTTTTCACATCAAATAATTTTTTGGCAGAGAGGTATTTTAAAATACCTCATTTTGGTAGTTTGTTCATTTTAGTCCATTTTGTCGTCTTTTAACTGTTTCACTTTACGTTGTTTTCAAAATTACATTTTACCCATTTTATTTTACTTTTTGCAAGTGAGTCCAAATTTTGTTTTAATTGCAAATGCGCCCAAATTTTTAATTTCAAAACAGTCCAATTCCATTTTCTTTTTAATTGCAGTTCAGTCCTTAATTCTTTTCAATTGCATTTTAGTCCTTAAGTGTTTTTTTTACAGTTTGGTCCAAAGTGCCACGCAAGCAATACAAAGCCAAGTGTCACATTTTCATTGGTTCAGAGTCCACATGGCAGCCTATATAAGGCCACGCGCTGTACCAGTCAGAAAAGGAGCCACAGATACAATGCCACATCACTAACAGATTCATATTTTTCTCTCTCCATTCAGTTAGATCAAAAAATCACAAAAACTCAGAAAATTGAAGAACAATTTCGCAAACCCTAGCTATTTCCAGAAGCAAATTCAAGCCAAATCCATGGAATCCATGGCAGCCCTCAGAGATTCGATGGTGAATCTTCATCATTGAGCCAGTGCCTCTGCAATTCAAGCATTGGATTCATCGCAGAAAGCAACAAATCCAATACGATCACAGAGGCGCGAAGTTTGAGAAGAAAAAGGAAGGAATCTCAAAGGCTTTGAACCGATGAAGAAGAAGAAGAAGAAGAAACACCGATTTATTTTTGGATTTCAAGCCAGAATCAGCAAAACAGAATCAAGTTCAAAGAGTTCTGAAGATTCTAATCCAAATCTCCGAATAAAACACAGGTGAGAACTAGAACTTACCTCTTCATACTCAAGAACATCAACGAATCTGAATCCACGTAGATCCGTAGAAGTTCAAACGAGTTTGGTTCAAAAAGTTTTGAAACCCTAAAAATCCTTGCAAACCGTAAAGATTCCGAGGTTTACAACGAGTATCAACCGTTGTAAACCAACGAATCCGTAAACAAACTCACTTAGAAAAAGATTTGAACCAAAAAATAGGACCAAAACCGGTTGAAATCCGCGAACAAGATCCAAGATCTACATCGATTCAGTTGATGCATGTGATTTTCAGTGGTAGATTCATGCTTAGAACAACAGAACGAAACGTTTAAGCCATGATTCATGAATTTCTGGGTTGATTTGAACGATTTAGGGTTAGGGTTTCATCATAGAGGAAGAGAGAAGAACGGAGAAGAAGAGAGGAAGAGAGAGAACGTTTCTGAAAAAATGAAAGAAAACCGGGCCAAAACTTTTTATATAAAGTGCTGGACCGGGTGGGTTCTGACCCGATCCAGCGCCCCACGCTGTAGACCGTTAGATCTAGGTCTTGAAGGATCTGGATCAATCCTTCAAACTTCTTTCTTTTACTGTTTACCTCTGATACTTTTCAAATTCACTGTGTTTACTCTACAATTTTCTACTGTGCATCAAACACATATTGTACTGTTTCTGTCTCCATTTTTCTTGCATATAAAACCGTCCAAAGTGTTTTCTTGCATTACAAGTCATTAAAAAGGGTTTCTAAAATCATTGCATATTTTCCTGCATTTTATTCCAATTTTTTCGCATAAAATCATATGAAAAGGGTATTTTGGTCATTTCCTGCAGTGGAACCCATTTTAGTCCCTACAATTTGTCTCTGAGTCTTTTCAACTTGTCTGCATAAATCATTAATCAAATTCTCTTCAAGAAATCATCTCAGCATTGCATCTGGTTTAGTCTGAGTCGTTTTAGTCCTTAAAGGGCGTTTTGGACTTTTCACATCAAATAATTTTTTGGCAGAGAGGTATTTTAAAATACATCATTTTGGTAGTTTGTTCATTTTAGTCCATTTTGTCGTCTTTTAACTGTTTCACTTTACGTTGTTTTCAAAATTACATTTTACCCATTTTATTTTACTTTTTGCAAGTGAGTCCAAATTTTGTTTTAATTGCAAATGCGCCCAAATTTTTAATTTCAAAACAGTCCAATTCCATTTTCTTTTTAATTGCAGTTCAGTCCTTAATTCTTTTCAATTGCATTTTAGTCCTTAAGTGTTTTTTTTACAGTTTGGTCCAAAGTGCCACGCAAGCAATACAAAGCCAAGTGTCACATTTTCATTGGTTCAGAGTCCACATGGCAGCCTATATAAGGCCACGCGCTGTACCAGTCAGAAAAGGAGCCACAGATACAATGCCACATCACTAACAGATTCATATTTTTCTCTCTCCATTCAGTTAGATCAAAAAATCACAAAAACTCAGAAAATTGAAGAACAATTTCGCAAACCCTAGCTATTTCCAGAAGCAAATTCAAGCCAAATCCATGGAATCCATGGCAGCCCTCAGAGATTCGATGGTGAATCTTCATCATTGAGCCAGTGCCTCTGCAATTCAAGCATTGGATTCATCGCAGAAAGCAACAAATCCAATACGATCACAGAGGCGCGAAGTTTGAGAAGAAAAAGGAAGGAATCTCAAAGGCTTTGAACCGATGAAGAAGAAGAAGAAGAAGAAACACCGATTTATTTTTGGATTTCAAGCCAGAATCAGCAAAACAGAATCAAGTTCAAAGAGTTCTGAAGATTCTAATCCAAATCTCCGAATAAAACACAGGTGAGAACTAGAACTTACCTCTTCATACTCAAGAACATCAACGAATCTGAATCCACGTAGATCCGTAGAAGTTCAAACGAGTTTGGTTCAAAAAGTTTTGAAACCCTAAAAATCCTTGCAAACCGTAAAGATTCCGAGGTTTACAACGAGTATCAACCGTTGTAAACCAACGAATCCGTAAACAAACTCACTTAGAAAAAGATTTGAACCAAAAAATAGGACCAAAACCGGTTGAAATCCGCGAACAAGATCCAAGATCTACATCGATTCAGTTGATGCATGTGATTTTCAGTGGTAGATTCATGCTTAGAACAACAGAACGAAACGTTTAAGCCATGATTCATGAATTTCTGGGTTGATTTGAACGATTTAGGGTTAGGGTTTCATCATAGAGGAAGAGAGAAGAACGGAGAAGAAGAGAGGAAGAGAGAGAACGTTTCTGAAAAAATGAAAGAAAACCGGGCCAAAACTTTTTATATAAAGTGCTGGACCGGGTGGGTTCTGACCCGATCCAGCGCCCCACGCTGTAGACCGTTAGATCTAGGTCTTGAAGGATCTGGATCAATCCTTCAAACTTCTTTCTTTTACTGTTTACCTCTGATACTTTTCAAATTCACTGTGTTTACTCTACAATTTTCTACTGTGCATCAAACACATATTGTACTGTTTCTGTCTCCATTTTTCTTGCATATAAAACCGTCCAAAGTGTTTTCTTGCATTACAAGTCATTAAAAAGGGTTTCTAAAATCATTGCATATTTTCCTGCATTTTATTCCAATTTTTTCGCATAAAATCATATGAAAAGGGTATTTTGGTCATTTCCTGCAGTGGAACCCATTTTAGTCCCTACAATTTGTCTCTGAGTCTTTTCAACTTGTCTGCATAAATCATTAATCAAATTCTCTTCAAGAAATCATCTCAGCATTGCATCTGGTTTAGTCTGAGTCGTTTTAGTCCTTAAAGGGCGTTTTGGACTTTTCACATCAAATAATTTTTTGGCAGAGAGGTATTTTAAAATACCTCATTTTGGTAGTTTGTTCATTTTAGTCCATTTTGTCGTCTTTTAACTGTTTCACTTTACGTTGTTTTCAAAATTACATTTTACCCATTTTATTTTACTTTTTGCAAGTGAGTCCAAATTTTGTTTTAATTGCAAATGCGCCCAAATTTTTAATTTCAAAACAGTCCAATTCCATTTTCTTTTTAATTGCAGTTCAGTCCTTAATTCTTTTCAATTGCATTTTAGTCCTTAAGTGTTTTTTTACAGTTTGGTCCAAAGTGCCACGCAAGCAATACAAAGCCAAGTGTCACATTTTCATTGGTTCAGAGTCCACATGGCAGCCTATATAAGGCCACGCGTTGTACCAGTCAGAAAAGGAGCCACAGATACAATGCCACATCACTAACAGATTCATATTTTTCTCTCTCCATTCAGTTAGATCAAAAAATCACAAAAACTCAGAAAATTGAAGAACAATTTCGCAAACCCTAGCTATTTCCAGAAGCAAATTCAAGCCAAATCCATGGAATCCATGGCAGCCCTCAGAGATTCGATGGTGAATCTTCATCATTGAGCCAGTGCCTCTGCAATTCAAGCATTGGATTCATCGCAGAAAGCAACAAATCCAATACGATCACAGAGGCGCGAAATTTGAGAAGAAAAAGGAAAGAATCTCAAAGGCTTTGAACCGATGAAGAAGAAGAAGAAGAAGAAACACCGATTTATTTTCGGATTTCAAGCCAGAATCAGCAAAACAGAATCAAGTTCAAAGAGTTCTGAAGATTCTAATCCAAATCTCCGAATAAAACACAGGTGAGAACTAGAACTTACCTCTTCATACTCAAGAACATCAACGAATCTGAATCCACGTAGATCCGTAGAAGTTCAAACGAGTTTGGTTCAAAAAATTTTGAAACCCTAAAAATCCTTGCAAACCGTAAAGATTCTGAGGTTTACAACGAGTATCAACCGTTGTAAACCAACGAATCCGTAAACAAAGTCACTTAGAAAAAGATTTGAACCAAAAAATAGGACCAAAACCGGTTGAAATCCGCGAACAAGATCTAAGATCTACATCGATTCAGTTGATGCATGTGATTTTCAGTGGTAGATTCATGCTTAGAACAACAGAACGAAACGTTTAAGCCATGATTCATGAATTTCTGGGTTGATTTGAACGATTTAGGGTTAGGGTTTCATCATAGAGGAAGAGAGAAGAACGGAGAAGAAGAGAGGAAGAGAGAGAACGTTTCTGAAAAAATGAAAGAAAACCGGGCCAAAACTTTTTATATAAAGTGTTGGACCGGGTGGGTTCAGACCCGATCCAGCGCCCCACGCTGTAGACCGTTAGATCTAGGTCTTGAAGGATCTGGATCAATCCTTCAAACTTCTTTCTTTTACTGTTTACCTCTGATACTTTTCAAATTCACTGTGTTTACTCTACAATTTTCTACTGTGCGTCAAACACATATTGTACTGTTTCTGTCTCCATTTTTCTTGCATATAAAACCGTCCAAAGTGTTTTCTTGCATTACAAGTCATTAAAAAGGGTTTCTAAAATCATTGCATATTTTCCTGCATTTTATTCCAATTTTTTCGCATAAAATCATATGAAAAGGGTATTTTGGTCATTTCGTGCAGTGGAACCCATTTTAGTCCCTACAATTTGTCTCTGAGTCTTTTCAACTTGTCTGCATAAATCATTAATCAAATTCTCTTCAAGAAATCATCTCAGCATTGCATCTGGTTTAGTCTGAGTCGTTTTAGTCCTTAAAGGGAGTTTTGGACTTTTCACATCAAATAATTTTTTGGCAGAGAGGTATTTTAAAATACCTCATTTTGGTAGTTTGTTCATTTTAGTCCATTTTGTCGTCTTTTAACTGTTTCACTTTACGTTGTTTTCAAAATTACATTTTACCCATTTTATTTTACTTTTTGCAAGTGAGTCCAAATTTTGTTTTAATTGCAAATGCGCCCAAATTTTTAATTTCAAAACAGTCCAATTCCATTTTCTTTTTAATTGCAGTTCAGTCCTTAATTCTTTTCAATTGCATTTTAGTCCTTAAGTGTTTTTTTTACAGTTTGGTCCAAAGTGCCACGCAAGCAATACAAAGCCAAGTGTCACATTTTCATTGGTTCAGAGTCCACATGGTAGCCTATATAAGGCCACGCGCTGTACCAGTCAGAAAAGGAGCCACAGATACAATGCCACATCACTAACAGATTCATATTTTTCTCTCTCCATTCAGTTAGATCAAAAAATCACAAAAACTCGGAAAATTGAAGAACAATTTCGCAAACCCTAGCTATTTCCAGAAGCAAATTCAAGCCAACTCCATGGAATCCATGGCAGCCCTCAGAGATTCGATGGTGAATCTTCATCATTGAGCCAGTGCCTCTGCAATTCAAGCATTGGATTCATCGCAGAAAGCAACAAATCCAATACGATCACAGAGGCGCGAAGTTTGAGAAGAAAAGGGAAAGAATCTCAAAGGCTTTGAACCGATGAAGAAGAAGAAGAAGAAGAAACACCGATTTATTTTCGGATTTCAAGCCAGAATCAGCAAAACAGAATCAAGTTCAAAGAGTTCTGAAGATTCTAATCCAAATCTCCGAATAAAACACAGGTGAGAACTAGAACTTACCTCTTCATACTCAAGAACATCAACGAATCTGAATCCATGTAGATCCGTAGAAGTTCAAACGAGTTTGGTTCAAAAAGTTTTGAAACCCTAAAAATCCTTGCAAACCGTAAAGATTCCGAGGTTTACAACGAGTATCAACCGTTGTAAACCAACGAATCCGTAAACAAACTCACTTAGAAAAAGATTTGAACCAAAAAATAGGACCAAAACCGGTTGAAATCCGCGAACAAGATCCAAGATCTACATCGATTCAGTTGATGCATGTGATTTTCAGTGGTAGATTCATGCTTAGAACAACAGAACGAAACGTTTAAGCCATGATTCATGAATTTCTGGGTTGATTTGAACGATTTAGGGTTAGGGTTTCATCATAGAGGAAGAGAGAAGAACGGAGAAGAAGAGAGGAAGAGAGAGAACGTTTCTGAAAAAATGAAAGAAAACCGGGCCAAAACTTTTTATATAAAGTGCTGGACCGGGTGGGTTCTGACCCGATCCAGCGCCCCACGCTGTAGACCGTTAGATCTAGGTCTTGAACGATCTGGATCAATCCTTCAAACTTCTTTCTTTTACTGTTTACCTCTGATACTTTTCAAATTCACTGTGTTTACTCTACAATTTTCTACTGTGCATCAAACACATATTGTACTGTTTCTGTCTCCATTTTTCTTGCATATAAAACCGTCCAAAGTGTTTTCTTGCATTACAAGTCATTAAAAAGGGTTTCTAAAATCATTGCATATTTTCCTGCATTTTATTCCAACTTTTTCGCATAAAATCATATGAAAAGGGTATTTTGGTCATTTCCTGCAGTGGAACCCATTTTAGTCCCTACAATTTGTCTCTGAGTCTTTTCAACTTGTCTGCATAAATCATTAATCAAATTCTCTTCAAGAAATCATCTCAGCATTGCATCTGGTTTAGTCTGAGTCGTTTTAGTCCCTAAAGGGCGTTTTGGACTTTTCACATCAAATAATTTTTTGGCAGAGAGGTATTTTAAAATACCTCATTTTGGTAGTTTGTTCATTTTAGTCCATTTTGTCGTCTTTTAACTGTTTCACTTTACGTTGTTTTCAAAATTACATTTTACCCATTTTATTTTACTTTTTGCAAGTGAGTCCAAATTTTGTTTTAATTGCAAATGCGCCCAAATTTTTAATTTCAAAACAGTCCAATTCCATTTTCTTTTTAATTGCAGTTCAGTCCTTAATTCTTTTCAATTGCATTTTAGTCCTTAAGTGTTTTTTTTACAGTTTGGTCCAAAGTGCCACGCAAGCAATACAAAGCCAAGTGTCACATTTTCATTGGTTCAGAGTCCACATGGCAGCCTATATAAGGCCACGCGCTGTACCAGTCAGAAAAGGAGCCACAGATACAATGCCACATCACTAACAGATTCATATTTTTCTCTCTCCATTCAGTTAGATCAAAAAATCACAAAAACTCGGAAAATTGAAGAACAATTTCGCAAACCCTAGCTATTTCCAGAAGCAAATTCAAGCCAACTCCATGGAATCCATGGCAGCCCTCAGAGATTCGATGGTGAATCTTCATCATTGAGCCAGTGCCTCTGCAATTCAAGCATTGGATTCATCGCAGAAAGCAACAAATCCAATACGATCACAGAGGCGCGAAGTTTGAGAAGAAAAGGGAAAGAATCTCAAAGGCTTTGAACCGATGAAGAAGAAGAAGAAGAAGAAACACCGATTTATTTTCGGATTTCAAGCCAGAATCAGCAAAACAGAATCAAGTTCAAAGAGTTCTGAAGATTCTAATCCAAATCTCCGAATAAAACACAGGTGAGAACTAGAACTTACCTCTTCATACTCAAGAACATCAACGAATCTGAATCCATGTAGATCCGTAGAAGTTCAAACGAGTTTGGTTCAAAAAGTTTTGAAACCCTAAAAATCCTTGCAAACCGTAAAGATTCCGAGGTTTACAACGAGTATCAACCGTTGTAAACCAACGAATCCGTAAACAAACTCACTTAGAAAAAGATTTGAACCAAAAAATAGGACCAAAACCGGTTGAAATCCGCGAACAAGATCCAAGATCTACATCGATTCAGTTGATGCATGTGATTTTCAGTGGTAGATTCATGCTTAGAACAACAGAACGAAACGTTTAAGCCATGATTCATGAATTTCTGGGTTGATTTGAACGATTTAGGGTTAGGGTTTCATCATAGAGGAAGAGAGAAGAACGGAGAAGAAGAGAGGAAGAGAGAGAACGTTTCTGAAAAAATGAAAGAAAACCGGGCCAAAACTTTTTATATAAAGTGCTGGACCGGGTGGGTTCTGACCCGATCCAGCGCCCCACGCTGTAGACCGTTAGATCTAGGTCTTGAACGATCTGGATCAATCCTTCAAACTTCTTTCTTTTACTGTTTACCTCTGATACTTTTCAAATTCACTGTGTTTACTCTACAATTTTCTACTGTGCATCAAACACATATTGTACTGTTTCTGTCTCCATTTTTCTTGCATATAAAACCGTCCAAAGTGTTTTCTTGCATTACAAGTCATTAAAAAGGGTTTCTAAAATCATTGCATATTTTCCTGCATTTTATTCCAACTTTTTCGCATAAAATCATATGAAAAGGGTATTTTGGTCATTTCCTGCAGTGGAACCCATTTTAGTCCCTACAATTTGTCTCTGAGTCTTTTCAACTTGTCTGCATAAATCATTAATCAAATTCTCTTCAAGAAATCATCTCAGCATTGCATCTGGTTTAGTCTGAGTCGTTTTAGTCCTTAAAGGGCGTTTTGGACTTTTCACATCAAATAATTTTTTGGCAGAGAGGTATTTTAAAATACCTCATTTTGGTAGTTTGTTCATTTTAGTCCATTTTGTCGTCTTTTAACTGTTTCACTTTACGTTGTTTTCAAAATTACATTTTACCCATTTTATTTTACTTTTTGCAAGTGAGTCCAAATTTTGTTTTAATTGCAAATGCGCCCAAATTTTTAATTTCAAAACAGTCCAATTCCATTTTCTTTTTAATTGCAGTTCAGTCCTTAATTCTTTTCAATTGCATTTTAGTCCTTAAGTGTTTTTTTTACAGTTTGGTCCAAAGTGCCACGCAAGCAATACAAAGCCAAGTGTCACATTTTCATTGGTTCAGAGTCCACATGGTAGCCTATATAAGGCCACGCGCTGTACCAGTCAGAAAAGGAGCCACAGATACAATGCCACATCACTAACAGATTCATATTTTTCTCTCTCCATTCAGTTAGATCAAAAAATCACAAAAACTCGGAAAATTGAAGAACAATTTCGCAAACCCTAGCTATTTCCAGAAGCAAATTCAAGCCAACTCCATGGAATCCATGGCAGCCCTCAGAGATTCGATGGTGAATCTTCATCATTGAGCCAGTGCCTCTGCAATTCAAGCATTGGATTCATCGCAGAAAGCAACAAATCCAATACGATCACAGAGGCGCGAAGTTTGAGAAGAAAAGGGAAAGAATCTCAAAGGCTTTGAACCGATGAAGAAGAAGAAGAAGAAGAAACACCGATTTATTTTCGGATTTCAAGCCAGAATCAGCAAAACAGAATCAAGTTCAAAGAGTTCTGAAGATTCTAATCCAAATCTCCGAATAAAACACAGGTGAGAACTAGAACTTACCTCTTCATACTCAAGAACATCAACGAATCTGAATCCATGTAGATCCGTAGAAGTTCAAACGAGTTTGGTTCAAAAAGTTTTGAAACCCTAAAAATCCTTGCAAACCGTAAAGATTCCGAGGTTTACAACGAGTATCAACCGTTGTAAACCAACGAATCCGTAAACAAACTCACTTAGAAAAAGATTTGAACCAAAAAATAGGACCAAAACCGGTTGAAATCCGCGAACAAGATCCAAGATCTACATCGATTCAGTTGATGCATGTGATTTTCAGTGGTAGATTCATGCTTAGAACAACAGAACGAAACGTTTAAGCCATGATTCATGAATTTCTGGGTTGATTTGAACGATTTAGGGTTAGGGTTTCATCATAGAGGAAGAGAGAAGAATGGAGAAGAAGAGAGGAAGAGAGAGAACGTTTCTGAAAAAATGAAAGAAAACCGGGCCAAAACTTTTTATATAAAGTGCTGGACCGGGTGGGTTCTGACCCGATCCAGCGCCCCACGCTGTAGACCGTTAGATCTAGGTCTTGAACGATCTGGATCAATCCTTCAAACTTCTTTCTTTTACTGTTTACCTCTGATACTTTTCAAATTCACTGTGTTTACTCTACAATTTTCTACTGTGCATCAAACACATATTGTACTGTTTCTGTCTCCATTTTTCTTGCATATAAAACCGTCCAAAGTGTTTTCTTGCATTACAAGTCATTAAAAAGGGTTTCTAAAATCATTGCATATTTTCCTGCATTTTATTCCAACTTTTTCGCATAAAATCATATGAAAAGGGTATTTTGGTCATTTCCTGCAGTGGAACCCATTTTAGTCCCTACAATTTGTCTCTGAGTCTTTTCAACTTGTCTGCATAAATCATTAATCAAATTCTCTTCAAGAAATCATCTCAGCATTGCATCTGGTTTAGTCTGAGTCGTTTTAGTCCCTAAAGGGCGTTTTGGACTTTTCACATCAAATAATTTTTTGGCAGAGAGGTATTTTAAAATACCTCATTTTGGTAGTTTGTTCATTTTAGTCCATTTTGTCGTCTTTTAACTGTTTCACTTTACGTTGTTTTCAAAATTACATTTTACCCATTTTATTTTACTTTTTGCAAGTGAGTCCAAATTTTGTTTTAATTGCAAATGCGCCCAAATTTTTAATTTCAAAACAGTCCAATTCCATTTTCTTTTTAATTGCAGTTCAGTCCTTAATTCTTTTCAATTGCATTTTAGTCCTTAAGTGTTTTTTTTACAGTTTGGTCCAAAGTGCCACGCAAGCAATACAAAGCCAAGTGTCACATTTTCATTGGTTCAGAGTCCACATGGCAGCCTATATAAGGCCACGCGCTGTACCAGTCAGAAAAGGAGCCACAGATACAATGCCACATCACTAACAGATTCATATTTTTCTCTCTCCATTCAGTTAGATCAAAAAATCACAAAAACTCGGAAAATTGAAGAACAATTTCGCAAACCCTAGCTATTTCCAGAAGCAAATTCAAGCCAACTCCATGGAATCCATGGCAGCCCTCAGAGATTCGATGGTGAATCTTCATCATTGAGCCAGTGCCTCTGCAATTCAAGCATTGGATTCATCGCAGAAAGCAACAAATCCAATACGATCACAGAGGCGCGAAGTTTGAGAAGAAAAGGGAAAGAATCTCAAAGGCTTTGAACCGATGAAGAAGAAGAAGAAGAAGAAACACCGATTTATTTTCGGATTTCAAGCCAGAATCAGCAAAACAGAATCAAGTTCAAAGAGTTCTGAAGATTCTAATCCAAATCTCCGAATAAAACACAGGTGAGAACTAGAACTTACCTCTTCATACTCAAGAACATCAACGAATCTGAATCCATGTAGATCCGTAGAAGTTCAAACGAGTTTGGTTCAAAAAGTTTTGAAACCCTAAAAATCCTTGCAAACCGTAAAGATTCCGAGGTTTACAACGAGTATCAACCGTTGTAAACCAACGAATCCGTAAACAAACTCACTTAGAAAAAGATTTGAACCAAAAAATAGGACCAAAACCGGTTGAAATCCGCGAACAAGATCCAAGATCTACATCGATTCAGTTGATGCATGTGATTTTCAGTGGTAGATTCATGCTTAGAACAACAGAACGAAACGTTTAAGCCATGATTCATGAATTTCTGGGTTGATTTGAACGATTTAGGGTTAGGGTTTCATCATAGAGGAAGAGAGAAGAACGGAGAAGAAGAGAGGAAGAGAGAGAACGTTTCTGAAAAAATGAAAGAAAACCGGGCCAAAACTTTTTATATAAAGTGCTGGACCGGGTGGGTTCTGACCCGATCCAGCGCCCCACGCTGTAGACCGTTAGATCTAGGTCTTGAACGATCTGGATCAATCCTTCAAACTTCTTTCTTTTACTGTTTACCTCTGATACTTTTCAAATTCACTGTGTTTACTCTACAATTTTCTACTGTGCATCAAACACATATTGTACTGTTTCTGTCTCCATTTTTCTTGCATATAAAACCGTCCAAAGTGTTTTCTTGCATTACAAGTCATTAAAAAGGGTTTCTAAAATCATTGCATATTTTCCTGCATTTTATTCCAACTTTTTCGCATAAAATCATATGAAAAGGGTATTTTGGTCATTTCCTGCAGTGGAACCCATTTTAGTCCCTACAATTTGTCTCTGAGTCTTTTCAACTTGTCTGCATAAATCATTAATCAAATTCTCTTCAAGAAATCATCTCAGCATTGCATCTGGTTTAGTCTGAGTCGTTTTAGTCCTTAAAGGGCGTTTTGGACTTTTCACATCAAATAATTTTTTGGCAGAGAGGTATTTTAAAATACCTCATTTTGGTAGTTTGTTCATTTTAGTCCATTTTGTCGTCTTTTAACTGTTTCACTTTACGTTGTTTTCAAAATTACATTTTACCCATTTTATTTTACTTTTTGCAAGTGAGTCCAAATTTTGTTTTAATTGCAAATGCGCCCAAATTTTTAATTTCAAAACAGTCCAATTCCATTTTCTTTTTAATTGCAGTTCAGTCCTTAATTCTTTTCAATTGCATTTTAGTCCTTAAGTGTTTTTTTTACAGTTTGGTCCAAAGTGCCACGCAAGCAATACAAAGCCAAGTGTCACATTTTCATTGGTTCAGAGTCCACATGGCAGCCTATATAAGGCCACGCGCTGTACCAGTCAGAAAAGGAGCCACAGATACAATGCCACATCACTAACAGATTCATATTTTTCTCTCTCCATTCAGTTAGATCAAAAAATCACAAAAACTCAGAAAATTGAAGAACAATTTCGCAAACCCTAGCTATTTCCAGAAGCAAATTCAAGCCAAATCCATGGAATCCATGGCAGCCCTCAGAGATTCGATGGTGAATCTTCATCATTGAGCCAGTGCCTCTGCAATTCAAGCATTGGATTCATCGCAGAAAGCAACAAATCCAATACGATCACAGAGGCGCGAAGTTTGAGAAGAAAAAGGAAGGAATCTCAAAGGCTTTGAACCGATGAAGAAGAAGAAGAAGAAGAAACACCGATTTATTTTTGGATTTCAAGCCAGAATCAGCAAAACAGAATCAAGTTCAAAGAGTTCTGAAGATTCTAATCCAAATCTCCGAATAAAACACAGGTGAGAACTAGAACTTACCTCTTCATACTCAAGAACATCAACGAATCTGAATCCACGTAGATCCGTAGAAGTTCAAACGAGTTTGGTTCAAAAAGTTTTGAAACCCTAAAAATCCTTGCAAACCGTAAAGATTCCGAGGTTTACAACGAGTATCAACCGTTGTAAACCAACGAATCCGTAAACAAACTCACTTAGAAAAAGATTTGAACCAAAAAATAGGACCAAAACCGGTTGAAATCCGCGAACAAGATCCAAGATCTACATCGATTCAGTTGATGCATGTGATTTTCAGTGGTAGATTCATGCTTAGAACAACAGAACGAAACGTTTAAGCCATGATTCATGAATTTCTGGGTTGATTTGAACGATTTAGGGTTAGGGTTTCATCATAGAGGAAGAGAGAAGAACGGAGAAGAAGAGAGGAAGAGAGAGAACGTTTCTGAAAAAATGAAAGAAAACCGGGCCAAAACTTTTTATATAAAGTGCTGGACCGGGTGGGTTCTGACCCGATCCAGCGCCCCACGCTGTAGACCGTTAGATCTAGGTCTTGAAGGATCTGGATCAATCCTTCAAACTTCTTTCTTTTACTGTTTACCTCTGATACTTTTCAAATTCACTGTGTTTACTCTACAATTTTCTACTCTGCATCAAACACATATTGTACTGTTTCTGTCTCCATTTTTCTTGCATATAAAACCGTCCAAAGTGTTTTCTTGCATTACAAGTCATTAAAAAGGGTTTCTAAAATCATTGCATATTTTCCTGCATTTTATTCCAATTTTTTCGCATAAAATCATATGAAAAGGGTATTTTGGTCATTTCCTGCAGTGGAACCCATTTTAGTCCCTACAATTTGTCTCTGAGTCTTTTCAACTTGTCTGCATAAATCATTAATCAAATTCTCTTCAAGAAATCATCTCAGCATTGCATCTGGTTTAGTCTGAGTCGTTTTAGTCCTTAAAGGGCGTTTTGGACTTTTCACATCAAATAATTTTTTGGCAGAGAGGTATTTTAAAATACCTCATTTTGGTAGTTTGTTCATTTTAGTCCATTTTGTCGTCTTTTAACTGTTTCACTTTACGTTGTTTTCAAAATTACATTTTACCCATTTTATTTTACTTTTTGCAAGTGAGTCCAAATTTTGTTTTAATTGCAAATGCGCCCAAATTTTTAATTTCAAAACAGTCCAATTCCATTTTCTTTTTAATTGCAGTTCAGTCCTTAATTCTTTTCAATTGCATTTTAGTCCTTAAGTGTTTTTTTTACAGTTTGGTCCAAAGTGCCACGCAAGCAATACAAAGCCAAGTGTCACATTTTCATTGGTTCAGAGTCCACATGGCAGCCTATATAAAGCCACGCGCTGTACCAGTCAGAAAAGGAGCCACAGATACAATGCCACATCACTAACAGATTCATATTTTTCTCTCTCCATTCAGTTAGATCAAAAAATCACAAAAACTCAGAAAATTGAAGAACAATTTCGCAAACCCTAGCTATTTCCAGAAGCAAATTCAAGCCAAATCCATGGAATCCATGGCAGCCCTCAGAGATTCGATGGTGAATCTTCATCATTGAGCCAGTGCCTCTGCAATTCAAGCATTGGATTCATCGCAGAAAGCAACAAATCCAATACGATCACAGAGGCGCGAAGTTTGAGAAGAAAAAGGAAGGAATCTCAAAGGCTTTGAACCGATGAAGAAGAAGAAGAAGAAGAAACACCGATTTATTTTCGGATTTCAAGCCAGAATCAGCAAAACAGAATCAAGTTCAAAGAGTTCTGAAGATTCTAATCCAAATCTCCGAATAAAACACAGGTGAGAACTAGAACTTACCTCTTCATACTCAAGAACATCAACGAATCTGAATTCACGTAGATCCGTAGAAGTTCAAACGAGTTTGGTTCAAAAAGTTTTGAAACCCTAAAAATCCTTGCAAACCGTAAAGATTCCGAGGTTTACAACGAGTATCAACCGTTGTAAACCAACGAATCCGTAAACAAACTCACTTAGAAAAAGATTTGAACCAAAAAATAGGACCAAAACCGGTTGAAATCCGCGAACAAGATCCAAGATCTACATCGATTCAGTTGATGCATGTGATTTTCAGTGGTAGATTCATGCTTAGAACAACAGAACGAAACGTTTAAGCCATGATTCATGAATTTCTGGGTTGATTTGAACGATTTAGGGTTAGGGTTTCATCATAGAGGAAGAGAGAAGAACGGAGAAGAAGAGAGGAAGAGAGAGAACGTTTCTGAAAAAATGAAAGAAAACCGGGCCAAAACTTTTTATATAAAGTGCTGGACCGGGTGGGTTCTGACCCGATCCAGCGCCCCACGCTGTAGACCGTTAGATCTAGGTCTTGAAGGATCTGGATCAATCCTTCAAACTTCTTTCTTTTACTGTTTACCTCTGATACTTTTCAAATTCACTGTGTTTACTCTACAATTTTCTACTCTGCATCAAACACATATTGTACTGTTTCTGTCTCCATTTTTCTTGCATATAAAACCGTCCAAAGTGTTTTCTTGCATTACAAGTCATTAAAAAGGGTTTCTAAAATCATTGCATATTTTCCTGCATTTTATTCCAATTTTTTCGCAT
Source organism: Medicago lupulina (assembly GCA_958299785.1). Lineage (NCBI taxonomy): Eukaryota > Viridiplantae > Streptophyta > Magnoliopsida > Fabales > Fabaceae > Medicago > Medicago lupulina. The sequence continues at coordinate 36,416,025 of OY283143.1, forward strand.
AAAATCATATGAAAAGGGTATTTTGGTCATTTCCTGCAGTGGAACCCATTTTAGTCCCTACAATTTGTCTCTGAGTCTTTTCAACTTGTCTGCATAAATCATTAATCAAATTCTCTTCAAGAAATCATCTCAGCATTGCATCTGGTTTAGTCTGAGTCGTTTTAGTCCTTAAAGGGCGTTTTGGACTTTTCACATCAAATAATTTTTTGGCAGAGAGGTATTTTAAAATACCTCATTTTGGTAGTTTGTTCATTTTAGTCCATTTTGTCGTCTTTTAACTGTTTCACTTTACGTTGTTTTCAAAATTACATTTTACCCATTTTATTTTACTTTTTGCAAGTGAGTCCAAATTTTGTTTTAATTGCAAATGCGCCCAAATTTTTAATTTCAAAACAGTCCAATTCCATTTTCTTTTTAATTGCAGTTCAGTCCTTAATTCTTTTCAATTGCATTTTAGTCCTTAAGTGTTTTTTTTACAGTTTGGTCCAAAGTGCCACGCAAGCAATACAAAGCCAAGTGTCACATTTTCATTGGTTCAGAGTCCACATGGCAGCCTATATAAGGCCACGCGCTGTACCAGTCAGAAAAGGAGCCACAGATACAATGCCACATCACTAACAGATTCATATTTTTCTCTCTCCATTCAGTTAGATCAAAAAATCACAAAAACTCATAAAATTGAAGAACAATTTCGCAAACCCTAGCTATTTCCAGAAGCAAATTCAAGCCAAATCCATGGAATCCATGGCAGCCCTCAGAGATTCGATGGTGAATCTTCATCATTGAGCCAGTGCCTCTGCAATTCAAGCATTGGATTCATCGCAGAAAGCAACAAATCCAATACGATCACAGAGGCGCGAAGTTTGAGAAGAAAAAGGAAGGAATCTCAAAGGCTTTGAACCGATGAAGAAGAAGAAGAAGAAGAAACACCGATTTATTTTCGGATTTCAAGCCAGAATCAGCAAAACAGAATCAAGTTCAAAGAGTTCTGAAGATTCTAATCCAAATCTCCGAATAAAACACAGGTGAGAACTAGAACTTACCTCTTCATACTCAAGAACATCAACGAATCTGAATCCACGTAGATCCGTAGAAGTTCAAACGAGTTTGGTTCAAAAAGTTTTGAAACCCTAAAAATCCTTGCAAACTGTAAGGATTCCGAGGTTTACAACGAGTATCAACCGTTGTAAACCAACGAATCCGTAAACAAACTCACTTAGAAAAAGATTTGAACCAAAAAATAGGACCAAAACCGGTTGAAATCCGCGAACAAGATCCAAGATCTACATCGATTCAGTTGATGCATGTGATTTTCAGTGGTAGATTCATGCTTAGAACAACAGAACGAAACGTTTAAGCCATGATTCATGAATTTCTGGGTTGATTTGAACGATTTAGGGTTAGGGTTTCATCATAGAGGAAGAGAGAAGAACGGAGAAGAAGAGAGGAAGAGAGAGAACGTTTCTGAAAAAATGAAAGAAAACCGGGCCAAAACTTTTTATATAAAGTGCTGGACCGGGTGGGTTCTGACCCGATCCAGCGCCCCACGCTGTAGACCGTTAGATCTAGGTCTTGAAGGATCTGGATCAATCCTTCAAACTTCTTTCTTTTACTGTTTACCTCTGATACTTTTCAAATTCACTGTGTTTACTCTACAATTTTCTACTGTGCATCAAACACATATTGTACTGTTTCTGTCTCCATTTTTCTTGCATATAAAACCGTCCAAAGTGTTTTCTTGCATTACAAGTCATTAAAAAGGGTTTCTAAAATCATTGCATATTTTCCTGCATTTTATTCCAATTTTTTCGCATAAAATCATATGAAAAGGGTATTTTGGTCATTTCCTGCAGTGGAACCCATTTTAGTCCCTACAATTTGTCTCTGAGTCTTTTCAACTTGTCTGCATAAATCATTAATCAAATTCTCTTCAAGAAATCATCTCAGCATTGCATCTGGTTTAGTCTGAGTCGTTTTAGTCCTTAAAGGGCGTTTTGAACTTTTCACATCAAATAATTTTTTGGCAGAGAGGTATTTTAAAATACCTCATTTTGGTAGTTTGTTCATTTTAGTCCATTTTGTCGTCTTTTAACTGTTTCACTTTACGTTGTTTTCAAAATTACATTTTACCCATTTTATTTTACTTTTTGCAAGTGAGTCCAAATTTTGTTTTAATTGCAAATGCGCCCAAATTTTTAATTTCAAAACAGTCCAATTCCATTTTCTTTTTAATTGCAGTTCAGTCCTTAATTCTTTTCAATTGCATTTTAGTCCTTAAGTGTTTTTTTTACAGTTTGGTCCAAAGTGCCACGCAAGCAATACAAAGCCAAGTGTCACATTTTCATTGGTTCAGAGTCCACATGGCAGCCTATATAAGGCCACGCGCTGTACCAGTCAGAAAAGGAGCCACAGATACAATGCCACATCACTAACAGATTCATATTTTTCTCTCTCCATTCAGTTAGATCAAAAAATCACAAAAACTCAGAAAATTGAAGAACAATTTCGCAAACCCTAGCTATTTCCAGAAGCAAATTCAAGCCAAATCCATGGAATCCATGGCAGCCCTCAGAGATTCGATGGTGAATCTTCATCATTGAGCCAGTGCCTCTGCAATTCAAGCATTGGATTCATCGCAGAAAGCAACAAATCCAATACGATCACAGAGGCGCGAAGTTTGAGAAGAAAAAGGAAGGAATCTCAAAGGCTTTGAACCGATGAAGAAGAAGAAGAAGAAGAAGAAACACCGATTTATTTTCGGATTTCAAGCCAGAATCAGCAAAACAGAATCAAGTTCAAAGAGTTCTGAAGATTCTAATCCAAATCTCCGAATAAAACACAGGTGAGAACTAGAACTTACCTCTTCATACTCAAGAACATCAACGAATCTGAATCCACGTAGATCCGTAGAAGTTCAAACGAGTTTGGTTCAAAAAGTTTTGAAACCCTAAAAATCCTTGCAAACCGTAAAGATTCCGAGGTTTACAACGAGTATCAACCGTTGTAAACCAACGAATCCGTAAACAAACTCACTTAGAAAAAGATTTGAACCAAAAAATAGGACCAAAACCGGTTGAAATCCGCGAACAAGATCCAAGATCTACATCGATTCAGTTGATGCATGTGATTTTCAGTGGTAGATTCATGCTTAGAACAACAGAACGAAACGTTTAAGCCATGATTCATGAATTTCTGGGTTGATTTGAACGATTTAGGGTTAGGGTTTCATCATAGAGGAAGAGAGAAGAACGGAGAAGAAGAGAGGAAGAGAGAGAACGTTTCTGAAAAAATGAAAGAAAACCGGGCCAAAACTTTTTATATAAAGTGCTGGACCGGGTGGGTTCTGACCCGATCCAGCGCCCCACGCTGTAGACCGTTAGATCTAGGTCTTGAAGGATCTGGATCAATCCTTCAAACTTCTTTCTTTTACTGTTTACCTCTGATACTTTTCAAATTCACTGTGTTTACTCTACAATTTTCTACTGTGCATCAAACACATATTGTACTGTTTCTGTCTCCATTTTTCTTGCATATAAAACCGTCCAAAGTGTTTTCTTGCATTACAAGTCATTAAAAAGGGTTTCTAAAATCATTGCATATTTTCCTGCATTTTATTCCAATTTTTTCGCATAAAATCATATGAAAAGGGTATTTTGGTCATTTCCTGCAATGGAACCCATTTTAGTCCCTACAATTTGTCTCTGAGTCTTTTCAACTTGTCTGCATAAATCATTAATCAAATTCTCTTCAAGAAATCATCTCAGCATTGCATCTGGTTTAGTCTGAGTCGTTTTAGTCCTTAAAGGGCGTTTTGAACTTTTCACATCAAATAATTTTTTGGCAGAGAGGTATTTTAAAATACCTCATTTTGGTAGTTTGTTCATTTTAGTCCATTTTGTCGTCTTTTAACTGTTTCACTTTACGTTGTTTTCAAAATTACATTTTACCCATTTTATTTTACTTTTTGCAAGTGAGTCCAAATTTTGTTTTAATTGCAAATGCGCCCAAATTTTTAATTTCAAAACAGTCCAATTCCATTTTCTTTTTAATTGCAGTTCAGTCCTTAATTCTTTTCAATTGCATTTTAGTCCTTAAGTGTTTTTTTTACAGTTTGGTCCAAAGTGCCACGCAAGCAATACAAAGCCAAGTGTCACATTTTCATTGGTTCAGAGTCCACATGGCAGCCTATATAAGGCCACGCGCTGTACCAGTCAGAAAAGGAGCCACAGATACAATGCCACATCACTAACAGATTCATATTTTTCTCTCTCCATTCAGTTAGATCAAAAAATCACAAAAACTCAGAAAATTGAAGAACAATTTCGCAAACCCTAGCTATTTCCAGAAGCAAATTCAAGCCAAATCCATGGAATCCATGGCAGCCCTCAGAGATTCGATGGTGAATCTTCATCATTGAGCCAGTGCCTCTACAATTCAAGCATTGGATTCATCGCAGAAAGCAACAAATCCAATACGATCACAGAGGCGCGAAGTTTGAGAAGAAAAGGGAAGGAATCTCAAAGGCTTTGAACCGATGAAGAAGAAGAAGAAGAAGAAACACCGATTTATTTTCGGATTTCAAGCCAGAATCAGCAAAACAGAATCAAGTTCAAAGAGTTCTGAAGATTCTAATCCAAATCTCCGAATAAAACACAGGTGAGAACTAGAACTTACCTCTTCATACTCAAGAACATCAACGAATCTGAATCCACGTAGATCCGTAGAAGTTCAAACGAGTTTGGTTCAAAAAGTTTTGAAACCCTAAAAATCCTTGCAAACCGTAAAGATTCCGAGGTTTACAACGAGTATCAACCGTTGTAAACCAACGAATCCGTAAACAAACTCACTTAGAAAAAGATTTGAACCAAAAAATAGGACCAAAACCGGTTGAAATCCGCGAACAAGATCCAAGATCTACATCGATTCAGTTGATGCATGTGATTTTCAGTGGTAGATTCATGCTTAGAACAACAGAACGAAACGTTTAAGCCATGATTCATGAATTTCTGGGTTGATTTGAACGATTTAGGGTTAGGGTTTCATCATAGAGGAAGAGAGAAGAACGGAGAAGAAGAGAGGAAGAGAGAGAACGTTTCTGAAAAAATGAAAGAAAACCGGGCCAAAACTTTTTATATAAAGTGCTGGACCGGGTGGGTTCTGACCCGATCCAGCGCCCCACGCTGTAGACCGTTAGATCTAGGTCTTGAAGGATCTGGATCAATCCTTCAAACTTCTTTCTTTTACTGTTTACCTCTGATACTTTTCAAATTCACTGTGTTTACTCTACAATTTTCTACTGTGCATCAAACACATATTGTACTGTTTCTGTCTCCATTTTTCTTGCATATAAAACCGTCCAAAGTGTTTTCTTGCATTACAAGTCATTAAAAAGGGTTTCTAAAATCATTGCATATTTTCCTGCATTTTATTCCAATTTTTTCGCATAAAATCATATGAAAAGGGTATTTTGGTCATTTCCTGCAATGGAACCCATTTTAGTCCCTACAATTTGTCTCTGAGTCTTTTCAACTTGTCTGCATAAATCATTAATCAAATTCTCTTCAAGAAATCATCTCAGCATTGCATCTGGTTTAGTCTGAGTCGTTTTAGTCCTTAAAGGGCGTTTTGAACTTTTCACATCAAATAATTTTTTGGCAGAGAGGTATTTTAAAATACCTCATTTTGGTAGTTTGTTCATTTTAGTCCATTTTGTCGTCTTTTAACTGTTTCACTTTACGTTGTTTTCAAAATTACATTTTACCCATTTTATTTTACTTTTTGCAAGTGAGTCCAAATTTTGTTTTAATTGCAAATGCGCCCAAATTTTTAATTTCAAAACAGTCCAATTCCATTTTCTTTTTAATTGCAGTTCAGTCCTTAATTCTTTTCAATTGCATTTTAGTCCTTAAGTGTTTTTTTTACAGTTTGGTCCAAAGTGCCACGCAAGCAATACAAAGCCAAGTGTCACATTTTCATTGGTTCAGAGTCCACATGGCAGCCTATATAAGGCCACGCGCTGTACCAGTCAGAAAAGGAGCCACAGATACAATGCCACATCACTAACAGATTCATATTTTTCTCTCTCCATTCAGTTAGATCAAAAAATCACAAAAACTCAGAAAATTGAAGAACAATTTCGCAAACCCTAGCTATTTCCAGAAGCAAATTCAAGCCAAATCCATGGAATCCATGGCAGCCCTCAGAGATTCGATGGTGAATCTTCATCATTGAGCCAGTGCCTCTACAATTCAAGCATTGGATTCATCGCAGAAAGCAACAAATCCAATACGATCACAGAGGCGCGAAGTTTGAGAAGAAAAGGGAAGGAATCTCAAAGGCTTTGAACCGATGAAGAAGAAGAAGAAGAAGAAACACCGATTTATTTTCGGATTTCAAGCCAGAATCAGCAAAACAGAATCAAGTTCAAAGAGTTCTGAAGATTCTAATCCAAATCTCCGAATAAAACACAGGTGAGAACTAGAACTTACCTCTTCATACTCAAGAACATCAACGAATCTGAATCCACGTAGATCCGTAGAAGTTCAAACGAGTTTGGTTCAAAAAGTTTTGAAACCCTAAAAATCCTTGCAAACCGTAAAGATTCCGAGGTTTACAACGAGTATCAACCGTTGTAAACCAACGAATCCGTAAACAAACTCACTTAGAAAAAGATTTGAACCAAAAAATAGGACCAAAACCGGTTGAAATCCGCGAACAAGATCCAAGATCTACATCGATTCAGTTGATGCATGTGATTTTCAGTGGTAGATTCATGCTTAGAACAACAGAACGAAACGTTTAAGCCATGATTCATGAATTTCTGGGTTGATTTGAACGATTTAGGGTTAGGGTTTCATCATAGAGGAAGAGAGAAGAACGGAGAAGAAGAGAGGAAGAGAGAGAACGTTTCTGAAAAAATGAAAGAAAACCGGGCCAAAACTTTTTATATAAAGTGCTGGACCGGGTGGGTTCTGACCCGATCCAGCGCCCCACGCTGTAGACCGTTAGATCTAGGTCTTGAAGGATCTGGATCAATCCTTCAAACTTCTTTCTTTTACTGTTTACCTCTGATACTTTTCAAATTCACTGTGTTTACTCTACAATTTTCTACTGTGCATCAAACACATATTGTACTGTTTCTGTCTCCATTTTTCTTGCATATAAAACCGTCCAAAGTGTTTTCTTGCATTACAAGTCATTAAAAAGGGTTTCTAAAATCATTGCATATTTTCCTGCATTTTATTCCAATTTTTTCGCATAAAATCATATGAAAAGGGTATTTTGGTCATTTCCTGCAGTGGAACCCATTTTAGTCCCTACAATTTGTCTCTGAGTCTTTTCAACTTGTCTGCATAAATCATTAATCAAATTCTCTTCAAGAAATCATCTCAGCATTGCATCTGGTTTAGTCTGAGTCGTTTTAGTCCTTAAAGGGCGTTTTGGACTTTTCACATCAAATAATTTTTTGGCAGAGAGGTATTTTAAAATACCTCATTTTGGTAGTTTGTTCATTTTAGTCCATTTTGTCGTCTTTTAACTGTTTCACTTTACGTTGTTTTCAAAATTACATTTTACCCATTTTATTTTACTTTTTGCAAGTGAGTCCAAATTTTGTTTTAATTGCAAATGCGCCCAAATTTTTAATTTCAAAACAGTCCAATTCCATTTTCTTTTTAATTGCAGTTCAGTCCTTAATTCTTTTCAATTGCATTTTAGTCCTTAAGTGTTTTTTTTACAGTTTGGTCCAAAGTGCCACGCAAGCAATACAAAGCCAAGTGTCACATTTTCATTGGTTCAGAGTCCACATGGCAGCCTATATAAGGCCACGCGCTGTACCAGTCAGAAAAGGAGCCACAGATACAATGCCACATCACTAACAGATTCATATTTTTCTCTCTCCATTCAGTTAGATCAAAAAATCACAAAAACTCAGAAAATTGAAGAACAATTTCGCAAACCCTAGCTATTTCCAGAAGCAAATTCAAGCCAAATCCATGGAATCCATGGCAGCCCTCAGAGATTCGATGGTGAATCTTCATCATTGAGCCAGTGCCTCTGCAATTCAAGCATTGGATTCATCGCAGAAAGCAACAAATCCAATACGATCACAGAGGCGCGAAGTTTGAGAAGAAAAAGGAAGGAATCTCAAAGGCTTTGAACCGATGAAGAAGAAGAAGAAGAAGAAACACCGATTTATTTTTGGATTTCAAGCCAGAATCAGCAAAACAGAATCAAGTTCAAAGAGTTCTGAAGATTCTAATCCAAATCTCCGAATAAAACACAGGTGAGAACTAGAACTTACCTCTTCATACTCAAGAACATCAACGAATCTGAATCCACGTAGATCCGTAGAAGTTCAAACGAGTTTGGTTCAAAAAGTTTTGAAACCCTAAAAATCCTTGCAAACCGTAAAGATTCCGAGGTTTACAACGAGTATCAACCGTTGTAAACCAACGAATCCGTAAACAAACTCACTTAGAAAAAGATTTGAACCAAAAAATAGGACCAAAACCGGTTGAAATCCGCGAACAAGATCCAAGATCTACATCGATTCAGTTGATGCATGTGATTTTCAGTGGTAGATTCATGCTTAGAACAACAGAACGAAACGTTTAAGCCATGATTCATGAATTTCTGGGTTGATTTGAACGATTTAGGGTTAGGGTTTCATCATAGAGGAAGAGAGAAGAACGGAGAAGAAGAGAGGAAGAGAGAGAACGTTTCTGAAAAAATGAAAGAAAACCGGGCCAAAACTTTTTATATAAAGTGCTGGACCGGGTGGGTTCTGACCCGATCCAGCGCCCCACGCTGTAGACCGTTAGATCTAGGTCTTGAAGGATCTGGATCAATCCTTCAAACTTCTTTCTTTTACTGTTTACCTCTGATACTTTTCAAATTCACTGTGTTTACTCTACAATTTTCTACTGTGCATCAAACACATATTGTACTGTTTCTGTCTCCATTTTTCTTGCATATAAAACCGTCCAAAGTGTTTTCTTGCATTACAAGTCATTAAAAAGGGTTTCTAAAATCATTGCATATTTTCCTGCATTTTATTCCAATTTTTTCGCTTAAAATCATATGAAAAGGGTATTTTGGTCATTTCCTGCAGTGGAACCCATTTTAGTCCCTACAATTTGTCTCTGAGTCTTTTCAACTTGTCTGCATAAATCATTAATCAAATTCTCTTCAAGAAATCATCTCAGCATTGCATCTGGTTTAGTCTGAGTCGTTTTAGTCCTTAAAGGGCGTTTTGAACTTTTCACATCAAATAATTTTTTGGCAGAGAGGTATTTTAAAATACCTAATTTTGGTAGTTTGTTCATTTTAGTCCATTTTGTCGTCTTTTAACTGTTTCACTTTACGTTGTTTTCAAAATTACATTTTACCCATTTTATTTTACTTTTTGCAAGTGAGTCCAAATTTTGTTTTAATTGCAAATGCGCCCAAATTTTTAATTTCAAAACAGTCCAATTCCATTTTCTTTTTAATTGCAGTTCAGTCCTTAATTCTTTTCAATTGCATTTTAGTCCTTAAGTGTTTTTTTTACAGTTTGGTCCAAAGTGCCACGCAAGCAATACAAAGCCAAGTGTCACATTTTCATTGGTTCAGAGTCCACATGGCAGCCTATATAAGGCCACGCGCTGTACCAGTCAGAAAAGGAGCCACAGATACAATGCCACATCACTAACAGATTCATATTTTTCTCTCTCCATTCAGTTAGATCAAAAAATCACAAAAACTCAGAAAATTGAAGAACAATTTCGCAAACCCTAGCTATTTCCAGAAGCAAATTCAAGCCAAATCCATGGAATCCATGGCAGCCCTCAGAGATTCGATGGTGAATCTTCATCATTGAGCCAGTGCCTCTGCAATTCAAGCATTGGATTCATCGCAGAAAGCAACAAATCCAATACGATCACAGAGGCGCGAAGTTTGAGAAGAAAAGGGAAGGAATCTCAAAGGCTTTGAACCGATGAAGAAGAAGAAGAAGAAGAAACACCGATTTATTTTCGGATTTCAAGCCAGAATCAGCAAAACAGAATCAAGTTCAAAGAGTTCTGAAGATTCTAATCCAAATCTCCGAATAAAACACAGGTGAGAACTAGAACTTACCTCTTCATACTCAAGAACATCAACGAATCTGAATCCACGTAGATCCGTAGAAGTTCAAACGAGTTTGGTTCAAAAAGTTTTGAAACCCTAAAAATCCTTGCAAACCGTAAAGATTCCGAGGTTTACAACGAGTATCAACCGTTGTAAACCAACGAATCCGTAAACAAACTCACTTAGAAAAAGATTTGAACCAAAAAATAGGACCAAAACCGGTTGAAATCCGCGAACAAGATCCAAGATCTACATCGATTCAGTTGATGCATGTGATTTTCAGTGGTAGATTCATGCTTAGAACAACAGAACGAAACGTTTAAGCCATGATTCATGAATTTCTGGGTTGATTTGAACGATTTAGGGTTAGGGTTTCATCATAGAGGAAGAGAGAAGAACGGAGAAGAAGAGAGGAAGAGAGAGAACGTTTCTGAAAAAATGAAAGAAAACCGGGCCAAAACTTTTTATATAAAGTGCTGGACCGGGTGGGTTCTGACCCGATCCAGCGCCCCACGCTGTAGACCGTTAGATCTAGGTCTTGAAGGATCTGGATCAATCCTTCAAACTTCTTTCTTTTACTGTTTACCTCTGATACTTTTCAAATTCACTGTGTTTACTCTACAATTTTCTACTGTGCATCAAACACATATTGTACTGTTTCTGTCTCCATTTTTCTTGCATATAAAACCGTCCAAAGTGTTTTCTTGCATTACAAGTCATTAAAAAGGGTTTCTAAAATCATTGCATATTTTCCTGCATTTTATTCCAATTTTTTCGCTTAAAATCATATGAAAAGGGTATTTTGGTCATTTCCTGCAGTGGAACCCATTTTAGTCCCTACAATTTGTCTCTGAGTCTTTTCAACTTGTCTGCATAAATCATTAATCAAATTCTCTTCAAGAAATCATCTCAGCATTGCATCTGGTTTAGTCTGAGTCGTTTTAGTCCTTAAAGGGCGTTTTGAACTTTTCACATCAAATAATTTTTTGGCAGAGAGGTATTTTAAAATACCTCATTTTGGTAGTTTGTTCATTTTAGTCCATTTTGTCGTCTTTTAACTGTTTCATTTTACGTTGTTTTCAAAATTACATTTTACCCATTTTATTTTACTTTTTGCAAGTGAGTCCAAATTTTGTTTTAATTGCAAATGCGCCCAAATTTTTAATTTCAAAACAGTCCAATTCCATTTTCTTTTTAATTGCAGTTCAGTCCTTAATTCTTTTCAATTGCATTTTAGTCCTTAAGTGTTTTTTTTACAGTTTGGTCCAAAGTGCCACGCAAGCAATACAAAGCCAAGTGTCACATTTTCATTGGTTCAGAGTCCACATGGCAGCCTATATAAGGCCACGCGCTGTACCAGTCAGAAAAGGAGCCACAGATACAATGCCACATCACTAACAGATTCATATTTTTCTCTCTCCATTCAGTTAGATCAAAAAATCACAAAAACTCAGAAAATTGAAGAACAATTTCGCAAACCCTAGCTATTTCCAGAAGCAAATTCAAGCCAAATCCATGGAATCCATGGCAGCCCTCAGAGATTCGATGGTGAATCTTCATCATTGAGCCAGTGCCTCTGCAATTCAAGCATTGGATTCATCGCAGAAAGCAACAAATCCAATACGATCACAGAGGCGCGAAGTTTGAGAAGAAAAAGGAAGGAATCTCAAAGGCTTTGAACCGATGAAGAAGAAGAAGAAGAAGAAACACCGATTTATTTTCGGATTTCAAGCCAGAATCAGCAAAACAGAATCAAGTTCAAAGAGTTCTGAAGATTCTAATCCAAATCTCCGAATAAAACACAGGTGAGAACTAGAACTTACCTCTTCATACTCAAGAACATCAACGAATCTGAATCCACGTAGATCCGTAGAAGTTCAAACGAGTTTGGTTCAAAAAGTTTTGAAACCCTAAAAATCCTTGCAAACCGTAAAGATTCCGAGGTTTACAACGAGTATCAACCGTTGTAAACCAACGAATCCGTAAACAAACTCACTTAGAAAAAGATTTGAACCAAAAATAGGACCAAAACCGGTTGAAATCCGCGAACAAGATCCAAGATCTACATCGATTCAGTTGATGCATGTGATTTTCAGTGGTAGATTCATGCTTAGAACAACAGAACGAAACGTTTAAGCCATGATTCATGAATTTCTGGGTTGATTTGAACGATTTAGGGTTAGGGTTTCATCATAGAGGAAGAGAGAAGAACGGAGAAGAAGAGAGGAAGAGAGAGAACGTTTCTGAAAAAATGAAAGAAAACCAGGCCAAAACTTTTTATATAAAGTGCTGGACCGGGTGGGTTCTGACCCGATCCAGCGCCCCACGCTGTAGACCGTTAGATCTAGGTCTTGAAGGATCTGGATCAATCCTTCAAACTTCTTTCTTTTACTGTTTACCTCTGATACTTTTCAAATTCACTGTGTTTACTCTACAATTTTCTACTGTGCATCAAACACATATTGTACTGTTTCTGTCTCCATTTTTCTTGCATATAAAACCGTCCAAAGTGTTTTCTTGCATTACAAGTCATTAAAAAGGGTTTCTAAAATCATTGCATATTTTCCTGCATTTTATTCCAATTTTTTCGCATAAAATCATATGAAAAGGGTATTTTGGTCATTTCCTGCAGTGGAACCCATTTTAGTCCCTACAATTTGTCTCTGAGTCTTTTCAACTTGTCTGCATAAATCATTAATCAAATTCTCTTCAAGAAATCATCTCAGCATTGCATCTGGTTTAGTCTGAGTCGTTTTAGTCCTTAAAGGGAGTTTTGGACTTTTCACATCAAATAATTTTTTGGCAGAGAGGTATTTTAAAATACCTCATTTTGGTAGTTTGTTCATTTTAGTCCATTTTGTCGTCTTTTAACTGTTTCACTTTACGTTGTTTTCAAAATTACATTTTACCCATTTTATTTTACTTTTTGCAAGTGAGTCCAAATTTTGTTTTAATTGCAAATGCGCCCAAATTTTTAATTTCAAAACAGTCCAATTCCATTTTCTTTTTAATTGCAGTTCAGTCCTTAATTCTTTTCAATTGCATTTTAGTCCTTAAGTGTTTTTTTTACAGTTTGGTCCAAAGTGCCACGCAAGCAATACAAAGCCAAGTGTCACATTTTCATTGGTTCAGAGTCCACATGGCAGCCTATATAAGGCCACGCGCTGTACCAGTCAGAAAAGGAGCCACAGATACAATGCCACATCACTAACATATTCATATTTTTCTCTCTCCATTCAGTTAGATCAAAAAATCACAAAAACTCAGAAAATTGAAGAACAATTTCGCAAACCCTAGCTATTTCCAGAAGCAAATTCAAGCCAAATCCATGGAATCCATGGCAGCCCTCAGAGATTCGATGGTGAATCTTCATCATTGAGCCAGTGCCTCTGCAATTCAAGCATTGGATTCATCGCAGAAAGCAACAAATCCAATACGATCACAGAGGCGCGAAGTTTGAGAAGAAAACGGAAAGAATCTCAAAGTCTTTGAACCGATGAAGAAGAAGAAGAAGAAGAAACACCGATTTATTTTCGGATTTCAAGCCAGAATCAGCAAAACAGAATCAAGTTCAAAGAGTTTTGAAGATTCTAATCCAAATCTCCGAATAAAACACAGGTGAGAACTAGAACTTACCTCTTCATACTCAAGAACATCAACGAATCTGAATCCACGTAGATCCGTAGAAGTTCAAACGAGTTTGGTTCAAAAAGTTTTGAAACCCTAAAAATCCTTGCAAACCGTAAAGATTCCGAGGTTTACAACGAGTATCAACCGTTGTAAACCAACGAATCCGTAAACAAACTCACTTAGAAAAAGATTTGAACCAAGAAATAGGACCAAAACCGGTTGAAATCCGCGAACAAGATCCAAGATCTACATCGATTCAGTTGATGCATGTGATTTTCAGTGGTAGATTCATGCTTAGAACAACAGAACGAAACGTTTAAGCCATGATTCATGAATTTCTGGGTTGATTTGAACGATTTAGGGTTAGGGTTTCATCATAGAGGAAGAGAGAAGAACAGAGAAGAAGAGAGGAAGAGAGAGAACGTTTTTGAAAAAATGAAAGAAAACCGGGCCAAAACTTTTTATATAAAGTGCTGGACCGGGTGGGTTCTGACCCGATCCAGCGCCCCACGCTGTAGACCGTTAGATCTAGGTCTTGAAGGATCTGGATCAATCCTTCAAACTTCTTTCTTTTACTGTTTACCTCTGATACTTTTCAAATTCACTGTGTTTACTCTACAATTTTCTACTGTGCATCAAACACATATTGTACTGTTTCTGTCTCCATTTTTCTTGCATATAAAACCGTCCAAAGTGTTTTCTTGCATTACAAGTCATTAAAAAGGGTTTCTAAAATCATTGCATATTTTCCTGCATTTTATTCCAATTTTTTCGCATAAAATCATATGAAAAGGGTATTTTGGTCATTTCCTGCAGTGGAACCCATTTTAGTCCCTATAATTTGTCTCTGAGTCTTTTCAACTTGTCTGCATAAATCATTAATCAAATTCTCTTCAAGAAATCATCTCAGCATTGCATCTGGTTTAGTCTGAGTCGTTTTAGTCCTTAAAGGGCGTTTTGAACTTTTCACATCAAATAATTTTTTGGCAGAGAGGTATTTTAAAATACCTCATTTTGGTAGTTTGTTCATTTTAGTCCATTTTGTCGTCTTTTAACTGTTTCACTTTACGTTGTTTTCAAAATTACATTTTACCCATTTTATTTTACTTTTTGCAAGTGAGTCCAAATTTTGTTTTAATTGCAAATGCGCCCAAATTTTTAATTTCAAAACAGTCCAATTCCATTTTCTTTTTAATTGCAGTTCAGTCCTTAATTCTTTTCAATTGCATTTTAGTCCTTAAGTGTTTTTTTTACAGTTTGGTCCAAAGTGCCACGCAAGCAATACAAAGCCAATTGTCACATTTTCATTGGTTCAGAGTCCACATGGCAGCCTATATAAGGCCACGCGCTGTACCAGTCAGAAAAGGAGCCACAGATACAATGCCACATCACTAACAGATTCATATTTTTCTCTCTCCATTCAGTTAGATCAAAAAATCACAAAAACTCAGAAAATTGAAGAACAATTTCGCAAACCCTAGCTATTTCCAGAAGCAAATTCAAGCCAAATCCATGGAATCCATGGCAGCCCTCAGAGATTCGATGGTGAATCTTCATCATTGAGCCAGTGCCTCTGCAATTCAAGCATTGGATTCATCGCAGAAAGCAACAAATCCAATACGATCACAGAGGCGCGAAGTTTGAGAAGAAAATGGAAAGAATCTCAAAGGCTTTGAACCGATGAAGAAGAAGAAGAAGAAGAAACACCGATTTATTTTCGGATTTCAAGCCAGAATCAGCAAAACAGAATCAAGTTCAAAGAGTTCTGAAGATTCTAATCCAAATCTCCGAATAAAACACAGGTGAGAACTAGAACTTACCTCTTCATACTCAAGAACATCAACGAATCTGAATCCACGTAGATCCGTAGAAGTTCAAACGAGTTTGGTTCAAAAAGTTTTGAAACCCTAAAAATCCTTGCAAACCGTAAAGATTCCGAGGTTTACAACGAGTATCAACCGTTGTAAACCAACGAATCCGTAAACAAACTCACTTAGAAAAAGATTTGAACCAAAAAATAGGACCAAAACCGGTTGAAATCCGCGAACAAGATCCAAGATCTACATCGATTCAGTTGATGCATGTGATTTTCAGTGGTAGATTCATGCTTAGAACAACAGAACGAAACGTTTAAGCCATGATTCATGAATTTCTGGGTTGATTTGAACGATTTAGGGTTAGGGTTTCATCATAGAGGAAGAGAGAAGAACGGAGAAGAAGAGAGGAAGAGAGAGAACGTTTTTGAAAAAATGAAAGAAAACCGGGCCAAAACTTTTTATATAAAGTGTTGGACCGAGTGGGTTCTGACCCGATCCAGCGCCCCACGCTGTAGACCGTTAGATCTAGGTCTTGAAGGATCTGGATCAATCCTTCAAACTTCTTTCTTTTACTGTTTACCTCTGATACTTTTCAAATTCACTGTGTTTACTCTACAATTTTCTACTGTGCATCAAACACATATTGTACAGTTTCTGTCTCCATTTTTCTTGCATATAAAACCGTCCAAAGTGTTTTCTTGCATTACAAGTCATTAAAAAGGGTTTCTAAAATCATTGCATATTTTCCTGCATTTTATTCCAATTTTTTCGCATAAAATCATATGAAAAGGGTATTTTGGTCATTTCCTGCAGTGGAACCCATTTTAGTCCCTACAATTTGTCTCTGAGTCTTTTCAACTTGTCTGCATAAATCATTAATGAAATTCTCTTCAAGAAATCATCTCAGCATTGCATCTGGTTTAGTCTGAGTCGTTTTAGTCCTTAAAGGGCGTTTTGAACTTTTCACATCAAATAATTTTTTGGCAGAGAGGTATTTTAAAATACCTCATTTTGGTAGTTTGTTCATTTTAGTCCATTTTGTCGTCTTTTAACTGTTTCACTTTACGTTGTTTTCAAAATTACATTTTACCCATTTTATTTTACTTTTTGCAAGTGAGTCCAAATTTTGTTTTAATTGCAAATGCGCCCAAATTTTTAATTTCAAAACAGTCCAATTCCATTTTCTTTTTAATTGCAGTTCAGTCCTTAATTCTTTTCAATTGCATTTTAGTCCTTAAGTGTTTTTTTTACAGTTTGGTCCAAAGTGCCACGCAAGCAATACAAAGCCAATTGTCACATTTTCATTGGTTCAGAGTCCACATGGCAGCCTATATAAGGCCACGCGCTGTACCAGTCAGAAAAGGAGCCACAGATACAATGCCACATCACTAACAGATTCATATTTTTCTCTCTCCATTCAGTTAGATCAAAAAATCACAAAAACTCAGAAAATTGAAGAACAATTTCGCAAACCCTAGCTATTTCCAGAAGCAAATTCAAGCCAAATCCATGGAATCCATGGCAGCCCTCAGAGATTCGATGGTGAATCTTCATCATTGAGCCAGTGCCTCTGCAATTCAAGCATTGGATTCATCGCAGAAAGCAACAAATCCAATACGATCACAGAGGCGCGAAGTTTGAGAAGAAAATGGAAAGAATCTCAAAGGCTTTGAACCGATGAAGAAGAAGAAGAAGAAGAAACACCGATTTATTTTCGGATTTCAAGCCAGAATCAGCAAAACAGAATCAAGTTCAAAGAGTTCTGAAGATTCTAATCCAAATCTCCGAATAAAACACAGGTGAGAACTAGAACTTACCTCTTCATACTCAAGAACATCAACGAATCTGAATCCACGTAGATCCGTAGAAGTTCAAACGAGTTTGGTTCAAAAAGTTTTGAAACCCTAAAAATCCTTGCAAACCGTAAAGATTCCGAGGTTTACAACGAGTATCAACCGTTGTAAACCAACGAATCCGTAAACAAACTCACTTAGAAAAAGATTTGAACCAAAAAATAGGACCAAAACCGGTTGAAATCCGCGAACAAGATCCAAGATCTACATCGATTCAGTTGATGCATGTGATTTTCAGTGGTAGATTCATGCTTAGAACAACAGAACGAAACGTTTAAGCCATGATTCATGAATTTCTGGGTTGATTTGAACGATTTAGGGTTAGGGTTTCATCATAGAGGAAGAGAGAAGAACGGAGAAGAAGAGAGGAAGAGAGAGAACGTTTTTGAAAAAATGAAAGAAAACCGGGCCAAAACTTTTTATATAAAGTGTTGGACCGAGTGGGTTCTGACCCGATCCAGCGCCCCACGCTGTAGACCGTTAGATCTAGGTCTTGAAGGATCTGGATCAATCCTTCAAACTTCTTTCTTTTACTGTTTACCTCTGATACTTTTCAAATTCACTGTGTTTACTCTACAATTTTCTACTGTGCATCAAACACATATTGTACAGTTTCTGTCTCCATTTTTCTTGCATATAAAACCGTCCAAAGTGTTTTCTTGCATTACAAGTCATTAAAAAGGGTTTCTAAAATCATTGCATATTTTCCTGCATTTTATTCCAATTTTTTCGCATAAAATCATATGAAAAGGGTATTTTGGTCATTTCCTGCAGTGGAACCCATTTTAGTCCCTACAATTTGTCTCTGAGTCTTTTCAACTTGTCTGCATAAATCATTAATGAAATTCTCTTCAAGAAATCATCTCAGCATTGCATCTGGTTTAGTCTGAGTCGTTTTAGTCCTTAAAGGGCGTTTTGAACTTTTCACATCAAATAATTTTTTGGCAGAGAGGTATTTTAAAATACCTCATTTTGGTAGTTTGTTCATTTTAGTCCATTTTGTCGTCTTTTAACTGTTTCACTTTACGTTGTTTTCAAAATTACATTTTACCCATTTTATTTTACTTTTCGCAAGTGAGTCCAAATTTTGTTTTAATTGCAAATGCGCCCAAATTTTTAATTTCAAAACAGTCCAATTCCATTTTCTTTTTAATTGCAGTTCAGTCCTTAATTCTTTTCAATTGCATTTTAGTCCTTAAGTGTTTTTTTTACAGTTTGGTCCAAAGTGCCACGCAAGCAATACAAAGCCAAGTGTCACATTTTCATTGGTTCAGAGTCCACATGGCAGCCTATATAAGGCCACGCGCTGTACCAGTCAGAAAAGGAGCCACAGATACAATGCCACATCACTAACAGATTCATATTTTTCTCTCTCCATTCAGTTAGATCAAAAAATCACAAAAACTCAGAAAATTGAAGAACAATTTCGCAAACCATAGCTATTTCCAGAAGCAAATTCAAGCCAAATCCATGGAATCCATGGCAGCCCTCAGAGATTCGATGGTGAATCTTCATCATTGAGCCAGTGCCTCTGCAATTCAAGCATTGGATTCATCGCAGAAAGCAACAAATCCAATACGATCACAGAGGCGCGAAGTTTGAGAAGAAAATGGAAAGAATCTCAAAGTCTTTGAACCGATGAAGAAGAAGAAGAAGAAGAAACACCGATTTATTTTCGGATTTCAAGCCAGAATCAGCAAAACAGAATCAAGTTCAAAGAGTTCTGAAGATTCTAATCCAAATCTCCGAATAAAACACAGGTGAGAACTAGAACTTACCTCTTCATACTCAAGAACATCAACGAATCTGAATCCACGTAGATCCGTAGAAGTTCAAACGAGTTTGGTTCAAAAAGTTTTGAAACCCTAAAAATCCTTGCAAACCGTAAAGATTTCGAGGTTTACAACGAGTATCAACCGTTGTAAACCAACGAATCCGTAAACAAACTCACTTAGAAAAAGATTTGAACCAAAAAATAGGACCAAAACCGGTTGAAATCCGCGAACAAGATCCAAGATCTACATCGATTCAGTTGATGCATGTGATTTTCAGTGGTAGATTCATGCTTAGAACAACAGAACGAAACGTTTAAGCCATGATTCATGAATTTCTGGGTTGATTTGAACGATTTAGGGTTAGGGTTTCATCATAGAGGAAGAGAGAAGAACGGAGAAGAAGAGAGGAAGAGAGAGAACGTTTTTGAAAAAATGAAAGAAAACCGGGCAAAAACTTTTTATATAAAGTGCTGGACCGGGTGGGTTCTGACCCGATCCAGCGCCCCACGCTGTAGACCGTTAGATCTAGGTCTTGAAGGATCTGGATCAATCCTTCAAACTTCTTTCTTTTACTGTTTACCTCTGATACTTTTCAAATTCACTGTGTTTACTGTACAATTTTCTAATGTGCATCAAACACATATTGTACTGTTTCTGTCTCCATTTTTCTTGCATATAAAACCGTCCAAAGTGTTTTCTTGCATTACAAGTCATTAAAAAGGGTTTCTAAAATCATTGCATATTTTCCTGCATTTTATTCCAATTTTTTCGCATAAAATCATATGAAAAGGGTATTTTGGTCATTTCCTGCAGTGGAACCCATTTTAGTCCCTATAATTTGTCTCTGAGTCTTTTCAACTTGTCTGCATAAATCATTAATCAAATTCTCTTCAAGAAATCATCTCAGCATTGCATGTGGTTTAGTCTGAGTCGTTTTAGTCCTTAAAGGGCGTTTTGAACTTTTCACATCAAATAATTTTTTGGCAGAGAGGTATTTTAAAATACCTCATTTTGGTAGTTTGTTCATTTTAGTCCATTTTGTCGTCTTTTAACTGTTTCACTTTACGTTGTTTTCAAAATTACATTTTACCCATTTTATTTTACTTTTTGCAAGTGAGTCCAAATTTTGTTTTAATTGCAAATGCGCCCAAATTTTTAATTTCAAAACAGTCCAATTCCATTTTCTTTTTAATTGCAGTTCAGTCCTTAATTCTTTTCAATTGCATTTTAGTCCTTAAGTGTTTTTTTTTACAGTTTGGTCCAAAGTGCCACGCAAGCAATACAAAGCCAAGTGTCACATTTTCATTGGTTCAGAGTCCACATGGCAGCCTATATAAGGCCACGCGCTGTACCAGTCAGAAAAGGAGCCACAGATACAATGCCACATCACTAACAGATTCATATTTTTCTCTCTCCATTCAGTTAGATCAAAAAATCACAAAAACTCAGAAAATTGAAGAACAATTTCGCAAACCCTAGCTATTTCCAGAAGCAAATTCAAGCCAAATCCATGGAATCCATGGCAGCCCTCAGAGATTCGATGGTGAATCTTCATCATTGAGCCAGTGCCTCTGCAATTCAAGCATTGGATTCATCGCAGAAAGCAACAAATCCAATACGATCACAGAGGCGCGAAGTTTGAGAAGAAAATGGAAAGAATCTCAAAGTCTTTGAACCGATGAAGAAGAAGAAGAAGAAGAAACACCGATTTATTTTCGGATTTCAAGCCAGAATCAGCAAAACAGAATCAAGTTCAAAGAGTTCTGAAGATTCTAATCCAAATCTCCGAATAAAACACAGGTGAGAACTAGAACTTACCTCTTCATACTCAAGAACATCAACGAATCTGAATCCACGTAGATCCGTAGAAGTTCAAACGAGTTTGGTTCAAAAAGTTTTGAAACCCTAAAAATCCTTGCAAACCGTAAAGATTTCGAGGTTTACAACGAGTATCAACCGTTGTAAACCAACGAATCCGTAAACAAACTCACTTAGAAAAAGATTTGAACCAAAAAATAGGACCAAAACCGGTTGAAATCCGCGAACAAGATCCAAGATCTACATCGATTCAGTTGATGCATGTGATTTTCAGTGGTAGATTCATGCTTAGAACAACAGAACGAAACGTTTAAGCCATGATTCATGAATTTCTGGGTTGATTTGAACGATTTAGGGTTAGGGTTTCATCATAGAGGAAGAGAGAAGAACGGAGAAGAAGAGAGGAAGAGAGAGAACGTTTTTGAAAAAATGAAAGAAAACCGGGCAAAAACTTTTTATATAAAGTGCTGGACCGGGTGGGTTCTGACCCGATCCAGCGCCCCACGCTGTAGACCGTTAGATCTAGGTCTTGAAGGATCTGGATCAATCCTTCAAACTTCTTTCTTTTACTGTTTACCTCTGATACTTTTCAAATTCACTGTGTTTACTGTACAATTTTCTAATGTGCATCAAACACATATTGTACTGTTTCTGTCTCCATTTTTCTTGCATATAAAACCGTCCAAAGTGTTTTCTTGCATTACAAGTCATTAAAAAGGGTTTCTAAAATCATTGCATATTTTCCTGCATTTTATTCCAATTTTTTCGCATAAAATCATATGAAAAGGGTATTTTGGTCATTTCCTGCAGTGGAACCCATTTTAGTCCCTATAATTTGTCTCTGAGTCTTTTCAACTTGTCTGCATAAATCATTAATCAAATTCTCTTCAAGAAATCATCTCAGCATTGCATCTGGTTTAGTCTGAGTCGTTTTAGTCCTTAAAGGGCGTTTTGAACTTTTCACATCAAATAATTTTTTGGCAGAGAGGTATTTTAAAATACCTCATTTTGGTAGTTTGTTCATTTTAGTCCATTTTGTCGTCTTTTAACTGTTTCACTTTACGTTGTTTTCAAAATTACATTTTACCCATTTTATTTTACTTTTTGCAAGTGAGTCCAAATTTTGTTTTAATTGCAAATGCGCCCAAATTTTTAATTTCAAAACAGTCCAATTCCATTTTCTTTTTAATTGCAGTTCAGTCCTTAATTCTTTTCAATTGCATTTTAGTCCTTAAGTGTTTTTTTTTACAGTTTGGTCCAAAGTGCCACGCAAGCAATACAAAGCCAAGTGTCACATTTTCATTGGTTCAGAGTCCACATGGCAGCCTATATAAGGCCACGCGCTGTACCAGTCAGAAAAGGAGCCACATATACAATGCCACATCACTAACAGATTCATATTTTTCTCTCTCCATTCAGTTAGATAAAAAAATCACAAAAACTCAGAAAATTGAAGAACAATTTCGCAAACCCTAGCTATTTCCAGAAGCAAATTCAAGCCAAATCCATGGAATCCATGGCAGCCCTCAGAGATTCGATGGTGAATCTTCATCATTGAGCCAGTGCCTCTGCAATTCAAGCATTGGATTCATCGCAGAAAGCAACAAATCCAATACGATCACAGAGGCGCGAAGTTTGAGAAGAAAATGGAAAGAATCTCAAAGTCTTTGAACCGATGAAGAAGAAGAAGAAGAAGAAACACCGATTTATTTTCGGATTTCAAGCCAGAATCAGCAAAACAGAATCAAGTTCAAAGAGTTCTGAAGATTCTAATCCAAATCTCCGAATAAAACACAGGTGAGAACTAGAACTTACCTCTTCATACTCAAGAACATCAACGAATCTGAATCCACGTAGATCCGTAGAAGTTCAAACGAGTTTGGTTTAAAAAGTTTTGAAACCCTAAAAATCCTTGCAAACCGTAAAGATTGCGAGGTTTACAACGAGTATCAACCGTTGTAAACCAACGAATCCGTAAACAAACTCACTTAGAAAAAGATTTGAACCAAAAAATAGGACCAAAACCGGTTGAAATCCGCGAACAAGATCCAAGATCTACATCGATTCAGTTGATGCATGTGATTTTCAGTGGTAGATTCATGCTTAGAACAACAGAACGAAATGTTTAAGCCATGATTCATGAATTTTTGGGTTGATTTGAACGATTTAGGGTTAGGGTTTCATCATAGAGGAAGAGAGAAGAACGGAGAAGAAGAGAGGAAGAGAGAGAACGTTTTTGAAAAAATGAAAGAAAACCGGGCAAAAACTTTTTATATAAAGTGCTGGACCGGGTGGGTTCTGACCCGATCCAGCGCCCCACGCTGTAGACCGTTAGATCTAGGTCTTGAAGGATCTGGATCAATCCTTCAAACTTCTTTCTTTTACTGTTTACCTCTGATACTTTTCAAATTCACTATGTTTACTCTACAATTTTCTACTGTGCATCAAACACATATTGTACTGTTTCTGTCTCCATTTTTCTTGCATATAAAACCGTCCAAAGTGTTTTCTTGCATTACAAGTCATTAAAAAGGGTTTCTAAAATCATTGCATATTTTCCTGCATTTTATTCCAATTTTTTCGCATAAAATCATATGAAAAGGGTATTTTGGTCATTTCCTGCAGTGGAACCCATTTTAGTCCCTACAATTTGTCTCTGAGTCTTTTCAACTTGTCTGCATAAATCATTAATGAAATTCTCTTCAAGAAATCATCTCAGCATTGCATCTGGTTTAGTCTGAGTCGTTTTAGTCCTTAAAGGGCGTTTTGAACTTTTCACATCAAATAATTTTTTGGCAGAGAGGTATTTTAAAATACCTCATTTTGGTAGTTTGTTCATTTTAGTCCATTTTGTCGTCTTTTAACTGTTTCACTTTACGTTGTTTTCAAAATTACATTTTACCCATTTTATTTTACTTTTTGCAAGTGAGTCCAAATTTTGTTTTAATTGCAAATGCGCCCAAATTTTTAATTTCAAAACAGTCCAATTCCATTTTCTTTTTAATTGCAGTTCAGTCCTTAATTCTTTTCAATTGCATTTTAGTCCTTAAGTGTTTTTTTTACAGTTTGGTCCAAAGTGCCACGCAAGCAATACAAAGCCAAGTGTCACATTTTCATTGGTTCAGAGTCCACATGGCAGCCTATATAAGGCCACGCGCTGTACCAGTCAGAAAAGGAGCCACAGATACAATGCCACATCACTAACAGATTCATATTTTTCTCTCTCCATTCAGTTAGATCAAAAAATCACAAAAACTCAGAAAATTGAAGAACAATTTCGCAAACCCTAGCTATTTCCAGAAGCAAATTCAAGCCAAATCCATGGAATCCATGGCAGCCCTCAGAGATTCGATGGTGAATCTTCATCATTGAGCCAGTGCCTCTGCAATTCAAGCATTGGATTCATCGCAGAAAGCAACAAATCCAATACGATCACAGAGGCGCGAAGTTTGAGAAGAAAATGGAAAGAATCTCAAAGTCTTTGAACCGATGAAGAAGAAGAAGAAGAAGAAACACCGATTTATTTTCGGATTTCAAGCCAGAATCAGCAAAACAGAATCAAGTTCAAAGAGTTCTGAAGATTCTAATCCAAATCTCCGAATAAAACACAGGTGAGAACTAGAACTTACCTCTTCATACTCAAGAACATCAACGAATCTGAATCCACGTAGATCCGTAGAAGTTCAAACGAGTTTGGTTTAAAAAGTTTTGAAACCCTAAAAATCCTTGCAAACCGTAAAGATTGCGAGGTTTACAACGAGTATCAACCGTTGTAAACCAACGAATCCGTAAACAAACTCACTTAGAAAAAGATTTGAACCAAAAAATAGGACCAAAACCGGTTGAAATCCGCGAACAAGATCCAAGATCTACATCGATTCAGTTGATGCATGTGATTTTCAGTGGTAGATTCATGCTTAGAACAACAGAACGAAATGTTTAAGCCATGATTCATGAATTTTTGGGTTGATTTGAACGATTTAGGGTTAGGGTTTCATCATAGAGGAAGAGAGAAGAACGGAGAAGAAGAGAGGAAGAGAGAGAACGTTTTTGAAAAAATGAAAGAAAACCGGGCAAAAACTTTTTATATAAAGTGCTGGACCGGGTGGGTTCTGACCCGATCCAGCGCCCCACGCTGTAGACCGTTAGATCTAGGTCTTGAAGGATCTGGATCAATCCTTCAAACTTCTTTCTTTTACTGTTTACCTCTGATACTTTTCAAATTCACTGTGTTTACTCTACAATTTTCTACTGTGCATCAAACACATATTGTACTGTTTCTGTCTCCATTTTTCTTGCATATAAAACCGTCCAAAGTGTTTTCTTGCATTACAAGTCATTAAAAAGGGTTTCTAAAATCATTGCATATTTTCCTGCATTTTATTCCAATTTTTTCGCATAAAATCATATGAAAAGGGTATTTTGGTCATTTCCTGCAGTGGAACCCATTTTAGTCCCTACAATTTGTCTCTGAGTCTTTTCAACTTGTCTGCATAAATCATTAATGAAATTCTCTTCAAGAAATCATCTCAGCATTGCATCTGGTTTAGTCTGAGTCGTTTTAGTCCTTAAAGGGCGTTTTGAACTTTTCACATCAAATAATTTTTTGGCAGAGAGGTATTTTAAAATACCTCATTTTGGTAGTTTGTTCATTTTAGTCCATTTTGTCGTCTTTTAACTGTTTCACTTTACGTTGTTTTCAAAATTACATTTTACCCATTTTATTTTACTTTTTGCAAGTGAGTCCAAATTTTGTTTTAATTGCAAATGCGCCCAAATTTTTAATTTCAAAACAGTCCAATTCCATTTTCTTTTTAATTGCAGTTCAGTCCTTAATTCTTTTCAATTGCATTTTAGTCCTTAAGTGTTTTTTTTACAGTTTGGTCCAAAGTGCCACGCAAGCAATACAAAGCCAAGTGTCACATTTTCATTGGTTCAGAGTCCACATGGCAGCCTATATAAGGCCACGCGCTGTACCAGTCAGAAAAGGAGCCACAGATACAATGCCACATCACTAACAGATTCATATTTTTCTCTCTCCATTCAGTTAGATCAAAAAATCACAAAAACTCAGAAAATTGAAGAACAATTTCGCAAACCCTAGCTATTTCCAGAAGCAAATTCAAGCCAAATCCATGGAATCCATGGCAGCCCTCAGAGATTCGATGGTGAATCTTCATCATTGAGCCAGTGCCTCTGCAATTCAAGCATTGGATTCATCGCAGAAAGCAACAAATCCAATACGATCACAGAGGCGCGAAGTTTGAGAAGAAAATGGAAAGAATCTCAAAGTCTTTGAACCGATGAAGAAGAAGAA
Source organism: Medicago lupulina (assembly GCA_958299785.1). NCBI lineage: Eukaryota > Viridiplantae > Streptophyta > Magnoliopsida > Fabales > Fabaceae > Medicago > Medicago lupulina. The sequence continues at coordinate 36,442,342 of OY283143.1, forward strand.
GAAGAAGAAACACCGATTTATTTTCGGATTTCAAGCCAGAATCAGCAAAACAGAATCAAGTTCAAAGAGTTTTGAAGATTCTAATCCAAATCTCCGAATAAAACACAGGTGACAACTAGAACTTACCTCTTCATACTCAAGAACATCAACGAATCTGAATCCACGTAGATCCGTAGAAGTTCAAACGAGTTTGGTTCAAAAAGTTTTGAAACCCTAAAAATCCTTGCAAACCGTAAAGATTCCGAGGTTTACAACGAGTATCAACCGTTGTAAACCAACGAATCCGTAAACAAACTCACTTAGAAAAAGATTTGAACCAAAAAATAGGACCAAAACCGGTTGAAATCCGCGAACAAGATCCAAGATCTACATCGATTCAGTTGATGCATGTGATTTTCAGTGGTAGATTCATGCTTAGAACAACAGAACGAAACGTTTAAGCCATGATTCATGATTTTCTGGGTTGATTTGAACGATTTAGGGTTAGGGTTTCATCATAGAGGAAGAGAGAAGAACGGAGAAGAAGAGAGGAAGAGAGAGAACGTTTTTGAAAAAATGAAAGAAAACCGGGCCAAAACTTTTTATATAAAGTGCTGGACCGGGTGGGTTCTGACCCGATCCAGCGCCCCACGCTGTAGACCGTTAGATCTAGGTCTTGAAGGATCTGGATCAATCCTTCAAACTTCTTTCTTTTACTGTTTACCTCTGATACTTTTCAAATTCACTGTGTTTACTCTACAATTTTCTACTGTGCATCAAACACATATTGTACTGTTTCTGTCTCCATTTTTCTTGCATATAAAACCGTCCAAAGTGTTTTCTTGCATTACAAGTCATTAAAAAGGGTTTCTAAAATCATTGCATATTTTCCTGCATTTTATTCCAATTTTTTCGCATAAAATCATATGAAAAGGGTATTTTGGTCATTTCCTGCAGTGGAACCCATTTTAGTCCCTATAATTTGTCTCTGAGTCTTTTCAACTTGTCTGCATAAATCATTAATCAAATTCTCTTCAAGAAATCATCTCAGCATTGCATCTGGTTTAGTCTGAGTCGTTTTAGTCCTTAAAGGGCGTTTTGAACTTTTCACATCAAATAATTTTTTGGCAGAGAGGTATTTTAAAATACCTCATTTTGGTAGTTTGTTCATTTTAGTCCATTTTGTCGTCTTTTAACTGTTTCACTTTACGTTGTTTTCAAAATTACATTTTACCCATTTTATTTTACTTTTTGCAAGTGAGTCCAAATTTTGTTTTAATTGCAAATGCGCCCAAATTTTTAATTTCAAAACAGTCCAATTCCATTTTCTTTTTAATTGCAGTTCAGTCCTTAATTCTTTTCAATTGCATTTTAGTCCTTAAGTGTTTTTTTTTACAGTTTGGTCCAAAGTGCCACGCAAGCAATACAAAGCCAAGTGTCACATTTTCATTGGTTCAGAGTCCACATGGCAGCCTATATAAGGCCACGCGCTGTACCAGTCAGAAAAGGAGCCACAGATACAATGCCACATCACTAACAGATTCATATTTTTCTCTCTCCATTCAGTTAGATCAAAAAATCACAAAAACTCAGAAAATTGAAGAACAATTTCGCAAACCCTAGCTATTTCCAGAAGCAAATTCAAGCCAAATCCATGGAATCCATGGCAGCCCTCAGAGATTCGATGGTGAATCTTCATCATTGAGCCAGTGCCTCTGCAATTCAAGCATTGGATTCATCGCAGAAAGCAACAAATCCAATACGATCACAGAGGCGCGAAGTTTGAGAAGAAAATGGAAAGAATCTCAAAGGCTTTGAACCGATGAAGAAGAAGAAGAAGAAGAAACACCGATTTATTTTCGGATTTCAAGCCAGAATCAGCAAAACAGAATCAAGTTCAAAGAGTTCTGAAGATTCTAATCCAAATCTCCGAATAAAACACAGGTGAGAACTAGAACTTACCTCTTCATACTCAAGAACATCAACGAATCTGAATCCACGTAGATCCGTAGAAGTTCAAACGAGTTTGGTTCAAAAAGTTTTGAAACCCTAAAAATCCTTGCAAACCGTAAAGATTCCGAGGTTTACAACGAGTATCAACTGTTGTAAACCAACGAATCCGTAAACAAACTCACTTAGAAAAAGATTTGAACCAAAAAATAGGACCAAAACCGGTTGAAATCCGCGAACAAGATCCAAGATCTACATCGATTCAGTTGATGCATGTGATTTTCAGTGGTAGATTCATGCTTAGAACAACAGAACGAAACGTTTAAGCCATGATTCATGAATTTCTGGGTTGATTTGAACGATTTAGGGTTAGGGTTTCATCATAGAGGAAGAGAGGAAGAGAGAGAACGTTTTTGAAAAAATGAAAGAAAACCGGGCCAAAACTTTTTATATAAAGTGTTGGACCGGGTGGGTTCTGACCCGATCCAGCGCCCCACGCTGTAGACCGTTAGATCTAGGTCTTGAAGGATCTGGATCAATCCTTCAAACTTCTTTCTTTTACTGTTTACCTCTGATACTTTTCAAATTCACTGTGTTTACTCTACAATTTTCTACTGTGCATCAAACACATATTGTACTGTTTCTGTCTCCATTTTTCTTGCATATAAAACCGTCCAAAGTGTTTTCTTGCATTACAAGTCATTAAAAAGGGTTTCTAAAATCATTGCATATTTTCCTGCATTTTATTCCAATTTTTTCGCATAAAATCATATGAAAAGGGTATTTTGGTCATTTCCTGCAGTGGAACCCATTTTAGTCCCTACAATTTGTCTCTGAGTCTTTTCAACTTGTCTGCATAAATCATTAATCAAATTCTCTTCAAGAAATCATCTCAGCATTGCATCTGGTTTAGTCTGAGTCGTTTTAGTCCTTAAAGGGCGTTTTGAACTTTTCACATCAAATAATTTTTTGGCAGAGAGGTATTTTAAAATACCTCATTTTGGTAGTTTGTTCATTTTAGTCCATTTTGTCGTCTTTTAACTGTTTCACTTTACGTTGTTTTCAAAATTACATTTTACCCATTTTATTTTACTTTTTGCAAGTGAGTCCAAATTTTGTTTTAATTGCAAATGCGCCCAAATTTTTAATTTCAAAACAGTCCAATTCCATTTTCTTTTTAATTGCAGTTCAGTCCTTAATTCTTTTCAATTGCATTTTAGTCCTTAAGTGTTTTTTTTTACAGTTTGGTCCAAAGTGCCACGCAAGCAATACAAAGCCAAGTGTCACATTTTCATTGGTTCAGAGTCCACATGGCAGCCTATATAAGGCCACGCGCTGTACCAGTCAGAAAAGGAGCCACAGATACAATGCCACATCACTAACAGATTCATATTTTTCTCTCTCCATTCAGTTAGATCAAAAAATCACAAAAACTCAGAAAATTGAAGAACAATTTCGCAAACCCTAGCTATTTCCAGAAGCAAATTCAAGCCAAATCCATGGAATCCATGGCAGCCCTCAGAGATTCGATGGTGAATCTTCATCATTGAGCCAGTGCCTCTGCAATTCAAGCATTGGATTCATCGCAGAAAGCAACAAATCCAATACGATCACAGAGGCGCGAAGTTTGAGAAGAAAATGGAAAGAATCTCAAAGGCTTTGAACCGATGAAGAAGAAGAAGAAGAAGAAACACCGATTTATTTTCGGATTTCAAGCCAGAATCAGCAAAACAGAATCAAGTTCAAAGAGTTCTGAAGATTCTAATCCAAATCTCCGAATAAAACACAGGTGAGAACTAGAACTTACCTCTTCATACTCAAGAACATCAACGAATCTGAATCCACGTAGATCCGTAAACGAGTTTGGTTCAAAAAGTTTTGAAACCCTAAAAATCCTTGCAAACCGTAAAGATTCCGAGGTTTACAACGAGTATCAACCGTTGTAAACCAACGAATCCGTAAACAAACTCACTTAGAAAAAGATTTGAACCAAAAAATAGGACCAAAACCGGTTGAAATCCGCGAACAAGATCCAAGATCTACATCGGTTCAGTTGATGCATGTGATTTTCAGTGGTAGATTCATGCTTAGAACAACAGAACGAAACGTTTAAGCCATGATTCATGAATTTCTGGGTTGATTTGAACGATTTAGGGTTAGGGTTTCATCATAGAGGAAGAGAGAAGAACGGAGAAAAAGAGAGGAAGAGAGAGAACGTTTCTGAAAAAATGAAAGAATACCGGGCCAAAACTTTTTATATAAAGTGTTGGACCGGGTGGGTTCTGACCCGATCCAGCGCCCCACGCTGTAGACCGTTAGATCTAGGTCTTGAAGGATCTGGATCAATCCTTCAAACTTCTTTCTTTTACTGTTTACCTCTGATACTTTTCAAATTCACTGTGTTTACTCTACAATTTTCTACTGTGCATCAAACACATATTGTACTGTTTCTGTCTCCATTTTTCTTGCATATAAAACCGTCCAAAGTGTTTTCTTGCATTACAAGTCATTAAAAAGGGTTTCTAAAATCATTGCATATTTTCCTGCATTTTATTCCAATTTTTTCGCATAAAATCATATGAAAAGGGTATTTTGGTCATTTCCTGTAGTGGAACCCATTTTAGTCCCTACAATTTGTCTCTGAGTCTTTTCAACTTGTCTGCATAAATCATTAATCAAATTCTCTTCAAGAAATCATCTCAGCATTGCATCTGGTTTAGTCTGAGTCGTTTTAGTCCTTAAAGGGAGTTTTGGACTTTCCACATCAAATAATTTTTTGGCAGAGAGGTATTTTAAAATACCTCATTTTGGTAGTTTGTTCATTTTAGTCCATTTTGTCGTCTTTTAACTGTTTCACTTTACGTTGTTTTCAAAATTACATTTTACCCATTTTATTTTACTTTTTGCAAGTGAGTCCAAATTTTGTTTTAATTGCAAATGCGCCCAAATTTTTAATTTCAAAACAGTCCAATTCCATTTTCTTTTTAATTGCAGTTCAGTCCTTAATTCTTTTCAATTGCATTTTAGTCCTTAAGTGTTTTTTTTACAGTTTGGTCCAAAGTGCCACGCAAGCAATACAAAGCCAAGTGTCACATTTTCATTGGTTCAGAGTCCACATGGCAGCCTATATAAGGCCACGCGCTGTACCAGTCAGAAAAGGAGCCACAGATACAATGCCACATCACTAACAGATTCATATTTTTCTCTCTCCATTCAGTTAGATCAAAAAATCACAAAAACTCAGAAAATTGAAGAACAATTTCGCAAACCCTAGCTATTTCCAGAAGCAAATTCAAGCCAAATCCATGGAATCCATGGCAGCCCTCAGAGATTCGATGGTGAATCTTCATCATTGAGCCAGTGCCTCTGCAATTCAAGCATTGGATTCATCGCAGAAAGCAACAAATCCAATACGATCACAGAGGCGCGAAGTTTGAGAAGAAAATGGAAAGAATCTCAAAGGCTTTGAACCGATGAAGAAGAAGAAGAAGAAGAAACACCGATTTATTTTCGGATTTCAAGCCAGAATCAGCAAAACAGAATCAAGTTCAAAGAGTTCTGAAGATTCTAATCCAAATCTCCGAATAAAACACAGGTGAGAACTAGAACTTACCTCTTCATACTCAAGAACATCAACGAATCTGAATCCACGTAGATCCGTAAACGAGTTTGGTTCAAAAAGTTTTGAAACCCTAAAAATCCTTGCAAACCGTAAAGATTCCGAGGTTTACAACGAGTATCAACCGTTGTAAACCAACGAATCCGTAAACAAACTCACTTAGAAAAAGATTTGAACCAAAAAATAGGACCAAAACCGGTTGAAATCCGCGAACAAGATCCAAGATCTACATCGGTTCAGTTGATGCATGTGATTTTCAGTGGTAGATTCATGCTTAGAACAACAGAACGAAACGTTTAAGCCATGATTCATGAATTTCTGGGTTGATTTGAACGATTTAGGGTTAGGGTTTCATCATAGAGGAAGAGAGAAGAACGGAGAAAAAGAGAGGAAGAGAGAGAACGTTTCTGAAAAAATGAAAGAATACCGGGCCAAAACTTTTTATATAAAGTGTTGGACCGGGTGGGTTCTGACCCGATCCAGCGCCCCACGCTGTAGACCGTTAGATCTAGGTCTTGAAGGATCTGGATCAATCCTTCAAACTTCTTTCTTTTACTGTTTACCTCTGATACTTTTCAAATTCACTGTGTTTACTCTACAATTTTCTACTGTGCATCAAACACATATTGTACTGTTTCTGTCTCCATTTTTCTTGCATATAAAACCGTCCAAAGTGTTTTCTTGCATTACAAGTCATTAAAAAGGGTTTCTAAAATCATTGCATATTTTCCTGCATTTTATTCCAATTTTTTCGCATAAAATCATATGAAAAGGGTATTTTGGTCATTTCCTGTAGTGGAACCCATTTTAGTCCCTACAATTTGTCTCTGAGTCTTTTCAACTTGTCTGCATAAATCATTAATCAAATTCTCTTCAAGAAATCATCTCAGCATTGCATCTGGTTTAGTCTGAGTCGTTTTAGTCCTTAAAGGGAGTTTTGGACTTTCCACATCAAATAATTTTTTGGCAGAGAGGTATTTTAAAATACCTCATTTTGGTAGTTTGTTCATTTTAGTCCATTTTGTCGTCTTTTAACTGTTTCACTTTACGTTGTTTTCAAAATTACATTTTACCCATTTTATTTTACTTTTTGCAAGTGAGTCCAAATTTTGTTTTAATTGCAAATGCGCCCAAATTTTTAATTTCAAAACAGTCCAATTCCATTTTCTTTTTAATTGCAGTTCAGTCCTTAATTCTTTTCAATTGCATTTTAGTCCTTAAGTGTTTTTTTTACAGTTTGGTCCAAAGTGCCACGCAAGCAATACAAAGCCAAGTGTCACATTTTCATTGGTTCAGAGTCCACATGGCAGCCTATATAAGGCCACGCGCTGTACCAGTCAGAAAAGGAGCCACAGATACAATGCCACATCACTAACAGATTCATATTTTTCTCTCTCCATTCAGTTAGATCAAAAAATCACAAAAACTCAGAAAATTGAAGAACAATTTCGCAAACCCTAGCTATTTCCAGAAGCAAATTCAAGCCAAATCCATGGAATCCATGGCAGCCCTCAGAGATTCGATGGTGAATCTTCATCATTGAGCCAGTGCCTCTGCAATTCAAGCATTGGATTCATCGCAGAAAGCAACAAATCCAATACGATCACAGAGGCGCGAAGTTTGAGAAGAAAATGGAAAGAATCTCAAAGGCTTTGAACCGATGAAGAAGAAGAAGAAGAAGAAACACCGATTTATTTTCGGATTTCAAGCCAGAATCAGCAAAACAGAATCAAGTTCAAAGAGTTCTGAAGATTCTAATCCAAATCTCCGAATAAAACACAGGTGAGAACTAGAACTTACCTCTTCATACTCAAGAACATCAACGAATCTGAATCCACGTAGATCCGTAAACGAGTTTGGTTCAAAAAGTTTTGAAACCCTAAAAATCCTTGCAAACCGTAAAGATTCCGAGGTTTACAACGAGTATCAACCGTTGTAAACCAACGAATCCGTAAACAAACTCACTTAGAAAAAGATTTGAACCAAAAAATAGGACCAAAACCGGTTGAAATCCGCGAACAAGATCCAAGATCTACATCGGTTCAGTTGATGCATGTGATTTTCAGTGGTAGATTCATGCTTAGAACAACAGAACGAAACGTTTAAGCCATGATTCATGAATTTCTGGGTTGATTTGAACGATTTAGGGTTAGGGTTTCATCATAGAGGAAGAGAGAAGAACGGAGAAAAAGAGAGGAAGAGAGAGAACGTTTCTGAAAAAATGAAAGAATACCGGGCCAAAACTTTTTATATAAAGTGCTGGACCGGGTGGGTTCTGACCCGATCCAGCGCCCCACGCTGTAGACCGTTAGATCTAGGTCTTGAAGGATCTGGATCAATCCTTCAAACTTCTTTCTTTTACTGTTTACCTCTGATACTTTTCAAATTCACTGTGTTTACTCTACAATTTTCTACTGTGCATCAAACACATATTGTACTGTTTCTGTCTCCATTTTTCTTGCATATAAAACCGTCCAAAGTGTTTTCTTGCATTACAAGTCATTAAAAAGGGTTTCTAAAATCATTGCATATTTTCCTGCATTTTATTCCAATTTTTTCGCATAAAATCATATGAAAAGGGTATTTTGGTCATTTCCTGCAGTGGAACCCATTTTAGTCCCTACAATTTGTCTCTGAGTCTTTTCAACTTGTCTGCATAAATCATTAATCAAATTCTCTTCAAGAAATCATCTCAGCATTGCATCTGGTTTAGTCTGAGTCGTTTTAGTCCTTAAAGGGCGTTTTGAACTTTTCACATCAAATAATTTTTTGGCAGAGAGGTATTTTAAAATACCTCATTTTGGTAGTTTGTTCATTTTAGTCCATTTTGTCGTCTTTTAACTGTTTCACTTTACGTTGTTTTCAAAATTACATTTTACCCATTTTATTTTACTTTTTGCAAGTGAGTCCAAATTTTGTTTTAATTGCAAATGCGCCCAAATTTTAATTTCAAAACAGTCCAATTCCATTTTCTTTTTAATTGCAGTTCAGTCCTTAATTCTTTTCAATTGCATTTTAGTCCTTAAGTGTTTTTTTTACAGTTTGGTCCAAAGTGCCACGCAAGCAATACAAAGCCAAGTGTCACATTTTCATTAGTTCAGAGTCCACATGGCAGCCTATATAAGGCCACGCGCTGTACCAGTCAGAAAAGGAGCCACAGATACAATGCCACATCACTAACAGATTCATATTTTTCTCTCTCCATTTAGTCAGATCAAAAAATACAAAAACTCAGAAAATTGAAGAACAATTTCGCAAACCTTAGCTATTTCCAGAAGCAAATTCAAGCCAAATCCATGGAATCCATGGCAGCCCTCAGAGATTCGATGGTGAATCTTCATCATTGAGCCAGTGCCTCTGCAATTCAAGCATTGGATTCATCGCAGAAAGCAACAAATCCAATACGATCACAGAGGCGCGAAGTTTGAGAAGAAAAGGGAAAGAATCTCAAAGGCTTTGAACCGATGTAGAAGAAGAAGAAGAAGAAACACCGATTTATTTTCGGATTTCAAGCCAGAATCAGCAAAACAGAATCATGTTCAAAGAGTTCTGAAGATTCTAATCCAAATCTCCGAATAAAACACAGGTGAGAACTAGAACTTACCTCTTCATACTCAAGAACATCAACGAATCTGAATCCACGTAGATCCGTAGAAGTTCAAACGAGTTTGGTTCAAAAAGTTTTGAAACCCTAAAAATCCTTGCAAACCGTAAAGATTCCGAGGTTTACAACGAGTATCAACCGTTGTAAACCAACGAATCCGTAAACAAACTCACTTAGAAAAAGATTTGAACCAAAAAATAGGACCAAAACCGGTTGAAATCCGCGAACAAGATCCAAGATCTACATCGATTCAGTTGATGCATGTGATTTTCAGTGGTAGATTCATGCTTAGAACAACAGAACGAAACGTTTAAGCCATGATTCATGAATTTCTGGGTTGATTTGAACGATTTAGGGTTAGGGTTTCATCATAGAGGAAGAGAGAAGAACGGAGAAGAAGAGAGGAAGAGAGAGAACGTTTCTGAAAAAATGAAAGAAAACCGGGCCAAAACTTTTTATATAAAGTGCTGGACCGGGTGGGTTCTGACCCGATCCAGCGCCCCACGCTGTAGACCGTTAGATCTAGGTCTTGAAGGATCTGGATCAATCCTTCAAACTTCTTTCTTTTACTGTTTACCTCTGATACTTTTCAAATTCACTGTGTTTACTCTACAATTTTCTACTGTGCATCAAACACATATTGTACTGTTTCTGTCTCCATTTTTCTTGCATATAAAACCGTCCAAAGTGTTTTCTTGCATTACAAGTCATTAAAAAGGGTTTCTAAAATCATTGCATATTTTCCTGCATTTTATTCCAATTTTTTCGCATAAAATCATATGAAAAGGGTATTTTGGTCATTTCCTGCAGTGGAACCCATTTTAGTCCCTACAATTTGTCTCTGAGTCTTTTCAACTTGTCTGCATAAATCATTAATCAAATTCTCTTCAAGAAATCATCTCAGCATTGCATCTGGTTTAGTCTGAGTCGTTTTAGTCCTTAAAGGGCGTTTTGGACTTTTCACATCAAATAATTTTTTGGCAGAGAGGTATTTTAAAATACCTCATTTTGGTAGTTTGTTCATTTTAGTCCATTTTGTCGTCTTTTAACTGTTTTACTTTACGTTGTTTTCAAAATTACATTTTACCCATTTTATTTTACTTTTTGCAAGTGAGTCCAAATTTTGTTTTAATTGCAAATGCGCCCAAATTTTTAATTTCAAAACAGTCCAATTCCATTTTCTTTTTAATTGCAGTTCAGTCCTTAATTCTTTTCAATTGCATTTTAGTCCTTAAGTGTTTTTTTTACAGTTTGGTCCAAAGTGCCACGCAAGCAATACAAAGCCAAGTGTCACATTTTCATTAGTTCAGAGTCCACATGGCAGCCTATATAAGGCCACGCGCTGTACCAGTCAGAAAAGGAGCCACAGATACAATGCCACATCACTAACAGATTCATATTTTTCTCTCTCCATTCAGTCAGATCAAAAAATACAAAAACTCAGAAAATTGAAGAACAATTTCGCAAACCCTAGCTATTTCCAGAAGCAAATTCAAGCCAAATCCATGGAATCCATGGCAGCCCTCAGAGATTCGATGGTGAATCTTCATCATTGAGCCAGTGCCTCTGCAATTCAAGCATTGGATTCATCGCAGAAAGCAACAAATCCAATACGATCACAGAGGCGCGAAGTTTGAGAAGAAAAGGGAAAGAATCTCAAAGGCTTTGAACCGATGAAGAAGAAGAAGAAGAAACACCGATTTATTTTCGGATTTCAAGCCAGAATCAGCAAAACAGAATCAAGTTCAAAGAGTTCTGAAGATTCTAATCCAAATCTCCGAATAAAACACAGGTGAGAACTAAAACTTACCTCTTCATACTCAAGAACATCAACGAATCTGAATCCACGTAGATCCGTAGAAGTTCAAACGAGTTTGGTTCAAAAAGTTTTGAAACCCTAAAAATCCTTGCAAACCGTAAAGATTCTGAGGTTTACAACGAGTATCAACCGTTGTAAACCAACGAATCCGTAAACAAACTCACTTAGAAAAAGATTTGAACCAAAAAATAGGACCAAAACCGGTTGAAATCCGCGAACAAGATCCAAGATCTACATCGATTCAGTTGATGCATGTGATTTTCAGTGGTAGATTCATGCTTAGAACAACAGAACGAAACGTTTAAGCCATGATTCATGAATTTCTGGGTTGATTTGAACGATTTAGGGTTAGGGTTTCATCATAGAGGAAGAGAGAAGAACGGAGAAGAAGAGAGGAAGAGAGAGAACGTTTCTGAAAAAATGAAAGAAAACCGGGCCAAAACTTTTTATATAAAGTGCTGGACCGGGTGGGTTCTGACCCGATCCAGCGCCCCACGCTGTAGACCGTTAGATCTAGGTCTTGAAGGATCTGGATCAATCCTTCAAACTTCTTTCTTTTACTGTTTACCTCTGATACTTTTCAAATTCACTGTGTTTACTCTACAATTTTCTACTGTGCATCAAACACATATTGTACTGTTTCTGTCTCCATTTTTCTTGCATATAAAACCGTCCAAAGTGTTTTCTTGCATTACAAGTCATTAAAAAGGGTTTCTAAAATCATTGCATATTTTCCTGCATTTTATTCCAATTTTTTCGCATAAAATCATATGAAAAGGGTATTTTGGTCATTTCCTGCAGTGGAACCCATTTTAGTCCCTACAATTTGTCTCTGAGTCTTTTCAACTTGTCTGCATAAATCATTAATCAAATTCTCTTCAAGAAATCATCTCAGCATTGCATCTGGTTTAGTCTGAGTCGTTTTAGTCCTTAAAGGGCGTTTTGGACTTTTCACATCAAATAATTTTTTGGCAGAGAGGTATTTTAAAATACCTCATTTTGGTAGTTTGTTCATTTTAGTCCATTTTGTCGTCTTTTAACTGTTTCACTTTACGTTGTTTTCAAAATTACATTTTACCCATTTTATTTTACTTTTTGCAAGTGAGTCCAAATTTTGTTTTAATTGCAAATGCGCCCAAATTTTTAATTTCAAAACAGTCCAATTCCATTTTCTTTTTAATTGCAGTTCAGTCCTTAATTCTTTTCAATTGCATTTTAGTCCTTAAGTGTTTTTTTTACAGTTTGGTCCAAAGTGCCACGCAAGCAATACAAAGCCAAGTGTCACATTTTCATTAGTTCAGAGTCCACATGGCAGCCTATATAAGGCCACGCGCTGTACCAGTCAGAAAAGGAGCCACAGATACAATGCCACATCACTAACAGATTCATATTTTTCTCTCTCCATTCAGTCAGATCAAAAAATACAAAAACTCAGAAAATTGAAGAACAATTTCGCAAACCCTAGCTATTTCCAGAAGCAAATTCAAGCCAAATCCATGGAATCCATGGCAGCCCTCAGAGATTCGATGGTGAATCTTCATCATTGAGCCAGTGCCTCTGCAATTCAAGCATTGGATTCATCGCAGAAAGCAACAAATCCAATACGATCACAGAGGCGCGAAGTTTGAGAAGAAAAGGGAAAGAATCTCAAAGGCTTTGAACCGATGAAGAAGAAGAAGAAGAAACACCGATTTATTTTCGGATTTCAAGCCAGAATCAGCAAAACAGAATCAAGTTCAAAGAGTTCTGAAGATTCTAATCCAAATCTCCGAATAAAACACAGGTGAGAACTAAAACTTACCTCTTCATACTCAAGAACATCAACGAATCTGAATCCACGTAGATCCGTAGAAGTTCAAACGAGTTTGGTTCAAAAAGTTTTGAAACCCTAAAAATCCTTGCAAACCGTAAAGATTCTGAGGTTTACAACGAGTATCAACCGTTGTAAACCAACGAATCCGTAAACAAACTCACTTAGAAAAAGATTTGAACCAAAAAATAGGACCAAAACCGGTTGAAATCCGCGAACAAGATCCAAGATCTACATCGATTCAGTTGATGCATGTGATTTTCAGTGGTAGATTCATGCTTAGAACAACAGAACGAAACGTTTAAGCCATGATTCATGAATTTCTGGGTTGATTTGAACGATTTAGGGTTAGGGTTTCATCATAGAGGAAGAGAGAAGAACGGAGAAGAAGAGAGGAAGAGAGAGAACGTTTCTGAAAAAATGAAAGAAAACCGGGCCAAAACTTTTTATATAAAGTGCTGGACCGGGTGGGTTCTGACCCGATCCAGCGCCCCACGCTGTAGACCGTTAGATCTAGGTCTTGAAGGATCTGGATCAATCCTTCAAACTTCTTTCTTTTACTGTTTACCTCTGATACTTTTCAAATTCACTGTGTTTACTCTACAATTTTCTACTGTGCATCAAACACATATTGTACTGTTTCTGTCTCCATTTTTCTTGCATATAAAACCGTCCAAAGTGTTTTCTTGCATTACAAGTCATTAAAAAGGGTTTCTAAAATCATTGCATATTTTCCTGCATTTTATTCCAATTTTTTCGCATAAAATCATATGAAAAGGGTATTTTGGTCATTTCCTGCAGTGGAACCCATTTTAGTCCCTACAATTTGTCTCTGAGTCTTTTCAACTTGTCTGCATAAATCATTAATCAAATTCTCTTCAAGAAATCATCTCAGCATTGCATCTGGTTTAGTCTGAGTCGTTTTAGTCCTTAAAGGGCGTTTTGGACTTTTCACATCAAATAATTTTTTGGCAGAGAGGTATTTTAAAATACCTCATTTTGGTAGTTTGTTCATTTTAGTCCATTTTGTCGTCTTTTAACTGTTTCACTTTACGTTGTTTTCAAAATTACATTTTACCCATTTTATTTTACTTTTTGCAAGTGAGTCCAAATTTTGTTTTAATTGCAAATGCGCCCAAATTTTTAATTTCAAAACAGTCCAATTCCATTTTCTTTTTAATTGCAGTTCAGTCCTTAATTCTTTTCAATTGCATTTTAGTCCTTAAGTGTTTTTTTTACAGTTTGGTCCAAAGTGCCACGCAAGCAATACAAAGCCAAGTGTCACATTTTCATTAGTTCAGAGTCCACATGGCAGCCTATATAAGGCCACGCGCTGTACCAGTCAGAAAAGGAGCCACAGATACAATGCCACATCACTAACAGATTCATATTTTTCTCTCTCCATTCAGTCAGATCAAAAAATACAAAAACTCAGAAAATTGAAGAACAATTTCGCAAACCCTAGCTATTTCCAGAAGCAAATTCAAGCCAAATCCATGGAATCCATGGCAGCCCTCAGAGATTCGATGGTGAATCTTCATCATTGAGCCAGTGCCTCTGCAATTCAAGCATTGGATTCATCGCAGAAAGCAACAAATCCAATACGATCACAGAGGCGCGAAGTTTGAGAAGAAAAGGGAAAGAATCTCAAAGGCTTTGAACCGATGAAGAAGAAGAAGAAGAAACACCGATTTATTTTCGGATTTCAAGCCAGAATCAGCAAAACAGAATCAAGTTCAAAGAGTTCTGAAGATTCTAATCCAAATCTCCGAATAAAACACAGGTGAGAACTAAAACTTACCTCTTCATACTCAAGAACATCAACGAATCTGAATCCACGTAGATCCGTAGAAGTTCAAACGAGTTTGGTTCAAAAAGTTTTGAAACCCTAAAAATCCTTGCAAACCGTAAAGATTCTGAGGTTTACAACGAGTATCAACCGTTGTAAACCAACGAATCCGTAAACAAACTCACTTAGAAAAAGATTTGAACCAAAAAATAGGACCAAAACCGGTTGAAATCCGCGAACAAGATCCAAGATCTACATCGATTCAGTTGATGCATGTGATTTTCAGTGGTAGATTCATGCTTAGAACAACAGAACGAAACGTTTAAGCCATGATTCATGAATTTCTGGGTTGATTTGAACGATTTAGGGTTAGGGTTTCATCATAGAGGAAGAGAGAAGAACGGAGAAGAAGAGAGGAAGAGAGAGAACGTTTCTGAAAAAATGAAAGAAAACCGGGCCAAAACTTTTTATATAAAGTGCTGGACCGGGTGGGTTCTGACCCGATCCAGCGCCCCACGCTGTAGACCGTTAGATCTAGGTCTTGAAGGATCTGGATCAATCCTTCAAACTTCTTTCTTTTACTGTTTACCTCTGATACTTTTCAAATTCACTGTGTTTACTCTACAATTTTCTACTGTGCATCAAACACATATTGTACTGTTTCTGTCTCCATTTTTCTTGCATATAAAACCGTCCAAAGTGTTTTCTTGCATTACAAGTCATTAAAAAGGGTTTCTAAAATCATTGCATATTTTCCTGCATTTTATTCCAATTTTTTCGCATAAAATCATATGAAAAGGGTATTTTGGTCATTTCCTGCAGTGGAACCCATTTTAGTCCCTACAATTTGTCTCTGAGTCTTTTCAACTTGTCTGCATAAATCATTAATCAAATTCTCTTCAAGAAATCATCTCAGCATTGCATCTGGTTTAGTCTGAGTCGTTTTAGTCCTTAAAGGGCGTTTTGGACTTTTCACATCAAATAATTTTTTGGCAGAGAGGTATTTTAAAATACCTCATTTTGGTAGTTTGTTCATTTTAGTCCATTTTGTCGTCTTTTAACTGTTTCACTTTACGTTGTTTTCAAAATTACATTTTACCCATTTTATTTTACTTTTTGCAAGTGAGTCCAAATTTTGTTTTAATTGCAAATGCGCCCAAATTTTTAATTTCAAAACAGTCCAATTCCATTTTCTTTTTAATTGCAGTTCAGTCCTTAATTCTTTTCAATTGCATTTTAGTCCTTAAGTGTTTTTTTTACAGTTTGGTCCAAAGTGCCACGCAAGCAATACAAAGCCAAGTGTCACATTTTCATTAGTTCAGAGTCCACATGGCAGCCTATATAAGGCCACGCGCTGTACCAGTCAGAAAAGGAGCCACAGATACAATGCCACATCACTAACAGATTCATATTTTTCTCTCTCCATTCAGTCAGATCAAAAAATACAAAAACTCAGAAAATTGAAGAACAATTTCGCAAACCCTAGCTATTTCCAGAAGCAAATTCAAGCCAAATCCATGGAATCCATGGCAGCCCTCAGAGATTCGATGGTGAATCTTCATCATTGAGCCAGTGCCTCTGCAATTCAAGCATTGGATTCATCGCAGAAAGCAACAAATCCAATACGATCACAGAGGCGCGAAGTTTGAGAAGAAAAGGGAAAGAATCTCAAAGGCTTTGAACCGATGAAGAAGAAGAAGAAGAAACACCGATTTATTTTCGGATTTCAAGCCAGAATCAGCAAAACAGAATCAAGTTCAAAGAGTTCTGAAGATTCTAATCCAAATCTCCGAATAAAACACAGGTGAGAACTAAAACTTACCTCTTCATACTCAAGAACATCAACGAATCTGAATCCACGTAGATCCGTAGAAGTTCAAACGAGTTTGGTTCAAAAAGTTTTGAAACCCTAAAAATCCTTGCAAACCGTAAAGATTCTGAGGTTTACAACGAGTATCAACCGTTGTAAACCAACGAATCCGTAAACAAACTCACTTAGAAAAAGATTTGAACCAAAAAATAGGACCAAAACCGGTTGAAATCCGCGAACAAGATCCAAGATCTACATCGATTCAGTTGATGCATGTGATTTTCAGTGGTAGATTCATGCTTAGAACAACAGAACGAAACGTTTAAGCCATGATTCATGAATTTCTGGGTTGATTTGAACGATTTAGGGTTAGGGTTTCATCATAGAGGAAGAGAGAAGAACGGAGAAGAAGAGAGGAAGAGAGAGAACGTTTCTGAAAAAATGAAAGAAAACCGGGCCAAAACTTTTTATATAAAGTGCTGGACCGGGTGGGTTCTGACCCGATCCAGCGCCCCACGCTGTAGACCGTTAGATCTAGGTCTTGAAGGATCTGGATCAATCCTTCAAACTTCTTTCTTTTACTGTTTACCTCTGATACTTTTCAAATTCACTGTGTTTACTCTACAATTTTCTACTGTGCATCAAACACATATTGTACTGTTTCTGTCTCCATTTTTCTTGCATATAAAACCGTCCAAAGTGTTTTCTTGCATTACAAGTCATTAAAAAGGGTTTCTAAAATCATTGCATATTTTCCTGCATTTTATTCCAATTTTTTCGCATAAAATCATATGAAAAGGGTATTTTGGTCATTTCCTGCAGTGGAACCCATTTTAGTCCCTACAATTTGTCTCTGAGTCTTTTCAACTTGTCTGCATAAATCATTAATCAAATTCTCTTCAAGAAATCATCTCAGCATTGCATCTGGTTTAGTCTGAGTCGTTTTAGTCCTTAAAGGGCGTTTTGGACTTTTCACATCAAATAATTTTTTGGCAGAGAGGTATTTTAAAATACCTCATTTTGGTAGTTTGTTCATTTTAGTCCATTTTGTCGTCTTTTAACTGTTTCACTTTACGTTGTTTTCAAAATTACATTTTACCCATTTTATTTTACTTTTTGCAAGTGAGTCCAAATTTTGTTTTAATTGCAAATGCGCCCAAATTTTTAATTTCAAAACAGTCCAATTCCATTTTCTTTTTAATTGCAGTTCAGTCCTTAATTCTTTTCAATTGCATTTTAGTCCTTAAGTGTTTTTTTTACAGTTTGGTCCAAAGTGCCACGCAAGCAATACAAAGCCAAGTGTCACATTTTCATTAGTTCAGAGTCCACATGGCAGCCTATATAAGGCCACGCGCTGTACCAGTCAGAAAAGGAGCCACAGATACAATGCCACATCACTAACAGATTCATATTTTTCTCTCTCCATTCAGTCAGATCAAAAAATACAAAAACTCAGAAAATTGAAGAACAATTTCGCAAACCCTAGCTATTTCCAGAAGCAAATTCAAGCCAAATCCATGGAATCCATGGCAGCCCTCAGAGATTCGATGGTGAATCTTCATCATTGAGCCAGTGCCTCTGCAATTCAAGCATTGGATTCATCGCAGAAAGCAACAAATCCAATACGATCACAGAGGCGCGAAGTTTGAGAAGAAAAGGGAAAGAATCTCAAAGGCTTTGAACCGATGAAGAAGAAGAAGAAGAAACACCGATTTATTTTCGGATTTCAAGCCAGAATCAGCAAAACAGAATCAAGTTCAAAGAGTTCTGAAGATTCTAATCCAAATCTCCGAATAAAACACAGGTGAGAACTAAAACTTACCTCTTCATACTCAAGAACATCAACGAATCTGAATCCACGTAGATCCGTAGAAGTTCAAACGAGTTTGGTTCAAAAAGTTTTGAAACCCTAAAAATCCTTGCAAACCGTAAAGATTCTGAGGTTTACAACGAGTATCAACCGTTGTAAACCAACGAATCCGTAAACAAACTCACTTAGAAAAAGATTTGAACCAAAAAATAGGACCAAAACCGGTTGAAATCCGCGAACAAGATCCAAGATCTACATCGATTCAGTTGATGCATGTGATTTTCAGTGGTAGATTCATGCTTAGAACAACAGAACGAAACGTTTAAGCCATGATTCATGAATTTCTGGGTTGATTTGAACGATTTAGGGTTAGGGTTTCATCATAGAGGAAGAGAGAAGAACGGAGAAGAAGAGAGGAAGAGAGAGAACGTTTCTGAAAAAATGAAAGAAAACCGGGCCAAAACTTTTTATATAAAGTGCTGGACCGGGTGGGTTCTGACCCGATCCAGCGCCCCACGCTGTAGACCGTTAGATCTAGGTCTTGAAGGATCTGGATCAATCCTTCAAACTTCTTTCTTTTACTGTTTACCTCTGATACTTTTCAAATTCACTGTGTTTACTCTACAATTTTCTACTGTGCATCAAACACATATTGTACTGTTTCTGTCTCCATTTTTCTTGCATATAAAACCGTCCAAAGTGTTTTCTTGCATTACAAGTCATTAAAAAGGGTTTCTAAAATCATTGCATATTTTCCTGCATTTTATTCCAATTTTTTCGCATAAAATCATATGAAAAGGGTATTTTGGTCATTTCCTGCAGTGGAACCCATTTTAGTCCCTACAATTTGTCTCTGAGTCTTTTCAACTTGTCTGCATAAATCATTAATCAAATTCTCTTCAAGAAATCATCTCAGCATTGCATCTGGTTTAGTCTGAGTCGTTTTAGTCCTTAAAGGGCGTTTTGGACTTTTCACATCAAATAATTTTTTGGCAGAGAGGTATTTTAAAATACCTCATTTTGGTAGTTTGTTCATTTTAGTCCATTTTGTCGTCTTTTAACTGTTTTACTTTACGTTGTTTTCAAAATTACATTTTACCCATTTTATTTTACTTTTTGCAAGTGAGTCCAAATTTTGTTTTAATTGCAAATGCGCCCAAATTTTTAATTTCAAAACAGTCCAATTCCATTTTCTTTTTAATTGCAGTTCAGTCCTTAATTCTTTTCAATTGCATTTTAGTCCTTAAGTGTTTTTTTTACAGTTTGGTCCAAAGTGCCACGCAAGCAATACAAAGCCAAGTGTCACATTTTCATTAGTTCAGAGTCCACATGGCAGCCTATATAAGGCCACGCGCTGTACCAGTCAGAAAAGGAGCCACAGATACAATGCCACATCACTAACAGATTCATATTTTTCTCTCTCCATTCAGTCAGATCAAAAAATACAAAAACTCAGAAAATTGAAAAACAATTTCGCAAACCCTAGCTATTTCCAGAAGCAAATTCAAGCCAAATCCATGGAATCCATGGCAGCCCTCAGAGATTCGATGGTGAATCTTCATCATTGAGCCAGTGCCTCTGCAATTCAAGCATTGGATTCATCGCAGAAAGCAACAAATCCAATACGATCACAGAGGCGCGAAGTTTGAGAAGAAAAGGGAAAGAATCTCAAAGGCTTTGAACCGATGAAGAAGAAGAAGAAGAAACACCGATTTATTTTCGGATTTCAAGCCAGAATCAGCAAAACAGAATCAAGTTCAAAGAGTTCTGAAGATTCTAATCCAAATCTCCGAATAAAACACAGGTGAGAACTAAAACTTACCTCTTCATACTCAAGAACATCAACGAATCTGAATCCACGTAGATCCGTAGAAGTTCAAACGAGTTTGGTTCAAAAAGTTTTGAAACCCTAAAATTCCTTGCAAACCGTAAAGATTCCGAGGTTTACAACGAGTATCAACCGTTGTAAACCAACGAATCCGTAAACAAACTCACTTAGAAAAAGATTTGAACCAAAAAATAGGACCAAAACTGGTTGAAATCCGCGAACAAGATCCAAGATCTACATCGATTCAGTTGATGCATGTGATTTTCAGTGGTAGATTCATGCTTAGAACAACAGAACGAAACGTTTAAGCCATGATTCATGAATTTCTGGGTTGATTTGAACGATTTAGGGTTAGGGTTTCATCATAGAGGAAGAGAGAAGAACGGAGAAGAAGAGAGGAAGAGAGAGAACGTTTCTGAAAAAATGAAAGAAAACCGGGCCAAAACTTTTTATATAAAGTGCTGGACCGGGTGGGTTCTGACCCGATCCAGCGCCCCACGCTGTAGACCGTTAGATCTAGGTCTTGAAGGATCTGGATCAATCCTTCAAACTTCTTTCTTTTACTGTTTACCTCTGATACTTTTCAAATTCACTGTGTTTACTCTACAATTTTCTATTGTGCATCAAACACATATTGTACTATTTCTGTCTCCATTTTTCTTGCATATAAAACCGTCCAAAGTGTTTTCGTGCATTACAAGTCATTAAAAAGGGTTTCTAAAATCATTGCATATTTTCCTGCATTTTATTCCAATTTTTTCGCATAAAATCATATGAAAAGGGTATTTTGGTCATTTCCTGCAGTGGAACCCATTTTAGTCCCTACAATTTGTCTCTGAGTCTTTTCAACTTGTCTGCATAAATCATTAATCAAATTCTCTTCAAGAAATCATCTCAGCATTGCATCTGGTTTAGTCTGAGTCGTTTTAGTCCTTAAAGGGCGTTTTGGACTTTTCACATCAAATAATTTTTTGGCAGAGAGGTATTTTAAAATACCTCATTTTGGTAGTTTGTTCATTTTAGTCCATTTTGTCGTCTTTTAACTGTTTCACTTTACGTTGTTTTCAAAATTACATTTTACCCATTTTATTTTACTTTTTGCAAGTGAGTCCAAATTTTGTTTTAATTGCAAATGCGCCCAAATTTTTAATTTCAAAACAGTCCAATTCCATTTTCTTTTTAATTGCAGTTCAGTCCTTAATTCTTTTCAATTACATTTTAGTCCTTAAGTTTTTTTTTACAGTTTGGTCCAAAGTGCCACGCAAGCAATACAAAGCCAAGTGTCACATTTTCATTGGTTCAGAGTCCACATGGCAGCCTATATAAGGCCACGCGTTGTACCGGTCAGAAAAGGAGCCACAGATACAATGCCACATCACTAACAGATTCATATTTTTCTCTCTCCATTCAGTTAGATCAAAAAATCACAAAAACTCAGAAAATTGAAGAACAATTTCGCAAACCCTAGCTATTTCCAGAAGCAAATTCAAGCCAAATCCATGGAATCCATGGCAGCCCTCAGAGATTCGATGGTGAATCTTCATCATTGAGCCAGTGCCTCTGCAATTCAAGCATTGGATTCATCGCAGAAAGCAACAAATCCAATACGATCGCAGAGGCGCGAAGTTTGAGAAGAAAAGGGAAAGAATCTCAAAGGCTTTGAACCGATGAAGAAGAAGAAGAAGAAGTAGAAACACCGATTTATTTTCGGATTTCAAGCCAGAATCAGCAAAACAGAATCAAGTTCAAAGAGTTCTGAAGATTCTAATCCAAATCTCCGAATAAAACACAGGTGAGAACTAAAACTTACCTCTTCATACTCAAGAACATCAACGAATCTGAATCCACGTAGATCCGTAGAAGTTCAAACGAGTTTGGTTCAAAAAGTTTTGAAACCCTAAAAATCCTTGCAAACCGTAAAGATTCCGAGGTTTACAACGAGTATCAACCGTTGTAAACCAACGAATCCGTAAACAAACTCACTTAGAAAAAGATTTGAACCAAAAAATAGGACCAAAACTGGTTGAAATCCGCGAACAAGATCCAAGATCTACATCGATTCAGTTGATGCATGTGATTTTCAGTGGTAGATTCATGCTTAGAACAACAGAACGAAACGTTTAAGCCATGATTCATGAATTTCTGGGTTGATTTGAACGATTTAGGGTTAGGGTTTCATCATAGAGGAAGAGAGAAGAACGGAGAAGAAGAGAGGAAGAGAGAGAACGTTTCTGAAAAAATGAAAGAAAACCGGGCCAAAACTTTTTATATAAAGTGCTGGACCGGGTGGGTTCTGACCCGATCCAGCGCCCCACGCTGTAGACCGTTAGATCTAGGTCTTGAAGGATCTGGATCAATCCTTCAAACTTCTTTCTTTTACTGTTTACCTCTGATACTTTTCAAATTCATTGTGTTTACTCTACAATTTTCTACTGTGCATCAAACACATATTGTACTGTTTCTGTCTCCATTTTTCTTGCATATAAAACCGTCCAAAGTGTTTTCTTGCATTACAAGTCATTAAAAAGGGTTTCTAAAATCATTGCATATTTTCCTGCATTTTATTCCAATTTTTTCGCATAAAATCATATGAAAAGGGTATTTTGGTCATTTCCTGCAGTGGAACCCATTTTAGTCCCTACAATTTGTCTCTGAGTCTTTTCAACTTGTCTGCATAAATCATTAATCAAATTCTCTTCAAGAAATCATCTCAGCATTGCATCTGGTTTAGTCTGAGTCGTTTTAGTCCTTAAAGGGCGTTTTGGACTTTTCACATCAAATAATTTTTTGGCAGAGAGGTATTTTAAAATACCTCATTTTGGTAGTTTGTTCATTTTAGTCCATTTTGTCGTCTTTTAACTGTTTCACTTTACGTTGTTTTCAAAATTACATTTTACCCATTTTATTTTACTTTTTGCAAGTGAGTCCAAATTTTGTTTTAATTGCAAATGCGCCCAAATTTTTAATTTCAAAACAGTCCAATTCCATTTTCTTTTTAATTGCAGTTCAGTCCTTAATTCTTTTCAATTACATTTTAGTCCTTAAGTTTTTTTTTACAGTTTGGTCCAAAGTGCCACGCAAGCAATACAAAGCCAAGTGTCACATTTTCATTGGTTCAGAGTCCACATGGCAGCCTATATAAGGCCACGCGTTGTACCGGTCAGAAAAGGAGCCACAGATACAATGCCACATCACTAACAGATTCATATTTTTCTCTCTCCATTCAGTTAGATCAAAAAATCACAAAAACTCAGAAAATTGAAGAACAATTTCGCAAACCCTAGCTATTTCCAGAAGAAAATTCAAGCCAAATCCATGGAATCCATGGCAGCCCTCAGAGATTCGATGGTGAATCTTCATCATTGAGCCAGTGCCTCTCCAATTCAAGCATTGGATTCATCGCAGAAAGCAACAAATCCCATACGATCACAGAGGCGCGAAGTTTGAGAAGAAAAGGGAAAGAATCTCAAAGGCTTTGAACCGATGAAGAAGAAGAAGAAGAAGAAGAAACACCGATTTATTTTCGGATTTCAAGCCAGAATCAGCAAAACAGAATCAAGTTCAAAGAGTTCTGAAGATTCTAATCCAAATCTCCGAATAAAACACAGGTGAGAACTAAAACTTACCTCTTCATACTCAAGAACATCAACGAATCTGAATCCACGTAGATCCGTAGAAGTTCAAACGAGTTTGGTTCAAAAAGTTTTGAAACCCTAAAAATCCTTGCAAACCGTAAAGATTCCGAGGTTTACAACGAGTATCAACCGTTGTAAACCAACGAATCCGTAAACAAACTCACTTAGAAAAAGATTTGAACCAAAAAATAGGACCAAAACTGGTTGAAATCCGCGAACAAGATCCAAGATCTACATCGATTCAGTTGATGCATGTGATTTTCAGTGGTAGATTCATGCTTAGAACAACAGAACGAAACATTTAAGCCATGATTCATGAATTTCTGGGTTGATTTGAACGATTTAGGGTTAGGGTTTCATCATAGAGGAAGAGAGAAGAACGGAGAAGAAGAGAGGAAGAGAGAGAACGTTTCTGAAAAAATGAAAGAAAACCGGGCCAAAACTTTTTATATAAAGTGCTGGACCGGGTGGGTTCTGACCCGATCCAGCGCCCCACGCTGTAGACCGTTAGATCTAGGTCTTGAAGGATCTGGATCAATCCTTCAAACTTCTTTCTTTTACTGTTTACCTCTGATACTTTTCAAATTCACTGTGTTTACTCTACAATTTTCTACTGTGCATCAAACACATATTGTACTGTTTCTGTCTCCATTTTTCTTGCATATAAAACCGTCCAAAGTGTTTTCTTGCATTACAAGTCATTAAAAAGGGTTTCTAAAATCATTGCATATTTTCCTGCATTTTATTCCAATTTTTTCGCATAAAATCATATGAAAAGGGTATTTTGGTCATTTCCTGCAGTGGAACCCATTTTAGTCCCTACAATTTGTCTCTGAGTCTTTTCAACTTGTCTGCATAAATCATTAATCAAATTCTCTTCAAGAAATCATCTCAGCATTGCATCTGGTTTAGTCTGAGTCGTTTTAGTCCTTAAAGGGAGTTTTGGACTTTTCACATCAAATAATTTTTTGGCAGAGAGGTATTTTAAAATACCTCATTTTGGTAGTTTGTTCATTTTAGTCCATTTTGTCGTCTTTTAACTGTTTCACTTTACGTTGTTTTCAAAATTACATTTTACCCATTTTATTTTACTTTTTGCAAGTGAGTCCAAATTTTGTTTTAATTGCAAATGCGCCCAAATTTTTAATTTCAAAACAGTCCAATTCCATTTTCTTTTTAATTGCAGTTCAGTCCTTAATTCTTTTCAATTGCATTTTAGTCCTTAAGTGTTTTTTTTACAGTTTGGTCCAAAGTGCCACGCAAGCAATACAAAGCCAAGTGTCACATTTTCATTGGTTCAGAGTCCACATGGCAGCCTATATAAGGCCACGCGCTGTACCAGTCAGAAAAGGAGCCACAGATACAATGCCACATCACTAACAGATTCATATTTTTCACTCTCCATTCAGTTAGATCAAAAAATCACAAAAACTCAAAAAATTGAAGAACAATTTCGCAAACCCTAGCTATTTCCAGAAGCAAATTCAAGCCAAATCCATGGAATCCATGGCAGCCCTCAGAGATTCGATGGTGAATCTTCATCATTGAGCCAGTGCCTCTGCAATTCAAGCATTGGATTCATCGCAGAAAGCAACAAATCCAATACGATCACAGAGGCGCAAAGTTTGAGAAGAAAATGGAAAGAATCTCAAAGGCTTTGAACCGATGAAGAAGAAGAAGAAGAAGAAACACCAATTTATTTTCGGATTTCAAGCCAGAATCAGCAAAACAGAATCAAGTTCAAAGAGTTCTGAAGATTCTAATCCAAATCTCCGAATAAAACACAGGTGAGAACTAGAACTTACCTCTTCATACTCAAGAACATCAACGAATCTGAATCCACGTAGATCCGTAGAAGTTCAAACGAGTTTGGTTCAAAAAGTTTTGAAACCCTAAAAATCCTTGCAAACCGTAAAGATTCCGAGGTTTACAACGAGTATCAACCGTTGTAAACCAACGAATCCGTAAACAAACTCACTTAGAAAAAGATTTGAACCAAAAAATAGGACCAAAACCGGTTGAAATCCGCGAACAAGATCCAAGATCTACATCGATTCAGTTGATGCATGTGATTTTCAGTGGTAGATTCATGCTTAGAACAACAGAACGAAACGTTTAAGCCATGATTCATGAATTTCTGGGTTGATTTGAACGATTTAGGGTTAGGGTTTCATCATAGAGGAAGAGAGAAGAACGGAGAAGAAGAGAGGAAGAGAGAGAACGTTTCTGAAAAAATGAAAGAAAACCGGGCCAAAACTTTTTATATAAAGTGCTGGACCGGGTGGGTTCTGACCCGATCCAGCGCCCCACGCTGTAGACCGTTAGATCTAGGTCTTGAAGGATCTGGATCAATCCTTCAAACTTCTTTCTTTTACTGTTTACCTCTGATACTTTTCAAATTCACTGTGTTTACTCTACAATTTTCTACTGTGCATCAAACACATATTGTACTGTTTCTGTCTCCATTTTTCTTGCATATAAAACTGTCCAAAGTGTTTTCTTACATTACAAGTCATTAAAAAGGGTTTCTAAAATCATTGCATATTTTCCTGCATTTTATTCCAATTTTTTCGCATAAAATCATATGAAAAGGGTATTTTGGTCATTTCCTGCAGTGGAACCCATTTTAGTCCCTACAATTTGTCTCTGAGTCTTTTCAACTTGTCTGCATAAATCATTAATCAAATTCTCTTCAAGAAATCATCTCAGCATTGCATCTGGTTTAGTCTGAGTCGTTTTAGTCCTTAAAGGGCGTTTTGAACTTTTCACATCAAATAATTTTTTGGCAGAGAGGTATTTTAAAATACCTCATTTTGGTAGTTTGTTCATTTTAGTCCATTTTGTCGTCTTTTAACTGTTTCACTTTACGTTGTTTTCAAAATTACATTTTACCCATTTTATTTTACTTTTTGCAAGTGAGTCCAAATTTTGTTTTAATTGCAAATGCGCCCAAATTTTTAATTTCAAAACAGTCCAATTCCATTTTCTTTTTAATTGCAGTTCAGTCCTTAATTCTTTTCAATTGCATTTTAGTCCTTAAGTGTTTTTTTTACAGTTTGGTCCAAAGTGCCACGCAAGCAATACAAAGCCAAGTGTCACATTTTCATTGGTTCAGAGTCCACATGGCAGCCTATATAAGGCCACGCGCTGTACCAGTCAGAAAAGGAGCCACAGATACAATGCCACATCACTAACAGATTCATATTTTTCACTCTCCATTCAGTTAGATCAAAAAATCACAAAAACTCAGAAAATTGAAGAACAATTTCGCAAACCCTAGCTATTTCCAGAAGCAAATTCAAGCCAAATCCATGGAATCCATGGCAGCCCTCAGAGATTCGATGGTGAATCTTCATCATTGAGCCAGTGCCTCTGCAATTCAAGCATTGGATTCATCGCAGAAAGCAACAAATCCAATACGATCACAGAGGCGCAAAGTTTGAGAAGAAAATGGAAAGAATCTCAAAGGCTTTGAACCGATGAAGAAGAAGAAGAAGAAGAAACACCGATTTATTTTCGGATTTCAAGCCAGAATCAGCAAAACAGAATCAAGTTCAAAGAGTTCTGAAGATTCTAATCCAAATCTCCGAATAAAACACAGGTGAGAACTAGAACTTACCTCTTCATACTCAAGAACATCAACGAATCTGAATCCACGTAGATCCGTAGAAGTTCAAACGAGTTTGGTTCAAAAAGTTTTGAAACCCTAAAAATCCTTGCAAACCGTAAAGATTCCGAGGTTTACAACGAGTATCAACCGTTGTAAACCAACGAATCCGTAAACAAACTCACTTAGAAAAAGATTTGAACCAAAAAATAGGACCAAAACCGGTTGAAATCCGCGAACAAGATCCAAGATCTACATCGATTCAGTTGATGCATGTGATTTTCAGTGGTAGATTCATGCTTAGAACAACAGAACGAAACGTTTAAGCCATGATTCATGAATTTCTGGGTTGATTTGAACGATTTAGGGTTAGGGTTTCATCATAGAGGAAGAGAGAAGAACGGAGAAGAAGAGAGGAAGAGAGAGAACGTTTCTGAAAAAATGAAAGAAAACCGGGCCAAAACTTTTTATATAAAGTGCTGGACCGGGTGGGTTCTGACCCGATCCAGCGCCCCACGCTGTAGACCGTTAGATCTAGGTCTTGAAGGATCTGGATCAATCCTTCAAACTTCTTTCTTTTACTGTTTACCTCTAATACTTTTCAAATTCATTGTGTTTACTCTACAATTTTCTACTGTGCATCAAACACATATTGTACTGTTTCTGTCTCCATTTTTCTTGCATATAAAACCGTCCAAAGTGTTTTCTTGCATTACAAGTCATTAAAAAGGGTTTCTAAAATCATTGCATATTTTCCTGCATTTTATTCCAATTTTTTCGCATAAAATCATATGAAAAGGGTATTTTGGTCATTTCCTGCAGTGGAACCCATTTTAGTCCCTACAATTTGTCTCTGAGTCTTTTCAACTTGTCTGCATAAATCATTAATCAAATTCTCTTCAAGAAATCATCTCAGCATTGCATCTGGTTTAGTCTGAGTCGTTTTAGTCCTTAAAGGGCGTTTTGGACTTTTCACATCAAATAATTTTTTGGCAGAGAGGTATTTTAAAATACCTCATTTTGGTAGTTTGTTCATTTTCGTCCATTTTGTCGTCTTTTAACTGTTTCACTTTACGTTGTTTTCAAAATTACATTTTACCCATTTTATTTTACTTTTTGCAAGTGAGTCCAAATTTTGTTTTAATTGCAAATGCGCCCAAATTTTTAATTTCAAAACAGTCCAATTCCATTTTCTTTTTAATTGCAGTTCAGTCCTTAATTCTTTTCAATTACATTTTAGTCCTTAAGTTTTTTTTTACAGTTTGGTCCAAAGTGCCACGCAAGCAATACAAAGCCAAGTGTCACATTTTCATTGGTTCAGAGTCCACATGGCAGCCTATATAAGGCCACGCGTTGTACCGGTCAGAAAAGGAGCCACAGATACAATGCCACATCACTAACAGATTCATATTTTTCTCTCTCCATTCAGTTAGATCAAAAAATCACAAAAACTCAGAAAATTGAAGAACAATTTCGCAAACCCTAGCTATTTCCAGAAGCAAATTCAAGCCAAATCCATGGAATCCATGGCAGCCCTCAGAGATTCGATGGTGAATCTTCATCATTGAGCCAGTGCCTCTGCAATTCAAGCATTGGATTCATCGCAGAAAGCAACAAATCCAATACGATCACAGAGGCGCGAAGTTTGAGAAGAAAAGGGAAAGAATCTCAAAGGCTTTGAACCGATGAAGAAGAAGAAGAAGAAGAAGAAACACCGATTTATTTTCGGATTTCAAGCCAGAATCAGCAAAACAGAATCAAGTTCAAAGAGTTCTGAAGATTCTAATCCAAATCTCCGAATAAAACACAGGTGAGAACTAAAACTTACCTCTTCATACTCAAGAACATCAACGAATCTGAATCCACGTAGATCCGTAGAAGTTCAAACGAGTTTGGTTCAAAAAGTTTTGAAACCCTAAAAATCCTTGCAAACCGTAAAGATTCCGAGGTTTACAACGAGTATCAACCGTTGTAAACCAACGAATCCGTAAACAAACTCACTTAGAAAAAGATTTGAACCAAAAAATAGGACCAAAACTGGTTGAAATCCGCGAACAAGATCCAAGATCTACATCGATTCAGTTGATGCATGTGATTTTCAGTGGTAGATTCATGCTTAGAACAACAGAACGAAACGTTTAAGCCATGATTCATGAATTTCTGGGTTGATTTGAACGATTTAGGGTTAGGGTTTCATCATAGAGGAAGAGAGAAGAACGGAGAAGAAGAGAGGAAGAGAGAGAACGTTTCTGAAAAAATGAAAGAAAACCGGGCCAAAACTTTTTATATAAAGTGCTGGACCGGGTGGGTTCTGACCCGATCCAGCGCCCCACGCTGTAGACCGTTAGATCTAGGTCTTGAAGGATCTGGATCAATCCTTCAAACTTCTTTCTTTTACTGTTTACCTCTGATACTTTTCAAATTCACTGTGTTTACTCTACAATTTTCTACTGTGCATCAAACACATATTGTACTGTTTCTGTCTCCATTTTTCTTGCATATAAAACCGTCCAAAGTGTTTTCTTGCATTACAAGTCATTAAAAAGGGTTTCTAAAATCATTGCATATTTTCCTGCATTTTATTCCAATTTTTTCGCATAAAATCATATGAAAAGGGTATTTTGGTCATTTCCTGCAGTGGAACCCATTTTAGTCCCTACAATTTGTCTCTGAGTCTTTTCAACTTGTC
The DNA here is from genome assembly GCA_958299785.1 of Medicago lupulina. Taxonomy (NCBI): domain Eukaryota; kingdom Viridiplantae; phylum Streptophyta; class Magnoliopsida; order Fabales; family Fabaceae; genus Medicago; species Medicago lupulina. The sequence goes on from OY283143.1 coordinate 36,472,291, forward strand.
TGCATAAATCATTAATCAAATTCTCTTCAAGAAATCATCTCAGCATTGCATCTGGTTTAGTCTGAGTCGTTTTAGTCCTTAAAGGGAGTTTTGGACTTTTCACATCAAATAATTTTTTGGCAGAGAGGTATTTTAAAATACCTCATTTTGGTAGTTTGTTCATTTTAGTCCATTTTGTCGTCTTTTAACTGTTTCACTTTACGTTGTTTTCAAAATTACATTTTACCCATTTTATTTTACTTTTTGCAAGTGAGTCCAAATTTTGTTTTAATTGCAAATGCGCCCAAATTTTTAATTTCAAAACAGTCCAATTCCATTTTCTTTTTAATTGCAGTTCAGTCCTTAATTCTTTTCAATTGCATTTTAGTCCTTAAGTGTTTTTTTTACAGTTTGGTCCAAAGTGCCACGCAAGCAATACAAAGCCAAGTGTCACATTTTCATTGGTTCAGAGTCCACATGGCAGCCTATATAAGGCCACGCGCTGTACCAGTCAGAAAAGGAGCCACAGATACAATGCCACATCACTAACAGATTCATATTTTTCACTCTCCATTCAGTTAGATCAAAAAATCACAAAAACTCAGAAAATTGAAGAACAATTTCGCAAACCCTAGCTATTTCCAGAAGCAAATTCAAGCCAAATCCATGGAATCCATGGCAGCCCTCAGAGATTCGATGGTGAATCTTCATCATTGAGCCAGTGCCTCTACAATTCAAGCATTGGATTCATCGCAGAAAGCAACAAATCCAATACGATCACAGAGGCGCAAAGTTTGAGAAGAAAATGGAAAGAATCTCAAAGGCTTTGAACCGATGAAGAAGAAGAAGAAGAAGAAACACCGATTTATTTTCGGATTTCAAGCCAGAATCAGCAAAACAGAATCAAGTTCAAAGAGTTCTGAAGATTCTAATCCAAATCTCCGAATAAAACACAGGTGAGAACTAGAACTTACCTCTTCATACTCAAGAACATCAACGAATCTGAATCCACGTAGATCCGTAGAAGTTCAAACGAGTTTGGTTCAAAAAGTTTTGAAACCCTAAAAATCCTTGCAAACCGTAAAGATTCCGAGGTTTACAACGAGTATCAACCGTTGTAAACCAACGAATCCGTAAACAAACTCACTTAGAAAAAGATTTGAACCAAAAAATAGGACCAAAACCGGTTGAAATCCGCGAACAAGATCCAAGATCTACATCGATTCAGTTGATGCATGTGATTTTCAGTGGTAGATTCATGCTTAGAACAACAGAACGAAACGTTTAAGCCATGATTCATGAATTTCTGGGTTGATTTGAACGATTTAGGGTTAGGGTTTCATCATAGAGGAAGAGAGAAGAACGGAGAAGAAGAGAGGAAGAGAGAGAACGTTTCTGAAAAAATGAAAGAAAACCGGGCCAAAACTTTTTATATAAAGTGCTGGACCGGGTGGGTTCTGACCCGATCCAGCGCCCCACGCTGTAGACCGTTAGATCTAGGTCTTGAAGGATCTGGATCAATCCTTCAAACTTCTTTCTTTTACTGTTTACCTCTGATACTTTTCAAATTCACTGTGTTTACTCTACAATTTTCTACTGTGCATCAAACACATATTGTACTGTTTCTGTCTCCATTTTTCTTGCATATAAAACCGTCCAAAGTGTTTTCTTGCATTACAAGTCATTAAAAAGGGTTTCTAAAATCATTGCATATTTTCCTGCATTTTATTCCAATTTTTTCGCATAAAATCATATGAAAAGGGTATTTTGGTCATTTCCTGCAGTGGAACCCATTTTAGTCCCTACAATTTGTCACTGAGTCTTTTCAACTTGTCTGCATAAATCATTAATCAAATTCTCTTCAAGAAATCATCTCAGCATTGCATCTGGTTTAGTCTGAGTCGTTTTAGTCCTTAAAGGGCGTTTTGGACTTTTCACATCAAATAATTTTTTGGCAGAGAGGTATTTTAAAATACCTCATTTTGGTAGTTTGTTCATTTTAGTCCATTTTGTCGTCTTTTAACTGTTTCACTTTACGTTGTTTTCAAAATTACATTTTACCCATTTTATTTTACTTTTTGCAAGTGAGTCCAAGTTTTGTTTTAATTGCAAATGCGCCCAAATTTTTAATTTCAAAACAGTCCAATTTCATTTTCTTTTTAATTGCAGTTCAGTCCTTAATTCTTTTCAATTGCATTTTAGTCCTTAAGTGTTTTTTTTACAGTTTGGTCCAAAGTGCCACGCAAGCAATACAAAGCCAAGTGTCACATTTTCATTAGTTCAGAGTCCACATGGCAGCCTATATAAGGCCACGCGCTGTACCATTCAGAAAAGGAGCCACAGATACAATGCCACATCACTAACAGATTCATATTTTTCTCTCTCCATTCAGTCAGATCAAAAAATACAAAAACTCAGAAAATTGAAGAACAATTTCGCAAACCCTAGCTATTTCCAGAAGCAAATTCAAGCCAAATCCATGGAATCCATGGCAGCCCTCAGAGATTCGATGGTGAATCTTCTTTATTGAGCCAGTGCCTCTGCAATTCAAGCATTGGATTCATCGCAGAAAGCAACAAATCCAATACGATCACAGAGGCGCGAAGTTTGAGAAGAAAAGGGAAATAATCTCAAAGGCTTTGAACCGATGAAGAAGAAGAAGAAGAAGAAACACCGATTTATTTTCGGATTTCAAGCCAGAATCAGCAAAACAGAATCAAGTTCAAAGAGTTCTGAAGATTCTAATCCAAATCTCCGAATAAAACACAGGTGAGAACTAGAACTTACCTCTTCATACTCAAGAACATCAACGAATCTGAATCCACGTAGATCCGTAGAAGTTCAAACGAGTTTGGTTCAAAAAGTTTTGAAACCCTAAAAATCCTTGCAAACCGTAAAGATTCCGAGGTTTACAACGAGTATCAACCGTTGTAAACCAACGAATCCGTAAACAAACTCACTTAGAAAAAGATTTGAACCAAAAAATAGGACCAAAACCGGTTGAAATCCGCGAACAAGATCCAAGATCTACATCGATTCAGTTGATGCATGTGATTTTCAGTGGTAGATTCATGCTTAGAACAACAGAACGAAACGTTTAAGCCATGATTCATGAATTTATGGGTTGATTTGAACGATTTAGGGTTAGGGTTTCATCATAGAGGAAGAGAGAAGAACGGAGAAGAAGAGAGGAAGAGAGAGAACGTTTCTGAAAAAATGAAAGAAAACCGGGCCAAAACTTTTTATATAAAGTGTTGGACCGGGTGGGTTCTGACCCGATCCAGCGCCCCACGCTGTAGACCGTTAGATCTAGGTCTTGAAGGATCTGGATCAATCCTTCAAACTTCTTTCTTTTACTGTTTACCTCTGATACTTTTCAAATTCACTGTGTTTACTCTACAATTTTCTACTGTGCATCAAACACATATTGTACTGTTTCTGTCTCCATTTTTCTTGCATATAAAACCGTCCAAAGTGTTTTCTTGCATTACAAGTCATTAAAAAGGGTTTCTAAAATCATTGCATATTTTCCTGCATTTTATTCCAATTTTTTCGCATAAAATCATATGAAAAGGGTATTTTGGTCATTTCCTGCAGTGGAACCCATTTTAGTCCCTACAATTTGTCTCTGAGTCTTTTCAACTTGTCTGCATAAATCATTAATCAAATTCTCTTCAAGAAATCATCTCAGCATTGCATCTGGTTTAGTCTGAGTCGTTTTAGTCCTTAAAGGGCGTTTTGAACTTTTCACATCAAATAATTTTTTGGCAGAGAGGTATTTTAAAATACCTCATTTTGGTAGTTTGTTCATTTTAGTCCATTTTGTCGTCTTTTAACTGTTTCACTTTACGTTGTTTTCAAAATTACATTTTACCCATTTTATTTTACTTTTTGCAAGTGAGTCCAAATTTTGTTTTAATTGCAAATGTGTAACGCCCTAGTCGCTATTTTGTTATTTTTAGTTGTTGGGCATGTTTTATTTGAATTTATAAATGATTATGTGAATATGTGGTGTGTTTATTTGTTTATAATAATTTATGTGAAATAATTGAGTAGTGGGATATAATTAATTAGTAGTGGGATATAATATTTGCTTTGTTTTAAGAAAATAGAAGGAATATTATTATTTTGGAGAATTATGAAAATAGGAAGAATAATGTTTATTTAGAAAAAGGGATTTATTTGGAGTTAATAGAATTAAGGAGGGTTAATGAGAAATTAAAATGAAAGTTATTGGGGGAGTTAAGAGAAAGAAAGGAGTTATGTTTTGTTAAGGAAAGAATAGGAGGAAGTCAGTAAGCATTGTACGTATCAGAGAAAACAAGAAACAGACTTTTTGGGAGAAAGAGAGAAGAACCAAGAGCAAAGGGGGATTAGCCAAGAGGAGAGATTTTTGTAGCAATTGTTCATCTAATCAGGTAAGGGTGGGCTAGCAATTCATTGGTTAATATATACATGTATGTTTTCATGATTTTGGATTGAAAATGGTGATTTGTTGGTTTAGGTTTAATATTTATGAAAAATGCCATTGTTGATGAATTATGTTGTGATTGATGATGTTTCTATAAAATGTTGTTGTTTTGATGAGTAGTGAACCCATAAACAATGTTCTAATTCATTTTGGGTGATTGGGGGATCAAAATTGGGTTTTTGGATGAAAAAGGGCTTAGAAAATCGTAGTTTGCAAACTGTCCAGATGAAGCTTCGCTTGAAGCGAGATTCCCAGAATGCTGTCCAGATGAAATTTCGCTTAAGCGAGATTCCCAGAGAACCCCGAGCGAGATTCCCCCAGACTTTCGTCATTTAAGTCGCTTGAAGCGAGATTAACTTCGCTTAAGCGAGATTGGTCCTGTGCGACCCATTTTGTGATTTTCTAGAGTGTCCCAAACCCAAAACCTAAGCTTCCTAACTTGTTTGTTAGATTTATTAATAATTGTTTGGATGATGAAACTTATATATGAAGATGAATATGATGGAATTATGTATGTTTACATGAAATAAAATATACTTTGCTAAGTTTGAAGTTGTTCTTGATGTTGTTGAGTGGTTGTGTCGAGTTGGGGAGGGTGTCTTAGATGTTAGACACAGTTGTTGATGTCCTAGTTGTTGTTGTTGTTGGTTGCATGCTGATATGCACCATTAGTTGTCGTAGGGTTGTATGCAGATATACACCATTGAGTCTTCATAACTCATTTGCATCGTTGGGGGCTTATGCCCTGGAATGTTTATACATTCAATTGGTGAGGGCTCATGCCCTGGAATGCTAGTCATTCATCTGGTGAGGGCTTATGCCCTGGGATGCTTTAACCATCCAATTGTTGAGGGCTCATGCCCTGGAATGCTTAGCATTCAACGCGCGTAGTTGGTACCACATTTGCATAATGCATTAGTAGTTGATGGAGTCTTGCATTAGTTGTTGTAGGTGTGAGTTGTTTTGTAGAGATGTTGTTGGTGAGGTGTCGCCACAAGTGATGTTGTCGTTGATGTTGTTAACCGAAGATGAAACTAAATAATATTGATGATGTTGTTGCTAATATTGATGATGTTGTTGCTTATATTGATGATGTTGCTGCCTATGCTGATGATGGTTGTTATTATTTGTTGTTGTTTTTCAATGCAATTTGATGATTCATATATTTATATATTACCTTTGTGTTGTGAACTCACCCCTTCTGCTGGAATTGCCACCTCGTGGGCAAGTGCAGGTAGCGAAGGATAGATAGGAGTTGGCTCTTGTGTCGTAGGCTCTGATATGTAACGGGATGGGATTTGATGTTTATGATTTCATTCTTTTATGTATCGGTTTTTGAGAACATGTTGCTTAGACTTTTATTGATGTTGAAGATTTAAATCATCGTTGAATAATATTTTTATTATGTTGAGGCCTCGTGCCAAGGATATTTGATGTAGTTGTTGAATATGAATTAAAATAAATATTCCACTGCAGATTTTTATAAAATGATCTGTTGAATTAAATAGTTTTTATATTCTATTTAAACTGAATTTTGAAAAGTAGATGTAATACTCCGTTGTTGTTGAAAACTCTGATAATTATACATGTTTACGTTGTTTTGGGAAAACGGGGTGTTACAATTGGTATCAGAGCAGGTCGGTCTGTCAGACCATTAGTAGAGTCGTGTCGAGCCATGTAGTGTTGTGTGACAGCTTTAAACTGTCTTTGTTGTCTTAATTTGTTGTTGTTGTTTAGAATATCGTAATGGCTGGAAGAAATGATGTTGCTCTTGCTGCTGCTTTGCAAGCGATGGCTCAAGCTGTGGGTCAACAGAATAATGTTGGTGGTGCTAATGAGGGAGTGAGGATGTTGGAGACATTCTTGAGGAATCATCCACCAACCTTCAAAGGAAGATACGACCCTGACGGAGCTCAGTTGTGGCTGAAGGAGGTCGAGAGGATCTTCCGAGTAATGCAGTGCAGTGATGTGCAGATGGTGCGGTTTGGCACGCACATGTTGGCTGAGGAGGCTGACGACTGGTGGGTAAGCACTCAACCCATTCTCCAGGCTGAAGGAGCTGAGATTACATGGGCTGTGTTCAGAAGAGAGTTCTTGAGGAGGTATTTTCCGGAGGATGTCCGAGGTAAGAAGGAGATAGAATTCCTTGAGCTGAAGCAGGGAGACATGTCTATCACAGAATATGCTGCTAAGTTTGTCGAGTTGGCAAAGTTTTATCCGCACTATACTGCTGAGACTGCTGAGTTCTCCAAGTGCATCAAGTTTGAGAATGGTCTGCGTGCTGAGATTAAGCGGGCCATTGGTTATCAAAAGATCCGTAACTTTTCTGAATTGGTGAGTAGCTGCAGGATTTATGAGGAGGATACCAAAGCTCATTATAAGGTTATGAAGGAGAGGAAATGTAACACCCCGTTCCCAAAATGACGTAATAATAATAGTCATAAAATAATAATCAGAGTTATTCAACAAACAACGGAGTATTACACTACTTTTTCAAAATTATTTAAATAGAATATAAAAAACTATTTAAAACCACCAACAATTTCATCATATTAAAATTCTGCAGCGGAAAATCTTTGATTAGAATCATATTCAATAACTACATCATATCCTTGGCACAAAGGCCATCAACATAGTAAAATTATTCAACAAATAATTCTCAACAACATCTTCTTCAAAAGAAATGATACATAAAGGAATACAAGAAAGATAACGTTTCCCCATCCCTACTATGTATCAGAGCCCTAGACGCAAGAGCCAACATCACTAGTCTTCGCTACCTGCACTTGCCCACGAGGCGGCAATTCCAGCAGAAGGGGTGAGTTCACAAATCAAAAGTAATATACAAATATATGAATCATCAAAGTAAATTGAAACAACAACAACTATCAGCAACAACATCATCAATATCATCTCAACTTTATAATCTAAATTCATCTTTAATTAATATCAACAACAACAACAACACTTGTGGCGACATCTCACCAACAACAATTCCAAAAGGACAACTCACACCTACAACTAATGCAAGACTCTATCAACATCTAATGCATTATGCATGTGGTACCAACTACGCGCGTTGAATGCTAAGCATTCCAGGGCAATAAGCCCCCAACAATTTGGATGGTTAAAGCATCCCAGGGCAATAAGCCCCCAACAGGTGAACGATAAAGCGTTCCAGGGCAATAAGCCCCCAACAGGTGAATGATAAACATTCCAGGGCAATAAGCCCCCAACAAATGCAAATGAGTATGAATGACTCTATGGTGTATATCTGCATACAACCCAACATCTTAATGGAGCATATCAGCATGCAACCAACAACAACGACAACTTAGGATACCCTCCCCAACTGGACAATACCACTTCACAACAACAAGGCAATTCAACTTAGCAAGTATAATTATTTGCACATAAGCATACATAATTCCATCTTAATCATCTTCGTATATAAGTTTTATCATCTAAACAATTCTTAAAAAATATAATAATCATCTTAGAAAGCTTAGGTTTGGGTTTGGAACACTTTGGAAAAAATCACATTTTGGGTCGCACAGGACCCAGCTCGCTTAAGCGAGCATCTTCTCGCTTGAGCGAGTCAAAACACGTAAGTTGGGTTTTAGTTCGCTTGAAGCTCGCTTCTGGTTCGCTTAAGCGAACAGGTTAAATACACAGTCCTGGGCAAAATCTGGCGTCTCTCGCTTAAGCGACAGGAATCTCGCTTAAGCGACGCAAATGACGAAAGTTTGATTTTGGTTCGCTTGGAGTTCGCTTAGCTCTCGCTTGAGCGAACGGGCGCGAAACGATCTGGGTAGGGAAAAGGTGCCTCTCGCTTGAGCGAAGGCTATCTCGCTTAAGCGAGAATTCATCTGGACAGAATTCTAACCTACGATTTCTAACTCCATTTTCATCCAAAACCCCAATTTTAATCCCCCAATCACCCAAAATGGTTTAGAAACAATGTTTATGGGTTTAAGGCACAACAAAACATCAGCACATATCATAACAACATCATTAACAACACAATTCATCAAGAAATGAGCAATTCATCATATTCATAAACCTAGTTCCAAACTACAAATTTTCAATCCAAATTCATGAAATCATATACATATATATTAACAATTGAAGAGTAAACCCACCCTTACCTTAATTCAGCAAATTTCTACAACAAATGGATGAATTCCCCTCTTCCTAGCTCTTCCCCTTTGGTTCTTGGTTCTTCTCTCTCAAAAGCTTATTTCTTACTGATACGTGAAAATGTTTCTCTGACTCTTTCTTTCCTTTTCCACAAAACCCCAAAACCTTTCTTTTTCTTAACTCCTCACTTAATCTCCTAATTAAAGTGTAACCCCCCTCCTTAATTCTAATTATTCCAAATAAATCCCTTTAATCTAAATAAACATTATTTCTACTATTTTCACTTAAATAATAAAATCATTACTAATTCTCATATAATAAAATATAGCAAAATAGCAAACATCAATAATTCACATAAATCAACATAAATTATATAAAATACATAAAACATATTAAATCAACCAAAAAATAGTAAAATAACAACTAGGGCGTTACAACTCTCCCCAACTTAGAGAATTTCGCCCTCGAAATAATACCTTAAGTAACAAACAACTCAGGATAGGACTCTTGCATCTTGCTCTCCAATTCCCAAGTCAAACTCTCACCGGTTACACCGCCCCAAACAACTCTAACCAGAGGTATCTCCTTGCCTCTCAGCTGCTTCACCTTACGATCATCAATCCTCAAAGGCAAAGTCTCAACCGTAAGATTATCTCTAACCTGCACATCATCCCTAGGAATAACATGCGAAGGATCTGCTACATACTTTCTCAACTGCGAGACATGAAACACATCATGCAAGTTCGATAGATGTGGTGGCAATCCAATCCGATATGCCACGGTTCCAACCTTCTCTGAAATCTGATAAGGACCAATGAACTTTGGAGTCAACTTCCTCGACTTCAATGCACGTCCTACACCCGTCATCGGAGTAACCCTCAAAAACACATGATCACCCTCCTGAAACTCAAGGGCTTTTCTTCGTTTGTCATGATAACTCTTCTGACGATCTTGTGATGCTTTCATCTTTTCCCTTATCATCTTGACCTTTTCCGTAGTCTGCTGCACTAACTCAGGTCCTAATACAACGCTTTCACCCGACTCAAACCAACATAGAGGAGTTCTACACCTTCGACCATACAAAGCTTCGAACGGTGCCATACCAATACTCGAATGGTAACTATTATTATAGGTAAACTCTATCAACGGTAAGTGGCTGTCCCAAGCTCCACCTTGCTCGAGTACACACACTCTCAACAAATCTTCTAAGGATTGGATAGTCCTCTCCGACTGACCATCTGTCTGCGGATGATAAGCCGAACTCAATCTTAACTTCGAACCCAAGGCATCTTGCAAGCTCTTCCAAAACCTCGAAGTGAACCTCGGATCACTATCCGACACAATACTTGATGGGACACCATGCAACTTCACAATGTCACGGATATAAATTTCCGCCAACTGAGCTACCGGATAACTGATATTGATCGGAATAAAGTGCGCCGACTTAGTTAACCTGTCGACCACGACCCAAATGGCATCATGCCCTCTTGGAGTATTCGGTAAACTCGTTACAAAATCCATCGAAATACTATCCCACTTCCACTCAGGTACATCTAGCGGAGTCAACAACCCTGCAGGCCTCTGATGTTCAACCTTGGACTTCTGGCAAGTCAAACATGCATAAACAAATCGAGCAACATCCCTTTTTAAACCGGACCACCAAAACAATTTCTTCAAATCATGATACATTTTAGTAGCTCCAGGATGAATACTCAAACTACTCTTGTGACTCTCTTCTAAAATCAACTTCTTTAAACCCTCATCATCAGGAATACAAATCCTTCCTCTAAACCTCAACACACCTTGGTCATCGACCTTGAAGTCACCATCTACATTCTGATCACTAGCAGTCATCAAATCCACAAACTTAACATCAAGCTTCTGCGCCCCTTTGATACTGTTCAGGAATTCACTGTTAATCCTTAACATGCCCAACTTCACACTCTGAGGTGACCTTTCACAAACAAGACTCAAGTCCCTAAACTGTTCAAGCAACTCGAACTCTTTTACCATCATAGCCGACATATGCAATGTCTTTCTGCTCAACGCATCCGCGACCACATTGGCTTTACCAGGATGGTAATTCAAGCCAAAATCATAATCCTTAAGTAACTCAAGCCACCTCCTCTGCCTCATGTTCAACTCCTTCTGATCAAACAGGTACTTTAAACTCTTATGATCACTAAACACCTCGAATCTGGAACCATACAAATAGTGCCTCCAAATTTTCAAAACAAATACCACGGCTGCCAATTCTAGATCATGTGTAGGATAATTCTTCTCATGCACTCTCAGCTGCCTAGAAGCATACGCTACCACCTTGCCATCTTGCATCAGAACACCACCTAAGCCCAGCTTAGACGCATCACAATAAACAACAAAAGGTTCTTCTGGCTTTGGCAAAATTAAAATAGGAGCAGTCGTTAATCTTTGCTTCAACTCATTGAAACTACTCTCACATTGAGCATCCCACACAAAAGTTTTACCTTTACAAGTCAGCTGCGTCAAAGGAAGTGCTAACTTCGAGAATCCTTCAATAAACCTGCGGTAATAACCAGCCAACCCAAGAAAACTTCTTACCTCAGTAACTGACTTTGGTGTCTCCCACTGCGACACAGCATCAACCTTCGAAGGATCTACAGCAATACCATTACCAGAAATAATGTGGCCAAGAAAACTTACTTCATTCAACCAGAATTCGCACTTGGATAACTTGGCATACAACTTCTTTTCCTTCAGCACTTGCAACACAATCTTCAAATGCTCTGCATGTTCTGCCTCAGTCTTAGAATAAATCAAGATATCATCGATAAAAACCACTACGAACTGATCCAGATACTCATGAAAAATTCTGTTCATATACTCCATAAACACACCAGGTGCATTAGTAACACCGAAAGGCATCACCTTATATTCATAATGACCATACCGCGTCCTAAATGCTGTCTTTTGCATATCCTCATCCTTCACCTTTATCTGATGGTAACCTGACCTCAAGTCAATTTTGCTAAACACACGGGCACCCACGAGTTGATCCATCAAATCATCAATCCTCGGTAGTGGATACCTGTTCTTAATCGTCACCTTATTCAACTGACGGTAATCAATACACAACCGCATGCTACCATCCTTCTTCTTTACCAACAACACCGGCGCTCCCCACGGCGAAACACTCGGTCTCACAAACTTCTTGTCAAGCAAGTCTTCTAATTGTTTCTTCAATTCAGCCAACTCCGAAGCTGACATACGGTAAGGAGCCATCGACACAGGCTTCGTACCCGGCACAAGGTCTATCAAAAATTCCACTTCTCTCTCCGGTGGCACATCTGGAATCTCGTCAGGGAAAACTTCAGGAAATTCCTTCACAACAGGCAGCCTATCAATTACAGCTTGGTTCTCCACCGACAAGTACGCCAACAAAGAAAACATCAACACGCCATCTTGTTCTAAACGCTTCATCTGCTTAGTGGATAAAAATTCCGCTCCACTCTCTTCTTCAGCAGAAGAAAACCGCACCGTCTTGGTAAAACAATTAATCAGGACATGATTGTACTCTAACCAGTTCATTCCCAAAATTACATCCATTCCCACTAACGGCAAACAAACAAGGTCCACCTCAAAATCTCTACCAAATACAGACAACGGACAACTTAAACAAACAAGGGAAGTAGTTACTGAACCCTTAGCTGGAGTTTCAACAACCATCTCCCCATTCATATCAGACATAATCAAACCCAATCTTTGTGCACAGTCAATAGCAATGAAACAATGCGTTGCACCAGTATCTATTATAGCAATTAAAGGAGTACCACTAAAGAAACAAGTACCTCTGATAAGTCGATCCTCCTGATCAGTCTGAGTACCGGTCAAGGCAAAAACTCTTCCACTGGTCTGCGCCTTCTTAGGCTTAGTGCACTGAGAACCAATGTGACCCTCCTCGTTACAGTTGAAGCAAACAATATCTCCGCGCTTGCATTCAGTGACAGTGTGGCCCTTCTTTCCGCATCTGAAACACTTCTTCTCATCACGGGTACAAGCATTACTCTTGTGGCCTTTCACACCACACTTATAACAAACCACTTCAGCAGGAGCATCTCTACGTGCAGGTCTCCTCTCATCATGCATTCTCTGTTTGCCCTTATCAGCTGGGGCACTATAAGGCTTCGGGCGACTCTGCTGCCCCTTTCCTCTACGGTCATTCATTATCTTGTAGTGAGCTTTGGTGTCCTCTTCATAAATACGGCAGCTGCTCACCAACTCGGAGAAGTCTCTGATCTTCTGATAGCCAATGGCCTGCTTGATATCAGCTCGCAGACCATTTTCAAACTTGATACATTTGGAGAACTCAGCAGTCTCCACAGCATAATGTGGATAGAACTTGGCAAGCTCCACGAACTTAGCAGCATACTCCGTAATGGACATGTCTCCTTGCTTCAGCTCAAGGAATTCTATTTCTTTCCTACCACGGACATCCTCCGGAAAATACCTCCTCAGGAATTCTCTTCTAAAAACAGCCCATGTAATCACGGCACCTTCATTCTGCAAAATAGGTTGAGTGCTTACCCACCAGTCGTCAGCCTCTTCAGCCAACATATGAGTGCCAAACCGCACCATCTGAGCATCCGTACACTGCATCACCCGGAAGATCCTCTCGACCTCCTTCAGCCAAGTCTGTGCTCCATCGGGGTCGTACCTTCCCTTAAAGGTGGGTGGATGATTCCTCAAGAAGGTTTCAAGCATCCTTACACCTTCACCAGCCCCACCAGCACCTTGCTGTTGTCCAACAACTTGGGCCATTGCTTGCAAAGCAGCAGCAAGAGCAGCATCATTTCTTCCGGCCATCTCGATAATTCTACATAACAACAAGAATTAGAATAACAAAGACAGTTTAAACCTGTCACACTACTCTACATGGCTCGACACGACTCTACTAATGGTCTGACGGACCGACCTGCTCTGATACCAATTGTAACACCCCGTTCCCAAAATGACGTAATAATAATAGTCATAAAATAATAATCAGAGTTATTCAACAAACAACGGAGTATTACACTACTTTTTCAAAATTATTTAAATAGAATATAAAAAACTATTTAAAACCATCAACAATTTCATCATATTAAAATTCTGCAGCGGAAAATCTTTGATTAGAATCATATTCAATAACTACATCATATCCTTGGCACAAAGGCCATCAACATAGTAAAATTATTCAACAAATAATTCTCAACAACATCTTCTTCAAAAGAAATGATACATAAAGGAATACAAGAAAGATAACGTTTCCCCATCCCTACTATGTATCAGAGCCCTAGACGCAAGAGCCAACATCACTAGTCTTCGCTACCTGCACTTGCCCACGAGGCGGCAATTCCAGCAGAAGGGGTGAGTTCACAAATCAAAAGTAATATACAAATATATGAATCATCAAAGTAAATTGAAACAACAACAACTATCAGCAACAACATCATCAATATCATCTCAACTTTATAATCTAAATTCATCTTTAATTAATATCAACAACAACAACAACACTTGTGGCGACATCTCACCAACAACAATTCCAAAAGGACAACTCACACCTACAACTAATGCAAGACTCTATCAACATCTAATGCATTATGCATGTGGTACCAACTACGCGCGTTGAATGCTAAGCATTCCAGGGCAATAAGCCCCCAACAATTTGGATGGTTAAAGCATCCCAGGGCAATAAGCCCCCAACAGGTGAACGATAAAGCGTTCCAGGGCAATAAGCCCCCAACAGGTGAATGATAAACATTCCAGGGCAATAAGCCCCCAACAAATGCAAATGAGTATGAATGACTCTATGGTGTATATCTGCATACAACCCAACATCTTAATGGAGCATATCAGCATGCAACCAACAACAACGACAACTTAGGATACCCTCCCCAACTGGACAATACCACTTCACAACAACAAGGCAATTCAACTTAGCAAGTATAATTATTTGCACATAAGCATACATAATTCCATCTTAATCATCTTCGTATATAAGTTTTATCATCTAAACAATTCTTAAAAAATATAATAATCATCTTAGAAAGCTTAGGTTTGGGTTTGGAACACTTTGGAAAAAATCACATTTTGGGTCGCACAGGACCCAGCTCGCTTAAGCGAGCATCTTCTCGCTTGAGCGAGTCAAAACACGTAAGTTGGGTTTTAGTTCGCTTGAAGCTCGCTTCTGGTTCGCTTAAGCGAACAGGTTAAATACACAGTCCTGGGCAAAATCTGGCGTCTCTCGCTTAAGCGACAGGAATCTCGCTTAAGCGACGCAAATGACGAAAGTTTGATTTTGGTTCGCTTGGAGTTCGCTTAGCTCTCGCTTGAGCGAACGGGCGCGAAACGATCTGGGTAGGGAAAAGGTGCCTCTCGCTTGAGCGAAGGCTATCTCGCTTAAGCGAGAATTCATCTGGACAGAATTCTAACCTACGATTTCTAACTCCATTTTCATCCAAAAACCCAATTTTAATCCCCCAATCACCCAAAATGGTTTAGAAACAATGTTTATGGGTTTAAGGCACAACAAAACATCAGCACATATCATAACAACATAATTAACAACACAATTCATCAAGAAATGAGCAATTCATCATATTCATAAACCTAGTTCCAAACTACAAATTTTCAATCCAAATTCATGAAATCATATACATATATATTAACAATTGAAGAGTAAACCCACCCGTACCTTAATTCAGCAAATTTCTACAACAAATGGATGAATTCCCCTCTTCCTAGCTCTTCCCCTTTGGTTCTTGGTTCTTCTCTCTCAAAAGCTTATTTCTTACTGATACGTGAAAATGTTTCTCTGACTCTTTCTTTCCTTTTCCACAAAACCCCAAAACCTTTCTTTTTCTTAACTCCTCACTTAATCTCCTAATTAAAGTGTAACCCCCCTCCTTAATTCTAATTATTCCAAATAAATCCCTTTAATCTAAATAAACATTATTTCTACTATTTTCACTTAAATAATAAAATCATTACTAATTCTCATATAATAAAATATAGCAAAATAGCAAACATCAATAATTCACATAAATCAACATAAATTATATAAAATACATAAAACATATTAAATCAACCAAAAAATAGTAAAATAACAACTAGGGCGTTACAGGAAAGGTAAGCAACAAGATCGTGGAAAGCCTTATAGTGCTCCGACCGATAAGGGTAAGAAGGAAGTGAATGATGAGAGGAGGCCCAGGGAGAGTGAAGCTCCTGCTGAAGTTGTTTGCTACAAGTGTGGTGGGAAGGGCCACAAGAGTAATGCCTGCAACCGTGATGAAAAGAAGTGCTTCCGATGTGGTAAGAAAGGCCACACTGTTGCTGAATGCAAGCGTGGGGACATTGTTTGTTTTAACTGTGATGAAGAGGGTCATCTTAGCTCTCAGTGTACTAAGCCGAAGAAGACGCAGACCAGTGGGAGAGTATTTGCTTTGACTGGTACTCAGACGTGAGTGAGGATCATCCAATCAGAGGTACATTTTCGAGGACGAAAATTCTCTAAGTTGGGGAGAGTTGTAACGCCCTAGTCGCTATTTTGTTATTTTTAGTTGTTGGGCATGTTTTATTTGAATTTATAAATGATTATGTGAATATGTGGTGTGTTTATTTGTTTATAATAATTTATGTGAAATAATTGAGTTATATGATTTATTGATGTATTATCTAAATGCATGTTATTTGTTATTTAATTAATTAGTAGTGGGATATAATATTTGCTTTGTTTTAAGAAAATAGAAGGAATATTATTATTTTGGAGAATTATGAAAATAGGAAGAATAATGTTTGTCATCGCGATTTTCGGGTGTCAAATCATTGATTAGATTTGAACCTTTCAATCATTGATGTCTCTATTTTTTTTTGGGGAAGGTAAAATCGAGAAAAACCTTAGAAATTCTAAGTTCGGGGCTGATTTCATCACGGGAAGGTGTTAGGCACCCGCAATGACTATAGTATCCTATAGGAACCGTTTTACTATGCTTTTCGTATATGCTTTGCTTTTATCGCTATTTGTAAAAAGATTGGTTGATTTTAAGAATAGGGGGAGAAAGGAGAATTTGTTTGTTTTTATTGGACTTGGAGAGACTTTGGGTCTCTTGCCTACATACCCCTTTTGAGGGATCAAAATTCCATGTAGTTCTCTTCCAAAATGTTTTGTGAGTTTTGATTCAATTTTAGTTTTAAAAGAAGGTTTTGAAGTAGAGAACGAGGCCGTAAAGGCTTGAGATTTGGAAACAAGTGAGGTTGGTCAATTATTTACAAAAAGGTTTAAGTGGGAATTATTTCCATTTTTGAATTTGATTAAGAAAATAAAGGGAAAATGGGTGAAGCTTTGACTTCACTTTATTGCAAAAAATTTTGAGTGATGGGTTAGTTTTTTGAAAAAAGAAAGGATGAGTTTTTTCTAAGTATCGCGCATCCTAAACATACACCTAGCGATAGGCATACAACGTGTGTGCGTGTGTCGGTGCATGTGTCGGTGTACATCATTATAGTCCATAGTCCTTTACATCGGGTCCTAGTTTACATTCTATAGTCTTGCATGAAATTAAAGAAAAGTAAAAACTAACCTAAAATATTACATGAGTCAACATAGAAAATTGCATAAAATGGCTAAAGGAAAGGAAAAAGGTGAAAATAATGCAATGCTAATGATATGCTTAAGACATGAAATAAGATGGCCAATGAAGAGTAGGGAAATGATAGGATAAGTAGCAATGCATGAAAGATGAAATGCACAAGCAAGTACTAAACAAATGACAAAAAGGTGAAATGAACATAACCAAAAATATTAAGCAAATTGCAAAAGAACTAATATCAAAAACAATGCAAATGACACCAAACTAAGACCTAGAATCTAAACTAAATTCTATAACCTATGATCTTTACCCAAACAGCCCCCCCCCCCCCCCCCCCCTTTTAAAGGAAGCACTTCAAGAGTTAAAGAGAATTTATGAGTCATATTCACCCTAAAATCCACACATTTCAACAACAAATTACATCTCAAAATTAGCAACTAAACTTGACCAAAGAGAAGCTTTCAATTAAACTTGCAAAGAGAAATTAACAAACAAAATTGTAGCATTGTGGATTGTAAGCAAACTTGTAAAATAAGGGGTCATTATTGAGCATATGAACTAGAGGACTAGGAGTTAATTTGTAAAGCGAGAAATGATCCATTAAGTTTGAAAACCAAAGAATTAACAATTAGGCATGCAAGAATGTAGAAATAGCATGAATTCAGAGATGAACACATCACAAAAATCATATATCACGTATCAACACCATAGAGCAAAAATTGGATCCAAAATAGTGCAAGAAAATTCACAAAAATCATTAAAACATGTAAATCCAATAAAAAATTAACGCACATGCTTTTTATTCACTTTAAAGTATGAAAACACCACAAAACAATGAGAATATAACAAGAAACATATGGCAATTTTTTAGGAATTTTTGCAAGAAATTTGGCACGCATATGGGTTCAATCGGCAAGAAAAAAAGGTGCACGTAGCAAGAAAATTCAAGAAAACCTACAGAAGCTTAAGGCCCACGGATCTATGGCTCAAACCCACGGATCTGATGGATCCGGATCAAACTAACGCTCCAGGAGCGTTGGATTGATCAGATCCATCAGGATCTGAATCAAACGGCTGAGAGTGAGAAGAGAGTGGGTCGGGTTTGGGTCAACCCGACCCAGACGCGTATATAAAAGGGTTTCAAACCCGTTTCCATTCATTTTCCAAAACCTTTTCTCTTTCTTCTCTTCTCCTCTCCGCCGTTCTCTCTTCTTGCGAACCCTAACCCTAATTTGTGAATTCTACCCAGAACTTCAAGATTCATGGCTTATAACTTGTGTTTCTTTGTTCTAAACACGAATCTATCAATTGAATTTGCAAGCTTCGACTAGAACGATGCGAATCATGGATTCTGTTTCACGGATTCGAAAGGTTTTGGTTTCGTTTCTTTTTTGGTTCGATTCTGTTTTTAAACATTTTTTGTGCGTTGATTCAGCGGTTTACAAAGCTTGTCACGCGTTGTAAGCTTCAGAATCTTGAAAGTTTTTTTGGAAATTTTAGGGTTTCTGTGATTTCGAACCAAAGCCTTTGAATCCGTGATGATTTACATTGTTTTGAGATTCATTGTTGTGTTTGAACGTGTAAAGATGAGGTTCTTGTGTTTACCTGAGTTTCAATTGGAGATTTGAGCTAGAACCTTCAAGAACTTGGAACTTTCGATCCTGTTCTGTTGATTCTTGGTTCGGATTCAATAGCAAGCTGGTAATTTCCTCTTCCTCTTCTTGTCCGATTCAGAATCCTTGAATTCTTTCACTTTCCTTCTTCTTCTCAATCTTCTCCTTGTGATCGCACTGAGTTCGTCGCTTCTGGTGATGAATTCAGCGCTTGAATTGCAAGGAACAGAGCTCAATGATGAGGATTCAAGCTTGAATCTCTGAGAGCTCACACTAATTCCATGGTTTTAGCTTGAATTTGATTTCTGGAAAACGGTTAGGGTTTTGTGTTCTTGAGCTTTTTGGTGAATTTGTTGGATTTGATCTGTAACTGAATGGAGAGAGAAAGTGAAATCTGTTTGTGTTGATGTGGCGTGATTCTGCAGAATTCTGACACTGTGTGCTATTTATAGCCTGCCATGTGTGCATCTGACCCAATAGGAACGTGACACGTGGAATTGAGCACTTGCGTGGCACTTGGACTGTTTGACTCAGGGACTAAAATGCAAATTTAAAAAGTTTGAGGACTGAAATGCAATTTTTTTTAAAAGGACTGAAATGCAAAAAATAAACCTAAAAAGTATTTGGACCGGTTTTAAAAGAATTGGGACTGATTTGCCACAAAACATGACATTTGGACTAAACTGCAAATAAAACAAAAATTTGGACTAAACTGCAAAAATTAAAATAAAATTGGTAAAAAAGGTAAATTTGAAAACAACGTAAAGTGAAATAGTTAAAATTGACAAAATGGACTAAAATGAACAAACTACCCAAAAAATGAGGTATTTTAAAATACCTCTCTGCCCAAAATTTGTTTGATGTGAAAAGACTGAAATGCCCCTGGGGCAAAAACGACTCAGACTGACTCGGATGCAAACTAAGATGATTTTTGTACGAAATTTGATTAATGATTCATGCAAACAAATTGAAAAGACTCAGGGACAAACTGTAGGGACTGAAAATGGGTTCCTTCGTAGGAAATGACCAAAATACCCTTTTGTACGATTTTATGCAAAAATTAAAAGACAGAAACAGTAATGTATGCAACTGAGGCACAGTAGAAAACACGGTGAATTTGAAAGTATTAGAAAATAGCAGAGGAATTTGAGTGAGTATTTTTAGGTCCAAAATGAGGGTATGACAGCTGCCCCTATTTAAGTTTCTTCGTCTGGGGAGTCAAGAGACAGAGTCTTTGGCTAGACGCGACGAAGATACTTAAATATCGACATTCGCACTGATTTTGGGCGTAAAAATACGTTTGTAAATATCATGTATGCCATGCAACATTTGTGTTATGAATGCAAGACAAACTGAGAATTGAATTTAACAGAATATGTCGTATCCATTGCGGGATTGGTAGACATTGACAGAATAGCAAACAACAGAGTATGTCGTATCCATTGCGGGACTGATTGACATTAACAGAATAGCAGATAACAAGACTTACTGGGGAGACTCGAAAGCAAATTTGACAGGTACAAGCTGTTCTTGGATGCGAACTGGCCACTTGACCGGGAATATTGACAACAAAGGGCGCAAGCTGCTCTTGTATTTGAGCTGGTTACTTGGCTGAAAGCAGATATAGAAAGCACAAGCTGTTCTTGGACACGAACTAGTTACTTGGCTGAAAGAAAACAAGGTAGAAAGCACAAGCCGTTCTTGGACGCGAACTAGTTACTTGGCTGACAGGAAACAAAATAGAAAGCACGAGCTGTTCTTGGATCTGAACTGGTCGCTCGGCGGATATCAAAAGGGTAGGTACAAGCTGTTCTTGGATGTGAACCTGCTACTTGACCGATAACAGAAACAAATTGTATTTGAAAAAGACTTGAATTTGATTGACATAACTGCAGGAGCTTGAATTTGACAGGAATGTCGACAAGACTGTTGATCTTTGAAATTGACATGACAGTAGACATTTGTTGTTTAGCAGAAGAAATTTGAAATTGACACGATTGATTTAGATTGAGATTGACATAGGGATTGAGAATGCAGATGCGTATGAATAGCATGACAATTTTATCAAATGCATGAACACATAAGATGCATGATTATACATGTATGAATGTTTTGAAATGCATGATGATTGGCAATTTGTAGACAGAATTTCGCAGAAACAGACAAAACATTGGAATATTGGGCACGTAATGGCTCGCGCTCGGACATATATCTGCAAGAGTTCCTCTTCTGGGGATACCGTCGTTTTGAAGATACATCGAGACCATCGCTGAAGGCAGGAGGCTGTAGAATCGTAGAGAAAAACAGTCTGAATGGTATTGCCGCTTGTCGGAACAGTCACGTAAGTGCTTCGGACATCGCATCCGTGGTCAATGCTTTTTGCATGTTTGTTTTTTTATTATTTCTTTTTCATTTTTATTTTCATCATCCCATTTTTGCCTGGATCGCCCTTTCGGGTTTTTGACCCACCGGGGAATAGTTTTTTTTCACATGCCCCTGTTTTTGCCTGAATTGCCTTTGAAGGTTGTCAATCCATCGGGGTGCTCATTTTTGCCTAAGCCGCCCTTTCGGGTTTTCGACTTAGCGAGCATATTCATTTTTTCATGCTTTTCATTCTGTTTTTTCATTCTTGCCATTGACCACAGACCGTCACTGGGGGGAAAGGCCTGCTAGTAACTTGAATCGGAACTGATATCAATGTAGATTTGTTCATGCATGTTTCATTTGAATATACCTAGTTGCTCATGCTTGTTTTCAAAATACTCAAAAAAGGTTTTCAGTTTTCAGAATGTTTATTCCGGACACATCATTATTAACATGGAAAAAATCTCTTGTATAAAGCTTTGAAGATAGAATAGAAAATGAGTGCCAAACAAAAGCATAGGCTCAAATCGATGTATAAGGGTGGTAGTCGGCCAAAAGCGCGACCCCACAGATTTACAAATCTTGAAAAATGGTAATTTTATTGGTTGGTGGTACATTGAACACAGTAGCTGCTATGGTATCTGAAACTCTTGAATCCACAGGCGTTGGAACCTCGGATGAGAACAGCCAATCATCAGTTGCAAAAATCCCAAGGGGAATGGTAATTTGCCAGATATAGTCAATTGTCTTTTATTTCAATCTCATTTTTGCATGAACCGCCCTTTCGGGTTTTCGGCTCATCGAGACGCTCATTTTTGCCTGAGTTACATGTAATCTCAGCGAGCTTTTACATTTTGTTTCTTGTCCCTTATTTTGCCTGGACCGCCCTTTCGGGTTTTCGATCCACCGGGAAGCGCATTTTTGCCTAGGCCGCCCTTTCGGGTTTTCAACCTACCACGCTGTTCTTTTCATATCTAGACAAAGTATTTCTTGACTATATCGGCATTCACAGGATTCGGAAGTTCTACACCATCCATGTGTGTGAGAATCAAAGCACCGCCGGAGAAAGCCTTCTTGACAACATAAGGTCCTTCATAGTTAGGCGTCCACTTGCCCCTTGGGTCGGGTTGCTGACTCATTCTTCTTTTCAATACGAGTTCACCCTCCTTGAATTCCCGAGGACGGACTTTCTTGTCAAAAGCATTTTTCATCCTTGTTTGATACATTTGACCGTGAGCTAAGGCATCCAGGCGTCTTTCCTCAATCAAATTCAACTGGTCGTACCGACTCTGGCACCACTCAGCCTCAGACAACTTTGCTTCCATAATCACACGGAGAGACGGAATCTCCACTTCCAATGGGAGGACTGCTTCCATGCCATACACGAGAGAAAAAGGCGTTGCCCCGGTTGAACTACGGACTGTAGTGCGGTAGCCGTGTAAAGCATAGGGTAACATCTCATGCCAGTCTTTGTATGTTGTTACCATCTTCTGCACAATCTTCTTGATGTTCTTATTGGCGGCCTCGACTGCACCATTCATCTGAGGTCTGTAAGGAGAAGAATTGTGGTGTTCAATCTTGAATTTCTCGCACAAGGCTTGCACCATGTCATTGTTCAGGTTGGTACCGTTGTCAGTGATGATCTTGCTAGGAACACCATACCGACAGATGATGTTGTTCTTGATGAACTTGACTACCATTTGCTTAGTCACGTTGGCATAAGATGCGGCTTCGACCCATTTGGTGAAATAATCGATTTCTACCAGGATAAAACGATGACCGTTTGAAGCTTTCGGTTCAATTCTTCCGATCATATCAATGCCCCACATAGAAAAAGGCCATGGAGAAGACATAATATTGAGAGCGTGCGGAGGCACATGGACCTTATCAGCATATATTTGACATTTGTGGCACTTCCTGGCATATTGATAGCGATCGCGCTCCATGGTCATCCAGTAGTAACCAGCTCTCAACAGCTTTCTAGACATAGCATGCCCCGATGCGTGGGTACCAAAGGTGCCATCGTGCACATCGTGCATTAGCTGTTCTGCTTCACATTCATCAACACATCTTAACAACACCATATCGAAATTCCTTTTGTACAGGACATCACCATCCAGCAGGAACTTGCTAGCCAGCCTGCGCAGCGTCTTCTTGCCTTTGTTGGAAGCATCTGGCGGATACTCACGGCTCTGCAAAAATTGCTTGATATCATAATACCAGGGTTTGCTATCGACTCCGCCTGAACCCGTTTGTACAATTGCATCACTGACAGTAAACACATGAGTGGGCCGGTCTAGGCGTTGTACTTTGATCATCGGTACATGATTCCAATGGTTCACTTGAAGCATGGAAGATAAGGTAGCAAGAGCATCGGCCATTTGGTTCTCCTCTCGGGGGATATGGTGCAACTCGACCTTTGTAAAATACGTCAACAGACGTCTCGCATAATCACGGTAAGGGATCAAATTAGCATGATGGGTCTCCCATTCCCCCTTTATCTGGTTGATGACTAATGCAGAGTCTCCATAGATGTCGAGGTGCTTGATTCTTATATCGATGGCTTCTTCAATCCCCAGGATACATGCTTCATACTCGGCCACATTGTTGGTGCACTCGAACACAATCCGGGCTGTAAAAGGGATGTGATGCCCCTGCGGAGCCACAATTACTGCGCCAATTCCTCGGCCATAGGCATTAACAGCGCCATCAAAGACCAATCCCCACTTACTATCAGGGTCTGGACCTTCACCGATCAGTGGTTCTTCACAGTCTCTTGATTTCAAGAACATGACCTCCTCGTCGGGGAAGTCGAACTTCAAGGGTTGATAATCATCAAGCGGTTGGCAAGCAAGATGGTCAGCCAGGATACTTCCTCTAATGGCTTTCTGGGCTTTAAACACAATATCATACTCTGACAGTAACATTTGCCAACGTGCGATCTTTCCAGTAACAGCCGGTTTCTCAAAGATGTATTTGATTGGATCCATCCGGGATATCAACCAAGTTGTATGATTTATCAAGTAATGACGCAGGCGTTTGGCAGCCCAAGCTAGTGCACAACAGGTTTTCTCGAGCATCGTGTACCGAGTCTCACAATCGGTAAATTTCTTGCTCAAATAGTAGATTGCATGCTCTTTCTTTCCAGTTTCATCCTGCTGACCGAGCACACATCCCATGGATTCATCCAGTACTGACAGATACATGATCAATGGCCTTCCTTCCACCGGCGGAACGAGGATAGGCGGTTCTAGCAAATAGTTCTTGATGTTGTCGAAAGCTTCTTGGCATTCATCATTCCATACCACAGGTTGATTCTTCCTGAGCAACTTGAAGATCGGCCCGCAGGTCGCAGTCATGTCAGATATAAATCTGGAAATGTAGTTCAAACGCCCGAGGAATCCTCTGACTTGCTTCTCGGTTTGCGGGGCCGGCATCTCGCGGATAGCTCGGACTTTGTCGGGATCTACTTCAATGCCCTTCTGGCTGACAATGAAGCCTAGCAACTTCCCAGATCTGACACCAAACGTGCATTTGTTTGGATTCAGCCGAAGCTTGTATTTCCTCAACCTTTCAAACATCTTAGCCAAATATTCGACGTGTTGTTCTTCATTGCTTGACTTGACAATCATGTCATCTACATACACTTCAACCTCCTTGTGAATCATGTCATGGAACAAAGTGGTCATCCCCCTTTGGTAAGTAGCACCGGCATTTATTAGACCGAACGGCATCGCTTTACAACAGAAAGTTCCCCATGGAGTGATGAACGACGTCTTCTCCCTGTCTTTGGGTGACATTTTGATTTGGTTATAGCCAGAAAAACCGTCCATGAAGGAGAACACCTTGCACTGGGCAGTATTGTCAACAAGCACATCGATGTGAGGTAGTGGGAAATTGTCCTTCAAGCTTGCTTTATTCAAATCTCTGTAGTCAACACACATCCGGACCTTACCGTCCTTTTTTGGCACTGGCACAATGTTAGCAACCCACTCGGGATATTCAACTGTCATGAGAAAACCCGCATCGATCTGTTTCTGCACTTCCGCTTTGATCTTCAGAGCCATGTCCGGCCGAGTCCGTCTCAACTTTTGTCTGACAGGGGGACAATCTGGTTTAGTCGGTATCCGATGCTCCACAATCTGAGGATCCAAACCGGGCATGTCTTCATATGACCATGCAAAAATGTCCGAGTATTCGCGGAGTAATTGGAAGATCCTTTTCTTGACCCCTTCCTCCAATGCAGCACCGACTTTGATTTCTCTTTTGTTATCCTCAGTACCCAAGTTGATTAGCTCGATCTCCTCCTGATGAGGCCGAATGGTTTTCTCTTCTTGTTCGAGCAATCGGGCAATCTCATCGGGTATATCATCGCTATCCTCATCTTCGGCCTCAAACACCGGGGATTCGACAGTTTGGAGAAACATAGGGTTACTGTGTTCAACGGGTTCATTTTGGTTCGATCTGCGTGACATGATTGGATGATTTTTTTAGAAAATAGTTTTCATGCAGATCTTTGAAATTAATAAGAAAACACAGATGTTTTGGTTTTTTCTGGCATTACCATTATTTCCAAGGGAAAAGCATTTAAAGAAAGAAAAAGAGTCGTGAAAGAAACGACGTTTTTTATTGATAATGGTGATGTCGGAACAAACATGCCCTTTACAAAAGTGTCACTTCCGCCTCGGGTAGTACGGAAGGATTGTTATTTTGAAAATAAAAGCCTAGACAGCAAGACATATTACTTAGAATCATGCACAAACACAGGGAGATTGATAACGTTCCAGTTCTTTGCAATGCCTCCTGGTATCACAAACGTGGGCCTAGCCCTTCTTTCATCACCACCATCAAGAATTGCATTGGCAAATCCAGCACTACGGAACGTTCCCGCTGACACGCCTGACGTCGGAGAGAAACCGAGACCCTCTTTGTGTTTGTTATCCTGCAGCTGTATCAATTGGCCCCAACCGGCGGCCTGACCCTCCTGAACGGCTTTCTGACCATCTTTTAATGAAGCCATGGCAGCACTAGCTCTCTTGGGCTCCGTACCCTCGATAGTTAAACCCTGGAATGCAGTTCCTTCGGCAGATTTAGCTTCAATGCAAGAGAAGGATGATAACTGACTGACCAGATAAGCTTCTTCCCCATGCACTGTCACAAGTTTACCATTCCTTACGAACTTTAGCTTCTGATGGAGAGTAGAAGTGACTGCCCCAGCCTCGTGTATCCACGGTCTCCCGAGAAGGCAACTGTAAGAGGCATCTATGTCCATAACCTGGAAAGTAATCATGAATGTTTCAGGACCAATAGTCATGGGGAGATCTACTTCTCCAAGCACAGTTTTACGGGAACCATCGAAAGCCTTGACTAGAAAAGTACTCCTCCTCAAAGGAACTCCTTGACAACTTAACTGATCCAAAGTCGACTTAGGCATTACATTCAATGACGACCCAGTGTCTACCAACACGTTGGACAGCATATCTGTTTTGCAGTTCATGGAAATATGCAGGGCCAAGTTGTGGTGCTTTCCTGCCTCTGGAAGTTCATCTTCACCAAACCAAAGGTTACTGCAAGCAGTGATGTTAGCCACTATTCCACCAAATTGATCCTCTGTGACTTCGTGGTCAACATAGGCTTGTTCCAACACTTTCAATAACACATTCCTGTGAGCCTCCGAACTGAGGAGCAGGGCCAAGATGGATATCTTCGAAGGAGTCTGTAACAGCTGATCAACGATCTTATAATCGCTTTTCTTAATTATCTTCAAAATCTCATCCAGATTGGAATCATCAATGGAATGGCCTGGACGGCTGGTACTTTCAACAACAGGAGGGTTTGTTATTGGAGTAGTCTTATCAGCAGGAATTGTAACTTGCACATCATCTTTCTTCTGGAATAAAAGTGGTCGGACCTTGCCGCTCCTCAAAGCCGTCACTTCAGCGATACTGCCTACTGTGTTTGAGGACACCAAAGGTACTTCTTTCCCGTTTTCCAACATAGTCGCACTGTACTTGTACGGGATGGCTTTCGCAGAAGTATATGGCACTGGACCAGGCAACCGTATGACCAACGGTTCAACGCTCTTCCTGACGGGCGCGCTCTGGACCGGAGTATCGTGGAAGATCGGTACTATCATGCAAACATCACTGGTAGTCAGGTAGTTGTCATTCATCAAGCTTTGGATATCAGTCTTAACTATGCTGCAACCCATAGGGCTCTAAAGACATCCACAGCAGGCAGCGTGGTCGTGGCTAAACAAGGAAGCTTGGCACAACTTGATATGTAGTGGCACCAGGGGTGTAGCAACATTACGGACATTGAGACGAGGGATTTCTTCACAGACTTCGATCATATTCACGGCGGCATGGTTGGGGAGCGGGTTGTCGAGCACATGTGGGACATTGTTTTCAAAGGATAGCTTTCCCTGGTCGATCAACTTCTTTACAATATACTTCAGAGCGTAGCAACCTTCTACGTCATGACCTAGGGCGCCTTGGTGGAAATCACATCTGAGATCGGAGCGGAATCTGGGAGGCAATGGGTTTGGCGGAGGCTTGCCAGGCCTAGTGGTGCAATACCCCTTATGTAACAGAGTTGGGAGTAGTTCAGCATACGCCATTGGTATCGGCGGGAAAGATGGTCTAGATTGAGGGCCTTGTTGTTGTTGTTGCGGTTGTTGTTGAGCTAGCGGTTGTTGTTGCATTTGCTGGGCGATGGCATTGACAGGGACCTGAGGCTGGCCCGGTAGAGGAGGGTATTGATGGTAGAACGGCGGATAGAACGGATGCTGGGCATACTGTAGGTACTGATATGGTTGAGGTAGTTGTGTAGCATTGACAGGAGCGGCAGTGGCAGATTGATTGGTTCCGGCGGACACCATTCCAACTTCTGATTCCTTTTTCTTATGGTGACCATTGCCGTATTTCTTCGGTGCATTCGAGGACTCACCTTTCTCAAACACGATAATCCCCTCTCGGACAGCTTCCTCCAAGAGGGTTCCCATAGTGACCATCTCAGAGAAGTTGCTTGGGGCAGCAATAATCATTCTTTCAACGTAATCTTTCTTCAGGGTTTTCAAGAATGTTTGAGTCATTTCTTCCTCGTCCAAAGCGGGGGTGATACGGGCAGCTGCCCCTCTCCACCTCTGTGCGTATTCGCGAAAACTTTCGTCCTTTTTCTGAGACAGAGATCGGAGGAATTCTCTATTCGGCTTGAGCCTGGTGTTGAATCCATAGTGGCTCTTGAAAGCGGTAGCCAGATCATCAAAAGTACGGATATCATCCTTGCTCAAACCGGTATACCATTCCGCGGCATCTTCCATTAGACTGTCCTGGAAGCAATGGATCATAAGTGAATCATTGTCTGCATGGTTAGCCATCTTCCGGACGTACTTGATAATATGATTCTGAGGGCAAGTTAGCCCATTGTAGCGGTCAAATTCCGGGACCTTGAACTTCTTGGGAACATCCACTCTCGACACTAAACAAAGATCATGGGTTCTGACGAGGTCACTGCTCCCGCGGTTGGCCTTGATCTCGCGACGGAGTTCCCTGGCAAGTTCCTCCATTCTTTCTTCCATAGTTCCCAACACAGGAGTTTTTCCACGGTAGTCACTAGCATTGGCGCCCTGAGGCGTAGAGTGCACAATCGGATCTGTGAAGACCGTTGACTGAGGCAGAGTAGTGTGGAGAGAAGCCTGCCCTGAGACGGGGATTTGGTTACTGTTGGCAGCACTGGAAGCAACTGCTGTGGGATCTGGAGCAAAGAAGGGCGGGAGCCCGTACGGGTATCCCCTTGGCATGGCAAAACGGCTATCAAGCGATGATGTTGAGATTGCCTCAGTGGTCTCTGGAGCAGACGAGGTTGGTTGCTCTTGAGCAGCTACCAGAGCAGTCATGGCGTCGAGAGCTTTGGCTAACTCTTCTCTCACAGAGGCTAGTTCAGTGCGGAGCTGTGCATTCTCTTCTTCCATAGCTACTTGATTTCTCCTTCTGTATTGTCTAGTCTGATGTACCCTGGTAGGTTGATCAGTCCCTCGAGCACGAGCCACTTTTCACACTGCGGCAGAAGAACCAGGAGGCAATGAGCACTTGGAAGTTTTTTTGTGACCGATGAATGATGCATATGATGCATGATATGCAAATGCGGATGCAAAAATGACTCTTTTTATTACCAAAGGGTTTTTTAGACAAATTAGAATTCTTTGCAAACATTATTGGACTGACAAATTATTCAAAGCAAGTTGTTTTGATACATCGAGCCAAGGGAGTAGGCTTCTGAAACATGAACTGAACAAACAACATAACCAATAGCAATCCTATCATCCAGAACTAAGGAGTGACTGGGTAGTATTCGGAATCCGAGTCTGAAGCTGAACCACAATGACTGGCGAAGAAATCTCGACGACCTCTGACTCTCCTGGAGTCTCTCCTCAATAGATCATCTTTCTCCTCAAGCTCCTTCCTAACTCTGACTAGTTCCCTCTTCAGCATTCGGTTCTCATGATCCTTCTGTTCGTCTCTGCCATCCAAAGTCATGATCAAGTTCTCAGCTTCACTGTAACGGGCTTTCCATGCTCGCTTCTCCTCACTCTCCATAGCTAGATGCTCCTGATACATCTCCTGAGTCACGGGAAGCAACGGTAATGGTCTAGACGGAGTAGATGCAGATACATGCCTCATGGCAGGGTAAGGCATGCCAATCTCCTCATCTCGGTCTATCACCCACTGCGTATAGGCTTCATGAGCAATACCGGATCTCACACCCAAATGCTTCACATCCTTCCTTCGAACCTTAGACCAAGCATCTGTAAAAGCTTTCCTTTGCCCGGTGGGAGCATTGGAATAGTAGAAGAACTCTTGAGATGTAGCAAGATTGATGGGCTTCGCTCTCATAGGAAAACCAAACTGTCTCATGGCTAACTCGGGATTGTAGTTGATTCCTCCCCGGGTACCGAGAAGAGGTACATTGAGGAAATCTCCGCAACCAGTAATAATCTCCTTGACTCGAGCTGCTGGAGTGATCCAAACCACCTCATCGGGAGTAAGAGCCATAATCCGCTGCGAATAAGACCAATTCTCCGTGTTGGCATGGAAAGAACTTGGGAGGTGAGAAATAAACCACCTATAAAGAAGAGGCATGCAGCAAAGAATAAATCCACGGCCCTTGAGAGTCCGATCATGGATGGCATGGTACGTGTCAGCTAACAAAGTAGGAACCGGATTCCTGGAATGGAAGATCTCAATAGCATTCATGTCCACAAAGTTGTCGAGATTCGGAAAGAGAATGAGCCCGTAGATGAGTAGTGCAAGAATAGCCTCAAGAGTGTCCTGGCAAGTAGATTCGAGATTAGCCCGTTCGAGTAGGTACTTTGAAGTGAAACCCTGAATGTGAGACTTGGTAATGAGATTCTTAGACACATCGGAAGTCTTGAGATACAGATCCTTAGCAATAACCAGAGGAGTAAGAGAAGATCCTGGGCCTGTAAAAGGTGTCTCCTCAGCTATAGGTAAACCCAATAAGCAAGAATAAGCCTCGAGTGTAGGAACCAACTGAAAATCCGGGAAAGTGAAGCAACGGAAAACCGGGTCATAGAATTGCACCAGAGTGTGCACCAGCTTCTCTTCTACATTAGTCCGGAGAATACCAAGCAAACCACCGTATCGGAGACGAAACCCAGTTGGATTCTTAACCTTGAGTGCCAACTCCCTTAGGCTAGCCAAATCAACTTATTTGAATTTGTAAGACTTAGTCCTCTTCATGCCTGGTTATATTTGTAAAGAATTTTAGTTTGTCTATACCCTTTGATAAATGCATGTAGAAAATTTATGCATGAATGCATGTATGCATGGTTTTAACAAGGAAAGCACGGTGGGCTAAGGTAACAAGTGGACACGGTGTCCGGTGAAACTAAGGCTTTGATAGTAGTAACCAAGGTTCTATAAAGTTCCCAAACCGCAACCTCTCTTGCGTATATCATGGTAGTACAAAGCAACGCTTGTCCATGATTATCCGTAAGAAGGTTTAGTTTGGGTGTAGTATCGCGTGACGACTAAATTTCGAGACAACGCTCGGTTTAGCCACCGCACTACGTCCTAAGAAAGGCCAAGGATGGGTTTGGTAACTACGGTCCATAGCCTTCATCGGTCAATTGGAAGTAAAGTGCCTAAGCATGACAACACACGCCGACAATATCACCTCCAAAATGCTTCAGCTATGTGAGATTGATCGCGTAATCCAATGCACGAGGCAACCCCCGGAATGGATTGTCGATTATATCTCTTCCTAATCTTAGGTTCACTCAGCCCGGGTATAGGGCTTTTGATATTCTCACCCCACACGTACACAAGAAAATTTTACATGTAACAATAAAGCAAAGCATAGACATAAAGCGTGTAAAACTAGGTGTAGCCCTAAAAGTCCCCAGTGAAGTCGCCATTTCAGTCATCGCGATTTTCGGGTGTCAAATCATTGATTAGATTTGAACCTTTCAATCATTGATGTCTCTATTTTTTTTGGGGAAGGTAAAATCGAGAAAAACCTTAGAAATTCTAAGTTCGGGGCTGATTTCATCACGGGAAGGTGTTAGGCACCCGCAATGACTATAGTATCCTATAGGAACCGTTTTACTATGCTTTTCGTATATGCTTTGCTTTTATCGCTATTTGTAAAAAGATTGATTGATTTTAAGAATAGGGGGAGAAAGGAGAATTTGTTTGTTTTTATTGGACTTGGAGAGACTTTGGATCTCTTGCCTACATACCCCTTTTGAGGGATCAAAATTCCATGTAGTTCTCTTCCAAAATGTTTTGTGAGTTTTGATTCAATTTTAGTTTTAAAAGAAGGTTTTGAAGCAGAGAACGAGGCCGTAAAGGCTTGAGATTTGGAAACAAGTGAGGTTGGTCAATTATTTACAAAAAGGTTTAAGTGGGAATTATTTCCATTTTTGAATTTGATTAAGAAAATAAAGGGAAAATGGGTGAAGCTTTGACTTCACTTTATTGCAAAAAATTTTGAGTGATGGGTTAGTTTTTTGAAAAAAGAAAGGATGAGTTTTTTCTAAGTATCACGCATCCTAAACATACACCTAGCGATAGGCATACAACGTGTGTGCGTGTGTCGGTGCATGTGTCGGTGTACATCATTATAGTCCATAGTCCTTTACATCGGGTCCTAGTTTACATTCTATAGTCTTGCATGAAATTAAAGAAAAGTAAAAACTAACCTAAAATATTACATGAGTCAACATAGAAAATTGCATAAAATGGCTAAAGGAAAGGAAAAAGGTGAAAATAATGCAATGCTAATGATATGCTTAAGACATGAAATAAGATGGCCAATGAAGAGTAGGGAAATGATAGGATAAGTAGCAATGCATGAAAGATGAAATGCACAAGCAAGTACTAAACAAATGACAAAAAGGTGAAATGAACATAACCAAAAATATTAAGCAAATTGCAAAAGAACTAATATCAAAAACAATGCAAATGACACCAAACTAAGACCTAGAATCTAAACTAAATTCTATAACCTATGATCTTTACCCAAACAGCCCCCCCCCCCCCCCCCCCCCCCCCTTTTAAAGGAAGCACTTCAAGAGTTAAAGAGAATTTATGAGTCATATTCACCCTAAAATCCACACATTTTAACAACAAATTACATCTCAAAATTAGCAACTAAACTTGACCAAAGAGAAGCTTTCAATTAAACTTGCAAAGAGAAATTAACAAACAAAATTGTAGCATTGTGGATTGTAAGCAAACTTGTAAAATAAGGGGTCATTATTGAGCATATGAACTAGAGGACTAGGAGTTAATTTGTAAAGCGAGAAATGATCCATTAAGTTTGAAAACCAAAGAATTAACAATTAGGCATGCAAGAATGTAGAAATAGCATGAATTCAGAGATGAACACATCACAAAAATCATATATCACGTATCAACACCATAGAGCAAAAATTGGATCCAAAATAGTGCAAGAAAATTCACAAAAATCATTAAAACATGTAAATCCAATAAAAAATTAACGCACATGCTTTTTATTCACTTTAAAGTATGAAAACACCACAAAACAATGAGAATATAACAAGAAACATATGGCAATTTTTTAGGAATTTTTGCAAGAAATTTGGCACGCATATGGGTTCAATCGGCAAGAAAAAAAGGTGCACGTAGCAAGAAAATTCAAGAAAACCTACAGAAGCTTAAGGCCCACGGATCTATGGCTCAAACCCACGGATCTGATGGATCCGGATCAAACTAACGCTCCAGGAGCGTTGGATTGATCAGATCCATCAGGATCTGAATCAAACGGCTGAGAGTGAGAAGAGAGTGGGTCGGGTTTTGGTCAACCCGACCCAGACGCGTATATAAAAGGGTTTCAAACCCGTTTCCATTCATTTTCCAAAACCTTTTCTCTTTCTTCTCTTCTCCTCTCCGCCGTTCTCTCTTCTTGCGAACCCTAACCCTAATTTGTGAATTCTACCCAGAACTTCAAGATTCATGGCTTATAACTTGTGTTTCTTTGTTCTAAACACGAATCTATCAATTGAATTTGCAAGCTTCGACTAGAACGATGCGAATCATGGATTCTGTTTCACGGATTCGAAAGGTTTTGGTTTCGTTTCTTTTTTGGTTCGATTCTGTTTTTAAACATTTTTTGTGCGTTGATTCAGCGGTTTACAAAGCTTGTCACGCGTTGTAAGCTTCAGAATCTTGAAAGTTTTTTTGGAAATTTTAGGGTTTCTGTGATTTCGAACCAAAGCCTTTGAATCCGTGATGATTTACATTGTTTTGAGATTCATTGTTGTGTTTGAACGTGTAAAGATGAGGTTCTTGTGTTTACCTGAGTTTCAATTGGAGATTTGAGCTAGAACCTTCAAGAACTTGGAACTTTCGATCCTGTTCTGTTGATTCTTGGTTCGGATTCAATAGCAAGCTGGTAATTTCCTCTTCCTCTTCTTGTCCGATTCAGAATCCTTGAATTCTTTCACTTTCCTTCTTCTTCTCAATCTTCTCCTTGTGATCGCACTGAGTTCGTCGCTTCTGGTGATGAATTCAGCGCTTGAATTGCAAGGAACAGAGCTCAATGATGAGGATTCAAGCTTGAATCTCTGAGAGCTCACACTAATTCCATGGTTTTAGCTTGAATTTGATTTCTGGAAAACGGTTAGGGTTTTGTGTTCTTGAGCTTTTTGGTGAATTTGTTGGATTTGATCTGTAACTGAATGGAGAGAGAAAGTGAAATCTGTTTGTGTTGATGTGGCGTGATTCTGCAGAATTCTGACACTGTGTGCTATTTATAGCCTGCCATGTGTGCATCTGACCCAATAGGAACGTGACACGTGGAATTGAGCACTTGCGTGGCACTTGGACTGTTTGACTCAGGGACTAAAATGCAAATTTAAAAAGTTTGAGGACTGAAATGCAATTTTTTTTAAAAGGACTGAAATGCAAAAAATAAACCTAAAAAGTATTTGGACCGTTTTTAAAAGAATTGGGACTGATTTGCCACAAAACATGACATTTGGACTAAACTGCAAATAAAACAAAAATTTGGACTAAACTGCAAAAATTAAAATAAAATTGGTAAAAAAGGTAAATTTGAAAACAACGTAAAGTGAAATAGTTAAAATTGACAAAATGGACTAAAATGAACAAACTACCCAAAAAATGAGGTATTTTAAAATACCTCTCTGCCCAAAATTTGTTTGATGTGAAAAGACTGAAATGCCCCTGGGGCAAAAACGACTCAGACTGACTCGGATGCAAACTAAGATGATTTTTGTACGAAATTTGATTAATGATTCATGCAAACAAATTGAAAAGACTCAGGGACAAACTGTAGGGACTGAAAATGGGTTCCTTCGTAGGAAATGACCAAAATACCCTTTTGTACGATTTTATGCAAAAATTAAAAGACAGAAACAGTAATGTATGCAACTGAGGCACAGTAGAAAACACGGTGAATTTGAAAGTATTAGAAAATAGCAGAGGAATTTGAGTGAGTATTTTTAGGTCCAAAATGAGGGTATGACAATGTTTATTTAGAAAAAGGGATTTATTTGGAGTTAATAGAATTAAGGAGGGTTAATGAGAAATTAAAATGAAAGTTATTGGGGGAGTTAAGAGAAAGAAAGGAGTTATGTTTTGTTAAGGAAAGAATAGGAGGAAGTCAGTAAGCATTGTACGTATCAGAGAAAACAAGAAACAGACTTTTTGGGAGAAAGAGAGAAGAACCAAGAGCAAAGGGGGATTAGCCAAGAGGAGAGATTTTTGTAGCAATTGTTCATCTAATCAGGTAAGGGTGGGCTAGCAATTCATTGGTTAATATATACATGTATGTTTTCATGATTTTGGATTGAAAATGGTGATTTGTTGGTTTAGGTTTAATATTTATGAAAAATGCCATTGTTGATGAATTATGTTGTGATTGATGATGTTTCTATAAAATGTTGTTGTTTTGATGAGTAGTGAACCCATAAACAATGTTCTAATTCATTTTGGGTGATTGGGGGATCAAAATTGGGTTTTTGGATGAAAAAGGGCTTAGAAAATCGTAGTTTGAAAACTGTCCAGATGAAGCTTCGCTTGAAGCGAGATTCCCAGAATGCTGTCCAGATGAAATTTCGCTTAAGCGAGATTCCCAGAGAACCCCGAGCGAGATTCCCCCAGACTTTCGTCATTTAAGTCGCTTGAAGCGAGATTAACTTCGCTTAAGCGAGATTGGTCCTGTGCGACCCATTTTGTGATTTTCTGGAGTGTCCCAAACCCAAAACCTAAGCTTCCTAACTTGTTTGTTAGATTTATTAATAATTGTTTGGATGATGAAACTTATATATGAAGATGAATATGATGGAATTATGTATGTTTACATGAAATAAAATATACTTTGCTAAGTTTGAAGTTGTTCTTGATGTTGTTGAGTGGTTGTGTCGAGTTGGGGAGGGTGTCTTAGATGTTAGACACAGTTGTTGATGTCCTAGTTGTTGTTGTTGTTGGTTGCATGCTGATATGTGTAACACCCCGTTTTCCCAACATAAAAATTTCTTACGAAAATCAGAGTTTTCAACATAAACGGAATGTCACACTTCTTTTCAAAAATCGTAAATGGAATAAATAACTATTTATCCTTCATAAATCAATAACATAATATTTAATACTTCGCAGCGGAATTTATTCAACATCTAAAATAGTCTTTGGCACGAAGGCCTCATTAAAATATCTCATAAAAATCCAATAAACAACTTAATCTTGTAAATTCATAAACAATACGTAAGGAATAGAAAAACATGCAACAAAAGTTCCCATCCCGTTACGTATCAGAGCACCTAAAGACACCACACACAACGGATTCCTCACATACGCACCTAAGCTTGATTACCTGCACTTGCCCACAAGGCGGCAATTCCAACAGAAGGGGTGAGATTTCACAAAGCAATAATATTAAGCATATAATTCAACAATTATATTTAACAGCTTAAACATCATCAATTTATAATAATAATTCTTCGTATAGTACTTCATTAAATCATCAATCAACTTCTAGTCATCATTAATATCATATTCATCACATCGTATACATTCATCATATAACAACATAATCATCACATCATAAACATCATCGTATAACAACATAATCATCATAAAACATCATCGTATAACAACATAATCATCACATCATAAACATTCATCATATAACAACATAATCATCACATCATAAACATCATCGTATAACAACATAATCATCACATCATAAACATCATCGTATAACAACATAATCATCGCATCATAAACATCATCGTATAACAACATAATCATCACATCATAAACATCATAATAATAATACTTCATAAACAACTCATTAAAAAATGACAATGCAACTTCAACGACTACAACTTGACTATGCAACTTAACAACTTGACTCGACAATGTGACTATGCAACTTAATCTTCTAAATCATGCATGTGGTACCAAATTTTGAGCATTAATATACTCCATCGTCGCTTTGAGCATAAGCTCCATCGTCGCTTTGAGCAAAAGCTCCATCGTCGCTTTGAGCATAAGCTCCATCGTCGCTTTTAAATGAATATGCATGGACTCACATCTTATGACTTAAACAAGTCTAACATCTTAAAACGTCGCAACATCACAAACATCTTGGACCGACACATACAGCTCTTAATAAATGTAAACAACAACATGGCAGCAAGTAATTCACAGGATAATAAGATATCATTGCAAACATTGTTTTCAAACATCACACAAACTTCACATACATCTCAAGTAATGCACATAAGAATCATAATTCAAAGCAACATAGACAGTTTACAAAACAGCATGACATAATAATATCAAATGCAAGTCATCAATATCTCAAATATTCATAAATAATTCAAGTAACGCGTATACAATTATATCACAACATGAACAACATCAAATCATCATAAATCAGTTTCACAGATCATCATTAATATCATATATAATATTCATAACTAATTCATCAATCATAAACATCATACTCATGGACATATAAATTCATATAACACGTCATCAATCATGAACAATATCGTATTCACAAACATATACATACATATACTAATTCATCAATCATATTCAATTATCCACTATGACCTACATGCAGTAATTTGACCATAACTCAAGTTCTATAAATTCTTTTGGAGTCAAACCAACGACATTAGAAAGCTAACATCCATACCTACAACTTTCGTGTTTACACCTAAGACCAATTCTGTACTGATCAATACCAGTTTTCATTTTAAAATTCGGGACAGAATTAAGAAAAATAGGAAAAACAACTTATATTATTCAAACTTCACAATTGACAACCAAGTAACATAATCCATCAATTATCACTCTTAACTCTAATTCTCTAATTCTCAAAAACTAAACCTACAACATGTTAAATACAATTTTCAGAATCATAGACTCAAGATTATTGAATGTTAGTCCCACCCTTACCTTGGATTGATCGACGAAGGACATTAAACAGAAGAGGGATTATGGTCTTGAGAACACTCTTAATTCCGAAGGGACAGAAAGGAGTAGAAAAAGGAGAAAGACTCGTCAACACAAGTCAAAAGAGGGAGAAGAGAAGAAAAGCACAGGAAGCATCAACTGTGGATTTCGGTGTGTAGAATGCACTGTGTGAGTTCTCTATTTATAGAGATAGTTTACAACTAATAAGTGAGAAACTTTGGGAACAAGTAATGCACCTATTAGATCTAGTACTTAAATATCTCAATTGAGTACCAAAATATATTTCAAAGCATACACTAAAATATATTAGATTGCCTACCAAAATATTTCTATAACAAATAACAATTATATCTCTATAACAAATATATTTCTATAACATATATATATATTTTCTACAACGATAACATATATTTCTACAACAAATAACATATATTTTCTACAACAAATAACATATATTTTCTACAACAAATAACATATATTTCTACAACAAATAACATATATTTTCTACAACAAATAACATGTATTTCTATAACAAATAACATGTATTTCTACAACAAATAACATGTATTTCTATAACAAATAACATATATTTCTACAACAAATAACATGTATTTCTATAACAAATAACATGTATTTCTACAACAAATAACATACATTTCTACAACAAATAACATGTATTTCTATAACAAATAACATATATTTTCTACATATATTTCCACTTGTTCCACTAAACTCTTCTAATTTCCAAATCAGCCCCCACAACTTAACCTTATTTCTATTTTCAAGACTTATTATATTAAATAATAAAATAACACTACTTAATAAAATAATGACACACCACATAATCATTTAAATCATATAAATACTAAAATAAGCCACTTAATAAATCACATAATCAAATAAATATATTCTTAACTCTTCTTAATAAATTCTAGACTCAATTAAATAATTAAATAAAACAAATAATTCAAAGAGGGCGTTACAATATGCACCATTAGTTGTCGTAGGGTTGTATGCAGATATACACCATTGAGTCTTCATAACTCATTTGCATCGTTGGGGGCTTATGCCCTGGAATGTTTATACATTCAATTGGTGAGGGCTCATGCCCTGGAATGCTAGTCATTCATCTGGTGAGGGCTTATGCCCTGGGATGCTTTAACCATCCAATTGTTGAGGGCTCATGCCCTGGAATGCTTAGCATTCAACGCGCGTAGTTGGTACCACATTTGCATAATGCATTAGTAGTTGATGGAGTCTTGCATTAGTTGTTGTAGGTGTGAGTTGTTTTGTAGAGATGTTGTTGGTGAGGTGTCGCCACAAGTGATGTTGTCGTTGATGTTGTTAACCGAAGATGAATCTAAATAATATTGATGATGTTGTTGCTAATATTGATGATGTTGTTGCTTATATTGATGATGTTGCTGCCTATGCTGATGATGGTTGTTATTATTTGTTGTTGTTTTTCAATGCAATTTGATGATTCATATATTTATATATTACCTTTGTGTTGTGAACTCACCCCTTCTGCTGGAATTGCCGCCTCGTGGGCAAGTGCAGGTAGCGAAGGATAGATAGGAGTTGGCTCTTGTGTCGTAGGCTCTGATATGTAACGGGATGGGATTTGATGTTTATGATTTCATTCTTTTATGTATCGGTTTTTGAGAACATGTTGCTTAGACTTTTATTGATGTTGAAGATTTAAATCATCGTTGAATAATATTTTTATTATGTTGAGGCCTCGTGCCAAGGATATTTGATGTAGTTGTTGAATATGAATTAAAATAAATATTCCGCTGCAGATTTTTATAAAATGATCTGTTGAATTAAATAGTTTTTATATTCTATTTAAACTGAATTTTGAAAAGTAGATGTAATACTCCGTTGTTGTTGAAAACTCTGATAATTATACATGTTTACGTTGTTTTGGGAAAACGGGGTGTTACAAAATGCGCCCAAATTTTTAATTTCAAAACAGTCCAATTCCATTTTCTTTTTAATTGCAGTTCAGTCCTTAATTCTTTTCAATTGCATTTTAGTCCTTAAGTGTTTTTTTTACAGTTTGGTCCAAAGTGCCACGCAAGCAATACAAAGCCAAGTGTCACATTTTCATTGGTTCAGAGTCCACATGGCAGCCTATATAAGGCCACGCGCTGTACCAGTCAGAAAAGGAGCCACAGATACAATGCCACATCACTAACAGATTCATATTTTTCTCTCTCCATTCAGTCAGATCAAAAAATACAAAAACTCAGAAAATTGAAGAACAATTTCGCAAACCCTAGCTATTTCCAGAAGCAAATTCAAGCCAAATCCATGGAATCCATGGCAGCCCTCAGAGATTCGATGGTGAATCTTCATCATTGAGCCAGTGCCTCTGCAATTCAAGCATTGGATTCATCGCAGAAAGCAACAAATCCAATACGATCACAGAGGCGCGAAGTTTGAGAAGAAAAGGGAAAGAATCTCAAAGGCTTTGAACCGGTGAAGAAGAAGAAGAAGAAGAAACACCGATTTATTTTCGGATTTCAAGCCAGAATCAGCAAAACAGAATCAAGTTCAAAGAGTTTTGAAGATTCTAATCCAAATCTCCGAATAAAACACAGGTGAGAACTAAAACTTACCTCTTCATACTCAAGAACATCAACGAATCTATATCCACGTAGATCCGTAGAAGTTCAAACGAGTTTGGTTCAAAAAGTTTTGAAACCCTAAAAATCCTTGCAAACCGTAAAGATTCCGAGGTTTACAACGAGTATCAACTGTTGTAAACCAACGAATCCGTAAACAAACTCACTTAGAAAAAGATTTGAACCAAAAAATAGGACCAAAACCGGTTGAAATCCGCGAACAAGATCCAAGATCTACATCGATTCAGTTGATGCATGTGATTTTCAGTGGTAGATTCATGCTTAGAACAACAGAACGAAACGTTTGAGCCATGATTCATGAATTTCTGGGTTGATTTGAACGATTTAGGGTTAGGGTTTCATCATAGAGGAAGAGAGAAGAACGGAGAAGAAGAGAGGAAGAGAGAGAACGTTTCTGAAAAAATGAAAGAAAACCGGGCCAAAACTTTTTATATAAAGCACTGGACCGGGTGGGTTCTGACCCGATCCAGCGCCCCACGCTGTAGACCGTTAGATCTAGGTCTTGAAGGATCTGGATCAATCCAACGCCTCTGAGGCATTCTGGAGATCCGGATCCATCAGCCTGCGTGGGTTTGGGCCGGGTAACGCTGGGCTTTTTGGTTTCTTTTCAGTTTTCTTGATTTTTTGCTATGTTCACCCCTGTTGTTGCTAATTGGACCCCTGTGCACTTTAATTTTCTCACAAAAATTCTAAAAAAATTACTATGTGTTCTTGATATATTTTTGACTGTTTTGTGATATTTTTACATGTTTAAAATTGATGAAAATAATATGTGTTAATTTTTCCATTGATTCGTATATTTTGTGTGTTTTTGTGTGAAGTTTCTTACATGATTTTGTGACTTGATATTGATGGTTGGCATTTGATTTTGTGATATGATCCCCTCTGATTTCATGCTAATTCATTCAATCTTGTTTACAATTTTGTAATATTTTCAATTTTTGTTAAAGTTTGATCTTTGTTCACAAATTTTGCAACATTGGCAATCTTGTTAGTTCGATTCTTGTTTACAATTTTGCAATGTTTTCAATCTTGCTAGTTTGATTCTTGTTTAGAATTTTGCAAAGTTTTCAATCTTGTTAGTTTGATTCTTGTTCACAATTTTGCAATATTCTCAATCTTGATAGTTCGGTGTTTATTCACAATTTTACTAGTTTAACTTCCATTTACAATTTTGCAATGATAATTGTCAATTTCCAATGATGATTAGTTTAATTTCTTTTAGTTTGCCATCTTTGCAATATTAATTGTTAATTTCTAATCTTGTTAGCTTAAC
Organism: Medicago lupulina; assembly: GCA_958299785.1. Classification (NCBI taxonomy): domain Eukaryota; kingdom Viridiplantae; phylum Streptophyta; class Magnoliopsida; order Fabales; family Fabaceae; genus Medicago; species Medicago lupulina. Next base: position 36,514,391 of record OY283143.1, read on the forward strand.
TTTTGGCTTGCTACTTTGTTAGTTTACATGATAGCTCACAATCTTGTTAGTATAATTGATTAGTGTTTTTGTCTTGCAAGTTTATATGTTAGCTTCCAATTTTGCAAAGTTTACTTGTTAGTTTCTTGCTTTGTACGTAATATTAATTTGCATGCATTTTTCTTCCCCTTCTTTCATACTTCGTTATTGTTTTACTTTGTTTAACATTTTTACTATCCTTTCACCTTGCTTTACTAACCATTTTATGTTTCATGCACATTGGGCATTCCATTTCATCTACCTCTTTTAAGTTTAGGTTTTATTCAATCTTTTATCTTTTTTAGGTAGTTTCTTTTATTTCAATTTCTTGCAAGACCATAGAATGTAAACTAGGGCCGATGTAAAGGACAATGGACACTATAATGATGTACACCGACACATGCACCGACACGCACACACTTTGTATGATTTACCGTTAGGTGTATGTTTAGGAAGCGCGAAACTTAGAAAAGCCATTTTCCAAAAAGTGTTAACAAATTCATCACTTGAAAACAATTTTCTTCCAATAAACCTTGGAGTCAATATTCCAATGTATTTTCTTGTTTCTTTTTTTTAATCAAAATTCAAAATGAAAAATAATTCCTACTTAGACTATTTTCTTTAATAATTGACCAACCTCACCAATTTTCCTTTCTCAAGCCTTTACGGCCTCTTCCTCATCTTCAAAACTATTTCCAAAAAAACTAAAATCAATCAAAACTCACAAAATCTTTTTGAGAGAGAACTACATGGAGTTTGATCCCTTAAAAGGGTATGTAGACAAGAGGTCAAAACCTCTCCAAGTCCAATAAAAATAAAATCCAAACACTTCTTTCCCCCATTCTTAAAAACAATCTTTTTAAATAAATAGCATTAAAAGTAAAGCGTAGACGTAAACCTAGAAAAATGGGTCCTATAGAGTACTATAGTCGCTGCGGGTGCCTAATACCTTCCCGTAGCGAAAATTGCCCCGAACATAGAATTTCTATGGGTTTTCTCAATTTTACCCTTCCCCAAAAAAATAGAGATATCAATGATTGAAAGGTTCAAGCCTAATTAATGACTTGACACCCGAAAATCGCGATAACACATTGCACCCGATTGGGATTTACCTTTTGAACTAATGTGTGATGCAAGTGATTATGCTGTTGGTGCAGTCTTAGGCCAACAGAAGAACAAATTTTTCCATGCAATTTACTATGCGAGCAAGGTTTTGAATGAAAATCAGGTTAACTATTCCACAACTGAAAAAGAATTGCTTGCAGTAATATTTGCTTTGGAAAAATTTCGTTCTTATCTAATCGGCTCCAAAGTCATTGTTTTTACAGATCATGCAGCTCTGAAGTACCTTTTGACAAAAGGGGATTCAAAGGCTCGGCTGTTGACGTGGATCCTCTTGTTACAAGAATTTGATCTTGAGATTCGTGACAAGAAGGGAGTTGAGAATGTGGTGGCTGATCACCTCTCACGGTTAGAGAATAAGGAGGTGACAAAGAAGGAGAAGGCCATCATGGCCGATTTCCCGGATGAGAAACTGTTCGCTATTGGAGAAAGGCCTTGGTTTGCTGACATGGCGAACTACAAGGCCGGTAACATAGTTTTGGATGACTTGAATTCGGCACAAAAGAAGAAGTTCTTCAAGGATGCAAACCACTATATGTGGGATGATCCTTATCTGTTTAAGGTAAGCACTGACGGTTTGATTAGACGTTGTCTTGTAGGTGAAGAGGCTAATAGTATCATGTGGCACTGTCATAGCTCAGCTTATGGGGGGCCACCATAGTGGAGAAAGAAGCGCTGCAAAAATCTTGCAAAGTGGCTTCTAGTGGCCCACCTTGTTCAAGGACTGCCAAGACTTTGTACGGCGGTGTGACAAATGCCAAAGGACAGGTAACATTTCTAAGAGGAATGAGATGCCCCTAACAGGAATAATTGAAATAGAACCATTTGATTGTTGGGGCATTGATTTTATGGGACCTTTCCCTTCCTCTTACTCTTATCTTCATATTCTAGTTTGTGTTGATTATGTTACTAAGTGGGTTGAAGCGATACCGTGTGTTGCTAATGATGCCAGAACTGTTGTCAATTTTCTCCACAAAAATATTTTCACTAGGTTTGGAACCCCTAGAGTCTTGATCAGTGATAGGGGGAAGCACTTTTGCAACAATCTTCTTGAAAATGTGCTAAAAAAATATAACATCAGGCACAAATTTGAAACTCCATATCATCCACAAACTAGTGGTCAAGTAGAGGTTTCAAACCGCCAGCTAAAATAGATCCTAGAGAAGACAGTGGCGTTCAATAGGAAGGATTGGTCTAGGAAGTTAGACGACGCACTGTGGGCATATAGGACGACCTTTAAGACTCATATAGGGCTTTCACCCTATCAATTAGTCTATGGGAAGGCCTGTCATCTTCCAGTTGAGCTAAAGCATAAAGCATACTGGGTCATTAAGGCCTTAAATTTTGATCAAGTAACTGCTGGTAAGAAGTGACTCTTGAAACTGAATGAACTTGAGGAGATGAGGCTAAGAGCGTATGAAAATGCGCTCATCTATAAAGCCAGGACCAAAATGTATCATGACAAAAACTTAGTATCTAGGGACATTAACTCTGGGCAACTAGTTTTGTTGTATAATTCCAGGTTGAAGCTGTTTCCTTGAAAGCTCAAGTCAAAGTGGTCTGGACCTTTCTTGGTCAAGAGTGTGTCACCTCATGGAGCTGTTGAGTTAATCACGCAAGAAGGTGACAGAAGTTTCAAGGTGAATGGGCAGAGAGTTGAGCCATATCTGGGTGGTCACCTACCAAAAGAAAGGGTAGGACTGGTATTGAAGGACCTTTAAGGGTCCGTCTTAGTCAAGCTAGTGACGGTATAGAAGCGCTTTGTGGGAGGAAACCCACCATTTTAGCGCACGTAGTATTTCTAGTCTTATTGTTTTTTCTTTTATTGCTTTCAAAAAAATCAAAAATACAAAAATATTTTCGCTGCCACAATCAAAGGAACGAAAAATTTCAAGTTCAATACTGGGCAAAAACGTGACACGATTTTGCCCCACCTCCGAAGCGTCTCAAAAAATTTTCTAAGTTAAATTGATGTCCATTCTACCATGCCAAATTGTGACACGTTGGCCAAAACGTGACACGATTTCTGGGCAAGAATATTTTTGAAAATGGTGGATCGAGTTACGTTTGTTGGAACAAAGGGTGTTTCACAAGTATACCACTTAAGTTTTGATGATAACAAAGTATTAAAAATTATCAATTGGATATGCTAAACATTTATTCAAGTGTGCAGGACCATTATCAAAGGTTTATTTACAAAAGGTTCTAATTGAATAAATTAAAGAGCAAAGGAAATTTAGACTGAAGCTTGAAGAACATCTGACTGAAAGCGCTCCTGGAAAATCAGAGTCAGAATACGTCTGAAGAAAGAGCTTCTGAAGATGACGTCATCAGAAGCAAGTTCATCAGAGGCAGACTCATCAGAAGCAAATAGTCTCCAGAAGCAGATTCATCAGAAACAAAGATTCTTCAGACACTGAAAAGCGTTGACAAAGCAAATGTACGAAAAGTACAACCACTATGTCTACGCCTGTTCCTGCAACCACCAACTCTGCACAGTGTCTTCTATACACGACAAGAATAACAGTAACTAAAGCAGAAACTTTTCCATATTTGATGGAATGGATTTGAATTTGATTTCATTGTACAAGCCTCAAATCAAGCAAAGGATCAAAGGTGTCAAATCAGCTTCGGTAAAGAAAAAGTGATGAGCTGGCAGTTTTCCAACGTCTCTCAAACTCTCTATAAATAGAGATGGAGACATGAAGAAAAATACAACTATATATATACACGCGAATTGAGTTCTTCTCTCATATTCCAAGTCGCAAACACTGCTCATCAACAACTTAGATAATTCTTACGAAAGCTCACATTTTAGAATTTCTAAGTATCTAAGAAAACAGAGTCTGTTCTGTTTCGTTTTGTATTGTGAATACCTCTGATAGTATATCAAGTATTCAAAACTCTTTTCAATTCTCTGTAATTGTTTTAAAGTCTCTTGCTTGTGTGCTTGAGCATCTGAAGTCTCTTTCTTGTGTGATTGAGCAAAGGAAGTCTCTTACTTGTGTGTTTGAGCAACTTGTAATTTGATATTACATTTTAGTGAAACTCTCCTTGGAAGTGCAAGGAGGACAGGACTACTTCCGGTTTGTGGAAGGAACCTGTATAAAATTGCTTGTGTCTTCCTTCTTTCTTGCATCTGTTCTTTATTCCGCTGCTAAGACTCTGAACTCTGATCAGAGTCTGAACTCCATCAGACTCTGTATCCTGAGAACAGTGTTAATTTTTGTAAGAAAGAAACGTTTTTGAAAACACAATTCAACCCCCCCCTTCTTGTGTTTTTCCCACCTTCAGTTGGTATCAGAGCTTCGGCTCTGTAGTTAGCACTTAACCGTGTTACAGTAAACGATCGGTGAAAAACATGTCTGGGGATGAAGCTTCTGCATCTGCATCTGGTTCTGGTTTTGGTTCTGGAGCTGCTGTGCATTATGACTACAGCAACATTAACAAAAGTGAAAAATCTTCTAATCACAACAAACCACCTATGTTTAATGGTGATCCTGAAATGTTTTCTTGGTGGAAGACCAAGATGTACAGTCACATCATGGGAATGGATGAAGAGTTGTGGGATGTTCTTGAAGATGGTGTTGGTGATCTGAGGTTAGATGAAGAAGGAGCTGCTCTTGATAGGAAAGCTCACACTCCTAAGCAGAAAAAGCTTTATAAGAAACATCATACGATCAGAGGCATTCTTGTGGCTGCCTTGCCTCATAAAGAGTACTTAAAGATGAGTGACAAATCAACAGCAAAGGCTATGTTCACCTCATTGTGCTCACTTTATGAGGGTAACAAGAAAGTCAGAGAGGCCAAGGCTACTATGCTTGTTCATCAGTATGAGTTGTTCAGAATGAAGGAGGATGAAAACATTGAGACCATGTACTCAAGGTTTCAGACTCTTGTTTCTGGACTTCAGATTCTGAAGAAAAGCTACGTAACGTCTGATCATGTGAACAAGATTCTGAGAAGTTTACCTGCAAAGTGGAGACCAAAAGTGACAGCCATTGAGGAAGCTAAAGATTTAAACACTTTGAGTGTTGAGGATCTCATAAGCTCCTTGAAATGTCATGAAATAGGTCTTAATGAGCAAGAACCTGTCAAGAAGTCCAAGTCCATCGCACTAAAGTCCAGAGGCAAGTCAACTAAGGCTCTGAAGGCTTTGGAGTCTGAAGAAGAATCTACATCTGAAGATTCTGATGAAGACTCTGAGATTGTTCAAGAGATGGCTATGCTCACCAACAGATTACAATACCTTGCTAAGAAGAACAAGAAGTTTATGAACAGAGGCAGTAATCACAAAAGCTCAAGAAAAGAAGATCAGAAAGGTTGTTTTAACTGCAAAAAGGTTGGACATTTCATTGCTGAATGTCCAGACTTGCAGAAAGAGAAATCCAAAGAAAAATCTAAGAAAGCGTTCTTCAAGTCTAACAAATTCAAGAAGCAATTCAAGAAGAGCTTGATGGCAACTTGGGAAGATCTGGATAATGAGTCTGAGTCTGACAAAGATGATGCTGAAGATGAAGCTAAAATAGCTCTGGCTTTGGTAGCTACTGCTAATAACAAAGAAGAATCATCTGATGCTGAGTCAAGTACAGATTCTGGAACTGAAACTGAGGTATATTCTAAACTCACCAGATCTGAACTAATTGATTCTCTCAAAGAACTTCTTTGTCATTATGAAAACCAATCCACTGAGTTGAGGAGAGTTAAGCAACGATACATTAAGCTGCTGAAACTCCATGAATCAACTAAGACGGAAATGGAAGCTTTAAAACAAGAAAATTATGATTTGAAAACAATGACTAAGAAGGGTGATAATAAAACCATGACTGAGCAGGATGCTGCTCTTCAGGAGTTTATTAACACAGGAATTGATAGAACCAAAGTTGCATCCATGATTTATAGCATAAATCAGAACAACAAAAAGGGAATTGGTTTCACAGGAGGAAACTCTAGTGAAGTAATTCTGAAACCTTGTTCTGATAACATCAAAGAGGGTCTGAAAACTCACTTTGTGTCTGAGTCTGAAAAAGCTTCTCATTCAGAATCTAAGTCTTCAAATTCAAAGGAGTTGACTAAGTCAAAACCTAAGAGTTATAAGACAAAGGTCACGAATAACTCTAAATCAAAAACTCCAACGTTACAGATTCTGAAAAGATCAGAACCCATCAAACAGGTTCTGAAGAAAACAGAGTCTGAAACTCAAAAGCCTAGATTTCAGAGAAAAGAAGCTATTTTTACTAAGTCACATTCTAAGACTAAAGGTTCTGAACCCAAAGTCTGGAAGAAGACTGATAAAGAAAAATTCAGACAGAGTACACAAAAGAGATTCAGAACTTCTAGGGCTAACCCAAGAGGACCCATGAAAGTATGGGTACCTAAGACACAAATTGTTGATGCTGCAGATATGTCTAAAAGGAAATACAAAGCAGAAGTCCTGGTATCTGGACAGTGGCTGCTCGCGACATATGACGGGAGAAAAGTCTATGTTCCTAACCCTGACCATGAAAGAGGGATGAACTGTGGGATTTGGAGGAAACCAAACTGGCAAAATCATTGGTACTGGAACAATTGGTAATTCCTCAGTCTCAATCAATAATGTGTGGTTTGTAGATGGACTAAGACATAACCTTCTTAGCATAAGTCAATTTTGTGATAAAGGTTATGACGTCTTGTTTAATAAGAACAACTGCACAGTAATCAACACTGATGACCAGTCTGTAGTGTTTAAGGGAAAAAGAAAGAACAATGTCTATAAGATAAATTTTTCAGAACTGACTGATCAGAAGGTATTTTGCCTCCTGTCAGTGAGTGATAAGAAATGGCTGTGGCACAGAAGGTTGGGACATGCTAATTGGAGATTAATCTCCAAGCTTAGCAAGTTACAACTTGTCAAAGGGCTACCAGACATTGATTATCATTCAGATGCACTTTGTGGTGCATGTTAGAAGGGAAAAATTGTTAAAACTTCTTTCAAATCTAAAGACATTGTTTCTACCTCCAGACCCTTAGAACTACTCCATATTGATTTATTTGGACCAGTCAGTACTGCATCCATATATGGAAGTAAATATGGATTGGTGATTGTTGATGATTACAGTAGATGGAGTTGGGTTAAGTTTCTCAAATCTAAAGATGATTCATATGATGTGTTCACAAAATTCTGTATTCAAGTCCAATCTGAAAAAGAACTTAAAATTCTAAAAGTCAGAAGTGATCATGGGGGAGAATTTGAAAATGAGCCATTTGAAATATTTTGTGAAAAATTTGGAATTGTCCATGAATTCTCTTCTCCTAGAACTCCACAACAAAATGGAGTTGTAGAAAGAAAGAACAGGACTCTTCAAGAAATGGCAAGAACCATGATTCATGAAAACAATCTGGCAAAACATTTTTGGGCAGAAGCAGTGAACACAGCATGTTATGTTCAGAACCGGATCTACATCAGACCCATTCTGAACAAAACAGCATATGAACTCTTTAAAGGTAGGAAACCCAACATTTCTTATTTTCATCAGTTTGGATGTACTTGTTACATTTTGAACAATAAAGTCTATCTGAAGAAATTTGATGCAAAAGCTCAAAAGGGGATCTTTCTAGGTTACTCTGAGAGATCTAAGGCATACAGACTGTATAACTTGGAAACACTCTGTGTCGAAGAGTCTATACATGTCAAGTTTGATGACAAAGAGCCTGGAAGTCAAATTCCAGAGCAAAGTGAAAATAATGCAGGTTCAGAAGAGTCTGATGATTGTTCAGAACCTGATCAAACTTCAGAGGCACATGAAACTTCAGAAGCTGTGACAGCTCCTGATGTCCCAATTGCTGAGTGTCATCGCGATTTTCGGGTGTCAAATCATTAATTGGATTTGAACCTTTCAATCATTGATGTCAAGTCTTCTCATCCTGAGGATCAGATCATTGGTAGCAAAGAAAGCCCCAGAAGAACTAGATCTCATTTCAGACCTGAAGAGTCTGCCTTGGGTCTGCTATCCATGATAGAACCTACAACAGTTGATGAAGCACTAGCTGATGATGGATGGATCTTAGCAATGCAAGATGAGCTCAATCAATTTAAAAGAAATGATGTATGGGATCTTGTATCTAAGCCTGAACACAAGAACATTATTGGAACTAAATGGGTGTTTAGGAACAAGCTGGATGAACAGGGAGAAGTAATCAGAAACAAAGCCAGACTTGTTGCTCAAGGATACAGTCAACAAGAAGGCATTGATTACACTGAAACTTTTGCTCCAGTTGCAAGATTGGAAGCAATCAGGTTACTTCTTTCCTACGCAGTAAATCACAACATAACCTTGTATCAAATGGACGTTAAAAGTGCATTTCTCAATGGAGTCATATCTGAAGAAGTGTTTGTAAAACAACCACCTGGTTTTGAGGATTTAAAACATCCTGACCACGTTTATAAGCTAAAGAAATCTCTCTATGGTCTGAAACAAGCCCCCAGAGCTTGGTATGACAGACTGAGTAATTTCTTGCTTAAAAATGATTTTAAAAGAGGACAGGTTGACACAACACTCTTCAAGAAGACACTTGAGAAAGACATTCTGATTGTACAAATTTATGTTGAGGATATCATTTTTGGTTCAACTAATAGATCTCTTTGCAAGGAATTTTCTAAGATGATGCAGGAAGAATTTGAAATGAGCATGATGGGAGAACTGAAGTTCTTTCTAGGAATTCAGATCAATCAATGCAAAGAAGGAGTGTATGTTCATCAGTCTAAATATACCAAAGAGCTTCTGAAAAAGTTTAAACTTGAAGACTGCAAGGAAATGAACACTCCAATGCATCCTACCTGCACTCTGAACAAAGAGGATCAAGGAACCAAAGTTGATCAAAAGCTGTATCGAGGTATGATTGGTTCTCTGTTGTATCTCACTGCATCTAGACCTGATATTTTGTTCAGTGTCTGCTTGTGTGCAAGATTTCAATCAGATCCTAGAGAATCACATTTAACTGCGGTTAAAAGAATCTTTAGATATCTGAGAGGAACAACTAATCTTGGACTTCTTTATAAGAAATCCTCAGATTATAAGCTAGTTGGATTCTGTGATGCTGACTATGCTGGTGACAGAATTGAAAGAAAATCAACCAGTGGAAACTGTCAGTTTCTTGGTGAGAATCTGATATCCTGGGCCAGTAAGAGACAAGCAACTATTGCTTTGTCAACAGCAGAAGCAGAATACATCTCAGCTGCTAGTTGTTGCACACAACTGCTTTGGATGAAACATCAGTTAGAAGACTACCAAATAACTGAAAACTGTATCCCAATTTATTGTGACAACACAGCTGCTATTTGTTTGTCTAAAAATCCTATTCTTCATTCAAGAGCCAAACACATTGAAATCAAACATCATTTTATCAGAGACTATGTTCAAAAGGGGATATTAGATATTCAATTCATTGATACTGATCATCAATGGGCTGATATCTTCACAAAACCCTTAACTGTTGAAAGATTCGATTTTATAAAGAAAAATTTGAACATGCATTTTGTCTCTGAGTAATGTTTGACTCTGAATGAAAAATCAGACTCTGAAAATTATCAGACGCTGAAGAAGTTTCAGACTCTCCTAGGAGAATCTGAAAAGACTCAGCCTCTGAGAAAATTATCAGACTCTGTAAAGGAATCTTTTTTGTAACTCTGAAAGTACTGGCAAGTGGAAAGGTTAAAGTTATTTTTTTTGTAGCCTTCTGACACGTCTATCTGCATTGGGAAACAACGCTTTTTATGGGCAATGATGGTTTTTCTTTCTCAATATTTTTCGCGCCCCTCAAAGTCATTAATACGCATGTTTGGCTATTACTTCTGAAATGTGAAGAGTTGTTTTTCAAATCACTATAAATACCAAACACACACTACTCACTCACTTTCCTACACTTTCAAGTCTTAAGCGATTTCAATCGAAAATCAACTTTCTCTCTTCTCTCAACTTAGAAACCCAAAACCCCCAAACTTCATCTTCTCCAAATGGCTTCGTGTACAAGCGGTTCAAGTTCTAAATCAAACATCTCCATCAAACCTGTAACCGTTCCTCTTCCAATGGATTCGTTGGTTGTTCAAATCGAATCACCGGTGGATTTCGCCTCTTTGAAGAGAAACAAGGTTGATATGGAGGCATTTATCTCTGCTCAGAGGATGGCTGATTACTTTCAAATGCTAAACGGTCCAACGTATGTGAATCTGGTAAAGCAATTCTGGATTAGGGCTGAAGTCTTTGATGTTGATTCAGCCAAGGCACAAGAAAGGGAAGCTGTGTCAAGAAACCCTTCTCTGAGAGGAAAGACAAGAAAAGAAATGGGTCTTGAACCTTTTCATGGTCTTGAAATCAAGTCTGCTGTGATGGGTATACCTGTATCTATCACTGAAGGAGTGATTGCTCAGGCATGCAGGATGCCTCTGGAAGGAAGGTTCCAATGGAATGTCAGCAGTAAAGACGCTATGCTGGGCAGCTTTACAAGACTGCTGCTGAAAGGAAACCCTGCAACCAGGTTGGCTGAAATGGACATTGAGCACAGGGTGCTTCTGAAGATTATGAATGAGTGCTTCTTCCAGAAGGGAGGAGGTGTTGACCAACCAAATTCAGATCATAAACTGGTGCTGTATTTCTTGGCTGGATTTCAGCAAATAAATCTTCCAAGATATATCATGCATCATTTATGCTGGGCTGTCAAGGAAGCCTATAAAGGAAAAAGAAAACAAATCCCTTGTGGAAGACTTCTCTCTGAAATCTTCTACCAAGGAGGTCTATTGAGGACTCTAGAGACATTCAATCTGGGGTCAGACAGAGTGCTAGGTGTCTCTACTAGAAGGATGATAAATGGCACATCCCTCTACAACATGAAGGCCATTACGTCAATCCTCATTGATTCAAAGGATTTGAAGGAGTCTGAAGCCCCTCTTCCTTTCATCAGAAATTTTCCTTCTGTTCTTAAAGAAAACAACCCTGAAGCATTATCTGCTTATCTAGCAGCTTTTGCTAAGGAGTCTGGAGAGACTCAGAGGAAATCTGAAGTTGCAGTGGCCAGAAAGCAGAAGGCTGCTAACACTCAAGCAACCACCTTTGGAACTGTAACTACTCCAAAGAGGAAAAGAGGTAAGGCTGATACAAACATGGAGGAAAGGTATCCACGAGCCCAGGAAGAAAAAGAAGCTGGCTTTGTTGAGACTGTCAGACCACTCAAAAGGCTAGCAACTGGGGAGATTGTGATGTCTATGTTTGAACCCACTCCTGAACAGCAGAAGAGGACTGAAGAGCACTATCAGAACCTCAAGAATGAGAAGAAGAGGTTAGAAGCCCAATACCGGATTGATAGAGACAAGGCTCTGGAAGCTATAGGCATTGATCATGATGAAGATCAACACCTCATTGAGAAGGTTATTGAGGCTCAAAATTTGGCCAAGAAGCTGGAAGAAAGTGATGTGAAGGGAGCTCAGCAGGTTCTGCAAGAAACTTCAAGGACTTCTGAAGCTGATACCTCAGATGCTGTTCCTCAAGTGAATGCTTCAGTAGCTGCTGGTTCTCCACCAGTAATGCGAACCAGTGTTTCTCTCCCAGAGAGATCAGTCACAGGGACTGCATCAGAAGCTACTGCTTCAGAAGCTGCTGGTCCTCCACCAGTAATGCGAACCAGTGTTTCTCTCCCGGACAAATCAGTCACTGGGATTACATCAGAAGCTGCTGCTTCAGAGGCTGCCACCTCAGATGCCCCCAAAATGTCTAAGGTAACTCAGAATCCAATTCCCCCACCTTCTATTTCTCCTTCATCTTCTACAGACTCTGACTTAGACGATGCACCTCTAAGCCAGAAATTCAAAATATCCATACCTGTACCTAAGGCCAAACGAACCCTTAGAACTAAAACAACCACTACAAAATCCAAACCTTCTCCTAAACCCAAACCCTACAAAGAAGTGTCAGATGATGTTTATAAAACAATAAGGGAGTTAGGTGAAAGGAGGATAGGCATTTGTAACAAACTACCTGCCAACCATCCCTTCCAACCACCTGTTATCAAACCTCTAAATATGCTTGCTCCTGATGCTTCTATTCCACCCTCCTCAACCACAAACCCAGACAGTCCACAAGTTGTTTATTTAACAGCTACTGCTGAAGAGCAAGTGGTCACTGAAAATCCATCAACACACAACCAACAACAACCACCCTCTTCACCACAAACCAAACCCTCTGACCAGGATGATCTATCCAACCTTGAAAAACATTATTCAGGAGAACTTCCTGAATACCAACAACAACAACATACCACTGTCAATCAACCACCAGAAGAAACCATTCCAGAATCTGAAATGGAGACTGTGGCTACAGAGTCTGTCCCTGTGACAGAGTCTGAACCCACTGTGTCTGTTCCACCTTCTGAACCAACACAAACCCATACCTCTGATTCTGACCAATCCACATCCTCTTCACCAATCCAAATGTCTGACCAACCTCCCATAAACACTTTGGATTCTGAATACCTGGATGAGCGTCTGGTGGCTCTTAATGATGAAATGCAGAGTTTGGTACTTCTAAGGAACACTCCTTTTCTACCATTCGTTTATCAAGAAAGCTGGTGTAATCTCACGAACAGGGCATTGAATTTCTTTGATGGTGTTGCCCAGAAGTGTTGTGATATTCAAGCTCGCGCCATGACACGACGTTTGCGAGAATCCCACTCCTCTTCTCACCTCCCAAACAAGCCTCTGTTTTTGGCTAATGCTCCGTTCTACGCTGAGTCTGAGTATGTAACAAGAGACTCCAAGGTCTTCAAGATGCTGAAGCAAAAGGTGCTGAAGCAGCAAGAAGAAGCTAAGGCTAGGGAAGATCACCTTCTTCAGAGACAACTGGCTCTGGAAGAAATTGTTAGGAAGCAGTCTGAAGACATCAAGCGTCTGATGGCTCTTGTCCAACAGCAACAGCAACAGCAACAACCCCAACCCAACCCTTAGTTGCACACCTTGTCTTGCTTTCTTGTTACATGTTCTAATTGCTTGCTTTCAATACTCTGTACTTTTCTGACTATCTATATATAAAAGTTTCTATTTCTTCACTTTTGTTTTATACATGTTATTTTTACCGTTTTTGATCTTTTTAATAGATGACAAAAGGGGGAGTAATAGAAAGTATTTAACAGAAGCTGAGCCCAAGAATGAAATAAAATTTATCTTAACAAATTTTATTTGTGAACCCAATTTTATCTCATCTGCATTTTATGATATCTTTATTAAGCTTAAAAATGAACTTAATTAACCTGGATAGGACTTAGGGGGAGCTTACAAAACTCACCTTAAAGAATATCAGACTCAGGGGGAGTCTGAGCTTACAAAACTCAGAATCTTTAAGAGTCAACTTGTTAATTAAGTTAACAACAATTGATCCTTTTAAATACTTATGTTTGTCATCATCAAAAAGGGGGAGATTGTTGGAACAAAGGGTGTTTCACAAGTATACCACTTAAGTTTTGATGATAACAAAGTATTAAAAATTATCAATTGGATATGCTAAACATTTATTCAAGTGTGCAGGACCATTATCAAAGTTTTATTTACAAAAGGTTCTAATTGAATAAATTAAAGAGCAAAGGAAATTTAGACTGAAGCTTGAAGAACATCTGACTGAAAGCGCTCCTGGAAAATCAGAGTCAGAATACGTCTGAAGAAAGAGCTTCTGAAGATGACGTCATCAGAAGCAAGTTCATCAGAGGCAGACTCATCAGAAGCAAATAGTCTCCAGAAGCAGATTCATCAGAAACAAAGATTCTTCAGACACTGAAAAGCGTTGACAAAGCAAATGTACGAAAAGTACAACCACTATGTCTACGCCTGTTCCTGCAACCACCAACTCTGCACAGTGTCTTCTATACACGACAAGAATAACAGTAACTAAAGCAGAAACTTTTCCATATTTGATGGAATGGATTTGAATTTGATTTCATTGTACAAGCCTTAAATCAAGCAAAGGATCAAAGGTGTCAAATCAGCTTCGGTAAAGAAAAAGTGATGAGCTGGCAGTTTTCCAACGTCTCTCAAACTCTCTATAAATAGAGATGGAGACATGAAGAAAAATACAACTATATATATACACGCGAATTGAGTTCTTCTCTCATATTCCAAGTCGCAAACACTGCTCATCAACAACTTAGATAATTCTTACGAAAGCTCACATTTTAGAATTTCTAAGTATCTAAGAAAACAGAGTCTGTTCTGTTTCGTTTTGTATTGTGAATACCTCTGATAGTATATCAAGTATTCAAAACTCTTTTCAATTCTCTGTAATTGTTTTAAAGTCTCTTGCTTGTGTGCTTGAGCATCTGAAGTCTCTTTCTTGTGTGATTGACAAAGGAAGTCTCTTACTTGTGTGTTTGAGCAACTTGTAATTTGATATTACATTTTAGTGAAACTCTCCTTGGAAGTGCAAGGAGGACAGGACTACTTCCGGTTTGTGGAAGGAACCTGTATAAAATTGCTTGTGTCTTCCTTCTTTCTTGCATCTGTTCTTTATTCCGCTGCTAAGACTCTGAACTCTGATCAGAGTCTGAACTCCATCAGACTCTGTATCCTGAGAACAATGTTAATTTTTGTAAGAAAGAAACGTTTTTGAAAACACAATTCAACCCCCCCCCCCCTTCTTGTGTTTTTCCCACCTTCAACGTTTTGCCCAAACGTGACACGTTTTTGGTGGTTTCAAATTTTTTGACCGTTACAAAACATAAATCGTGACATGTTTTTGGCCAAACGTGACACGATTTTTCCCCCTATATCTAGCCCTAACACGATTTTCTTCCCATTCACTTCCAAAAGTAGCAAAACTCTGCCAAAATTTCCCCAAAACCCTAACCCTCGAAATTCCTAACCTTTCTCATCAAAAACCTTCATCTTTTCCTCTCCAATTCACCAAGCCAATCCCATAAACCAACCTCATCACCATCAACCTTACCAAAATCATCATCTACACCAATCACCTCAAACCCTAACCTTCCCTAACCTATTCTCAACCCTAAACCATGGTAGACAAACGTAAGAAAGGAAAAGCCCCACAATCCAAAAAATCCAACACTACCGCAAAACGTAAACAACCGGTCAAACCTACAGCCCCACCGACAATACCACCTTCCATCAACTACCGTTTTCACAACACCCCGTCTCGAGACCGTTTCAAAGAGATAAGGAGCTTTAGGGTTATACAAGAGAGGGGGTTTCTACTCCACAAACTTTTAGGAAACCCGAAATTTGAACAGGTACTCACTGCCCGGGGGTGGCATGGGCTTAATGATATGGTCTTCTAGGAGGCCAACAAGACAATGGCACTTGAGTTCTATGCCAACGCTCGGTTCTCCGGGAGGAGGTATGAATCTTATGTGTGGGGAAAGGACATCGATTTCTCCCCTCAAGCTATCAATGATCTACTGAAAATTGTTCCTCCGGAACAATATGATGTTAAGAGAAGGAGAGAAACTTGTGAGAGCTGAGATGAGGAGACTTGGGAAGAGGTAAAGTCTCTACTATGTGTTGAGGGTGCTCAATGGCAAGGGAGCAGGAGGATGTTGCTGAAGGCGGATTTCAAGCTGGTTGCGAAGGCTTGGGCCTCATTTGTGGTGCAAACATTGGAGGGCACCTCATGTTCATCTGAGATTCCTCTGGCCCGAGTGCACACTATCGCTGCTATTTTGGATGGTAGCCCTATAAATGTTGGTGAGTTGATTGCCAACAACATTGCTGATTTTGCTGCAGGTAATAAGAAGGCCATCCCTCACGTGAGCCTCATCAATTGGCTTTGTGAGGAAGCAGACTGTGAGCTTTATATAAACAACATTGAGACAAAGATGATGAAGCCTATTACTGATAATTACATGGAGGCCTTTCTGAAGGACTATTTCGAACGCATGCAGCAGTTGGGAGCTGAGGAGGAAGCAAGCCCTCAGCCTCAGCCACAGCCATAGCAGACCCTGCCTCAGCCACAGTTTGTGCAGGGGGAAGGAAGCAGCCAGCCAGGTGCCCATGCACCTATTCATCCCATGATGTTGGACTACATGTTCGGCCACTGCAACTGGATGAATGAGGTGTCGGATCAAGAGTATTGGAATCGTCCTAGGTTCTGACCAGAGCTTACTGAGGCGGTCTGCCTCAACAGGAGAGCTATCACGGGGTCATTTGACGGGTCCGAGGAGGCTATGGACTAGTACTTTGATGTCATCAGAGGTCGTGCTTAGGCTAGATGTAACACCCCAATTTCCCGTCTTAGAAATTTCACTTAATAAACACATAAATCAGAGTACATCTCAAAAAGGAGTGTCACATTTCATCTTGAAAACAAATTAGATAATAAGTTATCCTTCGCAAAATAGTCATTTATAGCAGCGGAATTCAAAAGTCACATTTTCATAAATAGTCTTGGCTCAAGCCATCGAAACGTCTCAAAATATTTAAGTCTCACACCAATAAGTCTTAAAGTCATCATTTATTCAAACATGATACATAAAGGAATAGACTCAAAATAAAGACCCCATCCCGTTACATATCAGAGCAATCCTACGTCACACCAGACTCCTCACATCTGCGCATCTAAGACTGGGTACCTGCACTTGCCCACAAGGCGGCAATTCCAGCAGAAGGGGTGAGATTCACAACAATAATATTAATATATAAATCAAACATCAAGATTAACAACATAAATCCAACTCATAATCAGGTTATTATAACACCTCGTAACATCATCATAAACATCTTTAAACACTTACATCTACGTCTCAAACACTGTCTCATAATATGTCAACAATTGACTCAACTAAATGCAACTCTTAACATCTCAACATCATGCATGTGGTACCATATATTTATAGCATTAATATGCTTCACCGTCGCTTTGAGCAAATGCTCCACCGTCGCTTTGAGCATAAAGCTCCACCGTCTCATAATTATGCAAATGCATGGACTCGTCGTTTAATGATTTAATTTCAACTTCTCAAAACATCATTCATAATGCAAGACTGACACATGCAGTTATAATAGTTACATGGCAGAACATCATCTCATTAATCGTATACATCGCAACACATACATCATCATAATCACATAACATCATATTCAAACATCACTTATTATCAACAATACATCAATTATCAACGACATAGTAGAACCATCAGTATCTTCATTGCAGAATGCATCTAAGGATACAAAACCTCCCTAATACTACCCAAAGGTCTCCTCTCAAGTCCCATGCGAAACACATCGCGAAAGAACAAAACAGTCATAAACCAACTAACTCGCCACGGCGAGTGATCTGCTCGCCACAGGCAAATACTCACAAAAGGTTACTCGCCAAAGGCGAGTTGGGGGCGAACTAGAGGCGAGAAATCCTGGGTGCTCTCGGCCTTTTTGACATTTTCCACCAATAATCTTCGTTTTAAGGTTTTCTAAATCCAATTTGGCCAAACCAACTTCACAGGTCATCTCTATAAATAATAAGGCACTCAAAAACATCTAAAGTTTGGCAAAAGTCCTACTTTTAAGGGACAAGCTCGCCACGGCGAGCTATACTGCTCGCCTCGCGAGCAACCAAGGGTTACTCGCCACGGCGAGTGATCACTCGCCACAGGCGAGCGATCTCAGAACCCACACGGGTTCAGACCAAAACTCACCAAAACATCTCCAATCTCTCCAATCAAACCTCTAATTCATCAGCAATGTTGTCCTACGGGACAATCTAGGTTCTGTAACACGTTTCTACAGCCTTACAACTCAATCTCTCATCAATTCATCACAAATCATCACAACCCTAACTCGCAAAACTCATCTCAATTCTTCCCAATCTCTAAGCTAATCAATAACAGATGATTTAACATTAAAATTACTGAAGTTAGGCTCACCCTTACCTGGAAAATTGTGCAGAAATGCAGCCTAGCTTCTTCTCCCCTCTTGAACCGTTTTCTCTTCTTTTCCAAAGTCTGTAACGCGTACTGCCTATTTCTCTTAACCTACTTCTCTTATATACTCCCTCTCAACTTAATTAATTCTATCTCAACCCTCACAACTCTTCTTATTTATAAATATAACCCCATCTCTTAAAATTATCTATTTTTCCAACAAATCTATTTATTTATCCAATAAATATTCATATGAACATCACTTATATTATTTTATTAAACAATAAAATAATATCTCATCACACATCACAAATACGTCACATAATCATTAAAAATCATATAATATATAATAATATACTATATCATCTAATAAAATAATTAAGTAATTAAGGAGGGCGTTACAACTCTCCCCCTCTTAAAAGGATTTTCGTCCTCGAAAATTTACCTCGATCAAACAACTCTGGATAAGATTCTAGCATCTTACTCTCTAGTTCCCAAGTCAAGCTTTCATCCGTCGCTCCGCCCCAAACAACTCTAACGAGAGGTATCTCTTTGCCCCTCAGCGTCTTCGTCTTTCGATCATCAATCCTCACTGGTAAGGTCTCAACCGTAAGGTTGTCCCTAACTTGCACATCATCACTTTGGATCACATGAGACGGATCCGGAACATACTTCCTCAGTTGAGATACATGGAAAACATCATGCAAATTCGATAAATGTGGTGGTAATCCAACACGATATGCCACCGCCCCAATCCTCTCTGAAATCTGATACGGACCAATAAACCTTGGAGTCAACTTCTTTGACTTCAAAGCACGTCCAACACCCGTCATAGGAGTCACTCTCAGGAACACATGATCTCCCTCTTGGAATTCAAGGTCCTTCCTACGCTTGTCATGGTAGCTCTTTTGTCGACTCTGCGACGCTTTCATCTTTTCCTGGATCATTCTCACCTTCTCAGTAGTCTGTTGAACAATCTCTGGCCCTAAGACCACTCTTTCTCCTGACTCAAACCAGCACAACGGAGTTCTGCATCTCCGACCACACAAAGCCTCAAAAGGTGCCATTCCAATACTCGAATGGTAACTGTTGTTGTACGTGAACTCTATCAATGGAAGATGACTATCCCAAGTCCCTCCCTGCTCAAGTACACAAACCCTCAACAAGTCCTCCAACGACTGAATCGTCCTCTCCGACTGACCATCTGTTTGCGGATGATAAGCCGAACTCAACCTCAACTGAGAACCTAAAGCCTCTTGCAAACTCTTCCAAAATCTAGAAGTAAACCTTGGATCTCGATCTGATACGATGCTCGAAGGAACACCATGCAGCTTCACTATGTCTCGGATATAGATCTCTGCCAACTGAGCTACAGGAAAGGTAATGTTAATCGGTAGAAAATGAGCCGATTTCGTCAATCTATCAACAATGACCCAAATTGCATCGTTTCCTCTAGGAGTATTTGGCAAACTCGTCACAAAGTCCATGGATATGCTATCCCATTTCCATTCTGGCACATCTAAAGGTACCATCATACCAGTCGGTTTCTGATGTTCAATCTTCGACTTTTGACAAATCAAACAGGAATACACAAATTGTGCCACGTCACGTTTCAAACTAGACCACCAAAACAACCTCTTTAAGTCATGATACATCTTCGTAGCTCCTGGGTGAATACTCAAGCTACTTCTGTGACTCTCTTCAAGAATCATCTTCTTAATTTCTTCATTGTCAGGAATGCAAATCCTATCTCGGAATCTCAACACTCCTTGATCATCGACCTTAAAGTCACCATCCACAGTCTCATTATTAGCAATCAACAAGTCTACAAACTTGACATCTTCTTTTTGTGCTTCCTTGATATTCTCCAAGAAATCATTGTCAATTCTCAACATTCCCAGTCTTATGCTCTGAGGTGTCCTTTCACAAACTAAGCTCAAGTCTCTAAACTGTTCCAACAACTCAAATTCTTTCATCATCAATGCAGACATATGCATAGTCTTCCTACTCAAGGCATCTGCAACCACATTGGCTTTACCAGGATGGTAATTCAAGCCAAAATCATAATCTTTAAGTAACTCAAGCCACCTCCTCTGCCTCATATTTAATTCCTTCTGATCAAACAAATACTTCAAATCTGGAACCATACAAATAGTGTCTCCATATTTTCAATACAAAGACCACAACTGCCAACTCTAAATCATGCGTCGGGTAATTCTTCTCATGAATCCTCAACTGTCTTGAAGCATAAGCTACCACCTTACCATCTTGCATAAGAACACCACCTAAACCCAGCTTAGACGCATCACAATACACCACAAAAGGTTCGTCGGACTTCGGCAAAATCAAAACTGGAGCCGTCGTCAAACGCTTCTTCAGTTCATTAAAACTATTCTCACAATGCACATCCCACACAAAAGACTTACCCTTACACGTCAACTGCGTTAACGGAAGAGCCAACTTGGAGAATCCCTCTATGAATCTTCGATAATAACCAGCTAAACCCAAAAAGCTTCTAATTTCCGTAACCGACTTAGGGGTCTCCCATTGCGATACCACTTCAACTTTTGACGGGTCGACCGAAATACCATCACCAGAAATAACATGGCCAAGAAAACTCACTTCCTTTAGCCAGAACTCACACTTAGACAACTTAGCATATAGTTTCTTTTCCTTTAACACTTGCAAAACAATTTTCAAATGTTCAACATGTTCTTCTTCAGTCTTGGAGTAAACCAGAATATCATCAATAAATACGACCACAAACTGATCCAAAAATGCATGGAAGATGCGATTCATATACTCCATAAACACTCCAGGTGCATTGGTAACTCCAAAAGGCATGACTTTGTACTCGTAGTGACCATAACGGGTCCTGAAAGCTGTCTTCTGCATATCTTCATCTTTCACTTTGATCTGGTGGTAACCTGACCTCAAATCTATCTTGCTGAAAACACGTGCACCCACTAATTGATCCATCAAATCTTCAATCCTCGGAAGTGGATACCTATTCTTGATAGTTACTTTGTTCAGCTGTCGGTAATCAATACAGAGCCTCATACTACCATCTTTCTTCTTCACTAGCAATACTGGAGCTCCCCATAGTGAAACACTAGGTCTCACAAACTTCTTATCAAGCAAATCCTCTAACTGTTTCTTCAACTCTGCTAACTCAGAAGCAGACATACGATAAGGTGCCATCGACACCGGCTTCGTTCCAGGAACGAGATCAATAGAAAACTCAACTTCCCTCTCCGGAGGCACATCTGGAATTTCATCTGGGAAAACTTCAGGAAAGTCGCACACCACTTGCAGTTTATCAATTACCGCTTGATTCTCTAAAGATAAAGAAGCCATCAACGAAAACATCAACATCCCATCGCGTTCTAGTTGCTTCAGCTGCTTAGTGGATAGAAACTCTGCGCCCCACTCTTCTTCGGCAGAAGAAAAATGTACCGTCTTTCTAAAATAGTTGATAAGAACACGGTTGTACTCTAACCAATTCATCCCCAGAATTACATCCATACCGCTTAAAGGCAGACAAACTAAATCCATCACAAAATCACGGCCAAACATAGACAAAGGACAATTCAAACATACGAGAGAAGTAGTCACCGAACCCTTAGCTGGAGTTTCGACAACCATCTCTCCATTCATATCAGACACATCAAGACCCAAAGCAGAAACACAGTCTAAAGCAACAAAACAATGCGTAGCACCCGTATCAATAATAGCAACTAAATGAGTATTATTAATATAGCAAGTACCTCTGATCAAACGATCATCATTCTCAGTCTGAGTGCCGGTCAATGCGAACATCCTCCCAGCGGTCTTAGTCTTCTTCGGTTGCTTACACTGCGAACCAATATGTCCTTGCTCATTGCAGTTGAAACACACAACATCATCAAACTTGCAGTCATTAGTAATATGCCCTTTTTGACCACAACGGTAGCATCTCTTCACATCAACAGTACACGCATTTCTCTTGTGGCCTTTCTCGCCACAAGTGAAGCAAGTAATCTCAGCAGGAGCAGTCTTCTTCTGAGGCCTTCTCTCATCGTTCACTCTCTGCTTCCCTTTATCTCTAGGGGCATCATAAGGTTTAGGGCGACTCTGCTGGCCCTTAGCTTTCCTATCATTCACTACCTTGTAGAGAGCCTTAGTATCCTCTTCATAAATTCTGCAGCTACTCACCAACTCAGAAAAGTTGCGGATCTTCTGATAACCGATAGCTCTCTTGATATCAGCGCGCAACCCGTTCTCAAACTTAAT
This sequence comes from Medicago lupulina, assembly GCA_958299785.1. NCBI lineage: Eukaryota > Viridiplantae > Streptophyta > Magnoliopsida > Fabales > Fabaceae > Medicago > Medicago lupulina. Next base: position 36,536,687 of record OY283143.1, read on the forward strand.
GCATTTTGAAAACTCAGCAGTCTCAGGGGTATAATGCGGGTAGAACTTAGCCAACTCCACAAATTTGGCTGCATACTCGGTCACCGACATGTTCCCTTGCTTAAGCTCCAGGAACTCGATCTCTTTCTTCCCACGAACATCTTCTGGAAAGTATCTATTAAGGAACTCCCTCGTGAAAATAGCCCACGTAACCACAGCTCCATCTTGCTCCAAAATGGGTAGGAGACTAACCCACCAATCGTCAGCCTCCTCCGCTAGCATGTGCGTACCAAACCGCACCTTCTGAACATCGTCACATTGCATGACTCTGAAGATTCTCTCAACTTCCTTAAGCCACGTCTGAGCTCCATCAGGATCATAACTCCCCTTGAAGGTAGGCGGGTGATTCCTCAGAAAAGTCTCTAACATTCTCGTCCCGTCGTTTCCACCAGCATTGTTCTGATTACCCACAGCATTAGCCATTGCTTCCAAAGCAGCAGCAAGAGCAGCATCGTTTCTACCAGCCATCTCAGGTTTCTACAAAGCAAACATAAGTTAGAATAATACAATATAGTATTCTAACTCTAAGACAACGTCACTCGACTCTCTAATTGGCCGGACGGACCGACTTGCTCTGATACCAATTGTAACACCCCAATTTCCCGTCTTAGAAATTTCACTTAATAAACACATAAATCAGAGTACATCTCAAAAAGGAGTGTCACATTTCATCTTGAAAACAAATTAGATAATAAGTTATCCTTCACAAAATAGTCATTTATAGCAGCGGAATTCAAAAGTCACATTTTCATAAATAGTCTTGGCTCAAGCCATCGAAACGTCTCAAAATATTTAAGTCTCAAACCAATAAGTCTTAAAGTCATCATTTATTCAAACATGATACATAAAGGAATAGACTCAAAATAAAGACCCCATCCCGTTACATATCAGAGCAATCCTACGTCACACCAGACTCCTCACATCTGCGCATCTAAGACTGGGTACCTGCACTTGCCCACAAGGCGGCAATTCCAGCAGAAGGGGTGAGATTCACAACAATAATATTAATATATAAATCAAACATCAAGATTAACAACATAAATCCAACTCATAATCAGGTTATTATAACACCTCGTAACATCATCATAAACATCTTTAAACACTTACATCTACGTCTCAAACACCGTCTCATAATATGTCAACAATTGACTCAACTAAATGCAACTCTTAACATCTCAACATCATGCATGTGGTACCATATATTTATAGCATTAATATGCTTCACCGTCGCTTTGAGCAAATGCTCCACCGTCGCTTTGAGCATAAAGCTCCACCGTCTCATAATTATGCAAATGCATGGACTCGTCGTTTAATGATTTAATTTCAACTTCTCAAAACATCATTCATAATGCAAGACTGGCACATGCAGTTATATTAGTTACATGGCAGAACATCATCTCATTAATCGTATACATCGCAACACATACATCATCATAATCACATAACATCATATTCAAACATCACTTATTATCAACAATACATCAATTATCAACGACATAGTAGAACCATCAGTATCTTCATTGCAGAATGCATCTAAGGATACAAAACCTCCCTAATACTACCCAAAGGTCTCCTCTCAAGTCCCATGCGAAACACATCGCGAAAGAACAAAACAGTCATAAACCAACTAACTCGCCACGGCGAGTGATCTGCTCGCCACAGGCGAATACTCACAAAAGGTTACTCGCCAAAGGCGAGTTGGGGGCGAACTAGAGGCGAGAAATCCTGGGTGCTCTCGGCCTTTTTGACATTTTCCACCAATAATCTTCGTTTTAAGGTTTTCTAAATCCAATTTGGCCAAACCAACTTCACAGGTCATCTCTATAAATAATAAGGCACTCAAAAACATCTAAAGTTTGGCAAAAGTCCTACTTTTAAGGGACAAGCTCGCCACGGCGAGCTATACTGCTCGCATCGCGAGCAACCAAGGGTTACTCGCCACGGCGAGTGATCACTCGCCACAGGCGAGCGATCTCAGAACCCACACGGGTTCAGACCAAAACTCACCAAAACATCTCCAATCTCTCCAATCAAACCTCTAATTCATCAGCAATGTTGTCCTAGGGGACAATCTAGGTTCTGTAACACGTTTCTACAGCCTTACAACTCAATCTCTCATCAATTCATCACAAATCATCACAACCCTAACTCGCAAAACTCATCTCAATTCTTCCCAATCTCTAAGCTAATCAATAACAGATGATTTAACATTAAAATTACTGAAGTTAGGCTCACCCTTACCTAGAAAATTGTGCATAAATGCAGCCTAGCTTCTTCTCCCCTCTTGAACCGTTTTCTCTTCTTTTCCAAAGTCTGTAACGCGTACTGCCTATTTCTCTTAACCTACTTCTCTTATATACTCCCTCTCAACTTAATTAATTCTATCTCAACCCTCACAACTCTTCTTATTTATAAATATAACCCCATCTCTTAAAATTATCTATTTTTCCAACAAATCTATTTATTTATCCAATAAATATTCATATAAACATCACTTATATTATTTTATTAAACAATAAAATAATATCTCATCACACATCACAAATACGTCACATAATCATCAAAAATCATATAATATATAATAATATACTATATCATCTAATAAAATAATTAAGTAATTAAAGAGGGCATTACACTAGAGAGCAAGAGATTCAGGCCGACTTTGCTGCTGGTGGTGCTAGGTCGCGACACCATTTTGGTGAGGATTATTATGAGGAGCAGAACCCTAGCACATGGATTGACCCGGACCTGATGCAGGACTGAGTGAGCTACTGATGGCTCACTCCTTATGATGTTTTCTTTCATTTGTTTCAGCATTTTTTTGTATGTACTTTTATTTTATGTTCGAACAATTTTCAGTTTAATCAGTTGTATCCCCTAGTATGTAATTATTCCTGAACTGGTTTATTATTGATGAATTTATGTGTTTCATTGACGTTTCTAGTTTAGTAACAAATGTTTGTTCAATTGATGTTTCCAAAAGTTTATATGGAGGAGTGACTTGATACTTCAAAGGCGAAGTGTATGACACTGCAAGATAGGTAGTCACAACTCCCAGAAATCTAACACTGTAACGTTCATGGCCAAATTTTCTTTTTCAATTTACTTATATAGTGTCCAGGCTGCTACATTTCCAAAACTTGCATTGTTTCTTTACTGTTGATTGGTTTTTGTCATATACACACTGAGGCAAAAGTGCTTGGTCCTGTGAGCCTTTTTGAATCCTACCCTGATTATATTGAACTTATCCTTTTCTTAGCCAAGTTGAACCAGTAGGATAGAACTTTTTGTTCGGTGACAAACTGCATTACAAACTTAGAAACTTTTAGGATTTATCCCAAATTGTCTTTCTGAGTTAGGCATTGTAGAATGTTGCTAAAAATTAAGTTTGGGGTTGCTTTTGGAATTTGCAACCAATTAAGTTTGGGGTGGGGGAACTAGAGAACATAGAACTTTATCATGAAAAATACATACACTAAAAAAATGGTGTATCAAAAAAAAAAAGAAAAAAAAATATAGAATGAAAAAGGGACAAAAACATTGAATATCCGAGTAACTTTAAACTCGAAAGTCCCAATGGTTAAAAATTTTCTCTAGCCCCGTCTTGACAAAAATTGTGTTCATAGGTGAAAAATGAATGAAAATTGTGCTTTAACTTTTGTAGGAGTGCCTAACTTGCATTTTGTGTAGCCTACTTATTCAGATATTATCCCACCTTCACCTAAGCCCCGTTATAACCCTGAAAGACCTCAAAGTGTGTATTGATATTGACTTTAATTGACGTTTAGAAACTTTTCAAGCGTATGGTAATATGTAGTTGTGCATGTCATTGAGTGTGAACCCTATTCATTTTGTTGCGTGGAGTTGTGTATTGGTAGATGCATTCAAGTCAAACTAGCTCACTTTTAGCTAGTAGGGAGATGAACTTTTTGGTTACCATCACTTGATCAGGTACTTGTTATTTCACTGTTGATTGTCAATTTTGCATGTAAATTCCTTGAGGACAAGGAATGGTTTAAGTTTGGGGTTGTGATGACATGATGTCATTACGTAATTTTTATGTAAATATTATCACATTATGAGGTTCACAAGGCGACTTAAGCAACAAGAAAAGCAAGAAAACTGAAGAAAAAGGACAAGACACAAAATGTGGCACGTTTGCTCAAAAACGTGACACGATTTCACAAGGCAGAATGCATTGTTTTGGTATTAAGGAAAACGTGTCACGTTGGCAAAAACGTGACACGATTTGGTGAAACCCTAATTTAGTTTCTTGTTACACAAGTGAAAACGTGTCACGATTTACTAAAAACGTGACACGATTTGGGCGAATTTCTGAGCCTATTTAAGCTGAAGACTATTCCAAAAACAAGGGTTACGATTTTGGAGAGCTAAAGTGCGATTTTTACACCTAGAAGGCTGAAGAAGGGGCGATTTCATCATCTCTGGTCCAGTTTATGTATGTTTTAATTCTTTCATTGATTATGCTATTTGTAACCGCAATTATGAGTAGCTAGATCTCATAGAGATTAGGTTTCAGATGAATCGATGTAACCCTAATTGATACATGTTGCCGTGATGAAACTCTATTATTCGTGAATGACAATTTAGTTTTTATTCAATTCAATTGCTCTTAATTCTTTTATATTGATCACATATAAACATCGTGAGTATGAATGACTACTGACCCTAGATTTCAACTTAGACCCATTGAATTGTTCTAATAAACATGGTTAGTCTAGGAATGGATAATCATTTATTAGTGATATTAGGTTAACGTACTTAAAACCTTCAAAGATTATTAGACCACCTAAGGGATTAGGGGCTGTAGTTTGAGAAGAGGGTCCCAACTCAAGGGATTGATTAGGGCTAATTTGTTAACTATCGTAAAAACTAGAAAACCATTCATGACAATAGAGTACAGTATACCAATTAGGGGAACGTAGAGGATTTGACAAACCTAATCTCATCTCTCTCTATCTTTTCTTAATCAAATCTTATTTTCTGTTATTTGTTTCTATAAGATCCAAACTAACAAACCGCCTAGTGGCAAAACAAATATAACTTTTACACATCCTATTTCTTAATGAAGTTGAATTATTGAAGTTAAAAAACAGTCCTTGTGGGATCGATATTTTACTACTTCTATAGGTTTTGGTACACTTGCCAAATTTCTATCAACTCCTGAAGTGAATAATGTAACACCCTGTTTCCCAAAACAACGTATAATAATATAAAATCAGAGTAATCATCAATACGGGCATGTCACACTACTTTTCAAAATTATTTAAATAGAATATAAAACTATTCAAATACCAACAAATCATCTTTATAAAATTCTGCAGTGGAAATCTTTAATTTAAAATCATCAACATTAAACTACAACAAAATCCTTGGCTCAAAGGCCTCAACAATCTTAAAACATCATCCAGCAATAAATCTTCAACAACATATTCTTCAAAAGAAATGATACATAAAGGAATGCAAGAAAGACAATGATTCCCCATCCCGTTACGTATCAGAGCCCTAAGACACAAGAGTCAACATCTCACTAGACTTCATTACCTGCACTTGCCCACAAGGCGGCAATTCCAACAGAAGGGGTGAGTTCACAAATCAAAAGTAATATATATAAGTCATCAAATTGAATTGAAACATCAACAAGTATTAACATCCATCAGCAACAACATCAACAATAACATTTCATTTCATCATTTCATTTCATCTTTGAATTACAACAACTATTGTGGCGACATCTCACCAACAACAACTCCGACACCGACTATGCAACGACATCAACTATGCAACGACATCAACTACAAATGCAACATGCATGTGGTACCATTTTACGCTCGTTGAATGACAAGCATTCCAGGGCATGAGCCCTCAACAGTTGGATGGTTAAAGCATCCCAGGGCATAAGCCCTCAACAGGTGAACGATAAAGCGTTCCAGGGCAATAAGCCCCCAACAGGTGAATGATAAACATTCCAGGGCAATAAGCCCCCAACAAATGCATATGAGTATGAATGGACTCAGTGGTGTATATCAGCATACAACCCAACAACATCTAATGGTGTATATCAGCATACAACCGGACAACAACAACTTAGGACATCCTCCCCAACTGGACAATACTACTCAGCAACACCAAAGGCAACTCAACTTAGTAAAGCATAATTATTTTCATATATACATACATAATCTCATCCTATTCATCTTCATATATAAGTTTTACCATCTAAACAATTTTAAATAAATCCAACAAACATGTTAGGAAGCTTAGGTTTGGGTTAGGAGCACTTTGAAAAATCACACAAAATGGTCGCACAGGACCCAGCGAACAAATTCACATAAGTTTGGGTTTTGCTCGCTTACAGCTCGCTTACGGTTCGCTTAAGCGAACGGCTAGTTTTCAAAATTCTGGGCAAAATTTCGCGTTGCTCGCTTAAGCGACGGTTATCTCGCTTAAGCGACCTAAATGACGAAACATCAGGTTTTGCACGCTTAGAGTTCGCTTGCAACTCGCTTGAGCGAACGGGCGCGAAACAATTCTGGGCAGGGAAAAGTGTCGCTCGCTTGAGCGATGGCTTGCTCGCTTGAGCGAGCGCTCATCTGGGCAGACTAGAAACCTACGATTTCACAAACCCTTTCTCATCCAAAAACCCCATTTTGATCCCCCAAACACCCAAAATGATTTACAGAAGCGTTTACAGGTCTAATATACAATGTATAGCCAATAACAACTCAGAATAACACAATCAACAACATAATCAACAACAGTAGGCAATTCATCATATTCTTGAAAAATCTAAAACAGTATAAGAATTCTCAATCCAAATTCATGAAACATGCATATATATATTACAATTGAAATGCTAACCCACCCTTACCTCAATTCAGCGAATTCTACAGCAAAAATGGATGGATTCTCTCTTCCTAGCCCTTCCCTCTTGTTCTACTTGGCTTCTCTCAAAAACTTGTTTTCTTACTGATACGTGAAAATGTTTTTGTCTGACTCTCTATTTCCTTTTCCACAAAACCAAAACCTTTCTTTCTCTTAACTCCCTCTTAACTCTCCTAATTAAAATGTAACACCCTCCTTAATTCTAATTATTCTAAATAATTCTCTTTAATCAAATAAATAATATTTCTCCTCCTATTTTATTAAATCACACAAATAATTATATAATAAATAACAACACATCAAATATTCACATAAATCAACATAAATTATTTTAAAGCATATAAAATACTTAAAATCAACCAAAAATAGTAAAATAACAACTAGGGCGTTACAACTCTCCCCAACTTAGAGAATTTCGTCCTCGAAATCTTACCTCAAGTAAACAACTCAGGATAGGATTCTTGCATCTTACTCTCTAACTCCCAAGTCAAACTTTCACCAGTTACACCGCCCCAAACAACCTTCACCAAAGGTATTTCCTTGCCTCTCAATTGCTTCACCTTACGATCCTCAATCCTCAAAGGTAAAGTTTCCACGGTAAGGTTATCCCTAACTTGCACATCATCTCTAGGAATAACTTGCGAAGGGTCTGCTACATACTTCTTTAGCTGCGACACATGAAACACATCATGCAAGTTCGAAAGATGTGGTGGCAACCCAATCTGATATGCCACGGTACCAACTCTCTCTGAAATCTGATAAGGACCAATGAACTTTGGAGTCAACTTCTTAGACTTCAATGCACGTCCTACACCCGTCAAAGGAGTAACCCTCAAAAACACATGATCACCCTCCTGAAACTCAAGGGCCTTTCTTCGCTTGTCATGGTAACTCTTCTGACGATCTTGCGATGCTTTCATCTTTTCTCTGGTCAACTTGACCTTCTCCGTAGTCTGCTGAACCAACTCTGGTCCCAAAACCACACTTTCACCTGACTCAAACCAACACAAGGGAGTTCTGCACCTCCGACCATACAAAGCTTCGAACGGTGTCATACCAATACTCGAATGGTAACCATTGTTATAGGTGAACTCTATCAACGGTAAGTGGCTGTCCCAAGCTCCACCTTGCTCGAGTACACACACTCTCAACAAATCCTCTAAAGACTGGATAGTCCTCTCCGACTGACCATCTGTCTGCGGATGATAAGCCGAACTCAATCTCAACTTCGAACCCAAGGCATCTTGCAAACTCTTCCAGAACCTCGAAGTGAACCTCGGATCTCTATCCGACACAATACTTGACGGAACACCATGCAGCTTCACAATGTCACGAATATAAATCTCCGCCAACTGAGCTACCGGATAACTAATATTGATCGGAATAAAGTGCGTCGACTTAGTCAACCTGTCGACCACGACCCAAATGGCATCATGCCCTCTTGGAGTATTCGGTAAACTAGTTACAAAATCCATGGAAATGCTGTCCCACTTCCACTCAGGTACATCTAACGGAGTCAACAGCCCTGCAGGCTTCTGATGCTCAACTTTGGACTTCTGACAAGTCAAACATGCATACACAAACTGAGCAACATCTCTTTTCAATCCGGACCACCAAAACAATTTCTTCAAATCATGGTACATCTTCGTAGCTCCCGGATGAATACTCAAGCTACTCTTGTGACTTTCTTCTAAAATCAACTTCTTCAAATCCTCATCATCAGGAATACAAATTCTTCCTCTAAACCTCAAAACACCTTGGTCATCAACCTTAAAGTCACCATCTGCACTCTGATCACTAGCAGTCATCAAATCCACAAACTTAACATCAACCTTCTGTGCCTCCTTGATACTATTCAAGAAATCACTGTTAATCTTCAACATGCCTAACCGCACACTCTGAGGCGACCTTTCACAAACAAGACTCAAGTCCCTAAACTGTTCAAGCAACTCGAACTCTTTCACCATCATAGCAGACATATGCAATGTCTTTCTGCTCAACGCATCCGCAACCACATTGGCTTTACCAGGATGGTAATTCAAGCCAAAATCATAATCCTTAAGCAACTCAAGCCACCTCCTCTGCCTCATATTCAACTCCTTCTAATCAAATAAATATTTTAAACTTTTATGATCACTAAATACCTCAAATCTGGAACCGTACAAATAGTGCCTCCAAATTTTCAACACAAACACCACAGCTGCCAACTCTAGATCATGCGTAGGATAATTCTTTTCATGGGTCCTCAACTGCCTAGAAGCATAAGCTACTACCTTTCCATCTTGCATCAAAACACCACCTAAGCCCAGCTTAGATGCATCACAATAAACAACAAAAGGTTCTTCTGGTTTCGGCAAAATCAAAATAGGAGCAGTCGTCAATCTTTGCTTCAACTCATTGAAACTACTCTCACAGTGAGTATCCCACACAAATGCTTTACCTTTACAAGTCAACTGCGTCAACGGAAGTGCCAACTTTGAAAATCCCTCAATGAACCTACGGTAATAACCAGCCAAACCAAGAAAACTTCTAACCTCGGTAACTGACTTCGGTGTCTCCCACTGCGATACAGCATCAACCTTCGAAGGATCTACAGCAATACCATTACCAGAAATAATGTGGCCAAGAAAACTTACTTCGTTCAACCAAAACTCACATTTGGACAGCTTGGCATACAACTTCTTTTCCTTCAGCACTTGCAATACAATCTTCAAATGCTCTGCATGCTCTGCTTCAGTCTTAGAGTAAATTAGAATATCATCATTGAAAACCACAACAAATTGATCCAGATACTCATGAAAAATTCGGTTTATGTACTCCATAAACACACCAGGTGCATTAGTAACACCAAAAGGCATCACCTTATATTCATAATGACCATATCGTGTCCGAAAGGCCGTCTTTTGCATATCCTCGTCCTTCACTTTAATCTGATGGTAACCTGACCTCAAGTCAATCTTGCTAAATATACGAGCACCCACTAGTTGATCCATTAAGTCATCAATCCTCGGAAGTGGATATCTGTTCTTTATCGTCACTTTGTTCAATTGACGGTAATCAATACACAACCGCATGCTACCATCCTTCTTCTTAACCAACAACACCGGCGCTCCCCAAGGCGAAACACTCGGTCTTACAAACTTCTTATCAAGTAAGTCTTCCAACTGCTTCTTTAACTCAGCTAACTCAGAAGCTGACATACGGTAAGGAGCCATCGACACAGGCTTCGTTCCCAGAACAAGATCAATTGCAAACTCGACCTCCCTCTCTAGTGGCACATCTGGAATCTCATCAGGAAAACCTTCCGGAAACTCCTTCACAACAGGCAATCTATCAATCACAGCTTGATTTTCTACTGACAGGAACGCCAACAAAGAAAACATCAAAACGCCGTCTTGTTCTAACCGCTTCATCTCTTTAGTGGATAAAAATTCTGCTCCACTCTCTTCTTCAGCAGAAGAAAATCGTACCGTCTTGCTAAAACAATTAATCAGGACATGATTGTATTCTAACCAATTCATTCCCAATATTACATCCATTCCCACCAACGGCAAACAAACAAGGTCAACCTCAAAATCTCTACCAAAAACAAACAACGGACAACTTAAACAGACAAGGGAAGTAGTTATTGAACCCTTAGCTGGAGTTTCAACAACCATCTCCCCATTCATATCAGACATAATCAAACCCAATCTTTTTGCACAGTCAATAACAATGAAACAATGCGTAGCACCAGTATCTATAATAGCAATTAAAGGAGTACCATTAAAGAAACAAGTACCTCTGATAAGTCGATCTTCGTTATCGGTCTGGGTACCGGTCAAAGCAAACACCCTTCCACTAGTCTGCGCCTTCTTAGGCTGCGTACACTGAGAACCAATGTGACCTTCCTCATTACAATTGAAGCAAACAATATCCCCACGCTTGCATTCAGTGACAGTATGGCCCTTCTTTCCGCATCGGAAACACTTCTTCTCATCTCGGTTGCATGCATTACTCTTGTGGCCTTTAACACCACACTTATAACATACAATCTCAGCAGGAGCATCTCTACGTGCAGGTCTCCTCTCATCATGCATTCTCTGCTTGCCCTTATCAGCTGGGGCACTATAAGGCTTCGGGCGACTCTGCTGCCCCTTACCTCTCCGGTCACTCATCACCTTATAATGAGCCTTTGTATCCTCTTCATAGATCCTACAGCTGCTTACCAACTCAAAAAAGTCTCTTATCTTCTGATAGCCAATGGCCCACTTAATATCAGCTCGCAGACCATTCTCAAACTTGATGCATTTGGAGAACTCAGCAGTCTCCGCAACATAATGTGGATAGAACTTGGCCAGCTCCACAAACTTAGCAGCATATTCTATGATAGACATGTCTCCTTGCTTCAGCTCAAGGAACTCAATTTCTTTCCTACCACGAACATCTTCTGGGAAATACCTTCTTAAGAATTCTCTTCTAACACACAGCCCATGTAATCACAGCTCCTTCATTCTGAAGAATTGGTTGAGTGCTTACCCACCAGTCGTCAGCCTCCTCAGCCAACATATGTGTGCCAAACCGCACCATCTGGGTATCGCTACACTGCATCACTCGGAAGATTCTTTCGACCTCCTTCAGCCAAGTCTGCGCTCCATCGGGGTCGTACCTTCCCTTGAAGGTTGGTGGATGATTCCTCAAGAATGTTTCCAGCATCCGCACACCTTCACCACCACCAGCACCTTGCTGTTGTTGTCCCACAACCTGAGCCATTGCTTGCAAGGCAGCAGCAAGAGCAGCATCATTCCTTCCAGCCATCTAGATAGTTCTACATAACAACAACAAATCAGGACAACAAAGACAGTTTATAGCTGTCACACAACTCTACTAGGCTCGACACGACTCTACTAATTGGCCGGACGTACCGACCTGCTCTGATACCAATTGTAACACCCCGTTTCCCAAAACAACGTATAATAATATAAAATCAGAGTAATCATCAATACGGGCATGTCACACTACTTTTCAAAATTATTTAAATAGAATATAAAACTATTCAAATACCAACAAATCATCTTTATAAAATTCTGCAGCGGAAATCTTTAATTTAAAATCATCAACATTCAACTACAACAAAATCCTTGGCTCAAAGGCCTCAACAATCTTAAAACATCATCCAGCAATAAATCTTCAACAACATATTCTTCAAAAGAAATGATACATAAAGGAATGCAAGAAAGACAACGATTCCCCATCCCATTACGTATCAGAGCCCTAAGACACAAGAGCCAACATCTCACTAGTCTTCGTTACCTGCACTTGCCCACAAGGCGGCAATTCCAACAGAAGGGGTGAGACACACATTCAATAATAATAATATATAATCAATCAAGTTAATGAAAACAACAACAATTCAATGACAAGCATCATCAGGTTCACACACACACACATATATATATATATATATATAAATACACCAACAACAGAATCATCAATCAACAAAACATCATATAGTCATAGCAAAATAGGCATCATCTAGCATCATAATTATCGTCCTAAATCACCTTATACATCATCAAGCACACCATTCACGAAACACGTTAAACGTCAATCAAGAATATCATCACGAAATATCATCAAGAACATCAAAGAACAATCATCATCACAAATGCATCACAAACCATCATAAATCATCGTCTTAACAATCATCTCAAACATCACATCATCATCACAAATCATCGTCACGATGTAACACCCCGATTTCCCAACATAATTAAATATATGTAAAATCAGAGTTTTCATCGCAAAACGGAATGTTACACTACTTTTCAAAAATTCATAAATAGAAAATATACTATTTATTCAACAACATAAATTAATCTCGTAATATTTTGCAGCGGAAAAATCTTTTTTAAAATATAATCAACTTCAACAAAATCTTGGCACAAAGGCCCCAACATAAATAATCATTTCAATAATCCTCTTAATAATAAATAAATGTTCCAACAATATAGTTCCAAAATTGATACATAAAGGAATGAAAATTCAACAATTAACTCCCATCCCGTTACGTATCAGAGCCCTAAGACACTTGAGCCAACATCCTACTAGCCTTGGAAATCTGCACTTGCCCACAAGGCGACAATTCCAACAGAAGGGGTGAGAAACACATTCAATAATAATAATATATAATTCATCAAATCGATGAAACAACAACAAATTATACCACAAGTATCAACAAGTTCATATATGTATATATATATATATATATATATATATATATATATAGCAACAACAACGATATCAACATCAACGACATTTAGCAACATACAACAACAATAAACAATCAACAACAACAATATCAACAATGTAACACCCCGTTTCCCCAAAACAACATAATAATATTAAAACAATCAGAGTTCAACAATAACGGCCATGTCACACTACTTTTCAAAATTATTTAAATAGAAAATAGAACTATTTAAAATACCAACAAAATCTCATTCTTATAAAAATCTGCAGCGGAAATATTTCTTTTAAAATCATCATCATTCAACTTCAACAGAATTCTTGGCACAAAGGCCTCAACAACAAAATATTATTCTTCAACTTAAAATCCAACAACATGTTCAAAATTCGATACATAAAGGAATGAAAGAAACAAAACAACATTTTCCCCATCCCATTACGTATCAGAGCCCTATGACACTTGAGCCAACATCCTACTAGCCTTGGAAATCTGCACTTGTCCACAAGGCGACAATTCCAACAGAAGGGGTGAGATACACATTCAATAATAATAATATATAATCAATCAAGTTAATGAAAACAACAACAATTCAATGACAAGCATCATCAGGTTCACATATATATGCATATATATATATATATATATATATATATAAATACACCAACAACAGAATCATCAATCAACAAAACATCATATAGTCATAGCAAAATAGGCATCATCTAACATCATAATTATCGTCCTAAATCACCTTATACATCATCAAGCACACCATTCACGAAACACGTTAAACGTCAATCAAGAATATCATCACGAAATATCATCAAGAGCTTCAAGGAACTTCATCACGAAGATACCATCAAGAACATCAAAGAACAATCATCATCACAAAGGCATCACAAACCATCATAAATCATCGTCTTAACAACCATCTCAAACATCACATCATCATCACAAATCATCGTCACGACATCTCATAAGACACGACTCAACAAATGCAACTCTACGTCTTAGACATCATGCATGTGGTACCATCAGGGCATAAGCCCCCATCGCTAAAGGTCAAATAGGACCTGTCAGGCATTGAGCCCCCATCGCTAAAGGTCATAAAAGAACCTGTCAGGCATTAAGCCCCCATCGCTGACTATGCTATGCAACGACACGACTCAAATGCAACGACACGAGTAAAGACTCAACAATGCACATCTTTAGATGACTCGACAAATACACATCTTTAAATAGCATCATCGTCAAATATCACATATTTAAATATGACATCTTTATATAGCACATATTTAGGTCACACATCTACAAACAACACATCTTGATATAACACATATTTAAATCACACATCTCTGGAAAACACATATACATTAATCAACTACATTCATATCAAAGTCCAACACATCCTTCAACAAGCAAATCAAGTTTGATCAATAAAACATAAGCCAAATACTCATAAAACACTCCGACTAAATCCCTAATACTTAAGTTTGAAGTTGGGAAACCAACCATAAGTTTTGGACTAACTTGGGATTAGTTAAGCTAAGTTTTCTTAAGATTTTCTGAAGACCTACTTGGACTATTTTCATCATAATTCAAAATCTACAAATCCTCTTCGAGTCAAACCAGTGCCATTTGAAAGCTAACTCAATTATCTACAACTTTCATGTTTACACCTAAGACCAATTATGTACCAATCAATACCAGTTTTCATTTCAAATTCGGACAAAGTTGTGCTGAAATTCATAAAAATTCACTGTGACCTACGTTCATTAATTTGACCATAACTCAAGTTCTATAAATCATTTTGACGTCATACCAACGGCATTAGAAAGATAACATTCATACCTACAACTTTCGTGTTTACACCGAAAGCTAGTTCGAAACAGAAACTGATGCAAAAGACGCAACAACATGAAACAGGGTATGCTGTCAAAGGTAGCTCTCGGGAAAACTCTATTTTTCACTCAAAAACCCAAATTTCATCTACCCAAATCCCAAATTTGATAGAGAACAATGTTTACAGGTTCTATATACAACATAACAATCAAAACAACAAAGAAACATGCATTAAACAACACAATTCATCACATCATATCAATTATCATAAACTTTCTAAACCCTAAACCTAGAACACAATTTCATCAACAATCAAAATTATATATACATATTATTGAAGGAATCCCACCCTTACCTTAGATTATGACTCCTGAATTAAGCTGCGTTCTTCTCTCTTCTTCTAGCCTCTTCTCTTGGTTCTAGGTTTTCTCCTCTTCTTCTCTCAAAAACTCACTTTCTCTCTTTTTTTTTCAATTGTACGTAAAACTCTTTCTGACTCTCCTTTTCTTTTTATTGTAAACTATAACCCCCTCTTATTTCCTTAACTCCCACTTATTCCTCAAAATTATACTTAATTCCCTTTAAACCAAATAATACTATTTTCTACCTTTTTATTAAATCAATAAAATAATCAAACAACATTTATTTAAATAAAACACAACACCATAAATCATATAATAAATTATCATCACACCAAATATCACAGAATTCATACCAAGTCATATATTTCACATAAAATCATATATAAATCATATATGTCAGATATAGTCATATAAAATCATATAAAAATACTCAAACATCAACTAAAAATAATTAAATAAAAATGGGGCGTTACACACGACATCTCATAAGACACGACTCGACAAATGCAACTCTACGTCTTAGACATCATGCATGTGGTACCATCAGGGCATCAAGCCCTCAACGTATAAGCGTAAATAGGCTCACAGGGCATCAAGCCCTCAACTTACAGGGCATCAAGCCCTCAACTTACAGGGCATCAAGCCCTCAACTTAATATGTATAAATATACATTACAGGGCATCAAGCCCTCAACTTAAATGAGTATGCATGGACTCAACGTCTTACAACTTAAACAACTTAGACATCTCATATGACTCCAATAATTTGGATCGACATCTTACAATTTAAACAACTTAGACCAACATTAACATCCTAATCACGACAGCAAGGCAGCACCATTAAATAATATGCAGCAAGTCAACATCAACAATAATCGCCCAGTATAACCATTACCACTTCATATGAACATCTTTCACAATATATAAATCTGTCACATAATTCCAACTCTAAATCATCAATCATTACATTATTTATAAATTACACTTAGTCAAATAATTCATCAATCACACTATCACATCAATTCAATTTATCATAATATTATACACGGCATATACATTAATCAACTACATTCATATCAAACCAAAACATTCTTCAAAAATAAAGCAAGTTGATCAGTAAAACATAAGCCAAATACTCATAAAACACTCCGACTAAATCCCTAATACTTAAGTTTGAAGTTGGGAAACCAACCATAAGTTTTGGACTAACTTGGGATTAGTTAAGCTAAGTTTTCTTAAGATTTTCTGAAGACCTACTTGGACTATTTTCATCATAATTCAAAATCTACAAATCCTCTTCGAGTCAAACCAGTGCCATTTGAAAGCTAACTCAATTATCTACAACTTTCATGTTTACACCTAAGACCAATTATGTACCAATCAATACCAGTTTTCATTTCAAATTCGGACAAAGTTGTGCTGAAATTCATAAAAATTCACTGTGACCTACGTTCATTAATTTGACCATAACTCAAGTTCTATAAATCATTTTGACGTCATACCAACGGCATTAGAAAGATAACATTCATACCTACAACTTTCGTGTTTACACCGAAAGCTAGTTCGAAACAGAAACTGATGCAAAAGACGCAACAACATGAAACAGGGTATGCTGTCAAAGGTAGCTCTCGGGAAAACTCTATTTTTCACTCAAAAACCCAAATTTCATCTACCCAAATCCCAAATTTGATAGAGAACAATGTTTACAGGTTCTATATACAACATAACAATCAAAACAACAAAGAAACATGCATTAAACAACACAATTCATCACATCATATCAATTATCATAAACTTTCTAAACCCTAAACCTAGAACACAATTTCATCAACAATCAAAATTATATATACATATTATTGAAGGAATCCCACCCTTACCTTAGATTATGACTCCTGAATTAAGCTGCGTTCTTCTCTCTTCTTCTAGCCTCTTCTCTTGGTTCTAGGTTTTCTCCTCTTCTTCTCTCAAAAACTCACTTTCTCTCTTTTTTTTTCAATTGTACGTAAAACTCTTTCTGACTCTCCTTTTCTTTTTATTGTAAACTATAACCCCCTCTTATTTCCTTAACTCCCACTTATTCCTCAAAATTATACTTAATTCCCTTTAAACCAAATAATACTATTTTCTACCTTTTTATTAAATCAATAAAATAATCAAACAACATTTATTTAAATAAAACACAACACCATAAATCATATAATAAATTATCATCACACCAAATATCACAGAATTCATACCAAGTCATATATTTCACATAAAATCATATATAAATCATATATGTCAGATATAGTCATATAAAATCATATAAAAATACTCAAACATCAACTAAAAATAATTAAATAAAAATGGGGCGTTACACACGACATCTCATAAGACACGACTCGACAAATGCAACTCTACGTCTTAGACATCATGCATGTGGTACCATCAGGGCATCAAGCCCTCAACGTATAAGCGTAAATAGGCTCACAGGGCATCAAGCCCTCAACTTACAGGGCATCAAGCCCTCAACTTACAGGGCATCAAGCCCTCAACTTAATATGTATAAATATACATTACAGGGCATCAAGCCCTCAACTTAAATGAGTATGCATGGACTCAACGTCTTACAACTTAAACAACTTAGACATCTCATATGACTCCAATAATTTGGATCGACATCTTACAATTTAAACAACTTAGACCAACATTAACATCCTAATCACGACAGCAAGGCAGCACCATTAAATAATATGCAGCAAGTCAACATCAACAATAATCGCCCAGTATAACCATTACCACTTCATATGAACATCTTTCACAATATATAAATCTGTCACATAATTCCAACTCTAAATCATCAATCATTACATTATTTATAAATTACACTTAGTCAAATAATTCATCAATCACACTATCACATCAATTCAATTTATCATAATATTATACACGGCATATACATTAATCAACTACATTCATATCAAACCAAAACATTCTTCAAAAATAAAGCAAGTTGATCAGTAAAACATAAGCCAAATACTCGTAAAACACTCCGACTAAATCCCTAATACTTAAGTTTGAAGTTGGGAAACCAACCATAAGTTTTGGACTAACTTGGGATTAGTTAAGCTAAGTTTTCTTAAGATTTTCTGAAGACCTACTTGGACTATTTTTATCATAACTCGAGATTTACAAAACATTTTCGCGTCAAACCAGTGCCTTTAGAAAGCTAACTCAATTATCTACAACTTTCATGTTTACACCTAAGGCCAATTATGTACCAATCAATACCAGTTTTCATTTCAAATTCGGACAAAGTTGTGCTGAAATTCATAAAAATTCACTGTGACCTACGTTCATTAATTTGACCATAACTCAAGTTCTATAAATCATTTTGACGTCATACCAACGGCATTAGAAATATAACATTCATACCTACAACTTTCGTGTTTACACCGAAAGCTAGTTCGAAACAGAAACTGATGCAAAAGACGCAACAACATGAAACAGGGTATGCTGTCAAAGGTAGCTCTCGGGAAAACTCTATTTTTCACTCAAAAACCCAAATTTCATCTACCCAAATCCCAAATTTGATAGAGAACAATGTTTACAGGTTCTATATACAACATAACAATCAAAACAACAAAGAAACATGCATTAAACAACACAATTCATCACATCATATCAATTATCATAAACTTTCTAAACCCTAAACCTAGAACACAATTTCATCAACAATCAAAATTATATATACATATTATTGAAGGAATCCCACCCTTACCTTAGATTATGACTCCTGAATTAAGCTGCGTTCTTCTCTCTTCTTCTAGCCTCTTCTCTTGGTTCTAGGTTTTCTCCTCTTCTTCTCTCAAAAACTCACTTTCTCTCTTTTTTTTCAATTGTACGTAAAACTCTTTCTGACTCTCCTTTTCTTTTTATTGTAAACTATAACCCCCTCTTATTTCCTTAACTCCCACTTATTCCTCAAAATTATATTTAATTCCCTTTAAACCAAATAATACTATTTTCTACCTTTTTATTAAATAAATAAAATAATCAAACAACATTTATTTAAATAAAACACAACACCATAAATCATATAATAAATTATCATCACACCAAATATCACAGAATTCATACCAAGTCATATATTTCACATAAAATCATATATAAATCATATATGTCAGATATAGTCATATAAAATCATATAAAAATACTCAAACATCAACTAAAAATAATTAAATAAAAATGGGGCGTTACACACGACATCTCATAAGACACGACTCGACAAATGCAACTCTACGTCTTAGACATCATGCATGTGGTACCATCAGGGCATCAAGCCCTCAACGTATAAGCGTAAATAGGCTCATAGGGCATCAAGCCCTCAACTTACAGGGCATCAAGCCCTCAACTTAATATGTATAAATATACATTACAGGGCATCAAGCCCTCAACTTAAATGAGTATGCATGGACTCAACGTCTTACAACTTAAACAACTTAGACATCTCATATGACTCCAATAATTTGGATCGACATCTTACAATTTAAACAACTTAGACCAACATTAACATCCTAATCACGACAGCAAGGCAGCACCATTAAATAATATGCAGCAAGTCAACATCAACAATAATCGCCCAGTATAACCATTACCACTTCATATGAACATCTTTCACAATATATAAATCTGTCACATAATTCCAACTCGAAATCATCAATCATTACATTATTTATAAATTACACTTAGTCAAATAATTCATCAATCACACTATCACATCAATTCAATTTATCATAATATTATACACGGCATATACATTAATCAACTACATCCATATCAAACCAAAACATTCTTCAAAAATAAAGCAAGTTGATCAGTAAAACATAAGCCAAATACTCATAAAACACTCCGACTAAATCCCTAATACTTAAGTTTGAAGTTGGGAAACCAACCATAAGTTTTGGACTAACTTGGGATTAGTTAAGCTAAGTTTTCTTAAGATTTTCTGAAGACCTACTTGGACTATTTTTATCATAACTCGAGATTTACAAAACATTTTCGAGTCAAACCAGTGCCTTTAGAAAGCTAACTTAATTATCTACAACTTTCATGTTTACACCTAAGGCCAATTATGTACCAATCAATACCAGTTTTCATTTCAAATTCGGACAAAGTTGTGCTGAAATTCATAAAAATTCACTGTGACCTACGTTCAGTAATTTGACCATAACTCAAGTTCTATAAATCATTTTGACGTCATACCAACGGCATTAGAAAGATAACATTCATACCTACAACTTTCGTGTTTACACCGAAAGCTAGTTCGAAACAGAAACTGATGCAAAAGACGCAACAACATGAAACAGGGTATGCTGTCAAAGGTAGCTCTCGGGAAAACTCTATTTTTCACTCAAAAACCCAAATTTCATCTACCCAAATCCCAAATTTGATAGAGAACAATGTTTACAGGTTCTATATACAACATAACAATCAAAACAACACAGAAACATGCATTAAACAACACAATTCATCACATCATATCAATTATCATAAACTTCCTAAACCTTAAACCTAAAACACAATTTCATCAACAATCAAAATTATATATACATATTATTGAAGGAATCCCACCCTTACCTTAGATTATGATTCCTGAATTAAGCTGCGTTCTTCTCTCTTCTTCTAGCCTCTTCTCTTGGTTCTAGGTTTTGTCCTCTTCTTCTCTCAAAAACTCACTTTCTCTTTTTTTTTCAATTGTACGTAAAACTCTTTCTGACTCTCCTTTTCTTTTTATTGTAAACTATAACCCTCTCTTATTTCCTTAACTCCCACTTATTCCTCATAATTATACTTAATTCCCTTTAAACCAAATAATACTATTTTCTACCTTTTTATTAAATAAATAAAATAATCAAACAACATTTATTTAAATAAAACACAACACCATAAATCATATAATAAATTATCATCACACCAAATATCACACAATTCATACCAAGTCATATATTTCACATAAAATCATATCTAAATCATATATGTCAGATATAGTCATATAAAATCATATAAAAATACTCAAACATCAACTAAAAATAATTAAATAAAAATGGGGCGTTACAACCAACAACAACTCCGACACCGACTATGCAACGACATCAACTATGCAACGACATCAACTACAAATGCAACATGCATGTGGTACCATTTTACGCACGTTGAATGACAAGCATTCCAGGGCATGAGCCCTCAACAGTTGGATGGTTAAAGCATCCCAGGGCATAAGCCCTCAACAGGTGAACGATAAAGTGTTCCAGGGCAATAAGCCCCCAACGGGTGAATGATAAACATTCCAGGGCAATAAGCCCCCAACAAATGCATATGAGTATGAATGGACTCAGTGGTGTATATCAGCATACAACCCAACAACATCTAATGGTGTATATCAGCATACAACCGGACAACAAAAACTTAGGACATCCTCCCCAACTGGACAATACTACTCAGCAACACCAAAGGCAACTCAACTTAGTAAAGCATAATTATGTTCATATATACATACATAATCTCATCCTATTCATCTTCATATATAAGTTTTACCATCTAAACAATTTTAAAGAAATCCAACGAACATGTTAGGAAGCTTAGGTTTGGGTTAGGAGCACTTTGAAAAATCACACAAAATGGTCGCACAGGACCCAGCGAACAAATTCACGTAAGTTTGGGTTTTGCTCGCTTACAGCTCGCTTACGGTTCGCTTAAGCGAACGGCTAGTTTTCAAAATTCTGGGCAAAATTTCGCGTTGCTCGCTTAAGCGACGGTTATCTCGCTTAAGCGACCTAAATGACGAAACATCAGGTTTTGCACGCTTGGAGTTCGCTTGCAGCTCGCTTGAGCGAATGGGCGCGAAACAATTCTGGGCAGGGAAAAGTGTCGCTCGCTTGAGCGACGGCTTGCTCGCTTGAGCGAGCGCTCTTCTAGGAAGACTAGAAACCTACGATTTCACAAACCCTTTCTCATCCAAAAACCCCATTTTGATCCCCCAAACACCCAAAATGATTTACAGAAGCGTTTACAGGTCTAATATACAATGTATAGCCAATAACAACTCAGAATAACACAATCAACAGCATAATCAACAACAGTAGGCAATTCATTATATTCTTGAAAAACCTAAAACAGTATAATAATTCTCAA
Source organism: Medicago lupulina (assembly GCA_958299785.1). Classification (NCBI taxonomy): domain Eukaryota; kingdom Viridiplantae; phylum Streptophyta; class Magnoliopsida; order Fabales; family Fabaceae; genus Medicago; species Medicago lupulina. The sequence continues at coordinate 36,559,234 of OY283143.1, forward strand.
TCCAAATTCATGAAACATGCATATATATATTACAATTGAAATGCTAACCCACCCTTACCTCAATTCAGCGAATTCTACAGCAAAAATGGATGGATTCTCTCTTCCTAGCCCTTCCCTCTTGTTCTACTTGGCTTCTCTCAAAAACTTGTTTTCTTACTGATACGTGAAAATGTTTTTGTCTGACTGTCTATTTCCTTTTCCACAAAACCAAAACCTTTCTTTCTCTTAACTCCCTCTTAACTCTCCTAATTAAAATGTAACCCCCTCCTTAATTCTAATTATTCTAAATAATTCTCTTTAATCAAATAAATAATATTTCTCCTCCTATTTTGTTAAATCACACAAATAATTATATAATAAATAACTACACATCAAATATTCACATAAATCAACATAAATTATTTTAAAGCATATAAAATACTTAAAATCAACCAAAAATAGTAAAATAACAACTAGGGCGTTACAAATAACATGGCTCAAAGTACTCATCAAGATAAAGCAACAATTGAAGATTCAGAAAGCACCAATGGCTCAGAATTTGTTGATGCTACACAACAAGTTAATGATGTTAATGAAGAATCTGAGAATAATGCTAGTGAAGAGGTGGATGAAGCATCAGAGAAAAGTGCTAATATTGATGATCAACTAGTTCTGCAGCAAGACTTTTAGTTTTTAAAAGATTCATGGGCCAATCTTGCTGAGATGGAGGCTAATGATGGTGACTTTGCTTAATATGCTGCCAATACAAATCAACAAGCTAATCCAGTTAGAGATTTGACAAGTAAGTTACCAGCAGAAACATCTTTGTCCAAAGAAGCCGATAATCTTATACCTAATGTTGATGAACAAGGTTTTCAAGTAGTTACTAGTAAAGCAACAAAGAAAGCAGTCATGAAAGCTAGTACTCAGGGGACCTCAAAGTCAAAGCCTTATATTACCATATCAAAGGTTGGTACCCCAAAACCCTTTAGATGAAGTGCTTTTACTGGAATTTAAGAGGTTTGGCTAATAAACCTACAAAATTAGCTTTAAAGAAACTTCTTATTAAGTATAAACCTGATATATGCTTTATCTCTGAACCCTGGATGTCTATTAATAATCTATCTCCTAGATGGCTTCATAATCTTGGCCTCAAAATCTGTACAGTTATCAATAGTGTGGGTGATTTCAATGCAATTTTGGGATCTCATCAACATAAAGGTAACCATGAACCTGCTAGATTACCAATGTTAGAATTCCAACATTGGAGTGATCTAAACAACCTTGAACATCTGCCCACTAGAGGAGCCTCTTTTACTTGGACTAATGGTAGAAGAGGCAGAAACAATACTAAAAAAAGATTAGATAGAGTCTTTGTTAATCATGATTGGGTAGATGCCTGTGAATCCATCAGCGTGTGTACTTTAATGAAACTCGGATCAGATCATTACCCTCTCTTTTTTTATTTTCAAACCCAATGTAACCAGTTCTCATCCTCTTTCAAATTCATGAAAATGTGGATCTCCCATCCAGACTGTGTTAATATTGTCAAGCAATGCTGGAATTCTCAAATTATAGGATGTCCAATGTATGTTCTATCTCAGAAGTTGAAGGCTTTGAAAGATGCCCTGAAATTGTGGAACAAATATACATTTGGCAATGTGCATTCTGAAGTGGCACTAGCTTATAAAGATCTAGATGAAATTCAATTGCAGATAGACACTATTGGTAACACTGATATACTTCTGGACCAAGAAAAGAATGCTCAACTGAAGTTGGAAAATGCTTTAGATTTGGAAGAACAGTTTTGGCATGAAAAATAAAAAATAAAGCGGCATTGTGAAGGTGATAGAAATACAACCTTTTTCCATAGAGTCTCCAAAATCAGAAATGTCTCTAGCCTCATTACAACTATGAGAAATGGTGACATCACACTTAATGAACCTGATCTAGTTGTAACACATGTTGTTAATCATTTCACTAATAGTTTTACCAACAATATAGATACTAATCAAAACAATTTGATAGAAGAAGTTGTGCCTGAGTTGATCACAGATAGAGTTAACCATATGCTAACTATGTTACCATCACATGAGGAAATTTCAAATGCAGTTTTTGCTTTAAATAAAAACAGTGCTCCAGGGCCTGATGGTTTTGGAGCAATCTTTTTTCAAACTTACTGGGAAATAATCAAACATGATGTGTTTAGAGTTGTTTTGCAGTTCTTTACTTCTGGTTAGTTATTACCCAATTTCAATGCTAATATTATTGCTCTTATTCCTAAATCTAAAAATGCAGATTCAGTGGAGCAGTTTAGACCAATTGCAATTGGTAATTTCAAATTTAAAGTGATTTCCAAGATTTTGGCAGACAAGCTCTCATCAATCATGCCAGCAATCACATCAGTTCAACAAAGAGGTTTCATTAAAGGATGGAGCATTAAAGACTGCATTTGTCTTACTTATGAAATTATTAATGTTCTTCACAAGAGATCTTTTGGAGGTAATATTGCAATAAAAGTAGACATGGCCAAAGCATTTGATACTCTCAATTGGAATTTTCTGTTAAAGGTTTTAAAGGCTTTTGGTTTTAGTGAAGTATTTTGCAATTGGATCAAATCAATTTTGGAATCAGCTAGAATGTCTATAACAATCAATGGAAAGCTTCATCGTTATTTTGCTTGCTCAAGGGGAGTCAGGCAAGGGGACCCTATATCCCCACTCCTATTTTGCCTTGCTGAAGAAGTTTTAAGGAGAAGTTTAACAAAGCTTGTCATAGATGGCAATTTAAAGCTTATTCATGGATCAAGAAGTAATCCAGCACTCTCCCACATCTTATATGTTGATGATATAATGTTATTCGGTAAAGGTACCTCGTCCAACATTCAAAACCTGACTGATTTATTCACTAAATATGCTCAGATTTCATGTCAGTTTGTAAATCCCCAAAAATCTTCAATTTTATCTGGCTCCATATCACCCCAAAAACTTTCTCAAATCTCCCTTTTGATTGGTTTTAGTATTGGAACCTTACCATTTACATATCTTGGAGTTCCAATTTTCAAAGGCAAAGCTAAAACTGCTTATGTTCAACCAATTATTGATAAAGTCAAACTCAAGCTTTCAGCATGGAAATCATCTTTATTATCTCTTGCTGGTAAAGTGCAATTAGTGAAAAGTGTCATTCATAGCATGCTTATTCATTGCATTACAAACTATTCTTGGCCTGTTTTGTTAATTAAAGATTTAGAAAGATGGATGAGAAATTTTATTTGGAGTGGTGATGTTAACAAAAGGAAGCTAGTCACAGTTGCTTGGCATAAGGTTTGCTCCCCCATCAATGAAGATGGTCTTGGCATTAGATCTCTATCAAAAGTCAATGAGGATGCCAATCTTAAACTCTGTTGGGAAATGATGCAATCAAATCTACCATGGGCTCAATTTCTAAGAAATAGAGTTTTGAAGAAGAATGTTCCAATTTCTTATCATATTTCATCTTCAATTTGGACTAGTGTCAAGCACAAGTACCAGGAAGTTATTTTTAACTCATCTTGGTTACTAGGTAATGGTCAAGATATTAATTTTTGGAAGGATCTCTGGTGCCGTAACTCAATTGTTTCATCTCTTGACATTCCAGTTGCATTTCATCCTTTCTTAAAAGCCACTGTCAGTCAATTCATCATTAATCATTCATGGAGCATACCTCCTAACTTGTTGCAAATGTTTCCAAATCTTTATGACTTGATTAAGGAAGTTTCTATTCCTGTAATTGAGAGAGAAGATAAAATTATCTAGAAACATTATCATGATGGAGAGCTTACTTTCAAAGAGGCATATCAGTTTCATTGCAATGGTGGACAAAATTTATCTTTGTAACGCCCACTTTGAATTATTTTAATTATTTAATTATTTGAATTATTTGAGGAGTCTAGATATATTTATATATATTTTAAGAGATGTGGATATTTAGATTTAAGTGATTTTTTATGTGATTTATGTGACGTGGCGACTTATTTTATTGTTTAATAAAATAAGATTTGAAAATAAAATAAATATAGAGATGTGGGGTAATTTTGAGATTTTAGAGAGTTATGTGGGAGAAAGAGTAAATAAGATAAGATTTGTTGGGAGTATAAAAAGGGAAAATTAGGTCAGAATGTCAGTACGTACGTTTTGGTGAAAAAGGGAGAAAAACCAGAGAAAGAGAGAAGAACCAAGGAGAGCTGCGATTTCTGCAATTTTAAGGTAAGGGTGAGCCTAGCATTACAATTCTATTAAGCATGTAATTCATGTATTATAATTAACAAGAGTAGATGTGACTTTTGAGGGATTGGGAAATTAGGTTAGAAGTGGAGAATTAATGGTCTGATGATGTAAAGTTGTGGAACTGGTGTAGAAATTGTGTACAAAACCTAGAATAATCATAGCGTTAATGTTCCTGATCAATTTGAGGTTTAACATGGTAAGATTGGTGACTTTTGGTGAGAATTTTACTGAACCCGTAGCCTGTCTATTGATCGCTCGCCTAGGCGAGCTAAGCAACTCGCCGCGGCGAGTAGACCTTCATCGTTCTCGAGGCGAGCAACCCAACTCGCCATAGCGAGTAGCCCTTGATCACTCGCGGGGCAAGCAATCCCCCTCGCCATAGCGAGTTGACCTGTGAGAACTGTGATTTTTAGAATGTTGTTTTAAGACGTGTTTTAGATGGTTTTGAGTGCCTTGATGTATATAAGAATGATTAGGAAAGTTTTTAGGATCAAATTGGACCTAGGGAACTTATAATTGACGTTTTTGGATGAAAAATGTGAAAACGGCCGAGAGCACCCAGTATTGCTCGCTCTCAGTTCGCCCCCAACTCGCCAGAGGCGAGTAACCCCTAGTTGAGCTCACGAGGCGAGCAGATCAACTCGCCACGGCGAGTAGTGCGGTTTCAGACTGCCATAACTTTGTATTTTGGGATCTGTTTCGTGTAGGACTTTGAGAGTTGATCCTTGGGTAGTAATGGAAGATAACTATGATATAAATGATGATCTATGATGATGCTTAGTGATAATTTGATGTCGTTGAGAATGATTTATGAATCATATGTGTATTATGTGAACTATATGTGTAATATATGTGATGCTTATGTGATGAATCCTTGATGTTGCTTTATGCCATGATTGATGAGTTGCTGCCATGTAGTTGTTTATATATGATTAATGTTGCATGTGTCAGTCCAAGATGTCTATGATGTTGCGACGTTTCAAGATGTTTAACTTGTTTAAGTTATAAGAGATTGAGTCTCCTGCATACTCATTCAGAGATGAGGGCTTATGCCCTGGAGTTTTTACTTACCAGCGACGGGGGCTCATGCCCTGGAGCTTTTGCTCACCAGCGACGAGGGCTTATGCCCTGGGAGTATATTTATGCTCAAAGCGACGAGGGCTTATGCCCTGGATTGGTATCACATGCATTTAAGATGTTAGAGTTGCATAGTCAAGTGAAGTTGCATTGTCGAGTCAAGTTGTTTAAGATGTTTATGATAATACTTTATGATGATGCTTGCGATGCTATATGATGTTTGTTGCAACGTGCATATGTGATGAATTGTTGTTAACTATAATTATTGAATTATATGTTTAATATTATTGTTTTGTGAATCTCACCCCTTCTGCTTGAAAATGTTGCTCTTCGTATGGGTAACTTGCAGGTAACCAAGATTAGGTGCAGGCGTGTGAGGACTTTCCTCGGTTGTGTCTAGGTGCTCTGATACGTAACGAGATGGGGAATCTTTGCTTATGTTTTCTCTATTCCTTGCGTATTACTTTTATGATTTCATGACTAAGATTTTAGTATCTGGAATTTTATGAGACGTTATGATGAGGCCTGCGTGCCAGAGATTATTTATGATTTTGAATGAATTCCGCTGCAATGTTTTGAATTATATGCGATGACTATTTTCGGAGAATAAATTATTATTTATTCATGTTTTGAGATTTTTGAGAAATGTGACGTCCCGTTTATGTGAAAACTCTGATTTTGTTTATGAAATTTTTATGTCGGGAAAACGGGGTGTTACAATTGGTATTAGAGCAGGTCGGTATGTCCGGCCAAGTAGAAGAGTCTTGTTGTGTCGAGTATCAGTTGATGTATTGTTATATGTCATGCTGATTTTTTTGTGTTGTGTAGAGAACTTAGAATGGCTGGAAGAAATGATGCTGCTATTGCTGCTGCTTTGGAAGTTGTTGCTCAAGCTGTAGGACAACAGCCGAATGCGAATGCTGGTGCGAATGCTGAGGTCCGTATGTTAGAGACCTTCTTGAGAAATCATCCACCTACCTTCAAAGGGAGATATGATCCTGATGGAGCCCAGACGTGGCTCAAGGAGATCGAGAGAGTGTTCAGAGTTATGCAGTGCACAGAGGCGCAGAAGGTGCGGTTTGGTACGCACATGCTAGCTGAGGAAGCTGATGATTGGTGGGTTAGCCTTCTACCTATTCTGGAGCAGGATGGTGCTGAGGTTACGTGGGCTATGTTCAAGAGAGAGTTCCTTGATAGATATTTTCCGAAAGATGTTCGCGGGAAGAAGGAGATTGAGTTCCTTGAGCTAAAGCAAGGGAACATGTCAGTGACTGAATATGCTGCGAAGTTTGTGGAGTTGGCTAAGTTCTATCCACATTATACTCCTGAGACGGCTGAATTTTCTAAATGTATCAAATTCGAGAATGGGTTACGTGCTGATATCAAGAGCGCAATTGGTTACCAGAAGATCAGAAATTTTTCCGAGCTGGTGAGCAGTTGCAGGATTTACGATGAGGATACAAAAGCTCATTACAAGGTTGTTAATGAGAGGAAAGGTAAAGGTCAGCAGAGTCGTCCTAAGCCTTACACTGCCCCTGCTGATAAGGGCAAACAAAGAGATAATGATGAGAGGAGACCTATTAAGAAAAATGCTCCTGCTGAGATTGTCTGTTATACTTGTGGTGTGAAGGGCCATAAGAGTAATGCCTGTCCTGGAGAGGTGAAACGGTGTTTTCGTTGCGGCAAGAAAGGGCATACTACTGCTGAGTGCAAACATGATGACATTGTGTGTTTTAACTGCGAGGAGGGCCACATTGGTTCATAATGCAAGAAGCCTAAGAAGGCTCAGACTACTAGGAGAGTTTTTGCCTTGGCTGGTACTCAGACAGAGAATGAGGATCGTCTAATCAGAGGTACTTGTTATTTTGATAATATACCTTTAGTTTCTATTATTGATACTGGTGCTACGCATTGTTTTATTGCTCTTGATTGTGCTGCTAAGTTGAATCTTATTGTATCTGATATGAATGGGGAGATGGTTGTCGAAACTCCAGCTAAGGGTTCGGTGACCACTTCACTTGTGTGTTTGAGATGTCTCGTGTCTATGTTTGGTCGTGACTTTGAGATTGACTTGGTCTGTTTACCGTTGGTCGGAATGGATGTAATCCTGGGGATGAATTGGTTGGAATACAATCACGTTCTTATTAATTATTTTAGCAAGACGGTGCACTTTTCTTCTGCCGAGGAAGAGAGTGGAGCAGAGTTCTTATCTACTAAGCAGCTGAAGCAGTTGGAACGCGAAGGAATTATGATGTTTTCTTTAATGGCGTCGTTATCTATTGAGAATCAGGCAGCGATTGATAAGCTACAAGTGGTATGCGATTTTCCAGAGGTTTTCCCTGATGAAATTCCTGATGTGCCTCCAGAAAGAGAAGTTGAATTTTCGATTGATCTTATTCCTGGAACGACGCCTGTGTCTATGACACCTTATCGTATGTAAACTTCTGAGTTGGCAGAGCTGAAGAAACAATTAGAGGATTTGCTTGAGAAGAAGTTTGTAAGACCGAGTGTGTCACCTTGGGGAGCGCCGGTATTGTTGGTCAAGAAGAAAGATGGCAGTATGAGGTTGTGTATTGACTATCGACAGTTGAACAAGGTAACTATAAAGAATAGGTATCCACTTCCGAGAATTGACGACTTGATGGATCAGTTAGTGGGTGCACGTGTGTTTAGCAAGATAGATTTAAGATCAGGTTATCACCAGATTAAAGTGAAGGATGAAGATATGCAGAAGACGGCATTTAGGACGCGTTATGGGCATTATGAGTACACGGTGATGCCTTTCGGTGTTACTAATGCACGTGGTGTATTTATGGAGTACATGAACAGAATCTTTCATGCTTATTTGGATCATTTCGTTGTGGTTTTCATTGATGATATTTTGGTATACTCTAAGACTGAAGAAGAACATGTTGAGCATTTGAAGATTGTTTTGCAAGTGTTGAAAGAGAAGAAGTTGTTCGCTAAGTTATCAAAGTGTGAATTCTGGTTGAAAGAGGTGAGTTTTCTTGGCCATGTTATTTCTGGTAATGGTGTTGCAGTGGATCCGTCTAAAGTTGAAGCGGTATCACAATGGGAGACTCCTAAGTCAGTTACAGAGATTAGAAGCTTTTTGGGTTTAGCTGGTTATTACCGAAGATTCATAGAAGGATTTTCTAAGTTGGCTCTTCCATTAACGCAGTTGACGTGTAAGGGTAAATCTTTTGTGTGGGATGTCCATTGTGTGAACAGTTTTAATGAGTTGAAGAAGCGGTTGACGACGGCTCCAGTTTTGATTTTGCCGAAGTCCGATGAACCTTTTGTTGTTTATTGTGATGCGTCCAAGTTGGGTTTAGGTGGTGTGCTTATGCAAGATGGTAAAGTGGTTGCTTATGCATCAAGACAGTTGAGAATTCATGAACGAAATTATCCTACTCATGATCTTGAATTAGCTGCAGTTGTATTTGTGCTCAAGATTTGGAGACATTACTTGTATGGTTCGAGATTTGAAGTGTTCAGTGATCACAAGAGCTTGAAGTATTTGTTTGATCAGAAGGAACTGAATATGAGACAACGAAGGTGGCTTGAATTGTTGAAAGATTACGACTTTGGTTTGAATTATCATCCGGGTAAAGCTAATGTTGTTGCAGATGCCTTAAGTAGGAAGACTTTGCATATGTCTGCTATGATGGTGAAAGAGTTTGAGTTACTGGAACATTTTAGAGATTTGAGTTTGGTTTGCGGAAGGACACCTCAAAGTGTAAAGCTAGGAATGCTGAAGATTGATAGTGATTTTCTGAAATGTATTAAAGAAGCGTAAAAAGAGGATGTAAAGTTTGTGGACTTGGTAATCATACTGAAGATAGTGACTTTAAGGTCGATGATCAAGGAGTGTTGAGATTCCGAGGTAGAATTTGCATTCCTGACAATGAAGAGATGAAGAAGATGATTCTTGAAGAGAGTCACAGAAGTAGCTTGAGTATTCATCCGGGAGCTACCAAGATGTATCATGATCTGAAGAAGTTGTTTTGGTGGTCGGGGTTGAAACGCGACGTGGCACAGTTTGTGTATTCTTGTTTGATTTGCTAGAAGTCGAAAGTAGAGCATCATAAACCTGCTGGATTGATGACACCTTTAGATGTACCAGAGTGGAAATGGGATAGTATATCCATGGATTTTGTGACGAGTTTTCCGAATACTCCTAAAGGGAATGACGCCATTTGGGTGATTGTAGATAGATTGACGAAGTCGGCTCATTTTATTCCGATTAATATCACTTTTCCCGTATCACAGTTGGCAAAGATTTATATTCGAGGTATTGTGAAGCTGCATGGTGTTCCTTCGAGCATTATGTCAGATAGAGATCCAAGCTTTACTTCTAGATTTTGGAAGAGCTTGCAAGAGGCTTTAGGTTCTAAGTTGAGGTTGAGTTCGACTTATCATCCTCAGACAGATGGTCAGTTGGAGAGAACGATTCAGTTGTTGGAGGACTTGTTGAGAGTTTGTGTACTTGAGCAAGGAGGAACTTGGGATAGTCATCTTCCGTTGATAGAGTTCACGTACAACAACAGTTACCATTCGAGTATTGGAATGGCACCTTTTGAGGCCTTGTATGGTCGGAGATGCAGAACTCCGTTATGTTGGTTTGAGTCAGGTGAGAATGTGGTTCTAGGACCGGAGATTGTTCAACAGACTACTGAGAAGGTTAAGATGATTCAAGAAAAGATGAGAGCGTCACAGAGTCGACAGAAGAGTTACCATGTAAAGCGAAGGAAAGACCTTGAATTTCAAGAGGGAGATCATGTGTTCTTAAGAGTTACTCCCATGACCGGTGTTGGTCGTGCATTGAAGTCGAAGAAGTTGACTACGAAGTTTATTGGGCCGTATCAGATATCGGAAAGAGTTGGAACGGTGGTGTACCGAGTGGGTTTATTACCTCATCTTTCAAATTTGCACGATGTGTTTCACGTGTCGCAACTTCGGAAGTATGTACCGGATCCATCTCATGTGATCCAGAGAGATGATGTGCAAGTTAGGGATAACCTTACGATTGAGACCTTACCAGTGAGGATTGAAGGTCGTGAAGTGAAGCGTTTGAGAGGCAAGGAGATACCTCTTGTGAAAGTCGTTTGGGACGGAGCGACTGGTGAAAGCTTGACGTGGGAGCTAGAGAGTAAGATGCTGGAATCTTATCCAGAGTTGTTTGCTTGAGGTAAATTTTCGAGGACGAAAATCTTGTAAGTTGGGGAGAGTTGTAACGCCCACTTTGAATTATTTTAATTATTTAATTATTTGAATTATTTGAGGAGTCTAGATATATTTATATATATTTTAAGAGATGCGGAGATTAAGCTTTAAGTGATTTTTTATGTGATTTATGTGACGTGGCGACTTATTTTATTGTTTAATAAAATAAGATTTGAAAATAAAATAAATATAGAGATGTGGGGTAATTTTGAGATTTTAGAGAGTTATGTGGGAGAAAGAGTAAATAAGATAAGATTTGTTGGGAGTATAAAAAGGGAAAATTAGGTCAGAATGTCAGTACGTACGTTTTGGTGAAAAAGGGAGAAAAACCAGAGAAAGACAGAAGAACCAAGGAGAGCTGCAATTTATGCAATTTTAAGGTAAGGGTGAGCCTAGCATTACAATTCTATTAAGCCTGTAATTCATGTATTATAATTAACAAGAGTAGATGTGATTTTTGAGGGATTGGGAAATTAGGTTAGAAGTGGAGAATTAATGGTTTGATGATGTAAAGTTGTGGAACTGGTGTAGAAATTATGTACAGAACCTAGAATAATCATAGGGTTAATGTTCCTGATCGATTTGAGGTTTAACATGGTAAGATTGGTGACTTTTGGTGAGAATTTTGCTGAACCCGTAGCCTGTCTGTTCATCGCTCGCCTAGGCGAGCTAAGCAACTCGTCGCGGCGAGTAGACCTTCATCGTTCGCGAGGCGAGCAACCCAACTCGCCATAGCGAGTAGCCCTTGATCACTCGTGAGGCGAGCAATCCCCCTCGCCATAGCGAGTTGACCTGTGAGAACTGTGATTTTTAGAATGTTGTTTTAAGACGTGTTTTAGATGGTTTTGAGTGCCTTGATGTATATAAGAATGATTAGGAAAGTTTTTAGGATCAAATTGGACCTAGGGAACTTATAATTGACGTTTTTGGATGAAAAATGTGAAAACGGCTGAGAGCACCCAGTATTGCTCGCTCTCAGTTCGCCCCCAACTCGCCAGAGGCGAGTAACCCCTAGTTGAGCTCGCGAGGCGAGTAGATCAACTCGCCACGGCGAGTAGTGCGGTTTCAGACTGCCATAACTTTGTATTTTGGGATCTGTTTCGTGTAGGACTTTGAGACTTGATCCTTGGGTAGTAATGGAAGATAACTATGATATAAATGATGATCTGTGATGATGCTTAGTGATAATTTGATGTCGTTGAGAATGATTTATGAATCATATGTGTATTATGTGAACTATATGTGTAATATATGTGATGCTTACGTGATGAATCCTTGATGTTGCTTTATGCCATGATTGATGAGTTGCTGCCATGTAGTTGTTTATATATGATTAATGCTGCATGTGTTGGTCCAAGATGTCTATGATGTTGCGACGTTTCAAGATGTTTAACTTGTTTAAGTTATAAGAGATTGAGTCTCCTGCATACTCATTCAGAGATGAGGGCTTATGCCTTGGAGTTTTTACTCACCAGCGACGGGGGCTCATGCCCTGGAGCTTTTGCTCACCAGCGACGAGGGCTTATGCCCTGGGAGTATATTTATGCTCAAAGCGACGAGGGCTTATGCCCTGGATTGGTACCACATGCATTTAAGATGTTAGAGTTGCATAGTCAAGTGAAGTTGCATTGTCGAGTCAAGTTGTTTAAGATGTTTATGATAATACTTTATGATGATGCTTGCGATGCTATATGATGTTTGTTGCAATGTGCATATGTGATGAATTGTTGTTAACTATAATTATTGAATTATATGTTTAATATTATTGTTTTGTGAATCTCACCCCTTCTGCTTGAAAATGTTGCTCTTCGTATGGGTAACTTGCAGGTAACCAAGATTAGGTGCAGGCGTTTGAGGACTTTCCTCGGTTGTGTCTAGGTGCTCTGATACGTAACGGGATGGGGAATCTTTGCTTATGTTTTCTCTATTCCTTGCGTATTACTTTTATGATTTCATGACTAAGATTTTAGTATCTGGAATTTTATGAGACGTTATGATGAGGCCTGCGTGCTAGAGATTATTTATGATTTTGAATGAATTCCGCTGCAATGTTTTGAATTATATGCGATGACTATTTTCGGAGAATAAATTATTATTTATTCATGTTTTGAGATTTTTGAGAAATGTGACGTCCCGTTTATGTGAAAACTCTGATTTTGTTTATGAAATCTTTATGTCGGGAAAACGGGGTGTTACAATCTTGGGCCAAGAACATTTGGAACAATGGAATTCCTCCCTCTAAATCCACTATGATATGGAGAACCTTGCATAACAAGTTACCAACTGATGACAATCTTTCTTTAAGAGGTTGTTATATTCCATCAAAGTGCAATTTATGTGACAAAGCACAAGAAACCACTACTCACTTATTTTTAGAATGCTCCTTTGCTACATCCATTTGGCAGTGGCTCAGTTCCATTATCAATTTACAGTGCACTTTTACTTCAATTCAAGAAGCTATTCAACTTAGTCAGAGGAATTGGTCCCCTCTTTGCAAAATTGTGATTTTAGCAGCATTTACCAACATCATCAACATTAGCTGGTTCTGCAGGAATCAATTGAGGTTCAACAACAAAAATATCAACTCTAGATCAGCTATCAATCTCATCATAGCAGGCACAACAATAATAGGTAATAGTTCAAAATGTGCTGCAAACACTTCCATACCTGATTTTGTCCTTCTCATAGCCTCCAATGTTTGATTGGATAAAGTCCAACATAGATGGTGCTTCTGTAGGGAATCCTGGCCTTTCTTCTTATGGACGTATATATAGAAATAGCAATGCTGATTTTTTGGGTGATTTTGCTTACAATTTGGGTAATGGAAACTCTTTAGTTGCAGAACTTAATGGAGCAATGTTTGCTATAGAATTAGCTCATAAAAAGGGTTGGAGACAGGTCTGGCCATGTTTGTTACATTGGCTTTTAAATCAAAATCAATTGTTCCTTGGCATTTAATAAACAGATGGGAGAACTGTATTCACTTAACTTCTTCTATGTCTTTTTTTTTAATTCATATGTATAGGGAGGGAAATCATTGTGCAGATCAACTAGCTAATATAGGTCTTAGTTTGAATACTTCTTTTTGGTGGGATCATTTGCCTCAGCAGATTAGTGAAGCCTTCACTAGAAATAGATTAGGCTTGCCTTACTTCAGGTTTTGTTAATTTGTGGAGGGTTTTGGTTGTTTGTCCCCCCTCTTTCTTGTATCTTTTTGATTATCTATAATATTTCTAGGGGCTTGCTGTAACACCCCGTTTCCCAAAATGACATATTAATATGCAAAAATCATCAGAGTTCAACAAAACAACAGAGTATTACATCTACTTTTCAAAATTATTTAAATAGAATATAAAAACTATTTAAAAACATCAACAAATTCCATCATATTAAAATTCTGCAGCGGAAATCTTTAATTCAAGCATCAACATCAAATCTACTACAAATAAGTTCTTGGCACAAAGGCCTTACATCAATAAGAATCATTCAACGACAAAATCCTCAACAACATAGTTCAACAAGTGATACATAAGGAATGAAGAATTAAACATGCAATAATCCCATCCCGTACGTATCAGAGCCCTAGATACAAGAGCCAAATCCTACAAGCCTTCATTACCTGCACTTGCCCACAAGGCGGCAATTCCAGCAGAAGGGGTGAGTTCACAAATCAAAGTAATATATATAAATATATGAATCATCAAATTGCATTGAAAACAACAACAAATAATAACAACCATCATCAGCATAAGCAACAACATCATCAATATTATCTCAACATTATAATTTAGATTCATCGTCGGTTAACAACGTCAACGACAACATCACTTGTGGCGACACCTCACCAACAAACACTCACACCTACAACAACTAATGCAAGACCTCAACTACTAATGCATTATGCACATGTGGTACCATACTACGCGCGTTGAATGCTAAGCATTCCAGGGCAATAAGCCCCCAACAGTTGGATGGTTAAAGCATCCCAGGGCATAAGCCCCCAACAGGTGAATGACTAGCATTCCAGGGCATAAGCCCTCAACGGTTGAATGTATAAAACATTCCAGGGCATAAGCCCCCAACGATGCAAATGAGTTATGAATGACTCAATGGTGTATATCTGCATACAACCCTACGGCAACTAATGGTGCATATCAGCATGCAACCAACAACAACAAGACTAGGACATCCTCCCCAACTAGACACAAACACTCAACATCAAGAACCACTTCAATTTAGCAAAACATGCTTATTTTCATATAAACATACATTAATCCATCAAATTCATCTTCATAATATAAGTTTCATTGTTATACCCTCATTTTGGACCTAAAAATACTCATTCAAATTCCTCTGCTATTTTCTAATACTTTCAAATTCACCGTGTTTTCTACTGTGCGTCAACTGCATACGTTATTGCTTCAGTCCTTTTAATTTTTGCATAAAATCATACAAAAGGGTATTTTGGTCATTTCCTACAAAGGAGCCTATTTTAGTCCCTACAATTTGTCCCTGAGTCTTTTCTATTTGTTTGCATGAATCAATAATCAAGTTTTGTACAAAAATCATCTTAGTTTTGCATCTGAGTCAGTCTGAGTCAGTTTGAGTCGTTTTTGCCCCCAGGGACATTTTAGTCTTTTCACGTCAAATAAATTTCGGGCAGAGAGGTATTTTAAAATACCTCATTTGTGGTAATTTGTTCGTTTTAGTCCGTTTTGTCGATTTTAATTGTTTCACTTTACGTTGCATTTCAAATTACATTTTTTAGCCAATTTTATTATTTTTACCTTTTAGTCCAAACATTTTTAGAAATTGCAATTCAGTCCAAATATTATGTTTTTTTGCAAATTTGTCCCAATTCTTTTGAAAACAGTCCAATTCTTTCATTTCTTTTAAAAACAATCCAATCTTTAATAAATTGCAGTTCAGTCCCAAATTTTTACATAATTGCATTTTGGTCCTTGAGTCAGAAATATTTCAGAATTGCTACACAGGTGTTCAAGGTCCACGTGGCACATTCCAATTGGTCCACAGTCCACATGTCAGCCTATATAAGGCTCTAGGTGTCAGAACTTTCACAGATCACGCGCCAAGTCACAAACAGAGTTAGATTTTTCTCTCTCATGTCAGTTAGATCAAAAACCATAACAAGCTCAAGAAATTGAAGAAAATTCCAAACCCTAACCGTTTCAGAAGCTCAATCCACACAGAATCAATGGAGTTTGTTTCAGCTCTCAGAGATTCAGTGATGAATCTTCATCATTGAGCCTTGTCCTCTGCAATTCCAGCATCAGATTCGTCACAGAAGCAACGAACCCTAATGCGATCACAGAGGCGCGTTTGAGAAGAAGAGAGAAAGAAATTCAAGGATTCCGAACCAGTTCAGAAGAAAAAGAAGAAGTTTACCGGTCAAGTTCCAAATTCAAGACAAGGAATCGGTGAAACAGAATCAAGATCCAAGGTTTCCGAAGATTCCGATTCAAATCCTCAAGCAAGACTCAGGTAATACTCAAACTCCACCTTATCTCTTTACAAATCATCGCAAATTCGGAATTACACGAATCTATAGCCAATTCGAACTGTTCGGACTCAAAACCCTAACCCTAACTCAAAAGAATTTGAAAAATCAAAGGAAAGCTTCAGAATCCACCACAAGTGTGAATCGAAGTACTTCCTCATAGCTTACAACGTATTTAATCAAAGAAACACGAAGGATCCGAACAGTCTGAGCCGGTACCAAACACAACGATTCTCGCCGTTTCAATGGCTAGAACCGTTCGTCCTTGATGGATTCGTGTTTAGGATAAGGATATGAACAGTTTAAGCCTAGATTCCTTTATTTCTGTGCGAATTTGAGCGATTAGGGTTTGGAATCCATGGGTGAGAGAACGGCGTAGGAGAAGAAGAGAAGAAAGAGAAACGATGCTGAAAACTGAACGAAAACGGGCGCAAGGCCCTTATGTATGCATGCCTGGTTCGGGTTGACCCAAACCCGACCCACTCTCTTCTACTCTTGGCCGTTTGATTAAAATCCTGATGGATTTGGATCAATCCAACGCTCCTGGAGCGTTAGTTTGGTCCGGATCCATCAGATCCATGGATTTTGGGCTTATTTGCTTTGGGCTCCGGGTTTCTTCATTTTTTCTTGATCCTTTTGCTAATTGCGCTACCTCTCTTGCTGTTTGAACCTCTGGCTCGCTGCAATTTTATTGAATACTTCCGTAATTTTTTTTTTTTTATGTGATTCTTGGTATTTTCCCGACTGTTTGTTGTTGATTTTTCATGTTAAAATTGATAAAAAATGATAGGAGTTAATTCTCTACTTAATTGGTATGTTTTGTGGATTTCTTGCATATATGAGTCCGAATTCTTGGCATGTGACCTTAGTAAGTGGCATTTGATTCCATGAGCAATTCATTTCTGATTTTCTTGCTAATTCATGGGGCCTTGTTAAGTTGGATTTTCCTAGCCATACTCCTAATTTTGTTACTTTGTTTAGTTTGATTCATGATATTAACTTTGGCATCCTTTTGCTATTTTGTTTAGTTTGAATCTTGAGCCTTAGTGATATTTGGTTGTTTTGCGTAGTTTAGTTCATGATTCTAGTCTTAGTGATATTTTGGTGTTTGTTTAGGTTAATTCATGATTCTAGTGTTAGCGATACCTTCTTGTTTGTTTAAATCAATTCATGACTCTAGTTTTTGTGATATTGTGTGACTTTGTTAAATTTGATTCTTGAAGCCAATTTTGCGATATTTTGCTAAGTGTGATTTTATGCCAATTTAGTGATATTTTGCAATGTTGGTTAGAATTAGTATTCCATTGTCAGTTTGTCTTGTTTTTTTACTAACTTCTTTACTCTATGTTTCATGCACATTATAAGCATTTCATCCCATTCTCATCCCTTTCTTTAAATTTCCTGCAATTTTCTACTATCTCATGTAATATTTTAGGATAGTTTACTTTTTCTTTAATTTCATGCAAGATCATAGAATGTAAAATAGGACCCGATGTAAAGGACTATGGACCATAATGATGTACACCGACACATGCACCGACACACGCACACACGTTGTATGTCTACCGTTAGGTGTATGTTTAGGATGCGCGATACTTAGAGAAGATTAATCTTTTAAAAACAAACGACTTCCATCACTTCAAGTATTTTCGAAATAAACCTTGGAGTCAAAACTCCAAAGGATTTTCCCTTTATTTTCTTAATCAAATCAAAATGCAATTAATTTCCAACTTTAACCGTTTTTTGTAAATAAATTGGACTAACCTCACTTGTTTTCAATTCTAATGCCTATACGGCCTCTTTCCCTTCTTCAAAATCTTTTTTCAAACTTGTAAAACAAAATAAACACACAAAAAACATTTTGGAAGAGAACTACATGGAATTTTGATCCCTCAAAAGGGGTATGTAGGCAAGAGACTCAAAATCTCTCCAAGTCCAATAAAATAAAATCCAATCTTCTCCCTCTCATTCTTAAAATCAATCTTTTTTCACAAATAGCGATAAAAGCAACGCATAAACGTAAAGCATAGTAAAACGGTTCCTATAGGATACTATAGTCATTGCGGGTGCCTAACACCTTCCCGTGATGAAATTAGCCCCGAACTTAGAATTTCTAAGGTTTTTCTCGATTTTACCTTCCCCAAAAAAATAGAGACATCAATGATTGAAAGGTTCAAATCTAATCAATGATTTGACACCCGAAAATCGCGATGACAGAAATGGCGACTTCACTGGGGACTTTAGGGCTACACCTAGTTTTACATGCTTTATGTTTATGCTCTGCTTTATTGTTACACGTAAAATTTTCTTGTGTACGTGTGGGGTGAGAATATCAAAAGCCCTATACCCGGGCTGAGTGAACCTAAGATTAGGAAGAGATATAATCGACAATCCATTCCGGGGGTTGCCTCGTGTATTGGATTACGCGATCAATCTCACATAGCTGAGGCATTTTGGAGGTGATGTTGTCGGCGTGTGTTGTCATGCTTAGGCACTTTACTTCCAATTGACCGATGAAGGCTATGAACCGTAGTTACCAAACCCATCTTTGGCCTTTCTTAGGACGTAGTGCGGTGGCTAAACCGAGCGTTGTCTCGAAATTTAGTCGTCACGCGATACTACACCCAAACTAGACCTTCTTACGGATAATCATGGACGAGCGTTGCTTTGTGCTACCATGATATACGCAAGAGAGGTTGCGGTTTGGGAACTTTATAGAACCTTGGTTACTACTATCAAAGCCTTAGTTTCACCGGACACCGTGTCCACTTGTTACCTTAGCCCACCGTGCTTTCCTTGTTAAAACCATGCATACATGCATTCATGCATAAATTTTCTACATGCATTTATCAAAGGGTATAGGCAAACTAAAATTCTTTGCAAATATAACTCAGGCATGAAGAGGACTAAGTCTTACAAATTCAAAGAAGTTGATTTGGCTAGCCTAAGGGAGTTGGCATTCAAGGTTAAGAATCCGACTGGGTTTCGTCTCCGATACGGTGGTTTGCTTGGTATTCTCCGGACTAATGTAGAAGAGAAGCTGGTGCACACTCTGGTGCAATTCTATGACCCGGTTTTCCGTTGCTTCACTTTCCCGGATTTTCAGTTGGTTCCTACACTTGAGGCTTATTCTTGTTTATTGGGTTTACCTATAGCTGAGAAGACACCTTTCACAGGCCCAGGGTTTTCTCTTACTCCTCTGGTTATTGCTAAGGATCTTTATCTCAAGACTTCCGATGTGTCTAAGAATCTCATTACCAAATCTCACATCCAGGGTTTCACTTCAAAATACTTACTTGAGCAGGTTAATCTTGAATCTACTTGTCAGGACACTCTTGAGGCTATTCTTGCGCTACTCATCTATGGGCTCATTCTCTTTCCGAACCTCGACAACTTTGTGGACATGAATGCTATTGAGATCTTCCATTCCAGGAATCCGGTTCCTACTTTGTTAGCTGACACATACCATGCCATCCATGATCGGACTCTCAAGGGCCGTGGATTTATTCTTTGCTGCATACCTCTTCTTTATAGGTGGTTTATTTCTCATCTCCCGACTTCTTTCCATGCCAACACGGAGAATCGGTCTTATTCGCAGCGGATTATGGCTCTTACTCCCGATGAGGTGGTTTGGATCACTCCAGCAGCTCGAGTCAAGGAGATTATCACTGGTTGCGGAGATTTCCTCAATGTACCTCTTCTCGGTACACGGGGAGGAATCAACTACAATCCCGAGTTAGCCATGAGACAGTTTGGTTTTCCTATGAGAGCGAAGCCCATCAACCTTGCTACATCTCAGGAGTTCTTCTACTATTCCAATGCTCCCACCGGGCAAAGGAAAGCTTTTACAGATGCTTGGTCTATGGTTCGTAGGAAAGATGTGAAGCATTTGGGTGTGAGATCCGGTATTGCTCATGAAGCCTATACTCAGTGGGTGATAGACCGAGCCGAAGAGATTGGCATGCCTTACCCTGCTATGAGGCATGTATCTGCATCTACTCCGTCTAGACCATTACCGTTGCTTCCCGTGACTCAGGAGATGTATCAGGAGCACCTAGCTATGGAGAGTGAGGAGAAGCGAGCATGGAAAGCCCGTTACAGTGAGGCTGAGAACTTGATCGTGACTTTGGATGGCAGAGACGAGCAGAAGGATCATGAGAACCGGATGCTGAAGAAGGAACTAGCCAGAGTTAGGAAGGAGCTTGAGGAAAAGGATGATCTATTGAGGAGAGACTCCAGGAGAGTCAGAGGTCGTCGAGGTTTCTTCGCCAGTCATTGTGGTTCAGCTTCAGACTCGGATCCCGAATACTACCCAGTCACTCCTTAGTTCTGGATGATAGGATTGCTATTGGTTATGTTGTTTGTTCAGCTTATGTTTCAGAAGCCTACTCCCTTGGCTCAATGTATCAAAACAACTTGCTTTGAATAATTTGTTAGTCCAATAATGTTTGCAAAGAATTCTAAAAAACCCTTTGGTAATAAAAAGAGTCATTTTTGCATCCGCATTTGCATATTATGCATCATATGCATCATTCATCGGTCACAAAAAACTTCCAAGTGCTCATTGCCTCCTGGTTCTTCTGCCGCAGTGTGAAAAGTGGCTCGTGCTCGAAGGACTGATCAACCTACCAGGGTACATCAGACTAGACAATACAGAAGGAGAAATCAAGTAGCTATGGAAGAAGAGAATGCACAGCTCCGCACTGAACTAGCCTCTGTGAGAGAAGAGTTAGCCAAAGCTCTCGACGCCATGACTGCTCTGGTAGCCGCTCAAGAGCAACCAACCTCGTCTGCTCCAGAGACCACCGAGGCGATCCCAACATCATCTCTCGATAGCCGCTTCGCCATGCCAAGGGGATACCCGTACGGGCTCCCACTTTTCTTTGCTCCAGATCCCACAACAGTTGCTTCCAGTGCTGCCAACAGCAACCAGATCCCCGTCTCGGGGCAGGCATCTCTTCACACTACCTTGCCTCAGTCAACGGTCTTCACAGATCCGATTGTGCACTCTACTCCTCAGGGCGCCAATGCTAATGATTACCGTGGAAAGACTCCTGTATTGGGAACTATGGAGGAAAGAATGGAGGAACTTGCCAGAGAACTCCGTCGCGAGATCAAGGCCAACCGTGGGAGCAGTGACCTCGTCAGGACCCACGATCTTTGTTTAGTGCCGAGGGTAGATGTTCCCAAGAAATTCAAGGTCCCGGAATTTGACCGCTACAATGGGCTGACTTGCCCCCAGAACCATATCATCAAGTACGTCCGGAAGATGGCTAACCATGCAGATAATGATTCACTTATGATCCATTGCTTCCAGGACAGTCTAATGGAAGATGCCGCGGAGTGGTATACCGGTTTGAGCAAAGATGATATCCGTACTTTTGATGATCTGGCTACTGCTTTCAAGAGCCACTATGGATTCAACACCAGGCTCAAGCCGAATAGAGAATTCCTCCGATCTCTGTCTCAGAAAAAGGACGAAAGCTTTCGCGAATACGCACAGAGGTGGAGAGGGGCAGCTGCCCGTATCACTCCCGCTTTGGACGAGGAAGAAATGACTCAAACATTCTTGAAGACCCTGAAGAAAGATTATGTTGAGAGAATGATTATTGCTGCCCCAAGCAACTTCTCTGAGATGGTCACTATGGGAACCCGCTTGGAGGAAGCCGTCCGAGAGGGGATCATCGTGTTTGAGAAAGGTGAATCTTCGAATGCACCGAAGAAGTACGGCAATGGTCACCATAAGAAAAAGGAATCAGAAGTTGGAATGGTGTCCGCCGGAACCAATCAATCTGCCACTGCCACTCCTGTCAATGCTACACAACTACCTCAACCGTATCAGTACCTACAGTATGCCCAGCATCCGTTCTATCCGCCGTTCTACCATCAATACCCTTCTCTACCAGGCTAGCCTCAGGTCCCTGTTAATGCCATCGCCCAACAAATGCAACAACAACCACTAGCTCAACAACAACCGCAACAACAACAACAAGGCCCTCAATCTAGACCTTCTTTCCCGCCGATACCAATGGCGTATGCTGAACTACTCCCAACTCAGTTACATAAGGGGTATTGCACCACTAGACCTGGCAAGCCTCCGCCAAACCCATTACCTCCCAGGTTCCGCTCCGATCTCAGATGTGATTTCCACCAAGGCGCCCTAGGTCATGACGTAGAAGGTTGCTACGCTTTGAAATACATTGTGAAGAAGTTGATCGACCAGGGAAAGCTATCCTTTGAAAACAATGTCCCACATGTGCTCGACAACCCGCTCCCCAACCATGCCGCCGTGAATATGATCGAAGTCTGTGAAGAAATCCCTCGTCTCAATGTCCGTAATGTTGCTACGCCCCTGGTGCCACTACATATCAAGCTGTGCCAAGCTTCCTTGTTTAGCCACGACCACGCTGCCTGCTGTGAATGTCTTCAGAACCCTATGGGTTGCAGCATAGTTCAGACTGATATCCAAAGCTTGATGAATGACAACTACCTGACTACCAGTGATGTTTGGATGATAGTACCGATCTTCCACGATACTCCGGTCCAGAGCGCGCCCGTCAGGAAGGACGTTGAACCGTTGGTCATACGGTTGCCTGGTCCAGTGCCATATACCTCTGCGAAAGCCATCCCGTACAAGTACAGTGCGACTATGTTGGAAAACGGGAAAGAAGTACCTTTGGTGTCCTCAAGCACAGTAGGCAGTATCGCTGAAGTGACGGCTTTGAGGAGCGGCAAGGTCCGACCACTTTTATTCCAGAAGAAAGATGATGTGCAAGTTGCGATTCCTGCTGATAAGACTACTCCAATAACAAACCCTCCTGTTGTTGAAAGTACCAGCCGTCCAGGCCATTCCATTGATGATTCCAATCTGGATGAGATTTTGAAGATAATTAAGAAAAGCGATTATAAGATCGTTGATCAGCTGTTATAGACTCCTTCGAAGATATCCATCTTAGCCCTACTCCTCAGTTCGGAGGCTCACAGGAATGTGTTATTGAAGGTGTTGGAACAAGCCTATGTTGACCACGAAGTCACAGAGGACCAATTTGGTGGGATAGTGGCCAACATCACTGCTTGCAGTAACCTTTGGTTTGGTGAAGATGAGCTTCCAGAGGCAGGAAAACACCACAACTTGGCCCTGCATATTTCCATGAACTGCAAAACAGATATGTTGTCCAACGTGTTGGTAGACACTGGGTCGTCGTTGAATGTGATGCCTAAGTCGACTTTGGATCAGTTAAGTTGTCAAGGAGTTCCTTTGAGGAGGAGTACTTTCTTAGTCAAGGCTTTCGATGGTTCCCGTAAAACTGTGCTTGGAGAAGTAGATCTCCCCATGACTATTGGTCCTGAAACATTCATGATTACTTTCCAGGTTATGGACATAGATGCCTCTTACAGTTGCCTTCTCGGGAGACCGTGGATACACGAGGCTGGGGCAGTCACTTCTACCCTCCATCAGAAGCTGAAGTTCGTAAGGAATGGTAAACTTGTGATAGTGCATGGGGAAGAAGCTTATCTGGTCAGTCAGTTATCATCCTTCTCTTGCATTGAAGCTAAATCTGCCGAAGGAACTGCCTTCCAGGGTTTGACTATCGAGGGTGCGGAGCCCAAGAGAGCTAGTGCTGCCATGGCTTCATTAAGAGATGCGCAGAAGGCCGTTCAGGAGGGTCAGGCCGCTGGTTGGGGCCAATTGATACAGCTGCAGGACAACAAACACAAAGAGGGTCTCGGTTTCTCTCCGACGTCAGGCGTGTCAGCTGGAACGTTCCGTAGTGCTGGATTTGCCAATGCAATTCTTGATGGTGGTGATGAAAGAAGGGCTAGGCCCACATTTGTGATACCAGGAGGCATTGCAAAGAACTGGAACGTTATCAATCTCCCTGTGTTTGTGCATGATTCTAAGTAATATGTCTTGCTGCTTAGGCTTTGTTTTCAAAATAACAATCCTTCCGCCCTGCCCGAGGCGGAAGTGACACTTTTGTAAAGGGCATGTTTGTTCCGACATCACCATTATCAATAAAAAATGTCGTTTCTTTCACGACTCTTTTTCTTTCTTTAATGCTTTTCCCTTGGAAATAATGGTAATGCCAGAAAAAACCAAAACATCTGTGTTTTCTTATTAATTTCAAAGGTCTGCATGAAAACTATTTTCTAAAAAATCATCCAATCATGTTACGCAGATCGAACCAAAATGAACCCGTTGAACACAGTGACCCTATGTTTCTCCAAACTGTTGAATCCCCGGTGTTTGAGGCCGAAGATGAGGATAGTGATGATATACCCGATGAGATTGCCCGATTGCTTGAACAAGAAGAGGAAACCATTCGGCCTCATCAGGAGGAGATCGAGCTAATCAACTTGGGTACCGAGGATGACAAAAGAGAGATCAAAGTCGGTGCTGCATTAGAGGAAAGTGTCAAGAAGAGGATCTTCCAGCTTCTCCGCGAATACTCAGACATTTTTGCATGGTCATATGAAGACATGCCAGGTTTGGATCCTCAGATTGTGGAGCATCGGATACCGACTAAACCAGATTGTCCCCCTGTCAGACAAAAGTTGAGACGGACTCGGCCGGACATGGCTCTGAAGATCAAAGCGGAAGTGCAGAAACAGATCGATGCGGGTTTTCTCATGACAGTTGAATATCCCGAGTGGGTTGCTAACATTGTGCCAGTGCCAAAAAAGGACGGTAAGGTCCGGATGTGTGTTGACTACAGAGATTTGAATAAAGCAAGCTTGAAGGACAATTTCCCACTACCTCACATCGATGTGCTTGTTGACAATACTGCCCAGTGCAAGGTGTTCTCCTTCATGGACGGTTTTTCTGGCTATAACCAAATCAAAATGTCACCCAAAGACAGGGAGAAGACGTCGTTCATCACTCCATGGGGGACTTTCTGCTGCAAAGCGATGCCGTTCGGTCTAATAAATGCTGGTGCTACCTACCAAAGGGGGATGACCACTTTGTTCCATGACATGATTCACAAAGAGGTTGAAGTGTATGTAGATGACATGATTGTCAAGTCAAGCGATGAAGAACAACACGTTGAATATTTGGCTAAGATGTTTGAAAGGTTGAGAAAGTAGAAGCTTCGGCTGAACCCAAACAAATGTACGTTCGGTGTTAGGTCTGGGAAATTGCTAGGCTTCATTGTCAGCCAGAAGGGCATTGAAGTAGATCCTGATAAAGTCCGAGCCATCCGCGAGATGCCGGCCCCGCAAACCGAGAAGCAGGTCAGAGGGTTCCTCGGGCGTTTGAACTACATTTCCAGATTTATATCTCACATGACTGCGACCTGCAGGCCGATTTTCAAGTTACTCAGGAAGAATCAACCTGTGGTATGGAATGATGAATGCCAAGAAGCTTTCGACAACATCAAGAACTATTTGCTAGAACCGCCTATCCTCGTTCCGCCGGTGGAAGGAAGGCCATTGATCATGTATCTGTCAGTGCTGGATGAATCCATGGGATGTGTGCTCGGTCAGCAGGATGAAACTGGAAAGAAAGAGCATGCGATCTACTATTTGAGCAAGAAATTCACCGATTGTGAGATTCGGTATACAATGCTCGAGAAAACCTGTTGTGCACTAGCCTGGGCTGCCAAACGCCTGCGTCATTACTTGATAAATCATACAACTTGGTTGATATCCCGGATGGATCCAATCAAATACATCTTTGAGAAACCGGCTGTCACTGGAAAAATAGCACGTTGGCAAATGTTACTGTCAGAATATGATATTGTGTTTAAAGCTCAGAAAGCCATTAGAGGGAGCATCCTGGCTGACCATCTCGCTTGCCAGCCGCTTGATGATTATCAGCCTTTGAAGTTCGATTTCCTAGACGAAGAGGTCATGTTCTTGAAGTCAAGAGACTGCGAAGAACCACTGATCGGTGAAGGTCCAGACCCGGATAGCAAGTGGGGATTGGTCTTTGATGGTGCTGTTAATGCTTATGGCCGAGGAATTGGCGCAGTAATTGTGGCTCCGCAGGGGCATCACATCCCTTTTACAGCCCGGATTGTGTTTGAGTGCACCAACAACGTGGCCGAATACGAGGCATGTATCCTGGGAATTGAAGAAGCCATCGATATGAGAATCAAGCATCTGGACATCTATGGAGACTCTGCACTAGTCATCAACCAGATAAAGGGAGAATGGGAGACCCATCATGCCAATCTGATCCCTTACCGTGATTATGCAAGGCGTCTGTTGACGTATTTTACAAAGGTCGAGTTGCACCATATCCCCCGAGAGGAGAACCAAATGGCCGATGCTCTTGCTACCTTATCTTCCATGCTTCAAGTGAACCATTGGAATCATGTACTGATGATCAAAGTACAGCGCCTAGACCGGCCCGCTCATGTGTTTACTGTCAGTGATGCGATTGTACAGACAGGTTCAGGCGGAGTCGACAGCAAACCCTGGTATTATGATATCAAGCAATTTTTGCAGAGCCGTGAGTATCCGCCAGATGCTTCCAACAAAGGCAAGAAGACGCTGCGCAGGCTGGCTAGCAACTTCCTGCTGGATGGTGATGTCCTGTACAAAAGGAATTTCGATATGGTGTTGTTAAGATGTGTTGATGTATGTGAAGCAGAACAGCTAATGCACGATGTGCACGATGGCACCTTTGGTACCCACGCATCGGGGCATGCTATGTCTAGAAAGCTGTTGAGAGCTGGTTACTACTGGATGACCATGGAGCGCGATTGCTATCAATATGCCAGGAAGTGCCACAAATGTCAAATATATGCTGATAAGGTCCATGTGCCTCCGCACGCTCTCAATGTTATGTCTTCTCCATGGCCTTTTTCTATGTGGGGCATTGATATGATCGGAAGAATTGAACCGAAAGCTTCAAACGGTCATCGTTTTATCCTGGTAGCAATCGATTATTTCACCAAATGGGTCGAAGCTGCATCATATGCCAACGTGACTAAGCAAGTGGTAGTCAGATTCATCAAGAACAATATCATCTGTCGGTACGGTGTCCCTAGCAAGATCATCACTGACAATGGTACCAACCTGAATAATGACATGGTGCAAGCCTTGTGCGAGAAATTCAAGATTGAACACCACAATTCTTCTCCTTACAGACCTCAGATGAATGGTGCAGTCGAGGCCGCCAATAAGAACATCAAGAAGATTGTGCAGAAGATGGTAACAACATACAAAGACTGGCATGAGATGTTACCCTATGCTTTACACGGCTACCGTACTACAGTCCGTAGTTCAACCGGGGCAACGCCTTTTTCTCTTGTGTACGGCATGGAAGCAGTCCTCCCATTGGAAGTGGAGATTCCATCTCTCCGTGTGATTATGGAAGCGAAGTTGTCTGAGGCTGAGTGGTGCCAGAGTCGGTACGACCAGTTGAATTTGATTGAGGAAAGACGCCTGGATGCTTTGGCTCACGGTCAGATGTATCAAACAAGGATGAAAAATGCTTTTGACAAGAAAGTCCGTCCTCGGGTATTCAAGAAGGGTGAACTCGTGTTGAAAAGAAGAATGAGTCAGCAACCCGACCCAAGGGGCAAATGGACGCCTAACTATGAGGGACCTTATGTTGTCAAGAAGGCCTTCTCTGGCGGTGCTTTGATTCTCACACACATGGATGGTGTAGAACTTCCGAATCCTGTGAATGCCGATATAGTCAAGAAATACTTTGTCTAGATGTGAAAAGAACAGCGTGGTAGGTCGAAAACCCGAAAGGGCGGCCTAGGCAAAAATGCGCTTCCCGGTGGATCGAAAACCCGAAAGGGCGGTCCAGGCAAAATAAGGGACAAGAAACAAAATGTAAAAGCTCGCTGAGATTACACGTAACTCGGGCAAAAATGAGCGTCTCGATGAGCCGAAAACCCGAAAGGGCGGTTCATGCAAAAATGAGATTGAAATAAAAGACAATTTGTAACGCCCATTTTGATTATTTAATTATTTGATTTATTTGAGAAGTTGTTATATATATTTATTAATATATTATGCGATGTTAAGTAAAGATTTAATATGATTTTATGTGACGTGGTGACTTATTTTATTGTTAAATAAAATAAGATTTGAAAATAAAATAAAATATTTAGTTGTGGGTTAGTTTTGGATTTTAGAGAGTTATGTGGGAGAAAGAGTAAATAAGATAAGATTTGTTGGCAGTATATAAAGGGAAACCTAGGTTAGAAAACACGTACGCGTATCAGAATTTGGAAAAAGAGAGAAAACGGCTGTGTGAAGGAGAAGAGCATTAGAGCTGCGATTTTCTGCTTATAACCAGGTAAGGGTGAGCCTAGCATTGATTATATTATTCTGTAATTCATCTAATCAAGATTAAGCAATCATAGGGCTGTTTTGAGAGAATTGAAATTAGGTTAAAAAGTGAGAATAATGATGAAGTAGGCCATAAAGCTGTAGAATTGATGTTTAGATTGAGCACAGAACGTAGATTAACCCTAATGATGATGATTCTGAGAGTTTAGATGTTTAAGATGATGAATTTGGGACTTTTTGGGTGAATTTTCGTAGAACCCGTAGCAGTCTGTTCATCGCTCGCCTGAGGCGAGCTATGCAACTCGCCGTGGCGAGTAGACCTAGTTTACTCGCGAGGCGAGCATCCCAGCTCGCCATAGCGAGCAGTACCCTAGAGCTCGCGAGGCGAGCATTCCAACTCGCCACAGCGAGCAGGACCTTAGTACTCGCGAGGCGAGCTATCCC
The DNA here is from genome assembly GCA_958299785.1 of Medicago lupulina. Lineage (NCBI taxonomy): Eukaryota > Viridiplantae > Streptophyta > Magnoliopsida > Fabales > Fabaceae > Medicago > Medicago lupulina. The sequence continues at coordinate 36,587,998 of OY283143.1, forward strand.
ACTCGCCATAGCGAGTTAAGTCAGAACCCAGAACTGTGTACTGTTTGCGAACTGTTTCGCATAGAACCTCGAGAGATGATCTTTGGGTAGCTTCTGGGACTTTTAATAATGTTTATTATAATCTGTGATGATGAAACATGATGATTGAGATTGTTTATGATGATTTTATGAAGCTTATGTGTGTTAATATGAATTGAATAAGTGATGAATGCTTGAATTACATGCGATGTTTGCCATATTAATGTTATACTTTATGAAGTACTTGCTGCCATGTTGCTGTCTATGTATGTATAGTTGCTGCATGTGTCAGTCCTTGATGTTTAAGATGTTTTGCGACGTTTAAGATGTTAACTTGTTTAAGTTAAAAGTGTTGAGTCTCATGCATACTCATTCTATGATGGGGGCTTATGCCCTGGAGTTTTTACTCACCAGCGACGAGGGCTCATGCCCTGGAGCTTTGCTCACCAGCGACGAAGGCTTATGCCTTGGAGTATATTTATGCTCATAGCGACGAGGGCTCATGCCCTGGATTGGTACCACATGCATATAAGACGTAGGGTTGCATAGTCAATTGATGATGTCGAGTCGAGTCGTCTAAGATGTTTACGATGATGATTATGATGATGCTAAATGATGTGTTGTTTATGATGATGTTCTAAATGCTAGATGTTTATCTGTGATGAGTTGAATTATGTTGGTTGTTTGAATTGTGATTATTTGATTACATGTTTAATATAATTATTTGTGAATCTCACCCCTTCTGCTGGAATTGCCGCCTCGTGGGCAAGTGCAGGTAACCAAGATTAGCGCAGACGTGTGAGGATTTCTGCAGTCGAGTCTAGGTGCTCTGATACGTAACGGGATGGGGAAACCTTGCTTATATTTTCTCTGTTCCTTGCGTATTATGCTTTTGATATGATTATGTCATTTTACATGCTTATGTTTAACTTGAAGACTTTGATAATAAGATGTTGATGAGGCCTGCGTGCCAAAGACCTTTGAGATGTTTATTTTATATGATTATTCCGCTGCGAGATTTCATGAAGATTTAATGTTTATTTAATCATTAACATGAGATGTTTTAAGATATGTGATGCCCTGTTTATGTGCTTACTCTGATGCATGCTATTCTTTTTAAAGAAATTTTTATGTTGGGAAAACGGGGTGTTACAATTGGTATCAGAGCAGGTCGGTCCGTTCGGCCAAGTAGAGAGTCGAGTGACGTTGTCTTAGAGTTGGAATAGTATTATTGTATTATTCTAACTTATGTTTGTTTTGTTAAGGATTAAGATGGCTGGAAGAAATGATGCTGCGATTGCTGCTGCCTTGGAAGCTGTTGCTCAAGCTGTGGGACAGCAGCCTAATGCTAATGCTGGTGCTGGTGCAGAGGTCCGTATGCTGGAGACCTTCTTGAGAAACCATCCTCCTACCTTCAAGGGGAGATATGACCCTGATGGAGCCCAGACTTGGCTCAAAGAGATTGAGAGAGTATTCAGAGTTATGCAGTGCACGGAGGTGCAGAAGGTGCGTTTCGGTACGCACATGCTGGCTGAGGAGGCAGACGATTAGTGGATTAGTCTTCTACCCACTCTGGAGCAGGACGGTGCTGAGGTGACCTGGGCAGTATTTAAGAGAGAATTCCTCAACAGATATTTTCCTGAGGATGTGCGGGGCAAGAAAGAGATTGAGTTCCTAGAACTAAAGCAAGGGAACATGTCTGTAACTGAGTATGCTGCAAAATTTGTGGAGCTGGCCAAGTTTTATCCACACTACTCTGCTGAGACCGCCGAATTTTCTAAATGTATTAAGTTTGAGAACGGATTGAGAGCTGATATCAAGAGGGCTATAGGGTATCAGAAGATTAGAAACTTTTCTGAGTTAGTGAGCAGCTGCAGGATTTACGAGGAGGACACTAAGGCTCATTACAAGGTGGTTAATGAGAGGAAAGGAAAGGGGCAGCAAAGTCGTCCTAAGCCCTACAGTGCACCCGCGGATAAGGGAAAACAGCGAGTTAATGATGAGAGGAGACCTGTTAAGAAAGATGCTCCTGCTGAGATAGTTTGCTATACTTGTGGCGTGAAAGGCCATAAGAGTAATGCTTGTCCTGGAGAGGTGAAGAGATGTTTTCGTTGTGGCAAGAAGGGTCACACTACTGCTGATTGTAAACGTGGTGATATTGTATGTTTTAATTGCAATGAGGAAGGTCACATTGGGTCCCAGTGCACACAACCTAAGAAGACTCAGACTTCTGGGAGAGTTTTTGCCTTGTCGGGTACGCAGACGGAGAGCGAGGATCGCTTGATCAGAGGTACTTGTTATTTTGATAATATACCTTTAGTTGCTATTATTGATACTGGTGCCACACATTGTTTTGTTGCTCTTGATTGTGCTGCTAAGTTGAATCTTGTTGTATCTGATATGAATGGGGAGATGGTTGTCGAAACTCCAGCTAAGGGTTCGGTGACTACTTCCCTTGTGTGTTTAAGATGTCCTGTGTCTATGTTTGGTCGTGATTTTAAGATTGATTTAGTGTGTCTGCCGTTGGTTGGGATGGATGTAATTTTGGGGATGAATTGGTTAGAGTACAACCATGTTCTGATTAATTGTTTTAGCAAGACGGTGCATTTTTCTTCTCCCGAGGAAGAGAGTGGCGCAGAGTTCCTATCTACTAAACAGTTGAAGCAGCTGGAACGCGATGGAATTATGATGTTTTCTTTGATGGTGTCTTTATCTATTGAGAATCAGGCAGTGATTGATAAGCTACAAGTGGTATGCGACTTTCCTGAAGTTTTCCCAGATGAGATTCCTGATGTGCCTCCAGAAAGAGAAGTTGAATTTTCGATTGATCTTGTTCCTGGAACGAAGCATGTGTCTATGACGCCGTATCGTATGTCAGCTTCTGAATTGGCGGAGCTGAAGAAACAGTTAGAGGATTTGCTTGATAAGAAGTTCGTGAGACCAAGTGTTTCACCGTGGGGAGCTCCAGTGTTGTTAGTCAAGAAGAAAGATGGAAGTATGAGGTTGTGCATCGACTATCGTCAGTTGAATAAAGTAACGATAAAGAATAGGTATCCACTTCCGAGAATTGACGACTTGATGGATCAGTTGGTGGGTGCTTGTGTATTTAGCAAGATAGATTTGAGATCGGGTTACCATCAGATTAAAGTGAAGGATGAAGATATGCAGAAGACGGCGTTTAGAACGCGATATGGACATTATGAGTATACGGTGATGCCTTTCGGTGTTACTAACGCACCTGGCGTATTTATGGAGTATATGAATAGAATCTTCCATGCTTATTTGGATCGTTTTGTTGTGGTATTTATTGATGATATTCTGGTTTATTCTAAGACTGAAGAAGAGCATGCTGAGCATTTGAAGATCGTCTTGCAAGTGTTGAAAGAGAAGAAGCTTTTTGCTAAGTTGTCTAAGTGTGAGTTCTGGTTGAAGGAAGTAAGTTTTCTTGGTCATGTTATTTCTGGCGATGGCATTGCGGTTGATCCGTCTAAAGTCGAAGCGGTATCGCAATGGGAGACTCCGAAGTCGGTTACTGAGATTAGAAGCTTCTTGGGTCTAGCTGGTTATTATCGAAGATTTATAGAGGGATTTTCTAAGTTGGCCCTTCCATTAACACAGTTGACGTGTAAAGGTAAATCTTTTGTGTGGGATGTGCATTGTGAGAACAGTTTTAATGAGTTGAAGAAACGTTTGACGACGGCTCCAGTTTTGATTTTGCCGAAACCCGATGAACCTTTTGTGGTGTATTGTGATGCGTCCAAGTTGGGCTTAGGTGGTGTTCTTATGCAAGACGGTAAGGTAGTAGCGTATGCTTCAAGGCAATTGAGGATTCATGAGAAGAATTATCCGACGCATGATTTAGAGTTGGCAGCTGTGGTCTTTGTATTGAAGATATGGAGACATTACTTGTATGGTTCGAGGTTTGAAGTGTTTAGTGATCACAAGAGTTTGAAGTACTTGTTTGATCAGAAGGAATTGAATATGAGGCAGCGAAGGTGGCTTGAATTGTTGAAGGATTACGACTTTGGTTTGAATTATCATCCGGGCAAAGCTAATGTGGTTGCTGATGCTTTGAGCAGGAAGACTTTGCATATGTCTGCTATGATGGTGAAGGAATTCGAGTTGCTTGAACAGTTTAGAGATTTGAGTTTGGTTTGTGAAAGAACGCCTCAGAGTGTAAAGCTAGGAATGCTGAGGATTGATAATGAGTTCTTGAAAAGTATCAAAGAGGCGCAGAAAGAAGATGTTAAGTTTGTGGACTTGTTGGTTGCTAGTAATCAGACGGAGGATAGTGATTTTAAAGTGGATGATCAAGGAGTGTTAAGATTCCGAGGTCGAATTTGCATTCCTGATAATGAAGAAATGAAGAAGATGATCCTTGAAGAGAGTCATAGAAGTAGCTTGAGTATTCATCCGGGAGCTACGAAGATGTATCATGATTTAAAGAAGATGTTTTGGTGGTCTGGATTGAAACGTGACGTGGCACAGTTTGTTTATTCTTGTTTGGTTTGTCAGAAATCGAAGGTTGAGCATCAGAAACCTGCTGGTATGATGGTGCCTTTAGATGTGCCAGAGTGGAAATGGGATAGTATATCCATGGATTTTGTGACGAGCTTGCCGAATACTCCTAAAGGGAATGACGCTATTTGGGTGATTGTTGATAGATTGACGAAGTCGGCTCATTTTCTACCGATCAATATCACCTTTCCTGTTGCACAATTGGCAGAGATCTATGTCAAAGAGATTGTGAAGTTGCATGGTGTTCCTTCGAGCATCGTATCAGATAGAGACCCGAGATTTACTTCTAGATTTTGGAAGAGTTTGCAAGAGGCGTTAGGTTCTCAGTTGAGGTTGAGTTCGGCTTATCATCCGCAAACAGATGGTCAGTCGGAAAGGACGATTCAGTCGTTGGAAGATTTGTTGAGAGTGTGTGTACTTGAGCAAGGAGGAACTTGGGATAGTCATCTTCCATTGATAGAGTTCACGTACAACAACAGTTACCATTCGAGTATTGGGATGGCACCCTTTGAGGCTTTGTATGGTCGGAGATGTAGAACTCCGTTGTGTTGGTTTGAGTCAGGCGAGAATGTGATGTTAGGACCGGAGATTGTTCAACAGACTACTGAGAAAGTGAGAATGATCCAAGAGAAGATGAAAGCGTCGCAGAGTCGACAAAAGAGTTATCATGACAAGCGTAGGAAGGACCTTGAGTTCCAAGAGGGAGATCATGTGTTCCTGAGAGTGACTCCTATGACCGGTGTTGGTCGTGCATTGAAGTCAAAGAAGTTAACCCCGAAGTTTATTGGTCCGTATCAGATTTCAGAGAGGATTGGGGCGGTGGCCTATCGTATTGGATTGCCACCACATTTATCGAATTTGCACGATGTGTTCCATGTGTCGCAACTGAGGAAGTATGTTCCGGATCCGTCTCATGTGATCCAGAGTGATGACGTGCAAGTTAGGGACAACCTTACGGTTGAGACCTTACCAGTGAGGATTGATGACAGAAAGACGAAGACGCTGAGGGGCAAGGAGATACCTCTCGTGAGAGTCGTTTGGTCGGGAGCGACCGGCGAAAGCTTGACGTGGGAGTTAGAGAGTAAGATGCTAGAGTCGTACCCTGAGTTGTTTGCTTGAGGTAATTTTCGAGGACGAAAATCTTTTAAGTTGGGGAGAGTTGTAACGCCCATTTTGATTATTTAATTATTTGATTTATTTGAGAAGTTGTTATATATATTTATTAATATATTATGCGATGTTAAGTAAAGATTTAATATGATTTTATGTGACGTGGTGACTTATTTTATTGTTAAATAAAATAAGATTTGAAAATAAAATAAAATATTTAGTTGTGGGTTAGTTTTGGATTTTAGAGAGTTATGTGGGAGAAAGAGTAAATAAGATAAGATTTGTTGGCAGTATATAAAGGGAAACCTAGGTTAGAAAACACGTACGCGTATCAGAATTTGGAAAAAGAGAGAAAACGGCTGTGTGAAGGAGAAGAGCATTAGAGCTGCGATTTTCTGCTTATAACCAGGTAAGGGTGAGCCTAGCATTGATTATATTATTCTGTAATTCATCTAATCAAGATTAAGCAATCATAGGGCTGTTTTGAGAGAATTGAAATTAGGTTAAAAAGTGAGAATAATGATGAAGTAGGCCATAAAGCTGTAGAATTGATGTTTAGATTGAGCACAGAACGTAGATTAACCCTAATGATGATGATTCTGAGAGTTTAGATGTTTAAGATGATGAATTTGGGACTTTTTGGGTGAATTTTCGTAGAACCCGTAGCAGTCTGTTCATCGCTCGCCTGAGGCGAGCTATGCAACTCGCCGTGGCGAGTAGACCTAGTTTACTCGCGAGGCGAGCATCCCAGCTCGCCATAGCGAGCAGTACCCTAGAGCTCGCGAGGCGAGCATTCCAACTCGCCACAGCGAGCAGGACCTTAGTACTCGCGAGGCGAGCTATCCCACTCGCCATAGCGAGTTAAGTCAGAACCCAGAACTGTGTACTGTTTGCGAACTGTTTCGCATAGAACCTCGAGAGATGATCTTTGGGTAGCTTCTGGGACTTTTAATAATGTTTATTATAATCTGTGATGATGAAACATGATGATTGAGATTGTTTATGATGATTTTATGAAGCTTATGTGTGTTAATATGAATTGAATAAGTGATGAATGCTTGAATTACATGCGATGTTTGCCATATTAATGTTATACTTTATGAAGTACTTGCTGCCATGTTGCTGTCTATGTATGTATAGTTGCTGCATGTGTCAGTCCTTGATGTTTAAGATGTTTTGCGACGTTTAAGATGTTAACTTGTTTAAGTTAAAAGTGTTGAGTCTCATGCATACTCATTCTATGATGGGGGCTTATGCCCTGGAGTTTTTACTCACCAGCGACGAGGGCTCATGCCCTGGAGCTTTGCTCACCAGCGACGAAGGCTTATGCCTTGGAGTATATTTATGCTCATAGCGACGAGGGCTCATGCCCTGGATTGGTACCACATGCATATAAGACGTAGGGTTGCATAGTCAATTGATGATGTCGAGTCGAGTCGTCTAAGATGTTTACGATGATGATTATGATGATGCTAAATGATGTGTTGTTTATGATGATGTTCTAAATGCTAGATGTTTATCTGTGATGAGTTGAATTATGTTGGTTGTTTGAATTGTGATTATTTGATTACATGTTTAATATAATTATTTGTGAATCTCACCCCTTCTGCTGGAATTGCCGCCTCGTGGGCAAGTGCAGGTAACCAAGATTAGCGCAGACGTGTGAGGATTTCTGCAGTCGAGTCTAGGTGCTCTGATACGTAACGGGATGGGGAAACCTTGCTTATATTTTCTCTGTTCCTTGCGTATTATGCTTTTGATATGATTATGTCATTTTACATGCTTATGTTTAACTTGAAGACTTTGATAATAAGATGTTGATGAGGCCTGCGTGCCAAAGACCTTTGAGATGTTTATTTTATATGATTATTCCGCTGCGAGATTTCATGAAGATTTAATGTTTATTTAATCATTAACATGAGATGTTTTAAGATATGTGATGCCCTGTTTATGTGCTTACTCTGATGCATGCTATTCTTTTTAAAGAAATTTTTATGTTGGGAAAACGGGGTGTTACACAATTGACTATATCTGGTAAGTTACCATTCCCTTTGGGATCTTTGTAATTGATAATTGGCTGTTCTCATCCGAAGTTCCGACGCCTGCGGATTCAAGAGTTTCAGATACCATAGCAGTTACTGTGTTCAATGTACCACCAACCAATAAAATTACCATTTTCCAAGCCTTGTAAATCTGTGGGGTCGCGCTTTTGGCCGACTACCACCCTTATACATCGATTTGAGCCCATGCTTTTGTTTGGCACTCATTCTCCGTTCTATTTTCAAAGCTTTGTACAAAAGATTTCTTCTATGTTGATGATGATACAGGTCTGGAATAAACATTATGAAAATTGAAAATTTTTAAGTATTTTGAAAACAAGCCTGAACAGCTAGGTACATTCAAATGAACATGCATGAACAAATCTACATTGATATCAGTTCCAATTCAAGTTACTAGCAAGCCTTCCCCCCAGTGACGGTCTTTGGTCAATGGCAAGAATGAAAAAAACAGAATGAAAAGCATGAAAAATGAATATGCTCGCTAAGTCGAAAACCCGAAAGGGCGGCTTAGGTAAAAATGAGCACCCCGATGGATTGACAACCTTCAAAGGCAATTCAGGCAAAAACAGGGGCATGTGAAAAAAAAAACTATTCCCCGGTGGGTCGAAAACCCGAAAGGGCGATCCAGGCAAAAATGGGATGACGAGAGAAAAAAATGAAAAAAAATGAAATGAAAAAACAAACATGCAAAAGCATTGACCACGGATGCGATGTCCAAAGCACTTACGTGACTGTTCCAACAAGCAGCAATACCATTCAGACTGTTTTCCTCTACGATTTTACAGCTTCCTACCTTCAAGTGTTGGTCTCGATGTATCTTCAAACGACTGCATCCCCAGAAGAGGAACTTTTGCAAATATGTGTCTAAGCGCGAGCCATTACGTGCCCAATATTCCAATGTTTTGTCTGTCTCTGTGAAATTGTGCCTACAAATTGCCAATCATCATGCATTTCGAAGCATTCATACATGCATAATCATGCATCCTATGTGTTCATGCATTTGATAAAATTGTCATGCTATTCATACGCATCTGCATTCTCAATCCCTATGTTAATCTCAATCAAAATCAATCTTGCCAACTTCAAATTTCTTCTGCCAACAATAAATGTCTACTATCATGTCAATTTCAAAGATCAACAGTCTTGTTCTAACATTCCTGTCAAATTCAAGCTCCTGCAGTTATGTCAATCAAATTCAAGTCTTTTTCAAATACAATTTGTTTCTGTTATCGGTCAAGCAGCAAGTTCGTACCCAAGAACAGCTTGTACCTGTCAATTTGTTTTGGTTATCGGTCAAGTAGCAAGTTCGTATCCAAGAACAGCTTGTGCCTATCCTTTTGATATCCGCCGAGCGACTAGTTCAGGTCCAAGAACAGCTCGTGCTTTCTATTTTGTTTCCTTTCAGCCAAGTAACCAGTTCGTGTCCAAGAACAGCTTGTGCTTTTTATGTTTGCTTTCAGCCAAGTAACCAGCTCAAATACAAGAGCAGCTTGCGCCTTCTGTCAACATTCCCGGTCAAGTGGCCAGTTCGCATCCAGGAACAGCTTGTACCTGTCAAATTTGCTATTAAGTCTCCCCGGTGAGTCTTGTTATCTACCATCCTGTTAATGTCAACCAGTCCCGCAATGGATACGACATACTCCGTTTTTGTTACCTTGTTAATGTCAATCAGTCCCGCAATGGATACGACATATTTTGTTAAATTCAATTCTCAGTTTGTCTTGCATTCATGACACAAATGTTGCATGGCATACATGACATTTACAAACGTATTTTTACGCCCAAAATCAGTGCAAATGTCGATATTTAAGTATCTTCGTCGCGTCAAGCCAAAGACTCCGTCTCTTGACTCTCCAGACAAAGAAACTTAAATAGGGGCAGCTGTTATACCCTCATTTTGGACCTAAAAATACTCATTCAAATTCCTCTGCTATTTTCTAATACTTTCAAATTCACCGTGTTTTCTACTGTGCGTCAACTGCATACGTTATTTCTTCAGTCCTTTTAATTTTTGCATAAAATCATACAAAAGGGTATTTTGGTCATTTCCTACAAAGGAGCCTATTTTAGTCCCTACAATTTGTCCCTGAGTCTTTTCTATTTGTTTGCATGAATCAATAATCAAGTTTTGTACAAAAATCATCTTAGTTTTGCATCTGAGTCAGTCTGAGTCAGTTTGAGTCGTTTTTGCCCCCAGGGACATTTTAGTCTTTTCACGTCAAATAAATTTCGGGCAGAGAGGTATTTTAAAATACCTCATTTGTGGTAATTTGTTCGTTTTAGTCCGTTTTGTCAATTTTAATTGTTTCACTTTACGTTGCATTTCAAATTACATTTTTTAGCCAATTTTATTATTTTTACATTTTAGTCCAAACATTTTTAGAAATTGCAATTCAGTCCAAATATTATGTTTTTTTGCAAATTTGTCCCAATTCTTTTGAAAACAGTCCAATTCTTTCATTTCTTTTAAAAACAGTCCAATCTTTAATAAATTGCAGTTCAGTCCCAAATTTTTACATAATTGCATTTTGGTCCTTGAGTCAGAAATATTTCAGAATTGCTACACAGGTGTTCAAGGTCCACGTGGCACATTCCAATTGGTCCACAGTCCACATGTCAGCCTATATAAGGCTCTAGGTGTCAGAACTTTCACAGATCACGCGCCAAGTCACAAACAGAGTTAGATTTTTCTCTCTCATGTCAGTTAGATCAAAAACCATAACAAGCTCAAGAAATTGAAGAAAATTCCAAACCCTAACCGTTTCAGAAGCTCAATCCACACAGAATCAATGGAGTTTGTTTCAGCTCTCAGAGATTCAGTGATGAATCTTCATCATTGAGCCTTGTCCTCTGCAATTCCAGCATCAGATTCGTCACAGAAGCAACGAACCCTAATGCGATCACAGAGGCGCGTTTGAGAAGAAGAGAGAAAGAAATTCAAGGATTCCGAACCAGTTCAGAAGAAAAAGAAGAAGTTTACCGGTCAAGTTCCAAATTCAAGACAAGGAATCGGTGAAACAGAATCAAGATCCAAGGTTTCCGAAGATTCCGATTCAAATCCTCAAGCAAGACTCAGGTAATACTCAAACTCCACCTTATCTCTTTACAAATCATCGCAAATTCGGAATTACACGAATCTATAGCCAATTCGAACTGTTCGGACTCAAAACCCTAACCCTAACTCAAAAGAATTTGAAAAATCAAAGGAAAGCTTCAGAATCCACCACAAGTGTGAATCGAAGTACTTCCTCATAGCTTACAACGTATTTAATCAAAGAAACACGAAGGATCCGAACAGTCTGAGCCGGTACCAAACACAACGATTCTCGCCGTTTCAATGGCTAGAACCATTCGTCCTTGATGGATTCGTGTTTAGGATAAGGATATGAACAGTTTAAGCCTAGATTCCTTTATTTCTGTGCGAATTTGAGCGATTAGGGTTTGGAATCCATGGGTGAGAGAACGGCGTAGGAGAAGAAGAGAAGAAAGAGAAACGATGCTGAAAACTGAACGAAAACGGGCGCAAGGCCCTTATGTATGCATGCCTGGTTCGGGTTGACCCAAACCCGACCCACTCTCTTCTACTCTTGGCCGTTTGATTAAAATCCTGATGGATTTGGATCAATCCAACGCTCCTGGAGCGTTAGTTTGGTCCGGATCCATCAGATCCATGGATTTTGGGCTTATTTGCTTTGGGCTCCGGGTTTCTTCATTTTTTCTTGATCCTTTTGCTAATTGCGCTACCTCTCTTGCTGTTTGAACCTCTGGCTCGCTGCAATTTTATTGAATACTTCCGTAATTTTTTTTTTTTATGTGATTCTTGGTATTTTCCCGACTGTTTGTTGTTGATTTTTCATGTTAAAATTGATAAAAAATGATAGGAGTTAATTCTCTACTTAATTGGTATGTTTTGTGGATTTCTTGCATATATGAGTCCGAATTCTTGGCATGTGACCTTAGTAAGTGGCATTTGATTCCATGAGCAATTCATTTCTGATTTTCTTGCTAATTCATGGGGCCTTGTTAAGTTGGATTTTCCTAGCCATACTCCTAATTTTGTTACTTTGTTTAGTTTGATTCATGATATTAACTTTGGCATCCTTTTGCTATTTTGTTTAGTTTGAATCTTGAGCCTTAGTGATATTTGGTTGTTTTGCGTAGTTTAGTTCATGATTCTAGTCTTAGTGATATTTTGGTGTTTGTTTAGGTTAATTCATGATTCTAGTGTTAGCGATACCTTCTTGTTTGTTTAAATCAATTCATGACTCTAGTTTTTGTGATATTGTGTGACTTTGTTAAATTTGATTCTTGAAGCCAATTTTGCGATATTTTGCTAAGTGTGATTATATGCCAATTTAGTGATATTTTGCAATGTTGGTTAGAATTAGTATTCCATTGTCAGTTTGTCTTGTTTTTTTACTAACTTCTTTACTCTATGTTTCATGCACATTATAAGCATTTCATCCCATTCTCATCCCTTTCTTTAAATTTCCTGCAATTTTCTACTATCTCATGTAATATTTTAGGATAGTTTACTTTTTCTTTAATTTCATGCAAGATCATAGAATGTAAAATAGGACCCGATGTAAAGGACTATGGACCATAATGATGTACACCGACACATGCACCGACACACGCACACACGTTGTATGTCTACCGTTAGGTGTATGTTTAGGATGCGCGATACTTAGAGAAAATTAATCTTTTAAAAACAAACGACTTCCATCACTTCAAGTATTTTCGAAATAAACCTTGGAGTCAAAACTCCAAAGGATTTTCCCTTTATTTTCTTAATCAAATCAAAATGCAATTAATTTCCAACTTTAACCGTTTTTTGTAAATAAATTGGACTAACCTCACTTGTTTTCAATTCTAATGCCTATACGGCCTCTTTCCCTTCTTCAAAATCTTTTTTCAAACTTGTAAAACAAAATAAACACACAAAAAACATTTTGGAAGAGAACTACATGGAATTTTGATCCCTCAAAAGGGGTATGTAGGCAAGAGACTCAAAATCTCTCCAAGTCCAATAAAATAAAATCCAATCTTCTCCCTCTCATTCTTAAAATCAATCTTTTTTCACAAATAGCGATAAAAGCAACGCATAAACGTAAAGCATAGTAAAACGGTTCCTATAGGATACTATAGTCATTGCGGGTGCCTAACACCTTCCCGTGATGAAATTAGCCCCGAACTTAGAATTTCTAAGGTTTTTCTCGATTTTACCTTCCCCAAAAAAATAGAGACATCAATGATTGAAAGGTTCAAATCTAATCAATGATTTGACACCCGAAAATCGTGATGACATTCATCATCCGAACAATTCTTAATAAATCTAATAAACATCTTAGACAGCTTAGGTTTGGGTTTGGAACACTTTGAAAAATTACACAAAATGGTCGCACAGGACCAATCTTGCTTAAGCGAGCAGCATCTCGCTTGAGCGAGTCAAATGACGAAAGTCAGGATGTTCCTCGCTTGAGGCTCGCTTAGCGTTCGCTTGAGCGACGCTCACAAACTACAGGTTCAGGGCAGATTTCGCTTGAGCGACGGGAATTTCGCTTGAGCGACGCAAATGACGAAGGTTGGGATTTCGCTCGCTTAGAGTCCGCTTAGCTCTCGCTTGAGCGAACGGGCGCGAAATGATTATGGGCAGAGAAAAGTGCCGCTCGCTTGAGCGACGGCTATCTCGCTTAAGCGAGAATTCATCTGGGCAGAAATACAGCTACGATTTTCTAAGCCCTAAATCATCCAAAAACCCAATTTTAATCCCTCAATCACCCCAAAACGATTTAGAATGAAGTTTATGGGTTCAATATACTTTCAAGGCATCAGAAACACAACATACAACATCATTAACAACACAATTCATCAAAAGTGAGCAATTCATCATGTTCATAAACCTAGTTCCAAAACTACCAATTTCAATCCAAATTCATGAAATCATATACATATATATCAGCTATTGAGTCATAAACCCACCCTTACCTCAATTAAGCAAATTCTACAGCAAAAATGACAGCTTCTCCCTTCCTAGTTCTTCCCTTGGTTTCTCTCAAAAAGCTATGTTCTTCTTTTGTTTTTCTCTGATACGTGAAATGTTTCTTTTCTTTCCTTACTGACTAATTCTATTTCCTTTACCAACCAAAGTATAACTCCCCTTTTTTCTATTAACTCCTTCCTTAATCTCCTTTAATTCACATTAACCCCATAATTCTAATAATTAATAATTATTCCTCCTATTTTCATAATTCTCCAAAATAATAATATTTCTTCTATTTTCTTAAATAACATAAAATCGCATAAATAATTATAAACAAATAAACACACCACATATTCACATAATCATTTATAAATTCAAATAAAATATGCCAAACAACTAAAAATAACAAAATAGCAACTAGGGCGTTACAACTCTCCCCAACTTAGAGAACTTCGTCCTCGAAATATTACCTCAAGCAACAAACAACTCAGGGTAGGATTCTTGCATCTTGCTCTCCAATTCCCAAGTCAAACTTTCACCTGTCACACCACCCCAAACAACCCTTACCAAAGGTATCTCTTTGCCTCTCAGCTGCTTCACCTTACGATCATCAATCCTTAAAGGTAAAGTCTCAACGGTAAGATTATCCCTAACTTGCACATCATCTCTAGGAATAACATGCGAAGGATCTGCCACATACTTCCTCAGCTGCGACACATGAAACACATCATGCAAGTTCGATAAATGTGGTGGCAATCCAATCCGATACGCCATGGTACCAACTCTCTCTGAAATTTGATAAGGACCAATGAACTTTGGAGTCAACTTCTTAGACTTCAATGCACGTCCTACACCCGTCATAGGAGTAACCCTTAAAAACACATGCTCACCTTCCTGAAACTCAAGGGCTTTTCTACGTTTATCATGATAACTCTTCTGACGATCTTGCGATGCTTTCATCTTTTCTCTTATCAACTTGACCTTTTCTGTAGTCTGCTGCACTAACTCAGGTCCTAACACAACACTCTCACCCGACTCAAACCAACATAGAGGAGTTCTACACCTTCGACCATACAAAGCTTCGAACGGTGCCATACCAATACTCGAATGGTAGCTATTGTTATAGGTGAACTCTATCAACGGTAAGTGGCTGTCCCAAGCTCCACCTTGCTCGAGTACACACACTCTCAACAAATCTTCTAAGGATTGGATAGTCCTCTCCGACTGGCCATCTGTCTGCGGATGATAAGCCGAACTCAGCCTCAATTTCGAACCCAATGCATCTTGTAAACTCTTCCAAAACCTCGAAGTGAACCTCGGATCTCTATCCGACACAATACTTGACGGAACACCATGCAACTTCACAATGTCACGGATATAGATCTCCGCCAACTGAGCTACCGGATAACTGATATTGATCGGAATAAAGTGCGCCGACTTAGTCAACCTGTCGACCACGACCCAAATGGCATCATGCCCTCTTGGAGTATTCGGCAAACTCGTTACGAAATCCATGGAAATGTTGTCCCACTTCCACTCAGGTACATCTAACGGAGTCAACAACCCTGCAGGCTTCTGATGCTCAACCTTGGACTTCTGACAAGTCAAACATGCATACACAAACTGAGCAACATCTCTTTTCAAACCAGACCACCAAAACAATTTCCTCAAGTCATGATACATTTTAGTAGCTCCCGGATGAATACTCAAGCTACTCTTGTGACTTTCTTCTAAAATCAACTTCTTCAAACTCTCATCATCAGGAATGCAGATCCTTTCTCTAAACCTCAACACACCTTGGTTATCAACCTTGAAATCACTATCCACATTCTGATCACTAGCAGTCATCAAATCCACAAACTTAACATCAAGCTTCTGCGCCTCTTTGATACTACTCAAGAAATCACTATTAATCCTCAACATGCCCAACTTCACACTCTGAGGTGATCTTTCACAAACAAGACTCAAGTCTCTAAACTATTCAAGTAACTCGAATTCCTTTACCATCATAGCCGACATATGCAATGTCTTTCTGCTCAACGCATCAGCAACTACATTAGCTTTACCCGGGTGGTAATTTAAACCAAAATCATAATCTTTAAGCAATTCAAGCCACCTTCTCTGCCTCATGTTCAACTCCTTCTGATCAAACAAATATTTTAAACTTTTGTGATCACTAAATACCTCAAATCTAGAACCGTACAAATAGTGCCTCCAAATTTTCAACACAAACACCACGGCTGCTAACTCTAAATCATGTGTAGGATAATTCTTCTCATGGATCCTCAACTGCCTAGAAGCATACGCTACCACCTTGCCTTCTTGCATCAAAACACCACCTAAACCCAGCTTAGATGCATCACAATAAACAACAAAAGGCTCTTCTGGTTTCGGTAAAATCAAAATAGGAGCAGTCGTCAATCTTCGCTTCAACTCATTGAAACTACTCTCACATTGAGTATCCCACACAAATGCTTTTCCTTTACAGGTCAACTGCGTCAAAGGAAGTGCCAACTTTGAAAATCCTTCAATGAACCTGCGGTAATAGCCGGCCAAACCAAGAAAACTTCTAACCTCGGTAACTGACTTCGGTGTCTCCCACTGCGACACAGCATCAACCTTCGAAGGATCTACAGCAATGCCATTACCAGAAATGATGTGGCCGAGAAAACTTACTTCATGCAACCAGAATTCGCACTTGGATAACTTGGCATATAATTTCTTTTCCTTCAGCACTTGCAATACAATCTTCAAATGCTCTTGCAATATCATCTATAAATACAACAACAAATTGATCCAGATACTCATGAAAAATTATGTTCATATACTCCATAAACACACTGGGCGCATTAGTAACACCAAACGGCATCACCTTATATTCATAATGACCATATCGTGTCCTGAAGGCCGTCTTTTGCATATCCTCATCCTTCACTTTAATCTGATGGTAACCTGACCTCAAGTCAATCTTGCTAAATACACGAGCACCCACTAGTTGATCCATCAAGTCATCAATCCTCGGGAGTGGATACCTGTTCTTGATCGTCACTTTGTTCAACTGACGGTAATCAATACACAACCGCATGCTACCATCCTTCTTCTTTACCAACAACACCGGCGCTCCCCATGGTGAAACACTCGGTCTTACAAACTTCTTGTCAAGTAAGTCTTCCAACTGCTTCTTTAACTCAGCTAACTCCGAAGCTGACATACGGTAAGGAGCCATCGACACAGGCTTCGTACCCGGCACAAGGTCAATCGAAAATTCAACTTCCCTCTCTGGTGGCACATCTGGAATCTCATCAGGAAAAACTTCAGGAAAATCTTTCACAACAGGCAGTCCATCAATTACAGCTTGATTCTCCGCCGACAAGTATGCCAACAAAGAAAACATTAACACGCCGTCTTGTTCTAACCGCTTCATCTCTTTAGTGGATAAAAACTCTGCTCCACTCTCTTCTTCAGCAGAAGAAAACCGTACCGTCTTGGTAAAACAATTAATCAGGACATGATTGTACTCTAACCAATTCATTCCCAATATTACATTCATTCCCACCAATGGTAAACAAACAAGATCGACCTCAAAATCTCTACCAAAAACAGACAACGGACAACTTAAACAAACAAGGGAAGTAGTTACTGAACCCTTGGCTGGAGTTTCAACAACCATCTCCCCATTCATATCAGACATAATCAAACCAAATCTTTTTGCACAGTCAATAGCAATGAAACAATGCGTAGCACCAGTATCTATAATAGCGATTAAAGGAGTACCATTAAAGAAACAAGTACCTCGGATCAGGCGATCTTCGTTATCGGTCTGGGTACCAGTCAAAGCAAACACTCTTCCACTGGTCTGCGCCTTCTTAGGCTTAGTACACTGAGAACTAAGATGACCTTCTTCATCACAGTTGAAACAAACAATGTCCCCACGCTTGCATTCAGCAACAGTGTGGCCCTTCTTACCACAACGGAAACACTTCTTCTCATCTCGGTTGCAAGCATTGCTCTTATGGCCTTTAACACCACACTTATAACAAACAACCTCAGCAGGAGCATCCCTACGTGCAGGCCTCCTCTCATCATGCATTCTCTGTTTGCCCTTATCAGCTGTGGCACTATAAGGCTTCGGGCGACTCTGCTGCCCCTTTCCCTTGCGATCGTTCATCACCTTGTAGTGAGCTTTTGTATCTTCTTCGTAAATTCTACAGCTGCTCACTAAATCAGAAAAGTCTCTAATCTTCTGATAACCAATAGCCCGCTTAATATCCGCTCGCAGGCCATTCTCGAACTTGATACATTTGGAGAACTCAGTAGTCTCCGCAGCATAATGGGGGTATAACTTGGCAAGTTCCACAAACTTGGCAACATACTCTGTGATAGACATGTCTCCTTGCTTCAGCTCAAGGAATTCTATTTCTTTTCTACCACGGACATCTTCTGGAAAGTACCTCCTCAGAAATTCCCTTCTAAACACAGCCCACGTGATTTCAGCACCTTCATTCTGCAAAATAGGTTGAGTGCTTACCCACCAGTCGTCAGCCTCTTCAGCCAACATATGTGTGCCAAACCGCACCATCTGAGCATCGGTGCACTGCATCACCCTAAAGATTCTCTCTACCTCTTTCAGCCAAGTCTGCGCTCCATCGGGGTTGTACCTTCCCTTGAAGGTTGGTGGATGATTCCTCAAAAAGGTCTCTAGCATCCGCACACCTTCTCCACCACCAGCACCTTGTTGTTGTCCTACCACTTGGGCCATTGCTTGCAAAGCAGCAGCAAGAGCAGCATCATTCCTTCCAGACATCTTGGTAATTCTACACGACAACAACAATTAGAACAACAAAGACAGTTAAAACTGTCACACAACTCTACTAGGCTCGACACGACTCAACTAATGCTCTGATACCAATTGTAACACCCCGTTTCCCAAAATGACATATTAATATGCAAAAATCATCAGAGTTCAACAAAACAACGGAGTATTACATCTACTTTTCAAAATTATTTAAATAGAATATAAAAACTATTTAAAAACATCAACAAATTCCATCATATTAAAATTCTGCAGCGGAAATCTTTAATTCAAGCATCAACATCAAATCTACTACAAATAAGTTCTTGGCACAAAGGCCTTACATCAATAAGAATCATTCAACGACAAAATCCTCAACAACATAGTTCAACAAGTGATACATAAGGAATGAAGAATTAAACATGCAATAATCCCATCCCGTACGTATCAGAGCCCTAGACACAAGAGCCAAATCCTACAAGCCTTCATTACCTGCACTTGCCCACAAGGCGGCAATTCCAGCAGAAGGGGTGAGTTCACAAATCAAAGTAATATATATATATATAAATATATGAATCATCAAATTGCATTGAAAACAACAACAAATAATAACAACCATCATCAGCATAAGCAACAACATCATCAATATTATCTCAACATTATAATTTAGATTCATCTTCGGTTAACAACGTCAACGACAACATCACTTGTGGCGACACCTCACCAACAAACACTCACACCTACAACAACTAATGCAAGACCTCAACTACTAATGCATTATGCACATGTGGTACCATACTACGCGCGTTGAATGCTAAGCATTCCAGGGCAATAAGCCCCCAACAGTTGGATGGTTAAAGCATCCCAGGGCATAAGCCCCCAACAGGTGAATGACTAGCATTCCAGGGCATAAGCCCTCAACGGTTGAATGTATAAAACATTCCAGGGCAGAAGCCCCCAACGATGCAAATGAGTTATGAATGACTCAAAGGTGTATATCTGCATACAACCCTACGACAACTAATGGTGCATATTGATGACATGCTGTCATTACGTAATTTCTATGTATATTTTATCATTTTATGGAGTCACAAAGCAACTTAAGCAGCAAGAAACGCATGAAAAGCAAGAAAAAGCAAGAAAACTGAAGAATGGTGCAAGTCACAAAAACGTGTCACGCTTGCTAAAAAACGTGACACGTTTTCACAAGTCAGAGAGCATGTTTTGAGAAGAAAGAAGAACGTGTCACGTTGGCAAAAACGTGACACGTTTTGTGAAACCCTAATTTGGTTACTTGCTACTGAAGGAAAAAACGTGACACGTTTTACTTAAAACGTGACACGTTTTGGGCAAATTTCTGGGCCTATTTAAGCTGAAGTCTTTTCCGAAAACAAGGGTTACGAATCTTGGAGAGCAAAGTGCGATTTTGACATCAAGGCGACTGCAAGGAGGACGATTTCTTCATCCTTCTACCAGTTACATGTATGTTTTAATGATTCAATTGATTATGCTATTTGTAAACATTGTTATGAGTAGCTAAATCTCTTAGAGATTGGATCCGAGATGATTCTGTGTAAACCCTAATTGATATTATGTTGCTGTGATGAAACTCCATTCCATATTAATGATTATTTAAGTTTTCATTCAATTCAATTGTTCTTAATGCTTTTTATATCCTGATCAAATATAAATATGTTTTCGTGAGAATGAATGACTATTGACCCTAGCTTTCAACTTAGACTTAATTGAATTGTTCTAATAAACATGGTTAGTCTAGGGATGGATAATCGTTTATTAGTGATATTAGGTTAACGTGCTTAAACCTTTGAGAATTATTAGACCACCTAAGGAATTAGGGGCTGTAGTTTAAGAAGAGGGTCCTAACTCAAGGGATTGATTAGGGCTATTTTGTTAACTATCGTGGGACTTAAAGAACCATTAATAGGAATAGAGTACAGTAACCAATTAGGGGAAACATAGAGGATTCGACGATCCGATCTTATTCCTCTCCATATTTTCTTAAGCAACTTCTATCCTTTTGTTATTTTTGTTATTAAAACAAACAACTCTACCGCCTAGTGGCAAAACTATAATAACCTTTAAACATCCTATTGCATAACGAAATTAACTTATTGCGATTAAAAACAATCCTCGTGGGATCGATATTTTTACTACTTCGATAGTATTTGGTGCACTTGCCAAACCTCTATCATGTTTTTGGCGTCGTTGCCGGGGATTGTTGATTTATCTCAATAAGGCAATTTAGTTATAATTTAGGATTTCTGCATTTTATTTTCTGTTTTTAAATTTTTTGTTACTTTTATTGGTGCAGTGCTACTAAGGTATTTTGCTGTTTATGCGAGGTCGACGAAGCAAGGACGATTTACAGTTCGATCCGGAGATAGAAAGGACTGAACGAGCCAATCGGAGAGCTGCCCGGTTGTCAAAGTCAGTCCCACCCATCGCTAAAGGGCGGTCACCTAGTCCGCCACCGTCTGAATCCTTGAAGTCTATCTCTCCTACACCAAGTATCATGGGAGACGCTGAACCGAGACCTAAGTTGGGAGACTACGGGCTAGCTACTCACCGTGGTCAGCTGACACACACCTTCCGTCCTGCCAACCCTGCTGCTTTTGACATCAAGAGCACCGTTCTGAATGGGTTGAGAGACAAGCAATTCGATGGCACTGAAGCCATGAGCCCACATGAGCACTTGAGTCGGTTTGCAGAGACTTGTGAATTCTGCGTACCTCCAACTACGGTTACTGATAGCCAGAAGAAGCTGCGGTTATTTCCGTTTACATTGACGGGAAGAGCTAGAGATTGGTTGCTAACCATTCTGGGTGGTACCATTCAAACATGGGAGGAGCTCGAGCTGAGGTTCCTAGAGAAGTACTTTCCTATGTCCAAATATTGGGAAAAGAAGATGGAGATTCAAAATTTCAAGCAAGGGGAGACTGAATCTTTATATGATGCATGGGAGAGATTTACATTGATGCTGAAGAGGTGCCCCAACCATGAACTGCCTGAGAAACAATACCTCCAAATCTTCACCGAAGGCTTGATACATAACATTAGAATGTTTCTAGATGCCTCAGCTCGAGGCAGCCTTAAAAACAAGACCGATCATGAAGTCGAAGCCTTAATTGAAAGCATGGCTCAAAACGAGTACCGTGATAATGTGGAGAAGAAGAAAAGAGGAGTATATGGGGTCAGTGACACTACATCTATTCTAGCTAACCAAGCAGCCATGAACAAGCAAATTGAAGCTCTAACTAAGGAGTTCCAAGGGGTCACTTTGGCTAACAAGCAACAAGTGGCAGCTGTTAAGTGTGATCTATGTGGAGAAGGACATGCAAATGGTGAGCGTGTACCGGAAGGATTTAGTGAGGAATTCGTGAACTATGTGAACTTTCAAAGACAAAATCCTTACTACAATCCCGGGTTTAACAAGCATCCTAACTTGAGTTATTCTAACAACAACACTCTAAACCCTCTACTTCCAAATCCTCAACAACAACAACAACAACCGAGGAAGCCTTCAGCTCTTGAAGAAACAATGGTGAATTTCATGAAGATGACTCAAAGTAACTTTGAAGAGATGAAGAAGAGCCAAGAAGCTGAGAGAAAAAACAATGAAGCTTCGAGGAAGTTGCTTGAGACTCAAATCGGGCAAATGGCTAAACAGTTGGCTGAACAAAGCAAGGGAGGATTCTCAGGTAATACTAAGGATAACCCGAAAAATGAAACTTGCAATGTTATTGAACTTAGGAGCAAAAAGGTGCTCACACCTTTAGTTTCAAAAGTTAAGAAAACAGTTGATGATGTTGTGACGGAGGGGGTAGAAATAGATAGTGAAGTTGAAAAAGAATTAGAGGGAGTAGTTGAAAAAGAAAGTGATCAAGGAGAAGTTGAAAAAGAAAAGAAGGAAAAATCAGAGGGAGAAAAAAGTGAGAGATTAGTAGATGAAGACTCTATCTTGAGGAAGTCTAGGAGCCAAATTTTGAAAGATGGTGATAAACCACAAGTTGTACCGTCTTATGTAAAGCTTCCATACCCTCATCTAGCTAAGAAGAAAAAGAAAGAGGAAGGCCAATTTAAAAAGTTCATGGAACTTTTCTCACAACTCCAGGTGAATATTCCTTTTAGTGAAGCCCTTGATCAAATGCCCGTTTATGCAAAGTTTATGAAGGAGTTATTAACCGGAAGAAGAAAGCCAAAAGATGACGAGAATATAGCTCTTTCAGAAAACTGTAGTGCTATCATCCAAAACAAACTTCCACCGAAGATGAAAGATCCAGGTGCTTTTACCATTCCTTGTTCTATTGGATCGGTGAAGGTGGGTAGAGCTTTATGTGACTTAGGGGCAAGTATCAACTTGATGCCTCTATCTATGATGAAGAAGCTTGGATGTGGTCAACCTTAACCAACAAGAATGACCCTCACTTTAGCTGATCGGTCCATCTCTTATCCTTTTGGTGTTTTGGAAGATGTGCTCGTAAAGGTAAATGAGTTAGTATTTCCTGCTGACTTTGTTATCATGGATATGGCTGAAGATGATGAGACACCGCTCATCCTAGGAAGACCTTTCCTTGCAACTGGTCGTGCTTTAATTGACGTCGAATTGGGCCAACTTATGTTAAGGTTCCATAATGAACAAGTGGTGTTTAACATTTTTGAAGCCATGAAACATAGAGCTGAAAATCCCAAGTGCTATCGGATTGACGTTGTTGATGAAATCGTTGAAGACAATTCTCGTGAACCTCAACCAACACAACCTATGGAGAAAGCAATTGTAAATTCTATAGAGAGTTGTGACAATGATGAAGATCTTGAGGTGAAGGAATGTGTCAAGCAATTGGAGGCAAGCAAACAAGAGGTGGCATCGGAAAAAATAGAAAAGTTACTTCTTGACAAGAATGAGGGGGCGCTTACTTTGGGTGTGGAAGAGGAAAAAAATCCTGAATTAAAAGAACTTCCTTCTCACTTAAAGTATGTCTTCTTAAGCAAAGATGCTTCTAAACCGGCAATCATCAGCAACACCTTAACACCTTTAGAAGAAGAAAAATTGATGAGGGTGTTAAGGGAGAATGAAGGAGCGTTGGGATGGAAAATTTTTGATTTGAAGGGTATTAGTCCAGCTTATTGCATGCATAAAATTCATATGGAGGCTGAATACAAACCAGTTGTTCAACCTCAACGGAGACTGAACCCCACAATGAAGGAAGTTGTAAAGAAAGAAGTGCTGAAACTTCTGGATGCAGGTATGATTTACCCTATCTCTGATAGCTCGTGGGTAAGTCCTGTCCATGTGGTGCCTAAGAAAGGTGGAATGACGGTGGTGGCTAATGAGAAAAATGAATTGATTCCCACCCGTACCGTCACTGGTTGGAGGATGTGCATCGATTATCGGAGGTTAAATACCGCAACAAGGAAGGATCACTTCCCGTTACCATTTATGGATCAAATGATAGAGAGGTTGGCTGGCCAAGCCTTTTATTGCTTTCTGGATGGGTATTCGGGGTATAATCAAATTGCGGTGGCTCCGGAAGATCAAGAGAAGACTGCCTTCACTTGTCCGTTTGGTATCTTTGCGTATAGGAGAATGCCCTTTGGGCTGTGTAATGCGCCAGCGACCTTTCAAAGGTGTATGCTCTCCATCTTCTCTGACATGATAGAGAAGAACATCGAGGTATTTATGGACGACTTTTCTGTTTTCGGTAAGTCTTTTGATCAATGTTTAGTCCACCTGGATGCCGTCCTTAAAAGATGCACCGAAACTAACCTCATTTTAAATTGGGAAAAATGCCATTTTATGGTAAACGAGGGTATAGTTTTGGGGCATAAGATAAGTGCTAAAGGCATAGAGGTGGACCAAGCGAAAATAGAGGTTATAGAGAAACTTCCCCCTCCTATAAATGTTAAAGGAGTGAGGAGTTTCCTGGGGCATGCTGGATTTTATCGGCGTTTCATAAAAGATTTTTCAAAAATTTCAAAGCCCCTTTGTAACCTCTTAGTCAAAGAAAATGATTTCAATTTTGATGATGAATGCTTAAATGCTTTTTCTTTGATTAAAACCAAGTTGGTTACTGCACCAATAATCATTGCACCCGATTGGGATCTACCTTTTGAATTAATGTGTGATGCAAGTGATTACGCTGTTGGTGCAGTTTTAGGCCAACGCAAGAACAAATTTTTCCATGCAATTTATTACGCAAGCAAAGTTTTGAATGAAAATCAAGTAAATTATGCTACCACTGAGAAAGAATTGCTTGCGGTAATTTTTTCCTTGGAAAAATTTCGTTCTTATCTAATCGGCTCCAAAGTCATTGTGTTTACAGATCATGCAGCCCTGAAGTACCTACTGACGAAAGGAGATTCCAAGCCTCGGCTGTTGAGGTGGATCCTTTTGTTACAAGAGTTTGATCTTGAAATTCGTGACAAAAAGGGAGTTGAGAATGTGGTGGCTGATCACCTCTCCCGGTTGGAAAATAAGGAGGTGACGAAGAAGGAAAAGGCCATCATGGCCGAGTTCCCGGATGAGCAGCTGTTCGCTGTTGAAGGGAGGCCGTGGTTCGCCGACATGGCGAACTACAAGGCTGGTAACATAGTGCCAGATGACTTGAACTCAGCCCAAAAGAAGAAGTTCTTCAAGGATTCAAACCACTATCTGTGGGATGATCCTTATCTGTTTAAGGTAAGCACTGACGGGTTGATTAGACGTTGTGTTGCAGGTGAAGAAGCAAATAGTATCATGTGGCACTGCCATAGCTCAGCTTATGGGGGCCACCATAGTGGAGAAAGAACCGCTGCAAAAATCTTGCAAAGTGGCTTCTGGTGGCCCACCTTGTTCAAGGACTGCCAAGACTTTGTGCGGCGGTGTGACAAATGCCAAAGGACAGGTAACATTTCTAAGAGGAATGAGATGCCCCTAACAGGAATACTTGAAATAGAACCATTTGATTGTTGGGGCGTTGATTTTATGGGGCCTTTCCCTCCCTCTTACTCTTATCTTCATATTCTAGTTTGTGTCGATTATGTTACTAAGTGGGTTGAAGCGATACCATGTGTTGCTAATGATGCCAGAACTGTTGTCAATTTTCTCCAAAAGAATATTTTCACTAGGTTTGGAACACCTAGAGTCTTGATCAGTGATGGGGGGGAAGCACTTTTGCAACAACCTTCTTGAAAATGTGCTAAAAAAGTATAACATCAGGCACAAAGTTGCAACTCCCTATCACCCACAAACTAGTGGTCAAGTAGAGGTTTCAAACCGTCAGTTGAAACAGATTATAGAGAAGACAGTTGCGTCTAATAGGAAGGATTGGTCCAAAAAGTTAGATGACGCACTGTGGGCATATAGGACAGCCTTTAAGACTCACATTGGGTTTTCACCCTATCAACTAGTCTATGGTAAGGCTTGTCATCTTCCAGTCGAGTTAGAGCATAAAGCTTACTGGGCCATCAAGGCCTTAAATTTTGATCAAGTATCCGGTGGTAAGAAAAGACTTTTGAAACTTAATGAACTTGAGGAGATGAGGCTTAGAGCGTATGAAAATGCGCTCATCTATAAAGCCAGGACTAAAAGGTATCATGACAAAAACTTAGTATCTAGGGAAATTAACTCTGGACAACTAGTTCTGTTATATAATTCCAGGTTGAAGCTGTTTCCTGGAAAGCTCAAGTCGAAGTGGTCTGGACCTTTCTTGGTCAAGAGCGTGTCACCATACGGAGCTGTTGAACTAATCACGCTGGAGGGTGACAGGAGTTTCAAAGTGAATGGACAAAGAGTTAAGCCATATCTGGGTGGCGACCTACCAAAAGCAAGGGTAGGGTTGATGCTGAAGGACCTGTAAAGGTCCGTAGTAGTCAAGCTAGTGACGGTAAAGAAGCGCTTTGTGGGAGGCAACCCACCTTTAGTTTTTTGCAGGTAATAGTTCTTTTATATTTTTTGCATTTTATTGCTTTCAAAAAAATCAAAAATACAAAAATATTTTCGCTGAAACGATCAGAGGAAGAAAAATTTCAAGTCCAATACTAGGCAAAAACGCGACACGTTTTGGGCAAAACATGCCACGTTTTTGCCACCTCTGAAGCATCCCAAAAAAAATTTCTAAGTTACAAATGACAAGCATTCTGTTTAGCAAAAACGTGTCACGCTGGCCAAAACGTGACACGTTTTCTGGGAACCAAATTTTTTCAAAAGAGTGGAGCGTATCACTTTCTGCCCAAACGTGACACGTTTTTGGGTGGTTTCAAAAAAATTTGACCGTTACAAAACGAAAAACCGTGACACGTTTTTCTCCCCTATATATACCCTTCACACGAAAATCATTCCATTCACTTCCATAAGTGGCCAAACTCTGCCAAAATTTCCCCAGAACCCTAACCTACGAACTTCTCAACTTTCTACACCAAAAACCTTCAACTTTCCATCTCCAAATCACCAAGACAACCACAAAAACTACCATCAACATCATCAACCTCTCAAAATTCACCATCCTCACCTAACCTCAAAACCCTAATCTCAAACTTTCACTTTTCCTTTGACCTAACCCTAAACCTTCACCATGGTTGATACTAGAAAGAAAGGAAAAGCCCCACAAGCCAAAAAACCCAAAACCACCGCCAAACGCAAACAACCGGTTAAACCCACAGCCCCACCAGCCGTACCACCCACTCTAGCTTACCGTTTCCATGACATCCCGGCTCGTGACCGCTTCAAAGAAATCAGAAGTTATCGGGTGATACCAGAGAGGGGGTTCCTACTCCCTAAATTGTTAGGCAACCCTGAGTTTGAACAAATTATCACGGCTCGAGGGTGGCACGGGCTGAATGATATGGTTTTCCAAGAGGCCAACAAGACCATGACGCTTGAGTTTTATGCCAATGCTCGGTTCTCCGGGCGGCGGTATGAATCTTATGTGAGGGGAAAGACCATTGATTTCTCCCCTGAGGCTATCAATACCATGCTGAAGATCGTTCCTCCGGAACAATGTGATGTCAAGAGGAGGAGGGAGACGTGTGCTAACTGGGACGAGGAAACGTGGGAAGAGGTGAAATCCTTACTGTGTGTGGAGGGCGCTCAATGGCAGAAGAGCAGGAAGATGTTGCTGAAAGCTGATTTCAAGCCGGTTGCTAAGGCTTGGGCATCATTTGTGGTGCAAACATTGGAGGGTACTTCCTGTTCGTCCGAGA
Organism: Medicago lupulina; assembly: GCA_958299785.1. NCBI lineage: Eukaryota > Viridiplantae > Streptophyta > Magnoliopsida > Fabales > Fabaceae > Medicago > Medicago lupulina. The sequence goes on from OY283143.1 coordinate 36,615,677, forward strand.
TTCCCTTATCTCGAGTGCATACTGTTGCTGCCATTCTGGAGGGTAGCCCTATAAATGTTGGTGAGCTGATTGCCAACAACATTGCTGAATTTGTCCAAGGGAACAAGAAGGCCATCCCTCACATGAGCCTCATCAACTGGCTTTGTGAGGAAGCTGACTGCGAGTGCTACATCAATGACCTCGAGACAAAGATGATGAAGCCAATCACTGATAACTATATGGAGGTCTTTCTGAAGGATTATCTGGAGCGCATGCAGCAGTTGGGAGCTGAGGAGGAAGCAGGCCCTCAGCTTCAGCCACAACCACAACAGCCCCCGCCTCAGCCAGAGTTGGTGTCGGGAGAAGGAAGCAGCCAACAAGGTACCCATGCACCTCTTCATCCCATGATGTTGGACTACATGTTCGGCCACTGCAACTGGATGAATGAGGTGTCAGACCAAGAGTATTGGAACCGTCCTAGGTTCGGGCCAGAGCTTACTGAGGCAGTCTGCCTCAACAGGAGAGCGATTACTGGGTCTTTTGACCGTTTTGATGGGTCCAAGGAGGCGATGGACCAATACTTTGATGTCACCAGAGGTCGTGCCCAAGCAAGAGAGCAGGAGATTAGGGCAGACTTTGCTGCTGCTGGTGCGAGGTCGAGGTCGCATTTTGGCGAAGACACCTATGAGGAGCAGAACCCGAGCACATGGATTGACCCGAACTTGATGCAGGATTGATGGGCTACTGATGGCTCATCTATTATTATTATTATTTTTTCTGTTTGTTTCAGCAGTTTTCCTTTCATTTTGATGTACTTTTTAATTTTATTTTCGAACAATTTGAAGTTTAATCAGTTGTATCCCCCTGTGATGTAATTGAGCCTGAACTTGTTTATTACTGATGAATTTATGTGTTTTATTGACCTTTTACAGTTTAGTAACAAATGTGTGCTCAAGTGATTTTTCCAAAAGTTCATAAGGAGGAGTGACTTGAGTAAAAGGCGAAGTGTACGGCAGTGCTAGGTAGTCACAACTCCCAGATATCTTAACTGTAAGGTTCATGGCCAAATTTTATTTTTCAATTTACTTATATAGAGTGTTCCATGCATCTACATTTCTAGAACTTGCATTGTTTCTTTTCTGTCGATTGGTTTATGTCAAATACACATTGAGGCAAAAGTGCTTGGTCCTGTGAGCCTTTTGAAGCCTACCCTGATTATATTGAATTCATCTTTTTCTTAGACAAGTTGAGCCGGTAGGATAGAACTTTTTGTTCGGTGACAACCTACATTACAAACTTAGAGACTTTTAGGATTTATCCCATACTGTTTTTCTGAGTTAGGCATGTTAGAATGTTGCTAAAAATTAAGTTTGGGGTTGCTTTTGGAATTTGCAACCAATTAAGTTTGGGGTGGGGGAACTAGAGAACAATACAAAAGAAAAAAATAATGACATATAGACACTAAAAATGGTGTATCAAAAAAAAAAAAAAAAAGAGAATATAGAATGAAAAAGGGACAAAGACATTGAAAATCTGAGTAACTCCAAACTCGAATGTCCCGATGATGAATAATGTTCTCTAGCCCCATTTTGACTAAGAATTGTGTTCCATAGGTGAAAGATGATTGAAGTATGTTTTAACTGACGTAGGAGTGCCTAACTCACATTTTGTGTAGCCTACTTATCCAAATATCATCCCACCTTCACCTAAGCCCCGTTATAACCCTTAAAGACCTCAAAGTGTGTATTGATATTGACTTTAATTGACGTTTAGAAACTTTTCAAGCGTATGGTAATATGTAGCTTTGCATGTGATTGAGTGTGAACCCTATTCATTTTGTGCGTGGAGTTGTGAATTGGTGGATGCATTCAAGTCAAACTAGCTCACCTTTAGCTAGTAAGGAGATGAACTTTTTGGATTACCATCACTTGAGCAGGTACTTGTTATTTTACTGTCAACTGTCAATTTTGCATGTAAATTCCTTGGGGACAAGGAATGGTTTAAGTTTGGGGTTGTGATGACATGCTGTCATTACGTAATTTCTATGTATATTTTATCATTTTATGGAGTCACAAAGCAACTTAAGCAGCAAGAAACGCATGAAAAGCAAGAAAAAGCAAGAAAACTGAAGAATGGTGCAAGTCACAAAAACGTGTCACGCTTGCTAAAAAACGTGACACGTTTTCACAAGTCAGAGAGCATGTTTTGAGAAGAAAGAAGAACGTGTCACATTGGCAAAAACGTGACACGTTTTGTGAAACCCTAATTTGGTTACTTGCTACTGAAGGAAAAAACGTGACACGTTTTACTTAAAACGTGACACGTTTTGGGCAAATTTCTGGGCCTATTTAAGCTGAAGTCTTTTCCGAAAACAAGGGTTACGAATCTTGGAGAGCAAAGTGCGATTTTGACATCAAGGCGACTGCAAGGAGGACGATTTCTTCATCCTTCTACCAGTTACATGTATGTTTTAATGATTCAATTGATTATGCTATTTGTAAACATTGTTATGAGTAGCTAAATCTCTTAGAGATTGGATCCGAGATGATTCTGTGTAAACCCTAATTGATATTATGTTGCTGTGATGAAACTCCATTCCATATTAATGATTATTTAAGTCTTCATTCAATTCAATTGTTCTTAATGCTTTTTATATCCTGATCAAATATAAATATGTTTTCGTGAGAATGAATGACTATTGACCCTAACTTTCAACTTAGACTTAATTGAATTGTTCTAATAAACATGGTTAGTCTAGGGATGGATAATCGTTTATTAGTGATATTAGGTTAACGTGCTTAAACCTTTGAGAATTATTAGACCACCTAAGGAATTAGGGGCTGTAGTTTAAGAAGAGGGTCCTAACTCAAGGGATTGATTAGGGCTATTTTGTTAACTATCGTGGGACTTAAAGAACCATTAATAGGAATAGAGTACAGTAACCAATTAGGGGAAACATAGAGGATTCGACGATCCGATCTCATTCCTCTCCATATTTTCTTAAGCAACTTCTATCCTTTTGTTATTTTTGTTATTAAAACAAACAACTCTACCGCCTAGTGGCAAAACTATAATAACCTTTAAACATCCTATTGCATAACGAAATTAACTTATTGCGATTAAAAACAATCCTCGTGGGATCGATATTTTTACTACTTCGATAGTATTTGGTGCACTTGCCAAACCTCTATCACATATCAGCATGCAACTAACAACAACAAGACTAGGACATCCTCCCCAACTAGACACAACCACTCAACATCAAGAACCACTTCAATTTAGCAAAACATGCTTATTTTCATATAAACATACATTAATCCATCAAATTCATCTTCATAATATAAGTTTCATCATCCGAACAATTCTTAATAAATCTAATAAACATCTTAGACAGCTTAGGTTTGGGTTTGGAACACTTTGAAAAATTACACAAAATGGTCGCACAGGACCAATCTCGCTTAAGCGAGCAGCATCTCGCTTGAGCGAGTCAAATGACGAAAGTCAGGATGTTCCTCGCTTGAGGCTCGCTTAGCGTTCGCTTGAGCGACGCTCACAAACTACAGGTTCAGGGCAGATTTTGCTTGAGCGACGGGAATTTCGCTTGAGCGACGCAAATGACGAAGGTTGGGATTTCGCTCGCTTAGAGTCCGCTTAGCTCTCGCTTGAGCGAACGGGCGCGAAACGATTCTGGGCAGAGAAAAGTGCCGCTCGCTTGAGCGACGGCTATCTCGCTTAAGCGAGAATTCATCTGGGCAGAAATACAGCTACGATTTTCTAAGCCCTAAATCATCCAAAAACCCAATTTTAATCCCCCAATCACCCCAAAACGATTTAGAATGAAGTTTATGGGTTCAATATACTTTCAAGGCATCAGAAACACAACATACAACATCATTAACAACACAATTCATCAAAAGTGAGCAATTCATCATGTTCATAAACCTAGTTCCAAAACTACCAATTTCAATCCAAATTCATGAAATCATATACATATATATCAGCTATTGAGTCATAAACCCACCCTTACCTCAATTAAGCAAATTCTACAGCAAAAATGGCAGCTTCTCCCTTCCTAGTTCTTCCCTTGGTTTCTCTCAAAAAGCTATGTTCTTCTTTTGTTTTTCTCTGATACGTGAAATGTTTCTTTTCTTTCCTTACTGACTAATTCTATTTCCTTTACCAACCAAAGTATAACTCCCCTTTTTTCTATTAACTCCTTCCTTAATCTCCTTTAATTCACATTAACCCCATAATTCTAATAATTAATAATTATTCCTCCTATTTTCATAATTCTCCAAAATAATAATATTTCTTCTATTTTCTTAAATAACATAAAATCGCATAAATAATTATAAACAAATAAACACACCACATATTCACATAATCATTTATAAATTCAAATAAAATATGCCAAACAACTAAAAATAACAAAATAGCAACTAGGGCGTTACACTTGCTGTAACACCCCATTTTCCCGACATAAAAATTTCATAATAAAATCAGAGTTTTCTCAACGTAAACGGAATGTCACATTTCTTAAAAATCATAAATGGAATAAATAACAATTTATCCTTCATAAAATGGTCAACATAAATACTCAAAACTTCGCAGCGGATTTTATTTCAACAATGTAATTAGTCTTGGCACGAAGGCCTTATCAAAACATCTCGTAATAGTCCAAAAACTAAATCATAGTCATGTAAAATCATAAGCAATACATAAGGAATAGAAAATAGCCACAAATGTTCCCATCCTGTTACGTATCAGAGCACCTAAAGACACAGTGAGAGATAGCCACTCACGACAGCAATCAACAGCTACTTATCCTCGACCACCTGCAAGTTACTCATACAAAGAGCAGCATTTCCAAGCAGAAGGGGTGAGATTTCATAAACATTAATGTTAAACATATAATTAATCAATTACAGTTAACAACAAAACATCATCAATTCATCATTTTAGCAAACAAATGCATTCATAAATAATTCATCTTAAAACACTTCATCAACAACTCATGATAGAAAAACAACGTAACATCTTAACGAACCATGGACAACATCTTATCAACTTGACTCGACTATGCAACTTCAACTTCTTAATCATGCATGTGGTACCATCCAGTGCATAAACCCTCATCATAAGAGCATAAATACACTCACGGGGTTATAAGCCCTCAACATAAAGAGCAAAAGCTCACAGGGCATGAGCCCTCATCATAAAGAGCAAAAGCTGACAGGGCATGAGCCCCCAGCGGAATGAGTATGCATGGACTCAACAACTTACATCTTAAACATCTTAGACAATGCATCACAACTTGACATCTTAGATAACTTCATCGCATAATTCACATAAAATCAATCAAAAGAGATTCACATATCATTTCAAAGCTACTTGAAAGATAATTTAATTACCAGCAATTCACATGTTCATATCACAACTCAATTCAAATCAAAAACGGCTGAAAGTAGCACAAGAATCCAACTTAGGCAATTTGGTACAGCATAGCTCGCGAGGCGAGGTCATCTGCTCGTGGTGGCGAGCTCACAAAAGGAACTACTCACGAGGCGAGAAAGGTTACTCGCCTAGGGCGAACAAAACTGGGCAGCTACGGCTTTGTGACCATTTTTCACCAAAAATCCCATTCTTAACTTTCCTACATCCAATTCCAATCTAAAAACTTTTCTAATAATTCTTATATGTGTTAAGACACTCAAGGCCATCTAAAACTTGATCCAAAATGTTAATTCACGAAAGGTCATGGTTTCTCGCTCGACAACTCGCTACGGCGAGCTATCTGCACACGAAGCGAGCAACAACGCGTCACTCGCGAGGCGAGGGAGGTTTACTCGTGAAGCGAGCGATGAAGGCCGTCGCTCGCGAGGCGAGGATCATTACTCGCGAGGGCGAGCGATGAATGACAGCATGGGCAGAACGCAGAATTTCGCCAAAACTCGCCTAATCTCATGGTTCTAACCTTAAAACTTATTCCAATTATCATCTCAAAAATGCCAAATTACCTTTTTGTTGTTGTTATCTTTTGAGCAAATCTTTTCCTTTTTGTTGTTCTCTTCAGCATAATATTTCCTTGTAGGGGATGATGTTGTTATATAATCTAATGGTAATAAATTTTTAGATTAAATTTGGGAAGGGTGGTTGAGTTCTAGCTAGAAAAAAGTGGATAGTGAAGTGAGTGAAATTAACGTTCCAGATAAAAAAAAGCAAACATGGTTGGAGAAAGGGTGGGAGAAGTTGATGATAATTAAGAGGGCAGTTATGGAATTGATAACAGTTTAATGTAGAATTGATTTTAGGAAAGTCCAAAGTTAAGAATTGTAGCTTTAAGGATAATTGTTTTTGGAAGATAAAAACAATTCTAAAAAGCCAAACCAAACATCCTTAAAAACTCAATTTTCACTTTTGAGGTTTGTAGAAGCGCTTCTTGATGTTAAAAAGCCAAAACAAACATACACATAATCATTATTTTAAAGAAATTTTGGGAAGACACTTTCATGTTATAGATGGCAGATTTTAAACATTTCGTTCTAAGTAGTACTATTATTTTTCTTTTAAAACAAAGGTTGTAATATCTCAAAATTTATTAATTAAATAAAAATCATGTAAAGGCAGTAACACTAATGGGTGAACATTGGCTAGCTTTGTTGAGACTTACGAAAAATTATTGATTGATATTTTTATAAATATACATCAAT